>CM039676.1:297299422-298499422 GCA_022496015.1 Hordeum marinum
GCTGGAGAGCTGCAGGATCGAATTCGGTCCCAGATGATGCGGCTCGAGGTCCATGACGTCGAGGAGCTGCCGGAAGAATTGGCTCGCCGGCAGCCTGAAGCCCCACAAGAAATGTGAGGCGAAGACCACATACTCGCCCTCCTCGGGCTCCAGCAACACCTCACCGCCCGAAGGAAGGGCGGCGACGCGGGTCGCCAAGAGCAGCATCCACGCGTGGCGGAGGTGCTCGATGTCCCCATCCATCACGATGGAGCCCCTCCAGCTACCGTGGGGGGGCGTCAGCCATCTTTGTGGCAGGCGGGCGCACCGGACGAGAGCGGCGAGCCTCCGTGACCTTCGGATCTCGGCGATCTCCCGTTGACAATCGCAGCAGGCGCGTGGGCGAGGCTAGGTGAGCGCGGGCGGCCGAGCAGCGCGAGGAAGAAGACGAAGGGGGTGCAAAGTACTAATTTCCTCTGCCCCTCTCCTTATAAATAAGGGGGCGAAGCCGGGGGTCGTGGGGAGATTAAATGCGCCTGCTCCCCCCCCGGAAAATCCGTTCGACATGGACACGCCGGGCCGTAATCGCTAGGATCCCGCCGCAAAGGATCCCCGCCCACGGCCCGAGACCTACTGGGCTAGGCCCATAGTGATGTCCCATCGCTTGCCAGGAGCGGGGCCTACGACGATCGCTACGCCACGCGTGACGTGCTGCGCCTACGCGCGCATGTCCCGAGGCTTTGTGGCGGGAACTAAGGTGTCAGGCCCGGCTTCCGGTGCGCGTGGCCAACTGATGCGTCGACCCAAGGCACGCACCGATAAGTGAAAGAGAGAGATGAAGTCGCCGTCTCCCCCTTGTCGAAGGGACGCGGGACCCCGCTGGCTTCGGGGACTACTGACGGGGTTATCACACCTAGGTAGGCGAAGACTAGGGAGTTCTTCCCCCTTTTGAAAAAACCATACGGCCGGCTGGTCCGCAACCGGCTGGCGTGCCGCCGGCAGACCCACGACCGGCTGAACCAAGGCCAGCTGGTGGACAATCGGCAAGCTCGCTGCCGGCTGGCCCGTAGCTGGCTGGTCGGGAGCCGGCCACCTGACCCATGGCCAGCCTGCGACCGGCTGCACTGCGTCCGGCCCTTCCGCTGACCTTGGGGTGGGCAGGCACCCGTCCCCTCTCACTGCGACCAGGTACATCGACAAGACGCGACCCCCACGATGGACTCTGACGTGGCTACAACAACCGTTGACGCGTGGGCATGCGTGGCTACAGTTCGGCCGGTCGTACCGCTGACCATGGTCGATCGCGGCGGGGCAAGACAACAGTGCTGGCACGCCCCTGTCCACTCCATTACTTGCCTCCGCATGGCTACAATGCTGCCGACTGTACCAGAGACTTCGACCGGCTGGCGCAAGCCGACGCCACGGCAGGTGAGCGCGGGACAATCACAGAGCCGGCTGGTGGGCCCCAGTTGGCGACGAGACGACGCAACAGGTGGGCCCCTTGGCCAGCTGGAGAGGCTGCCAGCCGGGTCCCCCCTTTAGTACCTTAAGAACATTGTAAGCCGGGGCGTTAGCCTATAAACCCCTCGAGGCCCCCATGCATCGGGCGGGCAAGCACGAACGGATTTCCCTCACCTCGCACTCTCACATAGCAAGGTAAGAGGAGCCGTCTGCTCCTTCTTCCTCCTCTAGACAGCAGCTCAAGGAGCGCCATTGTAACATCACCCACCATCTAACTAGACCAGCAGGACTAGGGGTGTTACCTCCCACGGAGGGCCCCGAACTTGGGTACATCGTGTGTCCCCCACCGCTTGTGCCTAGTCCCGTTCCCGGAACCCGTCGGCGTCCTTCGGCCCCAACCACTCTCGATAAGCCACCCCATGGCATCTGTCGTGAGAAAATGACGACATCGATGCAACCTAGTTTTCACTTTGGTTTCACCGAGTTGGGCAATAATGTTGTAACGGTTGGATTTGTGGAGATGCCTATATATACCCCTTCACCACCTCTCACTTATAGTGAAAGCACTCAGAATATACAAACACTTGCCCCATCCATTTTTCTGAGAGAGAGCCACCTACTCATGTGTTGAGATCAAGATCATCCACTCCAACCATATGGATCTTGATTTCTAGCCTCCCAAGTTGCTTTCCACCCAACCAATCTCTTCTACCCGAGCCAAATCTATGAGAGAGTGAGAGGAGACTATCTTTTGAAGCACAAGAGCAAGGGGTTCATCATTGTTACCACATTTATTACCTTTTGGAGGTTGGTGCCTCCTTGATTGGTTATGTGTCACTTGGGAGCCTCCTTCTTCGTTTTGTGGAGTTGAACCTTTGTCTGGTGATATGTCTGGAGATATGTTACTTGCCCGAGATTCGATCGACGGTATCACCATACCTAGTTAAATCTTGTTACCTGCAAATTCTCTTTACTTGTTTTGTAATACAACATCCCGCGACTAAACACATTTGTCACATGCTTGCAAGCTACTTAGGATGTCGTACTATCGAGAGATTCAAGAGATATCTCTCCGTCACATGGAGTGACAAATCCCAGTCTCGATCCATGCATCCCAACTAATACCTTCTGAGATATGTAAAGAACGCATTTATGTCGCCCTGTAATGAAGTGGTATTTGATACCCACAAAACATTCTTCCAGTATTAGAGAGTGGCATGATCTCATGTCTAAAGATTAGATACTTGACATTAAGAAAGTTGTGGCAATTAACTAAGTGACGCGGCCAAATGCTAAGCTTATGATTTGGTATGTCCATTACATCATTCTCCTAATAATGTGATGCCGTTATTAAATGACAACTCATATCTATGGTTAGGAAACTATAACTATCTTTAATCATGAACTCGTTTAATTATTTATCCACACATGTATTTGAGTTTCCGGTTAATATAATTATAGCATGAAAAATAAACACTTATCAAAAACAAGAAAATATGATAATAACAACTTTATTATTGCCTTTAGGTCATATTTTCAAGACGTTTTGACGAAAAAAAAGTAAATTGAGGATGTGGCACATCGGGGCGGGGGGGGGGCATGTACGGTTTGCAACAGATTGCAACAAACCCATTGTTGCGCTCCAAAGGATTGCAAGAAGGGCCAACTTGCAAAAGAGGGCTATGAGTATAGATTGTTGCGAGTCGTTCGATCAAAAATCAAATCTGACGATCAAGAAGGCGGCGGACGATGCAAGAAATCAGCCGGTTGAGTGAAAGTGTTTCCGTTTTATTTTTATTGATTGATTGAAACCAATTTTTTGAGAAAACATATTTTACAATTTAAAATCTAATGATACATCGTTCTCGTTGATCGCCGGGAATAAACATGCATTTATGTATGAGCTAGAAGTTTATTACATTGAACTAAAAGAGGTGAGAACGTTAATCCAAACTATGGTTTCTAATTTCGCTAGAATGCCTCGTATACATCATCTTAATTGTAGAAAATATGGAATGACCAATATATTTGTTGTTGTATTTTGTGTTGTGGGTATGTATCCTCTATACCATTAAGCTCCCTAGTTTTAAAGAGCCCATATTCAATTGAAATCTCCAATTAGAATTGGATCATTTGATTTTGATCGGGTCAACTATTTCTCAAAGCTCCCCATTCCACTTTTATACTATACACTATGCTTTTAAATTTTAAGGCCTCACAATTAATTGACGCATTCAATTTCTATTTGGGTCATCCGATTTTCTCAAGCTCTCATATTCAATCTTTTAATTCACTATGTTTCGAATTTTGAAGCTCCTTCATTCATTGAGGTATTCACTTTTTTATTTGACTTACGATGTTGAGCGGGCCAATAATATTTTAAATCAATCGGCTATAACCGGTCTATAAAAATATATTAATCCCGCGCACCCTTTCATCGCCTAGAAAAAAAAGCGTTACCATGTGATATTGTAGCATCAATATAATACATGCAATCATTAAAACAAAAAATTCCATACATAAATATAGATTGGTTAGCAGATAACACAAAATTACACCACAAATGCCCACCAAATCACCGCATTATAATAAAAAATAAAACACACTCTATCATCTCCTCCACCCATCAAACTAAACATTTCATTATTTCCAAAACATAAGAGGTATTAGTTTTTTTTGGAAAGCTAAATTTCTTTAACTTTGACGAAGTTCACAACAAAAATACGGACATCCACAATATTAAGCAAAATAAGTATATAAATTCATTCCATGATGAATTAAAAAAATACCGATTTGACATTATGAATTTTGATATATTTCCTACGAATTTGATCAAACTAAAGAGATTTGACTTAAAAAAAAAGAAATACACCTTATATTC
Source organism: Hordeum marinum (assembly GCA_022496015.1). Lineage (NCBI taxonomy): Eukaryota > Viridiplantae > Streptophyta > Magnoliopsida > Poales > Poaceae > Hordeum > Hordeum marinum. The sequence continues at coordinate 297,303,744 of CM039676.1, forward strand.
TGAATCAGAGTGATTTTTTTAAGAACCCAAACAACACCAACAACGCAGCAAAGCACACCCAACCCTTCTAGTAGAGTACAATGTAGGTTGAGACTTGAATCGCAAGACTACTTATTGTATGTTTAGACTATTTCTATCTTTTTTTTTGCGGGTGTAAGCCTATTTCTATCTAACTAGAATTGATTTAGTCTCCGGAAGAGAAAAGAAAAGAAGAGAAAACTACGACCTTTTGGGGTTGGAAGCGTTCAGCCGATGTTATGTTAAGAAGCTGAAGCGGTCGCACTAAGAAAAGTAGTAGCAGAAAGCATGCGTTTCTCTAATGGGTTTGGTCAACCAACGAGGCTCATCGGCGGCATTGACGTAGCTTTTGCGTGTTACTTTTGGTCCAAAGAGATGAGCTACCTGGGGAACTCAGTTTCCTCTCTTTCCTTCCCCGGATTGTTGCTTCCGTTTCTTTCCATTCCACTTTTTGCAAAGAAGAAATCAGAGGCCGGTCGATTAAACCGACAGGGACGTCTCATGTTTCTACCTCACCTCTGTCTACCAGTCGCGCCCGACAGCATCGCCTTCGCACGCAGCTTATACTCCCTTGTAAATTAATATAAAAACATTTAGATTACTAAAATAATGATCTAAACATTTTTAATTAATTTACGGAGGGAGTACATCGCAATGTTTGCTCAAATCCGTTCACCAAATTCCTGTCCACCACACTCCAAAATTTGCTCACCAAAATCGGTGACCTCATAATCTGTACCCCTTCTATCCGAATTAATCCTTTATACGGTGAAATTAATAATTCTCTCGGCCATTTTACTACAAATTCAATCGGCGTATTCGGCGACGATGACGTATGTATTCGAGAAGAAAAAGGTACGTATGAACTACGGACTTGGATGATTGCGCTTCGCACCCACCCGTTGCGTACGCACGCAGGAAAGAGCGACGTAGATAAGCCCATCATAATCCTCATCATCATCATGCCATCCATCGCCGTATGGTATGGATACTGTACGTATGGACTCCACGAGCCAGCGCAGCGCACGGCCGGACGGCCGGACGGACGCACCCCACCGTAACCTTTGCCGTGATTAATATAATATAAGGGCAAGGGAGAGCCGTTTGATCTGGTCTTCCTTAACTACGCACTCCCCCCTTAATCCCGCCCCCGCCGCGCAAATCCATCTACCACCCTTAACTACGCACTCCCCCCTTAACCTCCCTCCGCCTGCCCTGCCCTCCCTCCCCCTCCATCTCTGCTTTGCCTCTGCGCAAGCAAGCAAAACCCCACGCCAGGCCAGCCGTGGCAGACCCGCGAGCGCCCGCCGCCTGGCGCTCCAGGAGGCCGCTCGACCCGGAGCCGCACCGAGGAGGCGGAGGAGGAGCCGGCGGCGTCTGGTCTCCGAGCTGCCGCCGCCGGTGCTCTCGAGGTGAGCCTCCTCCCTCCCTGGCGCCTGCCTGTGTCTGGTCGGTTTTTCTAAGCTGGGGACCTAGTAGGGTTCGTCGCTGTTGGTATGCTGCGGCCTGTCTGCGGGAGATGTTTTTTGGGTTTTTGTGCCGTGCTGCTGTTCAATTTGAGGAGGGCGAGGTGCCTCCCTGGGCAGAGGCGCGCGCCAGGTGTTTGTTTGTTGTTCGGGGGAAGGGAGTGTTGGGCTGTGCGATCGAGAGTTGGGTGTCAATGGGGACGACGATGTTTGCGAGGCTGCACAGCTCGGATGATCTGGATGCGCTCCAAATCCGTCGGTTTGTACGGACAGAACCATCGGCGACGCCGCTATGCTTGTCTTGGGTTCGTCGACGTTCTCGAATGAGTGCTGGTGCCATGCGCGGGTTGGGTTCCCCGCTGCGGATTCTGTGGGCGTCAGTCCTCAGAAATTTGTCTTCCTGTCCTGTTGTTTCACCTGCTCCTCGTTCTAGCACAGCTGGGAAATTAATTTGTTATTAAGGCTACGTACTCTCAAGTCTCAACCCCTTGGTGATTTCGATGCTTGATTAGTCCGCGCTGCAATTTTTTACTGCTGTTAATTAATCTTGTTAGGTCACTTGTCTCGGAGCAGCAAACATATACCTCCTGCAGTGAGCCAAAGAAAATTTACTCATGCAATTTGAGCTTGATTCACTTTTGCTGGGTGAATTCTTCTAGCAAGCCATCAAGAATTATCCAATGTAGAGCCAACAATGAGAGCAACGTGCCATACTTCTTACGCTTCATCAGCCGATTCAGTCGAGGAAAATTCCCGGCAATTTCAAGCGAATCCTATTGGTTCTACAGGCATGTGCCCTGTCCTGCGGCTTTCTTTTTCTGTCGTTTGTAGTATCGAAGATTACAAAATCTCGATGCATGTTCCTGGTTCATAAGTGGCACCTTAATAAAAGGTCTCTTGTTTCCAATGCCGCTTCGGATGGGGGATTGTTAGTCTGCTAGGCAAAGAGATTCGCCTCACATGCATGTGATGATGTGGATTTCCCTGTCTGTCCCAAAACCCTCAGAATCTCCGCAAATACTTTTGTTTATTGGCTTCGTCCTTGCTCGATTGCCTCATGTTACATGGCAACAGCAATTTGCACAAAACATCTTCTATTTTATATTTTTATTTAGTGTCTGAACAGTGCGTTTATAAATGCCACCTTCCTCCCTTCCTTGCTTAGGAGCCTCCATTATATAAGTTCTCCCTCCCTGGTCCAACCATGACATCTCTCTGAGAGGGTTGAGGGAACAGCTACCGCAAGTTTTGTACTGGAAGCGGGTATGTTATTCAGTTACCTGCAGTTTCACGATCACTTCGGTACATTGCTTAAAGCATGTTGATGCTGTATTTTTCTTGGTTTTTGTGTGTCTTGATAGTTTGTCTTGCTTGTTTCAAGTGAATCTAGTTGAATGATTTTTTTCATTTGGCCTAGTCTGATTGTTTGATGTCTGTGTGCGGACCTTCTGCAGATCTGGGCCACTGAAGCATTGCGGTAGAGCCTGCAGGGAGCTAATTTCATGAGAGACACATTGATGTGGTTGGTTCTAGAAATTACTATTCTTCATGGATGTTCATAAGAGCACTGTGCAAAAAGCTGCTCTTGTTGAAGAAACTCGAAGACCACCGCTAGTTCCATCTGAGAAGCACAATGCTTCTTCTTTAAGCCGAGTGAGAGATGTTGCATCCAGGTACAAGACTGGTCAGGGTGCTACTGCGACAAGGCGATGTACATCTCCTAGTCTTGGCCGGGCCTCAACAACTAATGGTACACCAGTGCCCAATAGGGCCCAATCTGCAGACAGAAGAAGGCCCTCAACACCTGCAACCCCTTCTTCTAAGGTGTCAACACCTTCCACCCCAACATCAAGGTCCATTACACCAGTCCGTGATACTGTCAAAGAGGTAAATAAGAGTTCTAGGTGTATAGCAAATGAAAGGTCCCCACATGGCTTGTGGCCAGCAATGCGGAACCTGTCTCCCTCCTACCAGTTGGAGTCGGCAGCTGCCCCTGGTAATAAAAGAGATAAGGTGGTCTCCAGCCCATCTTTAGATCATATCAAGGGACAGGCGAGTGCTCTGACTGAGAGGAAGAGGAGTCCTCTGAGAAGGAAGAAAATTACTGAACAATGCGAGAATTCTCGACCTTCAGAAGATCTACCTAAGAGGGCAACTGAGCAAAACCGTTGGCCAGCCATGACAAGTGGGCGTGGCCCTGCCAATCTTATGTCGAATACTGAACTTTCTGACAAATCTAGCAGACCAGTCCCTTTGGCAAATACTTCTAGAGGGCTTTCACCGAGGAAGATTTCTGCTTCTGAAGATGCGGGTAAAAGGTTGAATCAATCACTGGATGACGTGGCAAGGAGACTGGCTATTCATGCAAAAAGAAGAGACGAACAGTTAGATTCTGGCAGTGATGTTTATTCACGGACAACTGAAAGATCTAAATATGTGAGCCGTCCAAGCAGGACAGCCACTTTGCCTGTTCCTGTTCTTCATCGCTCATCATCACCAAACAAGGTCTTGTCAGCCGCATCCTCTGCTTCTAGGGCTTTTCAGAGTCCATCGAGGACAAGACCTTCAACTCCTTGCAGGTCACAAAGTGCTGGAAGTATTCAATCAGGTGTTATAGCTCCTGTTGTTAGCTACATGGTTGATCCAAGAAAGGGAAAGAAAAATGCCAGCCAAATTGAAAATATCCATCAACTGCGCTTGCTGCATAATAGATACTTGCAATTGCGTCTTGTAAATGCTCGTTCGGAAGATGTTCTATCTTTCCAAAAGGCCACTGCTGAGGTAAAATTAGCATATTTTATTTATTTGAAATTGTTTCAAGTTAGTCTGGATCATTATAATGCAACTGTCTCAGACTTTATAATGCACCTCATAAAATTAGCATACTTCATAATGCGGCTGTTTAAGACTCAATTTAGTGATGATAACTGTTTGACACAACTGACAACATTTTTTGCATTATAATGTTCGCTTGCATAGTCGTCTATGTGTTTAGAATTCTATGATCTACTTTTTCTTGGCATTAATACCTTTTGTATTTTTCTTGTGAGCTTTGTTTCTTTTTCGTTTATTGATGTTCAGTTGATGAAACAGTTCCCATGTTCTCATTGAAAACAGAATACCATATATAATGTTTGGAGGGACACTTCAAACTTGAGGGATGCTGTTAATTTGCGAAGAATCATAGTGCAGCGCCATCAGCAAGAGTTGAAGCTGTATGGCATTCTGCAAGAGCAGGTAAGCTCCATCTGATGCATTGATGGCTTTGGTTCTATAATCTCCCAAGCATATTGTGGAACCCATGTTCTATCCGATTCGAGTATAATTCCAGTTTGTGCCAAGTTGGCACAAGCTTGCTACAATGTTCCTACTGACACAAATTGAAGCATAACCACGATTTTTGTAGAAACTGCTCTTTGAAAGAGTAAGAGCTAATTGCATGGTAATATGACTGTTCTCATTCTTACATGGTAAATTTAAACACAATATATAAGTACGTAATTGTCCTATCACACTTTTCTTCTCCAAAAGAGGTGATATGAAGTCTAGAAATTAGGGATATGAAAGAATGGATGTAATGACCATACTACATGGATTATGGCTGTAAATGCATACGTTACATTTTTTAATCTGCTGTTATTGTGGTTCAGATTGCGTACCTCGAACAATGGCCAGCACTTGAAGATGAGAATAACCTTTCTTTTTCTCGGGCAGCTGAGGCTCTAAAAGCAAGTACACTGCGCCTTCCAGTCACGTCAGGAGCAAGGGTATGCTGTGAAAAAAAAGCATTTAAATAAACTCAAACTATTTTATTGTTGCACTTCTATTTGTGAAAAGATATTACTTTTGTGATTGTGACTAATTGTATTGCTTGTTTTTTTAACAGGTGGATGCAGTTAGTCTTAAGAATGCTGTAAGCTCAGCTGTTGATGCCATGCAAGGTTTGGGATCGTCAGTTTGCTCTATGCTTTCTAAGGTAAAGAGCAATATGACTTTGAATATTACTTTCCATATTTACTTGTCTCCTAATAAAATTAAGTCTCTATATACACATTCATCACAAAAATTGCACGCAAGTATGATTCAGACTTTTAAGAAAAACTGTTCCCTCGCAAAATGGTGATGTTCTGCATCCGTCATTTTTCGTAGGAACCATCAGCTATCAGGCTGGTATGAAAGGCTTGTTTCCATTTTTAAAACTGATGAAATATATTGTCTCTTAACTCTTAAGTCACAAACAAACTATGAATATAGCCCCACCAAAATTTGGGTCCATGTCTCAGTAACTGGATCCTTTTCTGCACCACCCTTGATTGCATGATTAAGTTTGGCCTTCAGTAAAGCTTAAAATATTGCATGGACTCGATTACAGAAGTTTAAGAGCTAAGAAAGGCCATCCCACACTGTTATGGCAAATTCTTGTCAGTCACTGTTTTAACTGACCGAGAGCATCTTTGTTGCCAGGTTGAAGACAGGACATATTTGGTCTCAGAGCTTTCAGTGGTAGCAGCACAAGAAAAGGTCATGCTTGACGAATGCCGAGAACTCTTAGCTATGGCCGCAGAACTGGAGGTACTTACATTCTATTCCCAAGACATTCCTTCTGACAAGTGACCTTAGAGCTCTGAATTTCGAATAAAAATAAATGTGTTTCTCTGATTGGTGGTGAACTGGTGCTTAATTTGTTCACATGATGGGAGCAGTTGTACACAGTACCTTACTAGTGCCATTGTATCTTTAATCAGGTACAGGAGTCTAGCCTGCGGACACATCTTATGCAGGTCCAGATGAATTAACAACCTGGGCAGAGCTATACGATATACACCACAATCTTCTTGAATAGGTACACCTGTGCAAGTTGAGCTTGTGACCATGAGAACATATTGTGCAAACAAACAAGGAATCCGTAGAGAAGAAATAACAAAACGGAAGAGTATTAAACATCCCCTGCCGATCAAGGTGTGATGCTGTGCAGATAACAACTCACAGTTCTTAGATATGATAGATTGTAGGTCTCCTCGTGTGTAAATGGCTTTTAGTTTCTTTTCAAGGGTAGTGAGTGCCCCATTCTTTTCCGCTGTAATTTTTTTGACATCTGGAAAGAGAATATACAAATGAAATTTGAGGGAAGAAGATACTGAAAGATATGGATTCTCCCTTCTGTGTGCAACATGTGTTGCCAGATTTTGTAGCTGCGCTCTCTTTGTCAACCTTAACTAACCCCATTGTTTGGTGAATATCTCAATCGTACCAATATCCATGTTGCTGCTGGATTGCCGTTCATTCATTTACTGTAAAATAACACCTGTGTGGGTACATTCATGATGGTTTGGTAGATATTGGAATTCTGCTTCATACATTCCCAGTTCCAAGTTTATAGTCTTTGGATTGTGGAATACTGTATTGGATCCCCTTAGCAAAGTTCCCTGCTGCTGCTGCTGTAATGCAAAGTCCTTTTTTTTCCCTGTTACCAAGACTGCATATCCTGCAGTCTGAATGCCACTCTTCAAATTTACGTTCAAAAAACAAGTAAATGTACCTGTTTTCCTTGGCTACATTAGGCCTTGATTTGAGCAAAACTTACCAGCCACCCACAAGAGCAATCACAGCTAAAACACATGCAAGCTGTTCATTCTTGCTTGACATCCAAAGTCTGGTCCTCTGTTCAATTCTTGTTTAAACCATTTCTGGCCCCCAAAATATTACACAGAACATAACATGAACAAAAACATCAACAATACAAAACTTGCGTCCAAACTGTTCTTGCCCCCTATGCACAATCTTGAGAACTCTTAACGCGATCAGCAGTTGATGCCGCACTGCTTCACGTCGGGCCCCTTGGCCTTGACGGTGAAGGGGTCGATCCTGACCCAGAGCAGGGAGAAGATGGAGGCCAGCAGCACGGACCAGATGATGACGATGGTGGGCGTCCTGTTCTGCCTCCCCATGAGACCCTTGAGGAACGGGTAGAGATGCACGATCACCCAGAAGGCGAAGAAGAGCTTGCCGAAGAGCGGGCCCCACGACTGGTAGCCGTTGTTGATGGCGTCGGAGATGCCCGCCACCACGCCGATGATGTTGATCACCAGCAGCGTCGTCGGCGGGATGAGGAGGGTGGTCCACTTGAAGGCGTAGAGCTCCGCAAACTCGTCGTCCTCGTCCCCCGTGGCCTTGGAGGTGACGGTGAAGTTGGTGTCGATCCCGGCCAGGACCTTGAGCAGGCCCTGGATGACGGCGAACAGGTGCGCCGACACGCCGCCGATGACCCAGAACTGCTCGTTCCTCCACCACTCCTCGATGCTCACCCCGCTCCACCGCAGCTCCAGGATGCCCGTCGCGAAGATGGAGATGAAGAGGGAGATGAAGAAGAGACTGGCGAATGTGCTAATCTGCAGCAACACAACAACACCACCACAAAACCCGTCAGACATTTGAACCGGTGAGTTTTGGCGGGAAGAATCACAAATGGGGAAACTGGCTGCTTAGCACTACTGACCGGCGGCATGATGAACTTGCCGGTGAGAAGGCAGACGGCGGGGAGGGTGCAGTAGGCGAGCAGCGGGAGCGAGGTGAAGGGGTAGATGGTGGTGTTGATGTAGGCGAAGCGCTCGAGCCATTTCAGGTTGCCGCCCTTGTAGCCGTAGAGCAACGGGCTGTGCCGGCTGAAGAAGATCTCCACGGACCCCAGCGCCCACCGGAGCACCTGGTTCAGACGGTCCGACAGGTTGATCGGCGCCGACCCCTTGAAGGCCGCCAGCTTCGGCATGCAGTAGATCGACCGCCACCCGCGGCAGTGCATCTTGAACCCGGTCAGGATGTCCTCCGTGATCGACCCGTAGATCCACCCCAGCTGCAGCATTCATGGCAGGAAACACAGTTCACTACTGGAATTCTGAAACCATATACGTATGTGGAGTTGTCTGAAGCGGTGATCATTGTGCTGTTTTCCTGTACCTCTAAACCCCAGTCGGTCTTGTCCTCGTAGCCGCAGCTGATGACATGGATGGCCTCCTTGAGGAGAGCGGCGGGGCTCGACGACGGTGGGACGCCTCCTTCCTCCATGAACGTCGATGTCACGAACGCCGCGGACTGCCCGAACCGCTTCTCGAAGTTCATCTGGGACATCATCTGCTCCTTGTCCCCGTCCATTCCTGAGGAGCCAAAGAGGAGGAAAGTTCACCAACATGTACTAGGCGACTGAACTGAACCCCAAATGTTCAGTGTGTGCATCCCCTGAAACTTACCTCCATCGGCCACACCCTCGGGCAGCCCATCCTTGCCGCCCTTCCGCTTCTTGCGGCCGAAGCACGGGCAGCAGTCGCAGGTCACCATCTTCGGCCTCTTGGGGCCGCTAGGAGGGTTGTATCCGTAGAGCGCCTGTCGCCTGAACACGCATCCGGTTCCGACATACACCGGCCCTTGGATGCCGTCAAGCCCCTTCATGTTGATCTGATCACCAAGAACTACCAATGTCAGATCCATCGCTCTACCAGACCACGCATAATGTAGGTGCGATCGAACCGTATGTATAGGCTTACGTCGAAGAACACGGTGTTCCTGTTGGCGTATCGGTCGTGCGCGTCGATGCCGTCGAATCTCTGGGGGAACTGCACGTAGCAGACCTTGCGGCCGACCTGAGGGTCCATGAGGAAGCACATGGACTCCCGGATGGCCTTGCTGTTGTTGATGTAATGGTCGCAATCCAGGTTGAGCATGAAGGGCGCGTTGGTCAGCACGGCGGAGACGCGGATCTGCCGGGGAGAAAAAATCACAGAACCGTTAAGTGAACGTTCTGACATTTATGACGAAGCTCTGAAGAAGTGATGGGGGGTGTCAGGAGAGAGTGTGCAGTACGAGAGCGTTCATGGCGCCGGCCTTCTTGTGGTGCTGGAAGCCGGGGCGCTTCTCACGGGAGACGTAGACGAGGCGCGGCAGCTCGTTGCCCTCGGTGTCGAGGCCTCCGCTGTGGCCCAGGAAGACCTGGATCATGCCGGGGTGGTCGCGGGTGTTGTTGCCGGGCCACGGCGTGCCGTCCTTCATGATCCACCCCTCGTCGGGCACCTTCTGCGCCTTGGACACCAGCGCGTTGATCCGCACCTTGAACTCCTCGTACTCCCTCTGCTCAACCCATGGACAGAAATGGTCAGAAATGTTCTTGGCCTGCTGATCAGAAGAGCTGTTGCCACGTCGTAGTAGTACGTACCTTCATGGCGCGGCGCTCCTGGACGAAGGTGGGCTGGACCTTGTCCTTGAGGTAGTCTACCTTGCGTGAGAAGTAGAACTCGGGGGCGCGGGGCTCGATGTTGAACTTCTTGCAGAAGGGCACCCACTTCCGGGCGAACTCGGCCGTCTCCGACAGCGACTCGAAGGAGAGCATGGACGCGCCGTCGTCGGAGACGTAGCACGACACCTTGTCCACCGGGTAGTCCACAGCCAGGATGGACAGCACCGTGTTGGCCGTCACCAGCGGGGGCTCCTTGAGCGGGTCCACCGTACTCACGAACAGGTCCACCGGCGACAGCATCGACGGCTCCCCTTCCCTCTCGTACCTTAGCGAGAGGCGGTCGAGGTAGGTCTCGCGGTCGATGGGGTACCACTTGGGGAACTGGTCGAGGATCCAGGAGACGGCGAACCAGATCTCGCAGACGATGGAGGTGAGCCACAGCGGGATGGCCTCCGGGACGGGGTTGAGGATACGGTAGCGGAGGAAGACGCAGAGCACGAAGAGACGGAGGATGATGACCATCCGGTACGGGTTCACCTTGCTCGACGCGATCGACACCTTCCTCGACAGCGGCTGCCTCGCCTCGTCGTTCCTGCATGCGCGTTAAGCACAATGACCAGGTGAGCAACGGTTCTTGGAATTTGAATTTGAATTCATGGGGGGTTGCAGTACATACAAGGGCACGTCGGCGTCCATGTCGTCGGGGTCGGCGGCGCCGTAGATGCCCTGCTTGGACTTCCAGTCGTCCATCCTCTCCTTCCAGCTCACCTCCTTCTTCTCGTCCCCCCACTTTGCACTCCCTGTTGATCAAATTCATGTTGCTTGTTGAGCTCACCAACACAACACAAGGAACTGCATGTCCCCCTTAGCATTCAACTAGTGTCCAGTAGAGCATGTAATTAGTCACCTGGCTCCGACATTGGGTAGGGATGGATGCGCTTGTGCAGGGAGGAGGAGAAGTCTCCATGGCCATGTCCCGCTGACATGGGGAACTCACCGCTCACCTAAATTTTTGTGCATGCATGATGAACAATTTAATTTAAGCTGCTAGAGTGATCGAGAGCTGGATGGACACGGAGAAGTGAAGCGATGTGAGCTGAAGGGATACCGGCATGGAGCGGTTGCCGGTGATGATGGGCGGGATCCCGACCATGGGGGTGTTGTTGCCCTCGCCGCCGTCCTCGGAGGCCCTCCCGTAGCTCATCCTTCCGTGCAGCATGGCCTCGGTGATGTGGCTGTTCTGCAGGGAGCCATGGCCGTGCTGCTGCTGGTGCTTGTCGTCGTCGATGTTGAACTCGTGCTCGAGGTCGTCGATGTCCTCCTCGTCCTCGTCGCCCTCCACCCTGGGGCTCCCCTTGAGGCGCTTGTAGCGGGTCTTGCACTGGGGGCAGTTCTGGGTGCCCTCCCGGCGCTCGTACTCGTAGCAGGGGCGGCACACCGGGAAGCCGCACTCGTTGCAGGCGACGAAGAGGTCGCCGTCCACCGTGCGGCCGACCTCGTCGCCGCATATCTCGCACACCTGCCCGCTCAGCGCCCGCACCGGCTTGTGGTCCTCGTGCCCCCGGATGAGCACAAGCTCGTTCCGGTTGTGCGAGCCGGCCACCAGCCCGGCGCCCGCCTCCATCGCCGCGTCGCTCGCTCGCTCCCGGCCGCGCAGGACGAGATGGGGGACGGGTGTGGAATGGTGGTGGTGGTGGTGCTCGGCTCGCTTGTGGCAGGGGCTATATGAGAGGGTTGAAGAGGAAGGAGGATGGTTTTTGGCGGGTGGGAGAGGTGAGGGGTGGCTGTTGAAGCGAGCGCGATTTGGTGCGTTCGATGGAGTCCACGAGCGCGGGGACGGACGGATGGGCGTCGGCGTGTGGAGCGTGGCCGCGGGTGAGCCGGACCGATCGGTTGGGTGCGGCGTCCCCGTTGCCGCGAAGTGAAGCGAAAGGTTGGTTTTGCCGGTGTCCTGCGCTGTCAGGGCTGCGTGCGTGCGTGCGTCTCCGGACCAACCGAGACTTGGATTTCCCGCCATCTCCTTTTTCTTCTCCTAAAAACTCGCTTTTCGGAATTGAAAAACTGTTGTTGATTGGCGAGTAGTACCTTAATTAAAGAACATTTGAAAAGAAATGGACGTGTCCATCCATGTCCCGTGGGGCTCAAACTTTGTCATAGCCTTTTCTCGCCGCGATCGAACATAGCACCAAACAGAAATTTCCATCAGTAAATTACTTTTTTGAGAAATCCATGCAATTCGGGTGTTTATGTGTTTCCCGCCAAATACAGTAAACCAGAGCTTGTGTGAATGGCTCACACAAAAATGAAATACCATCGTCCAATTTACTTGCTTCCGGTGAAGGAATGCAACGCATGCACGTCCTCAGAACCGTTCGTTCGCTGGTTCGTTTCGTATGAAGCGCTGAGCGTCAAGCTAACGAGACGCATCACCTTTTTCGTTCGAGGCCCTTTTCTGACGCCAGCGTTATGAGCTAGGAAGGTGACCAGGCACCTTAATTTGGTCTGGTGGCACATGCCCCACCCACCAGCGCCATATGATCGTGTAACAAACAAGTAACACATGCTCTGGCGCGCGGCGAGAACCGTCACGAGGAAACCAAGCGCGTGCCAAATGCAGCTTTGATTTGATCCATGTATACTAGTACAAAGCAAGCAAGCTGGACGGCTGATGGATCGATGGTTCAGGTCAGGAGGAGAGGAGAGACGTCCCCGTCCTGAATGCGAAACGCAGGCGCAGGCGCCCGGCTGAAGCATCGTAGGGCGCAAGTCTCCCTGGGTTCTGCAGGTGCGACCGACCCATCCACCGTGCCGCGCGCTGCTGGCCGGAGGACTGATCGCGCCAGCACCATCGGTGCGGAGGAAAAAGTGGCCGCACGTCGCCGTGGAATCTGGCTAGCCAGGTTTTTCGTTCTCGACCGCCGGTCGCTGCTTCAGCTATAAAACCAAGGTTGGACAAAACCATCGTGTGCTTGAGAGTCTTGGCACCCCACGAGAAGCATCGCGTGATACGTGCGTGGAGACGTCTTTAGCTCGCCGCAGGGCAGGGGACGGGAGGGGAGCGTATCGTGTGCAGATTGGGGCGTGCTTGTGCTGTGCATGTGTGCATTGGTAGTGTGCCGTGTCTGGCTCGTCCGTATGGCTTGCACAGAGCGTGAGTCTCGTTTTCAACATGGGTTATCGATTCTTCAACTTCTAGCTCTTTGAAGAAAAAAAAAATCCTTTTTGTTTGTTTGAAAAAGGCAGTAACCTCGGTGTGTGCATCGTTTGAAGCACGCATCCCATACAGACTGCTGACATCGGATTTTTGCTTGCAAAAAACCGTTCATAAGATGGCTTCAAATGGAAATAAAATGTTCAGCCTGACTGCCTGAGATGTGTGCTCTTTGTCGAAACAAACAACTTCACTTTTTGGGATTTCTTCACGTGAGGTTGTATGCGACGGGGACACGGGCCGATAATCCCCCGCGTCGCTTCCCAGAATGAGGCGACCAGGGCGGCCCCTCCTTCCCCTCGCTGCCGAGCGATCTTCCCTCTCTCCCTCCTGCCGTTGTCGTCGGCTGGTGTGGCCGAGCGCTTGCCAGTGCGGCGCCGTGCATGGCCGGCGGTGACGCCACCCCTCCTTTTCCCGACGCGGTTCCTGGCTCGGGCGGCGTGCTCCTACAGCGGTGTTTCTCGACAGGCGGTGCTTCGGTACAGATCGAGCGGTGGCGTGGTCCTTGGTGGCGATGGCGGCTGGAGGCCCCTGCAAGCCCAGATCCGGGCCTTTTGGGCTTGATCTAGATCAAGGAGGGCCGGTTTGGACTCCAGTGGGTCACCTCCTGCTGGTTTGGCGAGCTACGGGCGACGAAGCGGCGGCTACTGTGTTGCGTCTGCTGCAACGTGGAGGTGGGGGCTTAGCGGGCCCGATCTGAGCCTGACTGGGGAGATGGCCCGGTGTGCTTCTGCTCCTGCGTCCGGTCTGCTACCGCCTGAACCGGTGGAGGTTGTCCCCTCCCACGCGGCTGCGGTACTACCGGTCCGTGCCTAAGGTGGCTTCGTATCGGCCCAGCGGGCCTCACAGTGTTTGTCGTGGTGAGACGACGGTGGTGTCCTCGTGGTTGCGGTGGAGCATGTTGGTGGGCGGTTGGCATAGTGGAACCGATGGAGCCCTATGGGTGTGAAGGGTCAGGAGAAATCTCTGCCAGGTCTGGCCGACACTGACGTAGTGACTCCTATGGGTGCCGCCACCCTTCTTGAAGGGCATCAGGTGTCCCTCTCCCCCACACCCCTCTATGTACCGGGAGAAATCCTAGGACTCGTTCGGGTAGCAATGTCGTCATCGTCAGAATCCTTCTTGAAGGTGTTTCTTGGTACGCGGCAATCCGATGGCATTGGAGTGTGGTGGAATTCTCTAATGGGCGCAGCAATTGAGGGATGCTACAACTTTCGTTGATCCGATGGTGCTCGCATTTTTTCTCTTGTTTTTTCTTTTGGACATGATTATGCTGTTTGGCCCAGCGTGGAACTCATTGATGTATCAGATGGTTGCTATATTAATATAGCGGGACGAAAGCCTATTTCGAGAAGTCGTATGCGACCTCCACAGCAAAAAAAAAGCACTATACAAGAGAAATTTTAAGTTAACTGGACAAACTGTGTAAACAAGGCTGAGAAGGCTTGGACTATCTCAGACATGTCCATGTCGAATCGAGAAGGCCCGAACAAGTGGCAAGACTGTCCGACTCAATCATGTAAACAAGGCTCAGAAGGCTCGGGCTTCTCTAGGACATGTTTAGACCAAATAGAGAAGGTGCGGACAAGTGGCACGATTCTCCGAGACATGTTTGATTCACACTTCCATATTTTTTGTTGAACTAGCAAAAGATCTCGTGCATTGCACCGGGAGAAAAAAAAACTGCACGCCCTAACCCAGTAACCATGACTCAAGACCCCAATATGTCTGGCCAAGGCGTCTCTCTGTCGGTATTAGTTTTTTTTTCTTTTTTCATGTGAGGTTTTGCCGAGGCGTGCATGCATGGTTATTGATGGTTTCTTTCGTCTCCACTCTGGCTATGATGATGTGTTCCTTTGCAACCTAAATCGTTGTCAGTACAAAAGAATGACATATTATGCATTATTGATTAACATTGCACTCTAATAGAATTTTTTAAATCGATAACATGTAAAATAACATCATATTCAGATTCTATATATTTTTCTAATCAAATTTCATATATAACATGTTAAAATTGAAGTTACGGTTTAAAAGATATGAATATGTTAAGAAAAAATAGTATTTGCTCTTAGATGGAGTGCGGGTTAATTATCTCAAAGGCTAGGGGGTTTCCGCTAAAACGTAAAAAACAATTCATTTTCTCACTTAAAGATGCACTGCGGGTTTATTAGCCAAAAGGGGAGGGAGTTTTCTGTACAATGAGAAAAACGATTAGTTTCTTGTGTATTATAAGATGGACCGCGGGTTAATTCCTGGAAAATGAAGTTTTTTTTTTGCAAAACTGTATGAAGGACGGGAAGAAGCATTAGCCCCTTTATTAGTAGGTAAAGTTTGAGCGATTTTAACCGTATGATCACCTCAAATAGAAAAAACATTCACGGTGAAAGTTGAAAGTTGCTCATCTTGTTCTATGTCCTTGGGCTGCTCATCTTGTTCGGGCTTAAGGGGTGTACGATGTCTTTTCTTCTAGGTCCTCCTCGAGCTTCTCATCTTGTTCCGGCACAAGCTCCTCTTCATCCACCTCTTCTAGTTCTTGAGCTTTAAAGTCCAAGGCTTCATCCGCATTCTGTTCAACATAATGTAAAAATCATTTCTCGTCCGAGAGGCATTTAGGCATGGAAGTGGGAAACAGATGCTTCACTCCAAGAATACGGATATAGTGACAAGTATTATGAGAAACTACCATACGTACACTAGTAAGTACATGCGTATTGAGAAAGCGGTTACCTCCCAAGGGTTCCAAGCCAGTGATGTCAAGTCCGAGGGCAATGGTCAAGACGGCGATGACTCCTCCGCAGGAGATGTCACCATGTGTCTGATTTGCCTCGTGGGCAAGGTGAACCTGAATGATAGCGCCTAAGTGAGACGTATAGTCAATGTTGGTACTCGAGGTCTTCCAAGGATGAACATATTTTCTTCATTAACTTTGAATACTTCTCCACGTGCCTGCAAAGTGTTAATGTTAACATAATAGAAATATCAAATTGCAGCATGGGGATGATGCGACGAAAATCCTTAGTTCAAATAGCCTTATGGATTTTCGCAACAGGGTAATGTGAGCAGAACTGAGAAGATGCCACTGGTTGCCCCGTAGGAGAAAGAACTAGTAATTTTCTGGAACAACATCATGCTTAATCACCTCCAAACACCGGTTTCAGAAATCCACAATGAAGTCGTCATGCCAGGGCGCTTCGTTTGAAGGAAGGTCAAACACATCCAACTTTGATTCCCCCTCTAAGAATGGATCCTTAAGAGAGAAAAGGTTGGGGGGAAGATCCATATCGTCCCACTGTTGTCAGCATGTTCTTTGTCATGTAGACCCAATGGTAGTTGAGAAGTGCTTGTCCAGCTCAACATGTTTGTTGGTGTGGGTGGTGAATTTCATGATCTATCACTAGTAGATGAATGGAGTTACGTTGGCGTCAACCTTTAGCCTTGATGTGGAAGAACCTGAATTTTGTGTCACCCACACAGAGCCACACAATCCTTAACCGCTAACAGATTCAGATGCGTTGATCGCAACCATGCCAAGCAATTTGTGTTTGAGGTGCTTTCTAAGACCAATTTCAGCAATGGTGAGATCCCTGTGGTCTTTATCATGGTCAATGCCAAGAATCATTTGATCTGCGAGGGTAGAGAGAAGGGCAATGTTTCCAATTTTCTTCTTGCTCTAGACGCAAGGAGCGCCCAAGCCACAATAGCTTGTTATGCAAAATAATCTCACGGTACGGACGTAAGGCATGGTACAGAAGTTTCTCACAATCTCCTCAAAACCTCTCGGTTCCAACCAATAATTCTTGAACCGCAAGCCATGAAATTGCTTGTGGTTGATCTAGCCGGTGGGCGCCATGTCGTAGTGGTCCGTGACATTGTGGGAATAGCAGCCTAGTCTGTCGTACAAAATACATGATGAATTTTGGTCTTCGTGTGCAACTGGCAATAACTAGCCTAGGTGAATCGGTGTCCATGCAGTTTGAGATCAGATAGCTCAATGATGCTGAGAGCCAATCTGAAAGCATTGATCAGCCTCCGACTGATTTGCGTTTGTCTATGGCATTTGATACGCCCATTTTGCATCATGTTTTCCTACTATTATTTTTTATTTTTTAGAGTTATATTTCACTTCATTATGCAATTATAATGCTTCTTCTCTATTAATTTGCAAGTTTAATCACAATAGAGGGATTGCCGGTAGCTGGAATTTTGGACCTAAAAAGAGCTGCAACAGAGATAGTTATTCTCCAGAGCTCCAAATGACCTGAAAACTTACGAAGATTTATTTTGAAATATATATAAAATATTGGAAGAAGAAAATACCCAAGAGAGAAAATGACGGGGATTGATCTTATTACTAGGTTTGTTTCTGTCTACATCATGTCATCTTGCTTGTTGTGTCCCTCTATTTCTTCTCAACTTAATACTTTGAGATGCATGCTGGATGCGATCTTGGGGTGGAGTAATAGTAGAAGATGCATTTGGTTTATAGTCTTCTTGTAATGTACATGATGCATATACAAGATTATGCCATGAATGATCATAGTTATGAATGCTACTTTTTGTCAAATGCCCAATAGTAATTTGTTTACTATGCCATTACCTGCTTTCAAGAGATGCCACTAGTGAACCTATGACCCCCGTGTCCATTATCCATCAATATTTATTACTACACTGTTGCTCTTTACTATTTTCTGCTTTACCCTATCATTATCTATCGCTATTTGATTTTAACCTTGTGACTAGCAAACGAGGGGATTGCCAACCCCCTTGCTAAGTTGGGTACAAGCATTTGTTTTGTTTGCGTGTAGGTGTTGCTTATCTTGTTAGCTTGAAGACTCATACTGGTTTGATAAACCTTGGTTCTTAACCGAGGGAAATACTTTTTGTTGTTGTGCTACATCACCCTTCCTCTTAGGGGAAATGCAACAACTCCTACGGGAGTAGCAACCACCCATCCTATAAAGTGAACAACCAATGGAAGGAGCACTTCCAATTGTAGTTGCCAGAGCCACTAGACGAAATACTGCTAAAATGAGAGTCACTTCTATGCCCAAAGAACTCGCTATGTAGTCCCAAACCTTGTCAAGATGCAACACTATTGGATAAGATGGGAGGTTGGCCAGACCCTCAACTGGCGGCAACTCATGGATGTCTAGGTCCAAGAAGGCAAACAACACATATGTGGCGGCGAATGTTTCTCCAAACTGAGGGAGAGACGATGGGTGATCATCTCCAAGACAATGGACCACACCCAGACGTACAAACATGCCACATCTTGCTCGGTGGGATGGATGTCGTCGATGCTATCCATGAAGCAGGATTTTCCAAGAGGATGCGTCCGTGTCAAGTTGGTAGCCATTCTTCGAAACTCCCTCGAGGCTGACACGGGCGCCAAACTGGAGAGACACGAGCTTGGCCACAACGAGGCGAGCTAGGGACAGAAGGAAGGCATGAGAAGCTGGCGTGAAGCGTGTGAGACATGTTGATGGTGATATTGCGGATGACAGGGTCGTTGAACAACTCGAAGAAGTCTCCTCAATGCGCGGACATGGTAACGAAGAAGGTTCCTATAGCCAGGGAAAAGCGTCGGCCTACATCGAAAACAACTTGGCTCACCTGAAGGCAAGGCTGGTTTCAATGGTGATTAGCATGGTGCCATGCTCCTGGTGGAACCGTTCATCTAACACCATGGCCGAGGAGAAAGGCACAATCCCGATGACGAACTTAGGGTGGTTGCATGCATTGCCGAGCACCAAGTCCAACTCCACGTTGGTGGATATCGACGACATAATGGCGTGTGAGGAAGGGTGTTGATGGTGGAGGTGCTCGATGAGGGTGGGGTGGGTGTGGTCGAGGGTCGGTCGGTAGGGAGGTTGAGGCGGGAGGCAACTAAATGTCTAAGCAAAACCTGATGATCAAATGAAAACAAGGCATGAGGAAGCAGACATACATGTGGCGTTGGGGTGGCCGGGAGGTAAGGCCAGACGAAGGATGGTTGGACGGTAGTCTGGTGGGTTGGAGCACCATCGATCCTTGTCGCCAAGTTGCCCACAAATGAGGTAGGTGGGAGGCTCTTAGAAGTTCTATATGCGGTAGAGCAAGAAGAGGTTGTTGAAGCATTTCCCCTCGGCCTTGTCCTTAAGAAGGGCAAATAACAACATGGGGGAGGAAGCTCTTGGCATTCCATGAATGCCCTAATGGTACCGTTTATTGTGGCCATTGATCGTGCACTACTCCTCCAAAAGGCGTGCACGACGCTCCCGATTGCACCAGCCTTTGTTCAGCTGGACATGCTAGCCATCGAAGCAGGGCGTAGCCCCACGAGCTGCACGTGGAGCGGATTTACATGTCTAAGGGGCTTGGGTCGCTGCCTACACGCACCCTCAATCCTTCCTGAAGAGGAGGACAGAGTGGGACGAGCAACACCGAAAGGGGAGGAGTAAATCGTCTTTCCCTTTTTAGCCGAAGCAAAGGGCGACGCAGATAGTAATGCATTCTTGAAGGATTCCTTGGTGGATGGCAAGGCGGATGGCGAGGACAGCAGGCGTGTAGGACAGATCTAATCTGCATTGGCTGAGGTCTTTATGGGTGGGCGGCGATGTGCGATAGTGGCTGGAGAGGTCTGCCCCTGGTGTAGCTTGGTGGTTAGGGCTAGACAAGGGTGGGAGAGTCAGGCTCCCGGGGCTCTACATCACACTTTTTCCCAATAACTATCTTGAACCTTTTTATCTAGCATTTCGACACTTGTTACTTCTTGTTTTGTGTTTTCTATAATATGCCAGGGAATGAATATTCGGTTCCATAGAATGCCAAGCGGCCAGGTCCCTCCCGCTCCAAGGCCCATGATGTTGAGAGACGCGACGATGGAAGAAGTCGAATCTTGGGGCTCGTTTGGTAGCTAGGGATCCTCCTGGGATGCCGACCCATTCCTTGGGTGGAATACCCACATGTAAAATCAACCATGGGCTACGTACCTAGACATATGGACGCTCGCGTCCACTATGTTTTGTCGGCTCGATCCTCGTGATTTCCCTAGGATAGGATACACGCCTCATGACATCCGAAAAGAATCCCATGTCCAGTTCCTCGGCACGACCGCCTCTGACCTCCCCCTCAGGCGGTCACATCCTTCCTCTCTGCCACACTCTGATGCCTCCCATCTCCTTCGTCCCCGCTTCCGTTGTGCTCACTAGCGGCAAACGAAACGTTAAAGCATCCACTAGGTCACGCCACAAGGGAGGTTTCCGGCGGTGGTGACACGGTGGTGGTGGCCGTGAAAGCGACAATGACATAGGGGATGCATATCCAAAAGGGGCTCACTCGCAAAAGAATCTGGTTGTAATTTCCTTCAAATGGGAAGCCAAAAGGGTGGTCTTGGGCCTAGCTATGGCATGAAGCCTGATACGATGCGGGCTCGTCGTATTTAGATCTTGCTTCAATTCTACTAGACCTCCTATTTAGTGCATCCTGCGATGTGAATCGCGCAAACGCGCACCCTCCAACCCCTTTTTCGTTTTTCTCACTCCTTCCTTTCTCTTTTCCTTTTTTAGTTTTTTTTGCTTCTTTAAATAAAATTGAGGGTTTTGAAACAGTGTTCCAACTTTAAAACAGATCACAAATTTAAAAATGTTTCCAAATTTATTAAAGGTTCATGGATTTTAAAAATGTTAACCAATTTGAAAGAAATGTTCAAGAATTTTTAAAATATTCTCGGGTTTCAAAATATGTTTACAAAATTAAAAAAACACGATTTCAAAATAAAAACTTGAGTTTCAAAACATGTTTACAAGTTTGCAAAAATATTCTGGGTTTCCGAAAAATGTTCCTAATATATAAAATACGCCAAATTTTTCAAATGTTCAAGAATAAAAAAACTGTTCTTGGATTTAAAAATGTTCGTATTTTTTTCAAAATGTCCACATAGTTAAAAAATGTTCGAAAATTTTAAAAAATGTTTACAAATTTGAAAAATTGTTGATGGTTAAGAAAATATTCTCGGATTTCAATTAATGTTCGTGATTTGTTAAAAATCTTCCTGTATTCCGAAAAAATATTCCTAAGTTCAAATTTTTTTGATGAATTTTAAATAAAAAAGGAAAAGGGAAAAGGAAATGAAGAATTAAAAGGGGAAATACGAAAATGGATAAAAAAAATTTTTGAAAAGAAATACCAACAGAAAAAACTGGTCCAGATTTCCTCTTTGAGCCGAATGGCGTTCCCAATTTTCCACTGGGCTCCTAGTTTGGCCTATAAAAAATCAGTATCTCCCCCCTAACATCGAAATGAAGCCTTATGGTTTGGTACCGAGTCTCTCCCGGCACCTGTGGAATTGAACCTTGCATGTAGCACCCTGTACCGACTCAAGCAAAGATGTAGACGAAGCTGCTTGCTCAATTGCCAATTTTATCTGACATAACGATAACACACAAACTAGTTTTCGGAGCGCCAAATAACTAGGATGCGCACATCTGTACTGCTAGCGTCTTAAAAGAATATAGGATATGCAAGCACAGCTCAACTATGGTAAAAGCAGGGGATCTTCCATCTTCCAAAAGAACCTACATTTAGCAACTTAGATGTGAGAATCCACTCCGATCCCTTTTCAACTTTGGAACATCTATGCCCATATTCCAGACATGGATGACCTCTGTAGATGGAGTATAGATACCAACCAACGATTGCAACAATGCTCAATTGCTCATGAGGTAGCTGCTGCTGAAACTTGGGGACAAAAAACATAGCAATAGAGAAATACTACGTATAAAAAGGGGATTGCGCCACCCAAGTGCAGAAAGAAAGTATGGTACTCCAACATATTGACCTCACTATGCAATACAAGGTACGTGCAGAAAACATTTCGTTTTTTTTTTTCAATCACGGCGTTTAGAATGGGCTTCTATGCGTATGGCGTTCAGACCCCCGAGAGGAGCTTTCATGCCTATGGTGTTCAGACCGCCTATACACCGATTATCAATTCATGATTGCTTTTTCTTTGTTGGATAGCTTACTATATTAGGATTATTAGTCTAGCCTGGTGACTGAATGCAAGCCCTCTAAATGCACCAATTAACTGAGGAACTGTTTCAAATGAATGTAAGCTGCAGATATTAGGCATAATCCTGGTGATTTCATGGAAACAATAAACTGTCTACATAATCCACAATACATGGCAGCAAGCTTGTGGAGTTACCAAAGCAGGGGAAGATTGGATAGACGACACAAGCTGAAATTTGACTCAGAGAGCACATGAAACATCAGGCTATCCTGTGCCATTTGGAGAGATGGAGTTTGGAGTAGCTGCTTGCTGAAGATGATGATATTACTAGATATTCAATGGACTGAAGCACAAAAATTAAGTTCAATCCTTTCTCGAAAGCCAAAATCAAGGCAACCATATGATAACATCTACTAGTAGTATGTACTCCCTCCGTTTCTAAATATAAGACCTTCTAAGGATTTCACTATGAACTATATACGAATGTATATAGACATATTTTAAAGTATAGATTCGTTCATTTTGCTTCGTATGTAGTTCATGGTCGAATTTTTAAAAGGTCTTATATTTAGGACCGGAGGGAGTATATGAGATAGAAAAGGAGAGAACTCCATGAAGCCAAATTACAGTGATGGTGTATCTAGCAAAGGTGAGACCCCAAATTTGGCCTCGAGTGCATCCCACATATCTTTTCCATTGTCAATTGATGCATAAGCATCAACTATGTTCTCACCAAGAACACTCAAAAGAGCAGCCTTAAACAAGGTATCTTTTTTTCGAAAAACTTGTTCCTCTTGAGGATTAAGATCTCTTTTAGGTTTGCCAAGAGTGGCCTCATAGCAGTTCACGGTTTGAAACCATAGAACCGCCCTCACACGCCACCTCTTATAGTGCACACCCTCAAACATAGGAGGCCTCATGGAAGCAGCAAAACCACTCGGGGTAAATTGATTATAATAAGGGTTTTTTATTGTTGGAGATATGAGCAATTTACCGAAAGATTTAAACAAAATAAGCAGCTGATAAAACAAGATCATAGTAAAAGAGGCAACACTAGTCATGCGACTTAGAGGAGAGTATGCCACAATAAGAGGAACAAAACTTATCAGTGAAACTAAGGGATAGTAGGTGAATATTATGTGAACATGTGAACTATACTGAAACATATGAGTATCTCTAGCAAAACCTCGGACAGGAAAAACATGAATACGTACTGAGCGGTGGCAACATCAGGGTTGGCGTTGACATCGTCACCGACCATGTCATTGAAGAGGTTGTTGACGTCGGGGAAGAAGTCGTCGTTTTGGAAGTGATCGTCGGCGTCTGTGGCGTCCGTGATGAAGAAGCCAGTAGTCGCGCAGAGCGCTCCCCAAAAACCTTATCACCCTTCTTCCATACAGGACTCAAAGTTATGGGGTTTCCGAGGCCTATTGTCCCGACCTGCGGTGCACGCCGCAAGCCGGAATGGGGAAGAACCTTGCAGCAACTCAGGGATTGGAGCGACCTCCCTTTAAAAGGCACGTGAGAAGGAGGCGAATAGGCAGCAACGAGAGGCGAAGCAAAAGAGGGAGACGAAAACGAAAAGGCAGCAGAGTGACTGTTCGTATACTAGATGTGCGTGGCAAAAATTTAAACATCGTCTCGGCTCATTACCGCAACCCGCGGCGTGTCGTGACAAGGCGTGGCGTGGCGAGGCGGACGGCAGAGGACCAACTCCTACTAAACTAGAAATGTGGGACAAAACTTTTGTCCCGCCTCTTGCCTTGCACGAATGGGCTTAGTGGGCCTCTAGGATTTATTAGGAATTCTGAAAATTGCTATTGGGTTGGCCCATGTTTAGATCAAATTCCAGCAATCCCCCACCAGATCCAAGAGGAACACAAAATTTGCCTTTGGTTCCAAAACATTGTTTATATATCAGTACTGTAGTGGAGACTGTTAAGTTGAACTTCCACCTAGAACTCTATGCTACACTAGTAAGCAACTTGAACAGTGGACTATGCCTTGAAGTGCAAGTTTTCTGCGAATCTAGCTTCACACAAAGCCTGGACCGATACTAGGCTGCCATGGGACTTCCCCACGGGTGGAGTTTATGCGTCATACTCCGAGGCCTTTCATGAGTTTACTAGAGAGCACCCTACTCTCATAGGTTGCGGCGTTAACAATCAGACTCATATAGGTGTGTTCTTCAAAAGACGTTCTGCATGACAACATCTCTGCTTAAATAAGCCACTTAGAACACATTAAGATATATATCAACCTGCCATGCAGATTAGGAAAGTATAGCATCTTCATGGAGTGGTATTATTAATAGTAAGGATACTTTCCTCTCAGTTGACCAACAACTTGTCTTCCACATCTAATTCAATGGATCTCCAGTCACATAGAATAGGTTACCATTGTGAACAAATCGTGTTGTGGGTCTCATGCCCATCTCCTTTGATGCATTATCTATCACACTACGTGATAGACCCTTGGTAAAAGGATCTACCAAATTTTTAGAAGTTTGGATATAATCCAATGCAATAACTCCGGAGTTTCTCATTTTTCTGACAGATTTTAACCTTGTCTGAACATGTCTTGATGACTTCATGTTATCCTTAGAACTACTCACTTTGGCGATCACAGTTTGATTGTAGCGGTTCATAAGAACACCCGATACAGGTTTCTCCACAACCGGTAAGTCATTCAAGAGCCGACGAAGCCAATCTTCTTTGACTGTAGCTGTATCTAGTGCTTTGAGTTATGCTTCCATTGTTGACCTCGTTAAGATGGCCTGCTTACAAGACTTACAAGAAACAGCGCCACCACCATGAGTGAATACATATCCGCTCGTGGCCTTTATCTCATTGGCATCAGAGATCCAGTTTAAGTCACTATACCCTTCAATCACCTTTGGGTACCCGGTGTAGTGAATTCCATAGCTCATAGTGCTCTTCAAATAGCGCATAACTCTTTCTAGAGCTTTCCAATGATCATCTCCCTATGTTGAGACAGACCGACTCAGTTTGCTAACAGCAAAAGAGATGTCAGGTCTCGTGGCACTGGCTAAATACATAAGTGAGCCAATAATTTGAGAGTATTTCAATTGATCTCTAGAAATTCTTTGATTCTTTTGAAGTAACACGCTAGCATCATAAGGTGGTGGAGAGGGCTTGCAGTCACTATAACCAAAGCGACACAAGATCTTTTCCACATAGTGAGATTGAAGCATTCTAATCCCACCATCATCATTTCTCAGTAGCTTGATATTTAGAATAACATCAGCTACTCCTAAATCCTTCATCTCGAAACAATGAGATAGGAAATTCTTGACCTCCTCAATAACGTTCAGATTTGTTCCGAAAATCAGTATGTCATCAACATACAGGCAAAGGATAACTCCCTCGCCCCCACCATGGCGATAGTACACACATTTTTCAGCATCGTTTACAACAAAGCATGTAGTTGTTAAAGTTCTTTCAAACTCCTCATGCCACTACTTAGGTGCTTGTTTGAGTCCATACAAAGACTTGAACAATCTGCACACTTTTCCTTCCTGACCGTCCACTATAAACCCATCAGGTTGTTCCATGTAAATTTCCTCGTCCAACTTTCCATTCAGGAAAGAAGTCTTAACATCCATTTGATGAACGAGAAGACCATGTGAGGCATCTAGTGAAAGTAACACTCGAATAGTGGTCAGTCGAGCCACGGGTGAAAAAATATCAAAGAAGTCTTCACCTTCCTTTTGGGTATAACCCTTGGCCACGAGTCGTGCCTTATACTTCTCAATAGTACCATCAGGCCTAAGCTTTTTCTTGAATACCCATTTGCACCCTATAGGTTTGCACCCATAAGGTCAATCTATTATCTCCCAAGTTTCATTTGCCAAGATGGAATCCATCTCACTATGGATCGCTTCCTTCCAGTAGTCAGCGTCTTCAGGTGCATGGGCCATTGAAATAGAACTCAGTGTGTCGTCTATGATATATACAAGAAAATCATCACCAAATGACTTTGCAGTCCTATGTCTATTGGTCCTTTTAGGAGTCTCATCATTGTCCTCCATGGGATCTTGAAGATGTTGTGTCGAAATGATAGGTTCAGAAATTCCAACTACATCTTGACTCGGTGAACCAGTCAACTATTGATTTGATGAGCTACCCATATCCTTCATGGGAAAAATATCTTCAAAGAAAGTCACATCATTCGACTCCATGATTGTATCGATGTGCATGTCTGATACCTCAGATTTTACAATCAAGAATCTATAAAC
This sequence comes from Hordeum marinum, assembly GCA_022496015.1. NCBI lineage: Eukaryota > Viridiplantae > Streptophyta > Magnoliopsida > Poales > Poaceae > Hordeum > Hordeum marinum. The sequence goes on from CM039676.1 coordinate 297,329,916, forward strand.
AATGCTATGAAAAGCATAGCCCAGGAAAACACAATCCATCATTTTTGGTCCATGCTTTCGCTTCTTTGGAATTGGTATATTCACTTTTGCCAAGCAGCCCCAAGTACGTAGGTAAGAGAGTTTTAACCTTTTCTTCTCCCATTCCTCGAATGGAGTTATATCTTTGTTCTTTGTGGGAACTTGGTTTAGGACATGACATGCAATCAATATCGCCTCCCCCCACCATGCGTTAGAGAGACCCGTTGTGTCTAACATAGCGTTAACCAAATCAGTTAGTGTACGGTTCTTTCTTCCGGCTACCCCATTTGACTAAGGTGAATAGGGAGGCGTCCTCTCATAGATTATTCCGTGTTCCGCACAAAAAGAATCGAATTCATTTGAAAAATACTCTCCACCACGATCGGACCTAAGCCTCTTGATTTTCCGATCAAGTTGATTTTCCACTTTAGCTTTATAATTCTTAAAAAGTTCAAAGCCTCATCTTTTGATTTCAAAATATACACATGGCAATATCTAGTGGATTCATCAATTAATGTCAAGAAATATTTCTTTCCACCTTTTGTCAAAACACCATTCATTTCACAAAGATCTAAATGTATGAGTTCTAGTGGCGCAAGATTTCTTGTTTCCGCAGTTGTATGAGACTTATGAGGTTGCTTAGCTTGCACACAAACTTGACACTTAGATCCCTTGACAACAGTGAAGTTGGGGATTAAGTTCAACTTGGCTAGCCGCATCATACAACCGAAATTAACATGACAAAGACGTGAATGCCAGACATTTGATTCACTATTGTTGCAAACATGATGAACAACTTTATTACAAACGTGTGACAGAGATAGTCTGAACAAGCCTCCTGACTCATAACCTTTGCCAACAAAAGTTCCATACTTGGATATTACAAATTTATTGGACATAAAGACAAGCTTGTATCCATCTCTACACAGAAGAGATCCTCTAACAAGATTTTTATTGACGGAGGGGACATAATGCATGTTCTTTAGTCGCATGATCTTCCCTGACGTAAACTTCAAATCGACCGTGCCAACACCACGAACAGAAGCACTTGAACCGTTGCTCATCAGCACGGAAGTAGTTCCTGCGGCCTGATAAGAAGAAAACATGGAAATATCACCGCATACATGCACATTAGCACCCGTGTCAATCAACCAATCAGGAGAACCACATACTGAGAGAATAGTGGGAAGTATACCATACCGAACATCCTTCATCTCATCATCACCAATGACAACATTGGTGATCTTGTCGCCTTTCCCATGTTGACGCTTGTCATAACGGTTAGGGTAGCTAGGGGCCCAATGATCAGGATCTCCGTAGACATGACATACAACTTTCTTCTTGTTAGTCTTCTTCTTGAAGTTGGTGTGTTGTGAAGCCTTGATCTTCCCATCAAACTTTGCCTTGCCATCAAACTTGCCCTTGTTCTTGAAATTGTGGGGCTGGAAGTTTTTCTTTTGTACCAAATTGGCACTAGAACCTCCCTCAATACCTCGAGCACGTATGTCATTTGCTCTCGCCTTTTCTTCCACATCAAGAGTACCAATGAGATCCAGAACAGGAAACTCCTGTCTCTTATGCTTCAGAGAGGTAGCAAAGTTCCTCCACGAGGGAGGGATCTTAGTAATGATACCTCCGGCAACAAACTTGGTCGGTAACATACAACTGAAGTGCTCAAGTTCTCTATCAAACGAATATATCTCGTGAGCTTGCTCAACCACGGAGCGCTCATTAGTCATATTTTAGTCATACAATTGTTCCATGATATACAGCTCAGTGTCGTCATCTGACACCCCAAACTTGGCCTCGAGTGCATCCCACATATCTTTTCCATCGTTAATTGATGCATAAGCATCAACTATCTTCTCACCAAGAACACTCAAAAGAGCAGCCTTAAACAAGGTATCTTTTTTCTGAAAAACTTGTTCCTCTTGAGGATTAAGATCTCCTTCAGGTTTTCCAAGAGTGTGTTGGGGAACTTTGCATGGGAAACAAAAAATTTCCTACGCACACGCAAGATCTATCCATGGTGATGAGTATCTACGAGAGGGAGAGTGGATCTACATACCCTTGTAGATCGCTAAGCGGAAGCGTTAAGAAATGCGGTTGATGTAGTCGAACGTCTTCATGATCCAATCATGATCCATCCCGCGATCTCATCACGAGTCGTCCCGCGATCCCATCGTGGTCCTTTCGATCTAGTGCCGAACGGACGACACCTTCACGTTCAGCACACGTACAGCTCGATGACGATCTCCACCTTCTTGATCCAGAAAGAGGGAGTGGATAGGTAGATGAGTTCTCCGTTAGCACAACGGCGTGGTGGCGGTGGTGCTGAACTAATCCTGCAGGGCTTCGCCTAAGCACTGCAGAACTAATCTAGAGGAGAAACATATCTAGAGGAAGAAGAGGGCAACACGTGGCAATTAGGGTTGGGGTTGCCCTCAAAATCCTCTGGTATATATAGGACGGAGGGGTGGGAGGAGGCGCCCTAGGGTTTCCCCTAGGAATTGGCCACCGGCCAGGGTGGTGGAGTCCACCTCCTACAAGAGGTGGGGCGACGGGAGGAGTCCTAGTCCAACAAGGACTCCTCCCACCTCCACCTTTTCCTCCTCTTCGGGCGCATGGACCTTATGGGGCTGGATGCCCAGCCCACTAGGGGCTGGTGCGCCACCTCTTGGGCCCATGTGTCCCCCGGGGTGGGTGGGCCCCTCCCGATGGACCCTCAGAACCCATTCGTCACTCCCGGTACACTATCGGTAGTGCCCAAAACTTTTCCGGAACCCAAACACCTCTTTCCTATATATCAATCTTTACCTCCGAACTATTCCGGAGCTCCTCGTGACGTCCGGGATCTCATCTAGGACTCCAAACAACCTTCGGTCACCAACATACATAACTCTATACTATCGATACGTCACCGAACCTTAAGTGTGCAGACCCTGCGGGTTCGAGAACTATGTAGACATGACCGAGACACCTCTACGGTCAATAACCAATAGCGGGACTTGGATGCCCATATTAGTTCCTACATATTCTACGAAGATCTTTATCATTTGAACCTCTATGTCAAGGATTCAGTTGATCCCGTATGTTGTTCCCTTTGTTCTTCGGTATGTTACTTGCCCGAGATTCGATCGTCGGTATCTCTATACCTAGTTCAATCTCGTTACCGGAAAGTCTCTTTACTCGTTCCGTAATACAAGATCTCGTTACTAACTCTTTAGTCACATTGCTTTCAAGGCTTATAATGATGCTGTATTACTGAGTGGGCCCTGAGATACCTCTCCGTCACACGGAGTAACAAATCCCAGTCTTGATCCATGCCAACCCAACAGACACCATCGGAGATACCTGTAGAGCACCTTTATAGTCACCCAGTTACGTTGCGACATTTGATACACACAAGGTACTCCTACGGTGTCAGTGAGTTGCATGATCTCATGGTCATAGGAACAGATACTTGACATGCAGAAAATAGTAGCAATAAACTGACACGATCATATGCTACGTTTATAGTTTGGGTCTTGTCCATCACATCATTCTCGTAATGATGTGATCCCGTTATCAAATGACATCTCATGTCCATGACTAGGAAACCATAGCCATCTTTGATCAACGTGCTAGTCTATTAGAGGCATACTAGGGACATGGTGTTGTCTATGTATCCACACATGTATCTGAGTTTCCGATCAATACAATTATAGCATGGATAATAAACGATTATCATGAACAAGGAAATATGATAATAACCAATTTATTATTGCCACTAGGGCATATTTCCAATAGTCTCCCACTTGCACTAGAGTCAATAATGTAGTTCACATCACCATGTGATTCGCATTGTTATGAATCTAATACCCAATGAGTTCTGGGGCTCGATCATGCTTTGCATGTGAGAGAGGCGTTTTAGTCAACGGGTCTACGACATTCAGATCCGTGTGTACTTTGCAAATCTCTATGTCATACTGTAGACACTTCTACCACACTCCACTTGGAGCTATTCCAAGTGGCTGCTCCACTATACGTATATGGATTGCTACTAAGAGTCATCCGGTTTGGTGTTAAAGCTTGCATCGACGTAACTCTTTACGACGAACTCTTTATCACCTCCATAATCGAGAAACATTTCCTTAGTCTTTTCGTTACTAAGGATAATCTTGACCGCGGTCCAGTGATCCACTCCTAGATCACTCGTATACCCCTTGACGGACTCATGGCAAGGCACACACAGGTGTGGTACACGGCATGACATACTATATAGAGCCTATGGCTAAAGCATAGGGGACGACCTTCGTCCTTTCTCTTTCTTCTGCCGTGGTCGAGCTTTGAGTCTTACTCAACTTCACACCTTACAAATCAAGCAAGAACTCTTTCTCCGACTGATCCATTTTGAACTCTTTCAAAATCTTGTCAAGGTATGTACTGATTGAAAGTCTCATCAAGCATCTTGATCTATCTCTATAGATCTTGATGCTCAACAATTAGGTAGCTTTATCTAGGTCTTCCTTTGAAAAACTCTTTTCAAACAACCCTTTATGCTTTCCAAAAATTCTACATCATTTCCGATCAACAAAATGTCATCCACGTATGCTTATCAGAAACTCTATGGTGCTCCCACTCACTTTATTGTAAATACAAGTTTCTCATAAACTTTGTATAGACTCAAAAACTTTGATCACCTCATCAAAGCGTATATTCCAACTCTGAAATGCTTGCTCTAGCCCATAGAAGGATTACTAGAGCTCGCACACCTTTTAGCATCCTTAGGACTGACAAAACCTTCTAATTATATCACATACAACCTTTCCTCAAGTAAACTGTTAAGGAAACGATGTTTTGACATCCATCTGCGAGATTTCATAATTGAAAAATGCAGCAATTGCTAACATAATTCCAACAAACTTTTGCATCGCTACGAGTGAGAAAGTCTCATCACAGTCAACTCCTTGAACTTGGCGGAAACTTATTTGCAACAAGTCGATCTTTACAAATAGTGGCATTCACCATTTGCTTCTGTCTTCATGTTGAAGGTCCATTTGTACTCAACGACCTGCCGTCCAACGAGCAAGTCTACCAAAATCTATACTTGGTTTTCATACATGGATCCTTCCTCGGATTTCATGGCCTCTAACCATTTGTCGGAATCCGGGCCCATCATCGCTTCTCCATGGCTCGTAGGTTCATCGTTGTCCAACAACATGACTTCCAAGACAGGGTTATCGTACCACTTAGGAGCAGTACGCATCCTTCTCGACCTACGAGGTTCGATAGTAACTTGATCTAAAGCTTCATGATCATCATCATTAACTTCCTCTTCAACTGACGTAGGCTCCACAGAAACATCTTTCTGCGTTGCGCTACTCTCTGGTTGAACAAAGGTTCAACAACCTCATCAAGTTCTATCTTCCTCCCACTCAATTCTTCCGAGAGAAACTCTTTCTCGAGAAAGGATCCAGTTTTAGCAACAAACACTTTGTACTCGGATCTGAGATAGAGGTTGTACCCCAACTGTTCTTAGGGTATTCTATGAAGATGCATTTGTCCGCTTTGGGTTCGAGCTCTTTAGGTGAAAACCTTTTTCACACAAGCGTTGCAGCCCCAAACATTAAGAAATGACAGCTTAGGTTTCTACCAAACCATATGGTGTCATCTCAACGGATTTAGATGGTGCCCTATTTAAAGTGAATGTAGTTGTCTCTAATGCATAACCCCAAAACGATAAGAGACATCATAGTTCGCACCATATCCAATAGAGCACGACTACGATGTTCGAACACACCATCACACTATGGTGTTCCAGGTGGCATGAGTTATGAAACAACTTTCACATTGTCTAAAGTTGTATGCCAAACTCGTAACTCAGATATTCACCTCCACGATCACATCGCACACATTTTTATCTTCTTGTCACGATGATCTTAAACTTCACTCTGAATTTGCTTGAACTTTTTCAAACGATTTAGACTTATGTTTCATTAAGTAAATATACATTATATCTACTCAAATCATTAGTGAAGGTAAGAAAATGACGATATCCACTGCACGCTACAAGACTCATTGGATTGCATACATCAACATGTATCATTTCCAATAAATCACTTGCCCGCTCCATCAAACCGGAAAACGGGGTCCTTAGTCATCTTGCCCAAGAGGCATGGTTCGCATGTCTCAACCGATTCGAAATCGAGTGAGTCCAAAGATCCATCAGCATGGAGTTTCTTCATGTGCTTTATACCAATATGACGTTTAGCGGCAGTGCCACAAGTATGTGGTACTATCATTATTAACTTTTTATCTTTTGGCATCAATGTTAAGAACATGTGTATTACTACGATCAAGATTCAACAAACCATTCTCACTGGGTGCATGACCATTGAAGGTATTATTCATGTAAACGGAATAACCATTATTCTCTAACTTAAAAAAATAACCATGTTGCAATAAACACGATCTAATCATGTTCATGCTTAACGCAAACACCAAATAACATTTATTTAGGTTTGTCACTAATCCTGAAGGTAGAGAGAGCGTGCGATGTTGATCACATCAATCTTGGAAACATTTTCAACACAAACCGTCACCTCACACTTAGCTAGTCTCCATTTATTCCGTAGCTTTTACTCCAAGTTACTAACATTTAGCAACCGAACCGGTATGCAATACCCAGGTGCTACTAGGAGTACTAGCAAGGTACACATCAATAACATGTATATCAAATATACATCTGTCGACGTTGCCAGCCTTCTTATCTACCAAGTATCTAGGGTTGTTCCGCTTCAGCGACCGCTCTCCTCATAATAGAAGCACTTAGTCTCGGGTTTGGGTTCAACTTTGGGTTGCTTCACTGGAGAAGCAACTGACTTGCCATCCATGAAGTTTCCCTCCTTGCCCTTGCCTTTCTCGAAACTAGTGGTTTTACTAACCATCAACACTTGATGCTCCTTCTCAATTTCTATCTTCGCGGTGTCAAACATCGCGAACAACTCAGGGATCATCATTTCCATCCCTGGCATAATTATAGTTCATCACCAAGTTCTAGTAGCTTAGTGATAGTGACTCAGAGAACTATATCAATCACTATCTTATCTGGAAGATCAACTCCCACTCGATTCAAGCGATTGTAGCACCCAGACAATGTGAGCACATGCTCAACGATTGAGCTATTCTCCTTCATCTTGTAGGCAAAGAATCTTGTTGGAGATCTCATATCTCACAACACGGGCATGAGCCTAAGATCCCAATTTCAGCTCGTAGAACATCTCATATGTTCTGTGACGTTCAAAATGTTTTGGAGCCTCAATTCTAAGCCGTAATGCATGATGCACTAAACTATCAAGTAGTCATCGGAACATGCCTGTCACATGTTCACAACATCTACAGACGACCCTAGAGGGGGTGGCGCACCGAGCGGTGCATTAAGGACATAAGCCTTCTGTGCAGCAATGAGGACAATCCTCAGATCATGGACCCAGTCCACAATATTGCTACCATCATCTTTCAACTCTATTTCTCTAGGAACATATAAAATTCAAGGGAGCTACAGCGTGAGCTACAACATAATTTGCAAAGACACTACTGACTATGTTCATGATAATGGGTTCAACTAATCATATTACTTAAGAACTCCCACTCAAATTGACATCCCTTCGGTTATTTGAGTGATACATGATCCAAATTCACCAACTCAAGTCCGATCATCACGTGAGTTGAGGTGGTTTCAATGGTGAACATCATCATGTTGATCATATCTACTATATGACTCATGTTCGACCTTTCGGTCTCTTGTGTTTCGAGGCCATGTCTGTACATGCTAGGCTCGTCAAGTTTAACCCGAGTGTTCTGCATGTGCAATACTGGCTTGCACCCGTTGTATGTGAACGTAGAGTCTATCACACCCGATCATCACGTGGTGTCTCGACACGATGAACTTCCGCAATGGTGCACACTCGGGGAGAACACAATTTGACCTTGAAATTTAAGTGAGGGATGACCTTATAATGCTACTGTATTCCTAAGCAAAACAAGGTGCATAAAAGGATTAACATCACATGCAAATCATAAGTGACATGATATGGCCATGAACTTGTGCTTTTATCTCCATCTTGAAAGCACCGACATGATCTCCATCATCATTGGCATAACACCATGATCTCCATCATCAAGATCTCCATCATTGTGTCACCATCGGGGTTGTCGCGCCCACCATGCTCATACTACTATAGCTCCCGTTTAGCGATAAAGTAAAGCCTTACATAGCACTTAATGATTGACACGCAGGCCATACAATAATTAAAGACAACCCTATGGCTCCTGCCGGCTGCCGTACTCATTGCCATGCAAGTCGTGATATTCTATACATCACATGATCATCTCATACATCACATATATCTCATCATGTAATTGGCCATATCACATCACAACATACCCTACAAAAACAAGTTAAACGTCCTCTAATTGTTGTTGCAAGTTTTATGTGGCTGCTACAGGTATCCAGCCAGAACAATTCTCACCTACGAAAAACCACAACGGTGATACATAAATTGCTTTTCAACCTTCTCAAGGACCGCCTTTGTCGAATCCGATCCAACTAAAGTAGGAGAAACAGACACCAGCCAACCATCTTTGTGCAACGAAATTACACGTTAGTCGATGGAACCGGTCTTTTGTAAGCGTACGAGTAAGGTTGGTCCGAGCCACTTCATACCACAATACCGCTGAACCAAAACACAACCAAGGGAGGAAGCAATCTAAGCATCAACACCCACAAACTCTTTGTGTTCTACTCGAGATCTCATTTACACATAGACCTAGCTCATGATGCCACTGTTTGGGAACATTGCATGGGAAACAAAAAATTTCCTACGCACACGCAAGATCTATCCATGGTGATGAGCATCTATGAGAGGGAGAGTGGATCTACATACCCTTTTTGATCGCTAAGCGGAAGCGTTAAGAAACACGGTTGATGTAGTCCAACGTCTTCATGATCCAATCACCATCCGTCCCATGATCTCATCACGAGCCGTCCCACGATCCCATCGCGGTCCTTCTGATCTAGTGCCGAACGGACGGCACCTCCGCGTTCAGCACACGTATAGCTCGATGATGATCTCCACCTTGTTGATCTAGCAAGAGCGAGCGGATAGGTAGATGAGTTCTCCGGCAGCACAACGGCGTGGTGGCGGTGGTGGTGAACTAATCCTGTAGGGCTTCGCCTAAGCACCGCAGAACTAATCTAGAGGAGAAACAGATCTAGAGGAAGAAGAGGGCAGCACGTGGCAATTAGGGTTGGGGCTGCCCTCAAAATCCTCTACTATATATAGGAGAGAGGGGTGGGGAGAGGCGCCATAAGGTTTCCCCTAGGACTTGGTCGTCGGCCAGGGTGGTGGAGTCCACCTCCTACAAGAGGTCGGGCGCCGGGAGGAGTCCTAGTCCAACAAGGACTCCTCCCACCTCCACCTTTTCCTCCTTTTTGGGCGCATGGGCCTTATGGGGCTAACTACCCAGCCCACTAGGGGCTGGTGCATCACCTCTTGGGACCATGTGGCCCCCGGGTGGGTGGGCCCCTCTCGATGGACCACCGGAACCCATTCGTCACTCCCGGAACACTACCGGTAGTGCCCGAAACTTTTTCGGAACCCAAACACCTCTTTCATATATATCAATCTCTACCTCTGGACTATTCTGGAGCTCCTCGTGGCGTCCGAGATCTCATCCGGGACTCCGAACAACCTTCAGTCACCAACATACATAACTCTATACTATTGAAACGTCACCGAACCTTAAGTGTGCAGACCCTGCGGGTTCGAGAACTATGTAGACATGACCGAGACACCTCTACGGTCAATAACCAATAGCGGGACCTGGATGCCCATATTGGTTCCTACATATTGTACAAAGATCTTTATCGGTTGAACCTCTATGTCAAGGATTCAGTTAATCCCGTATGATGTTCCCTTTGTTCTTCGGTATGTTACTTGCCCGAGATTCGATCGTCGGTATCTCTATACCTAGTTCAATCTCGTTACTGGAAAGTCTCTTTACTCGTTCCGTAATACAAGATCCCATGGCTAAATCTTTAGTCACATTGTTTGCAAGGCTTATAGTGATGTTGTATTACCGAGTGGGCCCTGAGATACCTCTCCGTCACACGAAGTAACAAATCCCAGTCTTGATCCATGCCAACCCAACAAACACCCTCGGAGATACCTATAGAGCACCTTTATAGTCACCCAGTTATGTTGCGACGTTTGATACACACAAGGTACTCCTTCGGTGTCAGTGAGTTTCATGATCTCATGGTCATAGAAACAAATACTTGACATGCCGAAAACAGTAGCAATAAACTGACACGATCGTATGGTAACTTTGTAGTTTGGGTCTCGTCCATCACATCATTCTCCTAATGATGTGATCTCGTTATCAAATGACATCTCATGTCCATGACTAGGAAACCATAGCCATCTTTGATTAACGTGCTAGTCTATTAGAGGCATACTAGGGACATGGTGTTGTCTATGTGTCCACACTTGTATCTGAGTTTCCGATCAATAAAATTATAACATGGATAATAAACGATTATCATGAACAAGGAAATATGATAATAACTAATTTATTATTGCCTCTAGGGCATATTTCCAACAGTTTGACCTCATGGCAGCTCATGGTTTGAAACCATAGAACAGGCCTCACACGCCACCTCTTATAGTGCACACCCTCAAACATAGGAGGCCTCATGGAAGCAGCAAAATCACTCGGGGTAAATTGCCTATAATAAGGTTTTTGGATTGTTGAAGATATGAGCAATTTACCGAAAGATTTAAACGAAATAAGCAACTGATAAAACAAGATCGTAGTAAGAGAGGCAACACTAGTCATGCGACTTAGAGGAGAGTATGCCATAATAAGAGGAACAAAACTTATCAGGGAAACTAAAGGATAGTAGGTGAATATTATGTGAACATGTGAACTATACCGAAACATATGTAGAATAGAAACTAGACCAAGTATCTCTAGCAAAACCTCGAACAGGAAAAACATGAATACGTATTGAGTGGTGGCAGCAGCAAAGTTGGCGTTGACGTCGTCACCAGCCATGTCGTTGAAGAGGTTATTGACATCGGGGAAGAAGTCGTCGTTGGGGAAGTGATCATCTACGTATGTGGTGTCCGTGATGAAGAAGCCAGTAGTCGCACAGAGCGCTCCCCAAAAACCTTATCATCATTCTTCCGTACATGACTCATAGCGGAGGGGTTTCAAAGGCCTACTGTCCTGACCTGCGGTGCACGCCGCAAGTCGGGATGGGGAAGAACCTTGCAGCAGCCCAGGGATTGGAACTCGAGGGCTTGAGGAAAAGGAATTTTTGGTGTGTCTCTCTGGAGACGAGCGACCTCCCTTTTATAGGCATGGGAGAAGGAGGCGAATAGGCAGCCACGGGAGGCGAAGCAAAAGAGGGAGACGAAAACGAAAAGGCGGCAGCCGAAGGGTGCAACATTCTTATTCCATCTCCACTACAGCAGAGCCTTTCAGCTCCCGAGTGACCTTTCGTATACCAGACGTGCATGGCAAAAATTTAGACATCGGCTCGGCTCATTCCCGTAACCCGTGGCGCGTCGTGACGAGGCATGGCATGGCGAGGCGGGCGGCGGAGGAGGAGCACGCGTGTATGTCCCTCTTGTTCTCATGCTCATACATGTGGAGAAACATCCTCCCTTATAAGAGGTCCAACTCCTACTAAACTAGAAATGTGGGACTAAACTTTTGTCCCACCTCTTGCCTTGCACGAATGGGCTTAGTGGGCCTCTAGGATTTATTAGGAATTCTAAAAATTGCTATTGGGCTGGTCCATGTTTAGATCAAATTCCAGCAATCCCCAACCAGATCCAAGAGGCACACAAAATTTGCCTTTGGTTCCAATACACTGTTTATATACCGGTACGAAAGTGAAGACTGTTAAGTTGAACTTCCACCTAGAACTCTATGCTACACTAGTAAACAACTTGAATAGTGGACTATGCCTAGAACTGCAAGTTTTCTGCGAATCTAGCTTCACACAAAGCCTTGATCGATACTAGGCTGCCGTGGGACTTCCCCGCGGGTGGAGTTTATGCATCATACTCCGAGGCCTTTCATGAGTTTACTAGAGATCACCCTACTCTCATAGATTGTTGCGTTAATAATCAAACTCATATAGGTATGTTCTTCAAAAGAGGTTCTGCAGGACACCATCTCTGCTTAAATAGGCCACTTAGAACACATTAAGATATATATCAACCTGCCATGCAAATTAGGAAAGGATTGCATCTTCATGGAGTGGTATTATTAATAGTAAGGATACTTTCCTCATAGTTGACCAACAACTTGTCTTCCACATCTAATTCACGGGATCTCCGGTCACATAGAATAGGTTACCACTGTGAACAACTCATGTTGTGGGTCTCATACTTTGAATAGGTTACCACTGTTTCCATTGTTGACCTCGTTAAGATGGCCTGCTTGCAAGACTTCCAAGAAACAGTGCCACCACCATGAGTGAATACATATCCGCTCATGGCCTTTATCTCATCAGCATCAGAGATCCAGTTTGAGTCACTATACCCTTCAAGCACCTTTGGGTACCCAGTGTAGTGAATTCCATAGCTCTTAGTGCCCTTCAAATAGCGCATAACTCTTTCTAGAGCGTTCCAATGATCATCTCCCGGTTTGGAGATAAACCGACTCAGTTTGCTAACAGCAAAAGAGATGCCAGGTCTCGTGGCACTGGCTAAATACATAACTGAGCCAATAATTTGAGAGTATTTCAATTGATCTCTAGCAATTCTTTGATTCTTTCGAACTAACACGCTAGCATCATAAGGTGTTGGAGAGGGTTTGCAGTCACTATAACGAAAGCGACTCAAGATCTTTTCCACATAGTAAGATTGAAGCAATGTGATCCCACTATTATCATCTCTCAGCAGCTTGATATTTAGATTAACATCAGCTACTCCTAAATCCTTCATCTCGAAACAATGAGATAGGAAATTTTTGACATCCTCAATAACGTTCAGATTTGTTCCAAAAATTAGTAGTCATCAACATACAGGCAAAGGATAACTCCCTCGCCCCCACCATGGCGATAATACACACATTGTCAGCTTCGTTTACAACAAAGCCTGCAGTTTTTAAACTTCTTTAAAACTTCTCATGCCACTTCTTAGGTGCTTGTTTGAGTCCGTACAAAGACTTCAACAATCTGCACACTTTTCCTTCCTAACCGTCCATTATAAACCCATCAGGTTGTTCCATGTAAATTTCCTCGTCCAACTCTCCATTCAGGAAAGCAGTCTTAACATCCATTTGATGAACTAGAAGACCATGTGAAGCAGCTTGTGAAAGTAACACTTGAACAGTGGTCAGTCGAGCCACAAGTGAATAAGTATCAAAGAAATCTTCACCTTCCTTTTGGGTATAACCCTTGGCCACGAGTCGTGCATTATACTTCTCAATAGTACCATCAGGCCTAAGCTTTTTCTTGAATACCCATTTGCACCCTATAGGTGTTGGAAATATGCCCTAGAGGCAATAAATAAAGTGTTTATTATAATATTTCCTTCTTCATGATAATCGTTTATTATCCATGCTATAATTGTATTGATTGGAAACACATTACATGTGTGGGTAAATAGACAAACACTTTGTCCCTAGTATGCCTCTAGCGAACTAGCTCGTTGATCAAAGATGGTCAAGGTTTCCTAGCCATTGGCATGTGATGTCATTTGATAACGGGATCACATCATTAGGAGAATGATGTGATGGACAAGACCCAAAATACAAACGTAGCATATGATCGTGTCAGTTTATTGCTACTGTTTTCTGCATGTCAAGTATATGTTCCTATGACCATGAGATCATGTAACCCATGGACACCAGAGGAGTGCCTTGTGTGTATCAAACGTCGCAACGTAACTGGGTGACTATAACGGTGCTCTACAAGTATCTCCGAGGGTGTCTGTTGAGTTGGCGTGGATCAAGACTGGGATTTGTTACTCCGTGTGACGGAGAGGTATCTCAGGGCCCACTCGGTAATACAACATCACAATAAGCCTTGCAAGCAATGTGACTAAGTGTTAGTCATGGGATCTTGTATTACGGAATGAGTAAAGAGACTTGCCGGTAACGAGGTTGAACTAGGTATGGAGATACCGACGACCAAATCTCGGGCAAGTAACATACCAAAGAACAAAGGGAACATCATATGGGATTAACTGAATCCTTGACATAGAGGTTCGACCGATAAAGATCTTCGTATAATATGTAGGAACCAATATGGGCATTCAGGTCTCGCTATTTTTTATTGACCGTAGAGGTGTCTCGGTCATGTCTACATAGTTCTCGAACCCACATGGTCTGCACACTTAAGGTTTGGTGACGTCTCGGTAGTATAGAGTTATGTATGGTGGTGACTGAAGGTTGTTCGGAGTCCCGGATGAGATCCCGTACGTCACGAGGAGCTTCGAAATGGTCTGGAGGGAAAGATTCATATATAGGAAGTCCTGTTTTGGTCACCGGAAAAGTTTTGGGCTAATCGGTAGTGTACCGGGAGTGCCTGTAGTGTACCGGGAGACCACCGGGAGGGGTATTTCGACCCAAGAGGCTTCATGGGCTGTGGGAGAGTAAATACCAGCCCTTAGTGGGCTGGTGGAAGTCCCACACATGGCCCATGCGGCTAGGGAAGAAAGGCCCAAAGGGAAAAGGTGGAAAAAGGCAAAAAAAAGGAGGAATCCTAGTCCTACTAGGATTGGAGGAGGAGTCCTCCTCTCCTCCCCACTTAAGCCGAACCAAGGAGGCTTGGCCCTTGCGCCAAGGCCTCTCCTCCCTCCCTCTTATATATACTGGAGGTTTTTGGGGTTTCCCACTAGATTTTCAGCCACGTGCTACCCGTTCCTCCAGTGCATAGTTTCTCCTCTAGATCGGATTTCTGCAGTGCTTAGGCGAAGCCCTGCCGGAATAGCTCCACCATCATCGTCGGAGCACCGTCATGCTTCCGGAGAACTCTTCTTACTCTCCGCTCCCTCTTGCTGGATCAAGAAGGCGGAGATCGTCATCAAGCTGTACGTGTGCTGAACGCGGAGGTGACGTCTGTTCGGTGCTTGATCGGGACGGATCATTATTGGATTGCGGGATGCTCGGCAATTTGGATCGCAAAGACGCTACACCAACCGCGGTTCTTAACGCTTCCCGCTTAGCGATCTACAAGGGTAGGTAGATCCACTCTCCCTCTCGTAGATGCTCATCACCATGGATAGGTCTTGCGTGAACGTAGGAAATTTTTTGTTTCCCATGCAATGTTCCCAACAGTGGCATCATGAGCTAGGTCTATGTGTAGATGAGATCTCGAGTATAACACAAAGAGTTTGTGGGCGTTGATGCTTAGATTGCTTCCTCCCTTGGTCGTGTTTTGGTTCAGCGGTATTATGAGATGAAGCGGACCGGACCAACATTACTCGTATGCTTACGAGAGACCGGTTCCCTCAACCGCAACTTGTTGCATAGATGGCTTGCGGGTGCCAGTTTCTCTCACTTTAGTTGGATCGGATTCGACAAAGGCGGTCCTTGAGAAGGTTGAAAAGCAACTAGTGTATCACCGTTGTGGTTTTTGCGTAGATGAGAATTGTTCTTGCTAGATACCCGTAGCAACCATGTAAAACATGCAACAACAATTAGAGGACGTCTAACTTGTTTTTGTAGGGTATGTTGTGATGTGATATGGCCAATTACATGATGTGATATATGTGATGTATGAGATGATCATGTGATGTATAGATTATCACGACTTGCATGTCGATGAGTATGACAACCGGCAAGAGCCATAGGTTGTCTTTAATTATTGTATGACCTAAGTGTCAATCATTAAGCGCTATGTAATGCTTTACTTTATCGCTAAACGGTAGCAATAGTAGTAGAAGCATGTTGGGCGCGACAACCCCGATGGCGACACATTGATGGAGATCAAGATGATGGAGATCATAGTGTCATACCGGTGACGATGGAGATCATGTCGGTGCTTTCTAGATGGAGATCAAAAGCACAAGTTCATGGCCATATCATGTCACTTATGATTTGCATGTGATGTTAATCCTTTTATGCACCTTGTTTTGCTTAGGACGACGGTAGCATTATAAGGTGATCCCTCACCTAAATTTCAAGATGAATTGTGTTCTCCCCGAGTGTGCACCATTGCGAAAGTTCGTCGTGTCAAGACACCATGTGATGATCGGGTGTGATAGACTCTACGTTCACATACAACGGGTGCAAGCCAGTGTTGCACGTGAAGAACACTCGGGTTAAACTTGACGAGCATAGCATGTACAGACATGGCCTCGAAACACAAGAGACCGAAAGGTCAAACATGAGTCATATAGTAGATATGATCAACATAATGATGTTCACCATTGAAACCACCTCAACTCACGTGATGATCGGACTTGAGTTGGTGAATTTGGATCATGTGACACTCAGATGACCTGAGGGATGTCAATTTGAGTGGGAGCTTTAGTAATTTGATTAACTAAACTCATTATCTTGAACAATAGTCTAAGTAACATTTGCATATTTATGTTATAGATCAATGGCTCGCGCAATAGCACCCCTGAATTGTTTCTAGAGAAAGCTAAGTTGAAAGATGATGGAAGTAACTTTGTTGACTGGGTCCGTAATCTAAGGATTATCCTCATGGCTTCCCAGAAATCATATGTCCTTGATGCACCGCTTGGTGACCAACCAGAAGACATGACCTTTGGATACGTTAAGAACGCTTGGGAGGCACGTTCTGGAGATTACTCAATAGTTTAGTGTGCAATATTGTATGGCATAGAACTAGGACTTCAAAGACGTTTTGAACGTCATGGAGCATATGAGATGTTCTAGGAGTTGAAGTTTATCTTTCAGAAGAATGCCCGAATCGAGAGGTATGAGACCTCCGATAAGTTCTATGCTTGCAAGATGGAGGAGAACGGGTCTATCAGTGAACATATACTCAGAATGTCTAGGTATTCGACTCGTCTAGCGGAGTTGGGAATTGCCCTTCCTCCAGAGGCGATCACTGACAGAGTTCTTCAATCACTGCCACGTAGTTATAAGAGCTTTGTGATGAACTATAACATGCACGGGATGAACAAGTCAGTCGCCGAGCTGTTTGCGATGCTAAAAGTCGCTGAGTCTGAAATCCAGAAAGAACATCAAGTGTTGATGGTCAATAAAACCACTAGTTTCAAGAAGGATGGCAAGGGCAAGGGTAAGAAGGGTAAAACCAAGAAGGATGGCAAAGCAGTTGCTACTCCTGTAAAGAAGCCCAAGCATGGACCTAAGCCAGAAACTGAGTGCTTTCATTGCAAGGGAACTGGTCACTGGAAGCGGAACTGCCCCAAGTACCTGGCTGACAAGAAGGCGGCCAACGACAAACAAGGTATATATGATATACATGTTATTGATGTGTACCTTACTAGCTCTCGTTGTAGTGCCTGGGTATTTGATACCGGTTCGGTTGCTCACATTTGCAACTCAAAACAAGAACTACGAAATAGACGAAGACTGGAAAAGGATGAAGTGACGATGCGCATGGGAAATGGTTCCAAGGTTGATTTGATCGCCGTCGGCACGCTCTCTCTTCGATTACCATCGGGATTAGTGATGAACCTGAGTAATTGTTATTTAGTGCCTGCATTAAGCATGAACATTACATCTGGATCTTGGTTATTGCGAGACGGTTACTCATTTAAGTCAGAGAATAATTGTTGTTCTATTTATGTTAGTAATATCTTTTATGGTCATGCACCCAATGTGAGGGGTTTATTCATATTGAATCTTGATAGTGATGACACACATGTTCATAACATTGATGCCAAAAGATGTAGAGTTGATAATGATAGTACCACTTTCTTGTGGCACTGCCGTTTAGGTCATATTTGTGTAAAACGCATGAGGAAGCTCCATGCTGATGGACTTTTGGAGTCACTTGATTTTGAATCACTTGACACATGTGAACCATGCCTCATGGGCAAGATGACTAAAACGTTGTTCTCTGGAATAATGGAACGGGCGAGTGACTTATTGGATATCATACATACTGATGTGTGCGGTCCAATGAATGTTACAATGCGTGATGGATATCGTTATTTTCTCACCTTCATTGACGACTTAAGTAGATATGGGTATATTTACTTAATGAAACACAAGTCTGAAACGTTTGAAAAGTTCAAGCAATTTCAGAGTGAAGTTGAGAATCATCATAACAAGAAGATTAAATTCCTAAGATCTGATCGAGGGGGTGAATATCTGAGTTATGAGTTTGGCGGTCACTTAAGACGGTGTGGAATTGTTTCACGGTTGACACAACCTAGAACACCACAGCGTAATGGTGTGTCCGAACGTCATAATCAAACCTTATTAGATATGGTGCATTATATGATGTCTCTTGCTGATTTGCCACTATCATTTTGGGGGTTATGCATTAGAGACAGCTGTATTCACTTGAAATAGGGCATCATCGAAATCTGTTGAGACGACATCATATGAACTATGGTTTGGCAAGAGGCCAAAATTGTCTTTTCTTAAAGTTTGGGGATGTGATGCTTATGTCAAAAAGCTTCAGCCTGAAAAGCTAGAACCCAAAGTAGAGAAATGCGTCTTCATAGGATACCCAAAGGAGACAGTCGGGTATACCTTCTATCTAAGATCCGAAGGCAAAGTGTTTGTCGCTAAGAACGGAACATTTCTTGAGAAATAGTTTCTCTCGAAAGAATTGAGTGGGAGGAAAATAGAGCTTGATGAGGTTATTGAACCTTTACTTCAACCAGAAAGTAGCGCAGCACAGAAAGATGTTTCTATGGAACCTATGACGGTAGAAGAGGAAGTTAATGATGATGATCATGAAACTTCGGATCAAGCTACTATTGAACCTCGTAGGTCGACAAGGGCGTGTACTACTCCTGAGTGGTACGGCAACCCTGTCTTGGAGGTCATGTTGTTGGACAACAATGAACCTACGAGCTATGGAGGAGCAGTGATGCGCCCGGATTCCGAGAAATGGTTATAGGCCATGAAATCCGAGATGGGACCCATGTATGAAAACAAAGTATGGACTTTGGAAGTATTACCTGAAGGGCGAAAGGCCATTCAGAAAAAATGGATCTTTAAGAAGAAGACAAACGCGGATGGTAATGTCACCGTCTATAAAGCTCGACTTGTGGCAAAGGGTTTTTCACAAGTTCAAGGAGTTGACTACGATGAGACATTCTCACCCGTAGAGATGCTTAAGTCTGTCAGAATCATGTTGGTAATAGCTGCTTATTTCGATTATGAAATTTGGCAGATGGATGTCAAAACGGTGTTCCTCAATGGTTTCCTTGAGGAAGAGTTGTATATGATGCAACCAGAAGGTTTTGTCGATCCAGAGAATGCTGACAAAGTTTGCAAACTCCAGCAATCCATTTATGGGCTGGTGCAAGCATCTCGGAGTTGGAATAAGCGCTTTGATGAGGTGATCAAAGCATTTGAGTTTATACAAGTTTATGGAGAAGCTTGTATTTACAAGAAAGTGAGTGGGAACTTTATAGCATTTCTAATATTATATGTGGATGACATATTGCTGATTGGAAACAATATAGAAATGCTGGAAAGCGTGAAGGAATATTTGAACAAACGTTTTTCAATGAAGGACCTAGGAGAAGCTGCTTTCATATTAGGCATTAAGATCTATAGAGATAGGTCGAGATGCTTAATATCACTTTCACAGAGCACATACCTTGATAAAGTTTTGAAGAAGTTCAAAATGGATCAGTCCAAGAAGGGGTTCTTGCCTGTGTTACAAGGTGTGAAGTTGAGTAAGACTCAATGCCCAGTGACTACATAAGATAGAGAAAAGATGAGTGTCATCCCCTATGCTTTAGCCATAGGCTCTATCATGTATGCAATGTTGTGCACAAGACCCAATGTCAGCCTTGCCATAAGTATGGCCGGAAGGTTTCAAAGTGATCTTGGAATGGAACACTGGGCAACGGTCAAGAATATCCTTAAGTACCTGAAAAGGACTAAGGAAATGTTTCTCGTTTATGGAGGTGATGAAGAGCTCGTCGTAAAGGGTTACGTCGATGCAAGCTTTGACACTGATCCGGATGACTCTAAGTCACAAACCGGATACGTATTTATTCTCAACGGGGGAGTGGTAAGCTGGTGCAGTTCCAAGCAAAGCGTGGTAGCCGGTTCTACATGTGAAGCGGAGTACATCGCAGCCTCGGAGGCGGCGAAGGAAGGTGTCTGGATGAAGCAGTTCATGACAGATCTTGGAGTAGTGCCTAGTGCACTGAATCCAATGAACCTGTTCTGTGACAACACCGGTGCCATTGCTCTGGCCAAGGAATCAAGGTTTCACAAGAGGACCAAACACATAAAGCGACGCTTCAACTCCATCCGCGATTACATCGAGGAGAAGGACATAAATATTTGCAAAGTGCACACAGATCTGAATGTTGCAGACCCTTGGCTAAACCTCTTCCAAGGGCTAAACATGATCAACACCAGAACTACATGGGTGTTTGATTCATTACAATGTAAATCACATAGTGATGTGAACTAGATTATTGACTCTAGTGCAAGTGGGAGACTATCGGAAATATGCCCTAGAGGCAATAAATAAATTGTTTATTATTATATTTCCTTGTTCATGATAATCGTTTATTATCCATGCTATAATTGTATTGATTGGAAACACATTACATGTGTGGGTAAATAGACAAACACTTTGTCCCTAGTATGCCTCTAGTGAACTAGCTCGTTAATCGAAGATGGTCAAGGTTTCCTAGCCATTGGCATGTTATGTCATTTGATAACGGGATCACATCATTAGGAGAATGATGTGATGGACAAGACCCAAACTACAAACGTAGCATATGATCATGTCAGTTTATTGCTACTGTTTTCTGCATGTCAAGTATATGTTCCTATGACCATGAGATCATGTAACTCACGGACACCAGAGGAGTGCCTTGTGTGTATCAAACATCGTAACGTAACTGGGTGACTATAACGGTGCTCTACAGGTATCTCCGAGGGTGTCTGTTGAGTTGGCGTGGATCAAGACTGGGATTTGTTACTCCGTGTGACGGAGAGGTATCTCAGGGCCCACTCGGTAATACAACATCACAATAAGCCTTGCAAGCAATATGACTAGGTTTTAGTCACGCGATCTTGTATTACGGAACGAGTAAAGAGACTTGCCGGTAACGAGGTTGAACTAGGTATGGAGATACCGACGATCGAATCTCGGGCAAGTAACATACCGAAGAACAAAGGGAACATCTTACGTGATTAACTGAATCCTTGACATAGAGGTTCGACCGATAAAGATCTTCATAGAATATGTAGGAACCAATATGGGCATCCATGTCCTGCTATTGGTTATTGACCGTAGAGGTGTCTCGGTCATGTCTACATAGTTCTCGAACCCACAGGGTTTGCACACTTAAGGTTTGGTGACGTCTCAGTAGTATAGAGTTATGTATGGTGGTGATCGAAGGTTGTTTGGAGTCCCGGATGAGATCCCGGACGTCACGAGGAGCTCCGGAATGGTCCGGAGGTAAAGATTCATATATAGGAAGTCATGTTTTGGTCGCTAGAAAAGTTTTGGGCTAATCGGTAGTGTACCGGGAGTGCCGGTAGTGTACCGGGAGACCACCGGGAGGGGTATTTCGACCCAAGAGACTTCATGGGATGTGGGAGAGTAAATACCAGCCCTTAGTGGGCTGGTGGAAGTCCCACACAAGGCCCATGCGGCTAGGGAAGAAAAGCCCAAAGGGAAAAGGTGGAAAAAGGCAAAAAAAGGAGGAATCCTAGTCCTACTAGGATTGGAGGAGGAGTCCTCCTCTCCTCCCCACTTCGGCCGAACCAAGGAGGCTTGGCCCTTGTGCCAAGGCCTCTCCTCCCTCCTTCTTATATATACTGGAGGTTTTAGGGTTTTTGCACTAGATTTTCAGCCACGTGCTACCCGTTCCTCCAGTGCATAGTTTCTCCTCTAGATCGGATTTCTGTAGTGCTTAGGCGAAGCCTTGCCGAAATAGCTCCACCACCATCGCCGGAGCGCCGTAACGCTGCCGGAGAACTCTTCTTCCTCTCTGCTCCCTCGTGCTGGATCAATAAGGCGGAGATCATCATCAAGTTGTACGTGTGCTGAACGCGGAGGTGTCGTCCGTTCGGTGCTTGATCGGGACGGATCGTGATTGGATCGCGGGACGCTCGGCGATTTGGATTGCGAAGATGTTCAACTACACCAACCGCATTTCTTAACGCTTCCCGCTTAGCGATCTACAAGGGTACATAGATCCACTCCCTCTCGTAGATGCTCATCACCATGGATAGGTCTTGCGTGAACGTAGGAAATTTTTTGTTTCCCATGCAACGTTCCCCAACAAATAGGTTTGCACCCATAAGGTCGGTCTGTTATCTCCCAAGTTTCATTTGCCCAGATGAAATCCATCTTACTACGGACCACTTCCTTCCAGTAGTCAGCGTCTTCAGATGCACATGCCTCTGAAATAGAACTGGGAGTGTCGTCTAAGAGATATACAAGAAAATCATCACCAAAGGACTTTGCATTCTTCTGTCTCTTGCTCCTTTCAGGAGTCTCATCATTGTCCTCCACGGGATCTTCAAGATGTTGTGTCGAAATGATAGGTTCAAAAATTTCAACTACATCTTGACTTGATGAACTAGGCAACTCTTGATTTGATGAGCTACCCATATCCTTCATGGGAAAGATATCTTCAAAGAAGGTCGCATCATTCGACTCCATGATTGTACCGACGTGCATGTCCGAAACCTCAGATTTTACAATCAAGAATCTATAACCAATGCTATGAAAAGCATAGCCCAGGAAAACACAATCCATCATTTTTTGTCCAAGCTTTCGCTTCTTTGGAATTGGTATATTCACTTTTGCCAAGCAGCCCCAAATACGTAGGTAAGAGAGTTTTAACCTTTTCTTCTCCCATTCCTCGAATGGAGTTATCTCTTTGTTCTTTTTGAGAACTCGGTTTAGGACATGACATGCAGTCAATATCGCTTCCCCCAACCATGCCTTAGAGAGACCCGATGTGTCTAACATGATGTTAACCAAATCAGTTAGAGTACAGTTCTTTCTTCTGGCTACCCCATTTGACTGAGATGAATAGGGAGGCATCCTCTCATGGATTATTCCATATTCCGCACACAAAGAATCGAATTCATTTGAAAAATACTCTCCACCACGATCGGACCTAAGCCTCTTGATTTTCCGATCAAGTTGGTTTTCCACTTCAGTTTTATAATTCTTGAAAAAGTTCAAAGCCTCATCTTTTGATTTCAAAAGATACACATGACAATATCTAGTGTAGTCATCAATTAACATCATGAAATATTTCTTTCCACCTTTTGTCAAAACACCATTCATTTCACAAAGATCTGAATGTATGAGTTCTAGTGACACAAGATTTCTTGTTTCCGCAATTGTATGAGACTTACGAGGTTGCTTAGCTTGCACACAAACTTGACACTTAGATCCCTTGACAACAGTGAAGTTAGGGATTAAGTTCAACTTGGCTAACCGTGTCATACAACCAAAATTAACATGACAAAGACGTGAATGCCAGACATTTGATTCACTTTTTTTGCAAACATGATGAACAACTTTATTACGAACGTGTGACAGAGATAGTCTGAACAAGCCTCCCGACTCATAACCTTTGCCAACAAAAGTTCCATACTTGGATATTACAAATTTATTGGACTCAAAGACAAGCTTGTAGCCGTCTCTACACAGAAGAGATCCGCTAACAAGATTTTTATTGACGGAGGTAACATAATGCACATTCTTCAGTCGCACGATCTTCCTCAAAGTAAACTTCAAATCGACCGTGCCAACACCACGAGTAGAAGCACTTGAACCGTTGCCCATCAACACGAAAGTAGTTCCTGCAGCCTGATAAGAAGCAAACATGAAAATATCACCGCATGCATGCACATTAGTATAGGGAGTGGCAGACTCAAGAGTCATGGAACAAAGCCGTGCTATTTCATCTAGTAAAATGAAACGACGAACATAAAATTCCTAATCAGCTCATAGATTATCTAAACTGAAAGCACAAGCGTGATTAAATTCTTTTCGGGAGTAACACTATATATAAACTAAGGTAAACCGGAGGTCCTATAAGAAAGCATGGGACTGGTATAAGAACGGTGTACTATAGAAGAAAAACGAGTTGGGTGAGAAACGGTATCTTGCCTTTTGATGCCTACAATGTATGTTGGAGATATGAGCAATTTACAGAAAGATTTAAATGAAATAAGCAGTTGATAAAACAAGATCATAGTAAAAAAGACAACACTAGTCATGCGACTTAGTGGAGAGTATGTCACAGTAAGAAGAACAAAACTTATCAGGGAAACTAAAGGATAGTAGGTGAATATTATGTGAACATGTGAACTATACCAAAATATATGTAGAATAGAAACTAGACCAAGTATCTCTAGCAAAACCTCGAACAGGAAAAACATGAATACGTACTAAGCGGTGGTAGCAGCAGGGTTGGCATTGACGTCGTCACCGGCCATGTCGTTGAAGAGGTTGTTGACGTCGGGGAAGAAGTCATCGTTTAGGAAGTGATCGTCGGCGTCCGTGATGAAGAAGCCAGTAGTCGCGCAGAGGTTAGTTTTGGTGTGTCTCTCTGGAGAGGAACGACCTCCCTTTTATAGGCACAAGAGAAGGAGGCGAATAGGCAGCCACGGGAGACGAAGCAAAAGAGGCCCGCAACCCGCGACGCGACGTGGCAGGACGCGCAGGCGACGGAGGAGGTGTACGCTTGTATGTCCCTCTTGTTCTCATGCTCATACATGTGGAGAAACATCCTCCCTTATAAAGAGGTCTAACTCCTACTAAACTAGCAATGTGAAACTAAACGTTTGTCCCACCTCTTGCCTAACACGAATGGGTTTAGTGGGCCTTTAGGATTTATTAGGTATTCCGACAATTGCTATTGGGCTGGACCATATTTAGATCAAATTCCAGCAATGTATAGACCACCTTTGATTATTTCAATGATGGCCGTCTCATTTCAGGGCATTGCTAAATTTGATATGATACTCCAACCTATTGACCTCACTACGAGGAACAAGGCAGCAGGAAGTAAGGTAGCAAAAATTTCAGTTACATAATATATATTCTTTTCGTCTCAAAATAAGTGTCGATTATTTAGTATAAAATTTGTACTGGTTTAGTACAAAATCTGCGATGGATGGAGAGAGTAGATAATAATCGAAGAACAAGATCAAGCTTCATGTTTTCTTCTCATTTATTGGCAAAATCAAGAAACCAGAGAGACATCGATCAACCTTACTCTTAGAACATAAATTAAGCCCAGAAGCGTAATAAATTTCCTGCATACACTACAGAGATTGAATTCAACCTAGCACCACTTCAATTTGGGCCGTGGGGCAGCAAATTCTATCCAGAACGGCGAGTTTCTCCTCGTCACTCCACTTGCTTCGCAGAGGTGCCATCTCCCAGCCACAGGGCCCCTTCTCCTTGACATGTCCATGCTTGAACAGAGCAACACGGCTCAGCGCCGTGGATGCTTCCACGGCGTACCTTACAAGGTGAAGGTGTCTCTCTGTTCTCTGAAAGCCAACGATCACCAGCTCCTTCAGATGGCCGAGGTGGCGTGCAGTTGAGGGCAGCCGCGGCATCTTCCGGTACGGCTCCTCTTCGGATTTGGGAACATGGACGTGAATGCTCTGGAGTAATGGTGCTGCGTCGATGAGCAGCCTCCTGACGTTGGCCATTTGACAGACCGGATTCTTCAGGGCGATCCACATACCTGGTCCAGCAATCCGCAGGGCAAGGTCCGTCACTCTGATGGCGCCTTGAAAGAACCGCGTGAGCATGACAGAGATGGTGTCCAGCTTCGTGTTGTATAGAAAAGAACCTTCCCGCTGATCAACGGAGCAGACGAAGCTCACATGCTCGAGGCAAGGGGGCGCGGCGGAGCTGAAAAGAAGGGTGGCGTGCAAAACAGTGAGGCTCTGGAGCTTCGGGAGAGAGCGGATCTCAACCATCATCAAGGGGCCGTCCACGAGAAGCTCCCTAATCCCTGACATGGGTGTGTTGAGTATCAGTCTAAAAGGCTCTGCTTTTGTACTCGCAGGAGATGAGGTGCAGAATTCGCAGCTGCGGGCACGCGGCGATCACCCTCCGGTACACGGCTGCGGGCGTTGATTCGGGCAGGTCTTGCAGGACGAGCATGGTGAGCGCGGTGAACCCCTCGAGCGGCGGGGGCAAGCAGTTGACGAGCTTGACGCTCTGCAGGCGAGACTCGCCTGGCTTGATGCTGATGCGACCGTGGGGGAAATCGTAGGCCGGCGGCGTAAGCACGGTCCGCTCGGTCGGCGTGGCCACAACCACGAGATCCTGTACGCCCCAGGAATCGACGGCGTCCACTATAAGGCTGTTGATGCAGGCCGAGGTGCTGTCTTCGAAGATCTCGAACGACAGCCTGTTCAAATGCCGGCGAGGTCCGCTGGCCAAGAGGCTCTGGACGGTGGCGACCATGGAGCGCATGGCGCGGCGCTGGTACCGCCCGGCGATATCCGTTAGCTTGCTTGCAAGCTGGAATAGTCGCAGCCGTTTCCTGGCTTCGCGGCGGGGGAGGAGGCATCGGCGGTAGCGCTGTGGCAGTGTGTCGGTCACTTTGAGATCCAGCGCGGTGAGCTCCCGGGGGGAGGTGAGCCCAGCGCTTGGAGAGCGCCGCGGCGCCGTGTGCTGTGCGGCTGTCGAGACGGCGCAGGATAAGGAGGAGCAGATCGTCGGGGAGCGCGCTGAGGCGGTCATTGCCGCAGGACAGCCGGCGACGGGGGAGATCCTTCCGAGCCATTGGAGATTCAGCAGCAACAACTGTGAATTCGTGGATCGCAGTGGGAGTGGAGGACGGGGAATTGGGGTCGGCGACTTTGCTCCGCGAGACTGCGACGTCTAGGGTTAACGGGATGCGCTAGCCTAATTTCGGACGATCTCCGGCCGGACGTCGGACTTGGTGAGCGCGAGCGAGATTCCGTCGAGGCCAGGGGCTACCGTCGTCGAATCAATCTTGCTTGTTCTCACCCGCGCCAGCACGCTGGAGATATTCACGTGCAACTGCAGGAGTAACATGTTGGCAGGGCTTTGCTGGGACGGGAGGCGCGGGTCCCCGGCGGTGGAGGTGCGGCGGCAGCGGGGCAGGGGAAGGAAGAACGATCCGCGGAGCAGACGTGGTCATCTATGCCGGCCACCCTTAAACGTGCCTGGCACAACAAGCAGGCCGCCACGCGCCTTGTCGACACGCGTGCCACCTCTCGAGGCCAAATCACGGCACATTACGTACAGGCCTCCCACGACACGTGGGCGGCGACTATGTCTCGCACTAAACGAGACCACAGCATGTCTCGCCGCGAGCATGTAAATTTCGGGAGCGGCCCAATAACGACTTTAAAAGTGAAAGAAATGCGCATAAAAAAGGGGAGCTACAGGATTCGATCCCGGGTCTTACTACGTCCTCTATTCTTAAATAGTCATAACTCATTATATATTTTTCCTCTTGATGCAACTATGTCACATCATCAAGTCATGCATGTGGTCAGACTAGTCATAACGGGAAGTAACATAGAGTACTAACATGCATATATTAGGCCTCTCCTAATGCTTCATCTTATACAGGTGCTAAGGCTGTCACGTAGGCGAAAAATTTGATATGGCATTGGCATTTAAGAGGAGAAAGATGGGTGTGCTGACCCTAGAAAAAAACGATGCCAAGCGCGTGCACCTAGAAAAAATACTTAAATGAAAGAAAGTCCACCAATGCATGTAGAACTTTAGTAGCTACATCATTAAATAAAGTGTGCTTAGCTACAACAAGTTAAGCACCTATGCATTAGGAGCTTTGGTTGCTAAACTTTTAAATGTGCTTAGCACCTTATCTAAACACCAATGCATTGGAGGTAGCCTTAGTAGTCTAAGTTACTACCTCGATAGTGGATAGTAACATAGGGATAGTAACATAGAGTCTTTCATTTATTAACTTATAGACTCATTTTGCCTTGTTATGCGCTATGTTACTCATAGAGGTAGTAACATGCTAAGTTACTCAATTTCTCTCTCTTCTCATTAATTAGCTGCCACATTATATTTTTTGCTTAGGTGACATCTGTGTTATTACCTATGTTACTCCCATTGTGACTAGTCTCATAAGTTATAATTTGTGCACTAATCTATTCATGCAGACATGCCACCTCACCAACATGCATGTTAATTTCTTCCACTTATTTTTATAGAGGCATAGAAGGTCATGTTACACATTTTTGTAGCATGACCTACATATATTTGTAGGTTGTACATTTGGAGCAAATATATGTCATGTGTTACACATTTTTGTTAAAAATTACATCATGTTTGACTTCAATCCAATATTTCTTTTTACACACCATTTTATCACATGCTTCATATACTTTATTGTTTTTAAAGTATATCCAGAGAGCATTCCTAAATTTGTTTTTACAATGGTTTTAGTTTTTTACCATCTATTTATGCATATGTTTTAACAATAATCCCGCAGCAACGCGTGGGGCATCTTCTAGTTCTTAAAAAGTTGGTTCCAATTCTCTCAACATGCAAAGTGTCCATCTCAATGTCCCACTAAGCATCCCATCATCCTATTTCTTTTCACATGCAAGCTATCCACGTCAGCAACCCTGCCACATCTTAATGTAGACTCCCACGTTAGATCTGCCAACTCAGTAATTACTCTCATTATTTTCCAACGAATCGTCAGGTCCAATCTTGATGAGAAGAATCAGAAATAACAACTCAGTCGGCTTCTCCACCCCGCCTCTCCCCCTCCCACCATCAATAACATCCACCCCGCATCCCCAACCTTCCATCGCTTCTTCAACTCATCTCCCTCAGATTCGTCGCCTTGACCACCCTATTCCTCACCTTGTGTTCCTCGCAAAGTTGGCATGCCCTCTTTGCCTTCTGAAGTTCTGATGCCATCCATGGATGCTACCTTGGATTCTGATCGAGTGATCAACCAACAACGATCAAATCCCATGGCGTTGTAGTCTTAGAATATGGCTGCCCCGCCCAGCATCATGAAATCCCCCCTTTTTGTCGGGGATGAAATTTCCCCCCTCACCAAAGGTGATGCTTCACGATCTCATCCTGTCCCACGCATGTAGATTGATGTTATTGATTACTTTGTACCAGTCTAGAATTAACAGTTCTCAAGCTACGAAAAGTATGCAGGTTTCTATATTATATTCAGCCTGCAGCTTTTGATGTTGTACGCTAGAAGTAGCAGTTTCTAGCACTGACCATCCCACTGCTTGGGAGTTGCTTAGTATCGCAAGACAATCGATCTGGAAGGGTGTCTCACCACCGGGGATCAAAGTAGGCTAATCCATAGGACAAGGTGTTCTCGATCGATCCATCCATCGATCTCACCATTCTGGCCAAACAGGAATACCAGACCTTAATCTACAAGTATATTGTGTTCTTACTATTAGCTTCATCCATCTTCTATCCATCGGCACGTGTGATGGTGGTCGTGGCAGGTTTACCGGAGGCATGACGGGCGATGGACGGGAGCAACGTTTTTCTTCCATGTTTTTGATTTCACCCTATTGATGCAGGAGACTTTGGCATCGGTCCATAGAATCGATAAACATTCAGGTATTTCTTTATTTTTTTGAGAAAAAGGCAGCCGTTCATTCATTTGATCAGAGAGAAAAAAATCTGTTGAAAGTGCGGATAATCATTATTTCCCTACATTCGAAATTGATTATACTTACTAAATCAGTTGAATTCTTCCTGAAGCTATTATTATTTTGCAATCCTCTTTTACAATGACGGTTCGTGAATCGTTCATGTTCGTCGTGCTACAAAAGCATCGTTTTTTGTCTTTTCGTTTATGTTCTGTTTGTTATAGTTGTGATTTACCTGAGAACGCAAGGCTAACTATTGTTAACCCTTCCAACGCAGATCATCTTGCGACCCTGCCTTGCTCAATAATTACTGGATATTCGACCCTCCATTCTTTGTTCGACATTATTTGAACTATAGTATCTCGCTGCAACGCGCGGAGTATCATCTAGTTAGAATAGTTCTGACAGCAGCAACAAAACGACAACCAATCAATGACGCCATGCAGCGAGCCCATTGTTGTGCGCGTGGGAAAGATAAGAAAACATCTCTAACAGATCTCGTATATCACCAACCCGCAAAACTCGTTTACAGTTCATGGAAAAAAGGTTTTGCAGATCGGCGCCGGTTGCAGTCGACCAGACCCTGCATAGCGGACCTGAAAAACAAAATATCCGGGAATATTCCATTTTACATGTCCGCTATGCGGGGTTTGCTCGGTCATAGCCCACGCCGGCCCGCAAATCAGATGGGTTTTTATTGGAATTTGACATATGCCACATATGCAGAATATTAATTCAAAATAAGATAAAACGTCAATATTACAATACAACAGTTATCCAAGATGGCGATTGAGAGGAATGCAAAGACGGCCGACGGTCGATCCGCGTCGTCTCTTTTGGTTCTCATCTTCGTGCTCCTTCACGGCGATAGCCATCACAAACATCTTCTGCCGATGATTCGCAAGAAGCATTTCAAAATCCAAACCATCCGAATCGGACGAATCCTCGAGCAAAAACTTCTCGTAAGGGCTCAATTCCATCTAAAATAACAAATACGAGCCACATGAACTAACGATGCGTATCGCATCCGAAAGCACAAGCACAAGTACTCACCGATGGATTGTGGCGCTGGTTCGGTGGCGGTCGATCCCGTGGCGGCTACGACAAATCCGAGCGTCTTGGCTCGGCAGATCCGAGGAGCCGGTGAAGTGGCAAGGGTGGAACCGGGTGAGGGGCGATCCGGCGGCGTGATTTCGTCCGCACATATGGTCGGAAGCGTCATCGGCGGACGGGCGAAACCGATGGCGGATGGCTGAGGAAGAGGGTGGGGAACGAGCGCGGGCTGAAATATCCCTCCCGCCAACCGCTTTTCTCAGATAAGGGGCACCGTCGGGTCGACGGGGAAGACTGTGTTTTTGCGGGTTGAAGGTGGGATTTTATCGCGCCCCTAAAAAAATTACGAGTTCAACGTATTTGCGGAGTCTGATTGGATGGTTTTAATTTTTTGTATGAACACGTATTTTGACGGTCATTTTATAGATGATGCAAAAGAGCAGCCTCTAGGGACGCTCAATCCACTGCATGAGCAAGTTAAAATAGGCTTTCCATGCATGCATAGAGGTAAAACAGTCCAAAAAGCAACCAACAAGGCCTTCCTTAGTATCCGATCGAGATGCTAGTTATGCGCAGAGAAAAAAAAGGGGTGGAAGTAATAGCTCGTGTTGCTAATCGGTGCCCTAGATTCAGGTTAGTGGAATCCTGTAGGGTGCGACCTACTTAAGGTGTATAAGGCCGTTTTTCCCTAGGATTTTCCGGGTTTTTTATTTTATTTATTTATTCTTGGTTTTCTTCATTCTTTTCTCCATTTTCACTGGTTTTATTTCTTTTTCTATGTTTTTTTATATTCATGATTAGCATTGGGTATTTTATTTCTTTTTCTTTGATTTGCTCCAGTTTTCTTTGTTCATTTCTCAATGTTCAATCCTTGTCTTCCTTTTCTTTCTTTTTTCTTTCTTTTTCTTGGTTTTCCCCTCAGTTTTTCATTATGTTTCTATACACAATTTTGGTATATATGTACTACATTTTTCTAATACACGTTTAAAATTCTTTGAATACATGGTCAATATTTTTTCTCTACACATTTTTTAAAAGAAAAATTGAACCCTTAGTCAAAAAAATTTGTAATACCTGGTCAAAAAAATTCATATCTATTTTTTTAAAATCTTGATTAACATTTTTAAAATACAAGATTTAATTTTTTTAATGCATAGTCAACATATTTTAAATATATATTAAAAAATTCAAATGCTTGATTAACATTTTTAAATACTTCTTCAAAACAATTAAATGTTTGATTAACATTTTTATATACATGATCGAATAATTTCATTATTTTTAATTGAAATTTGTAATTCTTGACAGTTCGGTAGGTTGCAACATATCCGAACGGATCGGATGCCGTCCAATCCAGAGTTCCCGCATGATAGTTCGTCGCGGTTAACTCGCTCGCGTTTTAATTGGCCGCCCGCGATGTGTGGGACGGACTAAACGTTGGATCTGTGCGACGTATTAAATGCATGGCTTAATGACCGTTGACCAGGTTCTGAGCCGTGCCGTGATTTTAGGCCAAAATTTTACCCAAAGGCCTGGAATCAAACTCAACAACTTGAGTTCGAAGGATCTGGTCTTAGTGAGAATAACTTAAATAGTAACATAACATATCTTAAGATATGTTTGTTCATGTGGCATGTAGTTAATGAGAAGAGAAGTGTTTAGAATAACATAATACTTCATTCGTCCTAAAATAAGTGACTCGACTTTGTACTAAATTTACTATAAGTTGTTTCTCATTATTATAAAGTTAGTACAAAGTCGAGTCATTTATTTTAGAATAAAAGAAGTATGTTACTGTAACATAACGATTTCAAATAACATATTAGTCTACAAGCTAATAATAAAGGCATCTATGACACTATTATTATGTTACTTTTTTTGCGGGCTATTATTATGTTACTTTGTACTATGAAGATTGTAACATAGACAAGTGTTATATACATGACACTAATATAAGTTATTTTTCATTATGACCAGCCTAAAGGACGCCGGCTAATCAATTCCTTTGTGCCTCGTTTTTGTATAATTCAAAGGAAAACATTTATACATCTTTTTGAACAGGACGCAAGCTAAATGACTAAGTGAAAACGAGGTGATAAGTGAAAGCCTGGACTAACAACATCTCAATATATGACCCAAACGTACCACTTTTTACACTAATAAATCACTATGATTATTAATTAAGTAGAGATCCTTCTTACACACTAGTTGTGTCTAAATCTAATGTTCGCCGTCATAGTTATCAACTTCAAGAACTCCAATCAGCTTCAAAAGTTATCAACGCAACGATAATATTGTTATCAGGCCATACATGCCATAATTAGCAGGCCAATCATGTTAAATTACCAACATGTTTAGGTGCACACCGTTGACCACGTGCCGGTAACTATTGTATAAATAACACGATAATGTATACATCGCATACATGGTAACTTATGTATATTAGTATGCTAATATACCCTTCGCAGACTTGATACTGGTACAAACACCACGATAACTTAAGATCCAAGCAAAAAATTATTGAAAAACATAACCTCAATAACTTTTGCATAAATATCTGTTGGGGAACGTTGCATGGAAAACAAAAATTTCTTATGCACACGCAAGATCTATCCATGGTAATGAGCATCTACGAGAGGAGGAATGAATCTAGATACCCTTGTAGATCGCTAAGCGGGAAGCGTTAATAACCGCGGTTGATGTAGTCGAACGTCTTCGCGATCCAAATCGTCGAGCGTCCTGCAATCCCATCACGATCCGTCCCGCGATCCCATCACGATCCGTCCCACGATCTCATCACGATCCGTTCCGCGATCCAATCACGAATCGTCTCGCGATCTTGATCACTGTCCTTCCGATCTAGCGCTAAGCGGACGACACATCCACGTTCAGCACACGTACAGCTCGATGACGATCTCCACATCCTTGATCCAGCAAGCGAGAGTGGAGAGGTAGATGAGTTCTTCGGCAGCGCGACGGCGTTGCGGCAATGGTCGTGGAGGATTTCCAACAGGGCTTTGCTTAAGTACTGCTGAAAACCGATCTAGAGGAAGAAGAGGGCACCACGTGACAATTAGGGTTAGGGCTGTCCTCAAAACCTCTAGTATATATAGGAGGAGTGTAGGTAGGAGACTTGGCTCCCAAGGAGCCAAATCTGGTTCGGCCCAAGTGGGAGGGAGGAGTCCTCCTCCTCCACTCCTAGTAGGATTAGGACTCCTTCCTTATTTTCCCATTTTTGCCTTCTTTTCACCTTGGGTTTTCTTCCCTAGCCGCATGGGACTTTTGTGGGACTTCGGCCAGCCCACTAAGGGCTGGTATTTCTTCTCCCACAACTCATGTAGCCTCTTGGGTCGAAATACCCCTCCCGATGGTCCCCTGGTACCCTCCCGTCACTCCCGATACACTATCGATGAGCCCGAAACTTTTCCGGTGACCAAAACAGGACTTTCTATATATCAATATTTACCTCCGAACCATTCCGGAGCTCCTCGTGATGTCTGGGATCTCATCCAGGACCCTGAACAACCTTCGGTTACCACCATACATAACTCTATACTACCGAAACGTCACCGAACCTTAAGTGTGCAGACCTTGCGGGTTCAAGAACTATGCAGACATGACCGAGACACCTCTACGGTCAATAACAAATAGCGGGACCTGGATGCCCATATTGGTTCCTACATATTCTACGAAGATCTTTATCAGTCGAACCTCTATGTCAAGGATTCAGTTAATCCCGTATGATGTTCCCTTTGTTCTTCGGTATGTTACTTACCCGAGATTCGATCGTCGGCATCTCTATACCTAGTTCAATCTTGTTACCGGCAAGTCTCTTTACTCGTTCCGTAATACAAGATCCCGTGGCTAACACTTAGTCACGTTGCTTGCAAGGCTTATTGTGATGTTGTATTACCGAGTGGGCCCTGAGATACCTCTCCATCACACAGAGCAACAAATCCCAGTCTTGATCCATGCCAACTCAACAGACACCCTCGGAGATACCTGTAGAGCACCTTTATAGTCACCCAGTTACGTTGCGACGTTTGATACACACAAGGCACTCCTCCAGTGTCACTGAGTTGCATGATCTCATGATCATAGGAAGATATATTTCACATGCAGAAAACAGTAGCAATAAACTGACACGATCATATGCTACGTTCATAGTTTGGGTCTTGTCCATCACATCATTCTTCTAATGATGTGATCCTGTTATCAAATGACATCTCGTGTCCATGACTAGGAAACCATAGCCATCTTTGATCAACGAGCTAGTCCATTAGATGCATACTAGGAACACGGTGTTGTCTATGTATCCACACATGTATCTGGGTTTTCGATCAATACAATTATAGTATGGATAATCAAATGATTATTATGAACAAGAAAATATGATAATAACCAATTTATTATTGCTCTAGGGCATATTTCCAACAATATCATGATAATATAAGCACCGCATGCCTGATAACTTCGGTGCACAAGCCACGGTAAGTTTTACCTGGAAAAAAACTTGTTCAATACACACCCTTAACAATTTCTGCCTAAATAACATGGTAACATACAAAAGGCTGACTTGGTAACTTAGTTCGAAATACCATGATAACTTGACTCAAGGGATAAAACGTTCAAACATACCTCTCTAACATTTGTGTCAAGAGCATGGTAATATACTCTCCATAGACATGATAACTTACGATACAAACATCGCTCTAACTTTTGACCCAAAATGAAAATTAATAAAAACATACCCTGCTAACTTAAATAGCATGGTAACCTATACATCGCAGCCTCGATAACTTAGGTATAAACACCGCGACAACTTTGACCTCGAGAAAAGAGTTGTTAACAATATACCGCGGTAATTTTTGTGTAAATAACATGATGATGAACGCATCGAAAAACCGGATAATTTAGTACATAGATCATGGTAACTTCTTGACCCGATGAAATGTTGTTGAAACGCACCCCGCTAACTTTTGTGTAAATAGCATGTTGATATACGAGCCGCAGACGTGATAACTTAATACAAACACCACGGTAACTTTTTGACTCGGTAAAAAAAGATATTGAAAATGTACACCCATAATTTCCGTGTAAACAACTTGACAATATAGGCATAACATAGATGATAACTTACTTCACGTAGTAATTCGACTCAAAAAATATGTTCAAAACATACCAACACATGGATCTAGTTTTGAATGTCTCGTCATGACGGATTTTTTATGCAAAAATGGTGTTTCAATCTAAACGACGGTGTGAGTGACAAAATATTTTGAAGTTTTGTAAAGCAGAGAATCTAGGATTACATTAGCATTTTCTTCCTTTCGTGCATTTGCATGTGGGGAGAAGGTTGGTCGGATCATTCTTACGTCCATGCAATTTCTTTCTTAACAGGATAATAACTTACGAACCACAGATTATAACTTACTTAGCCTAGCCTTGGTAACTTTTGACACCCCAAAAAGTCACCGAACACATATCAATATGAGATTTAGTTTTGAAGGTTTCGTCACGATAAATCTTTAACGTGAAAGCGGGTCTTTTGAATCGGAGCGATGGTGTGAGCGACAAAACATTTTGAAATTTTGAATTAGGTAAAATCTTCGCTGACATCATTGCTTTCGTCCTATATGCATCCATGCAGGAAGTAGGAAAAAATTAGCTCAACGTCATCGGTTTTTTAATTTAAAGAAAATAGGACCATATTTGTAGTGGACGAGTGGATGAATCGTTTGGTACAATCATTAATAATATAATATATAACGATCGGATATTTTCACGGTCCTTTTTTAACCCATGGTAAACATTTTTTTATACATATTTAACATTTCCCAAAGGCTTAATTAACACTCTTCAAATACTTTTTTAACATTTTTTTAATGTTTGATTAACATTTCATGTACATGATAGAAATCATCATTTTTTAGTAGATGGTGAACATTTGTTTTATAAAAATGTAACATATTTTCGATGCTTTATTTAAATTTTCAAATTCTTGTTCCACCTTATATATATATGAATAAAAAATTCATCACTTTTAGTACATGATCAAAAAAAATACACATTCTACATTTTCCGAAGTCTGGTTAACATTTTCAACTACTTGCTCAAGAGTTTTTCAAATTCTTCAATATTTTCCTAATGCTTGGTTATCATTTTTCCAAATAATTGTTCAATATTTTTGAATGCTTGATTAACATTTTTCAAATACTTGTTCAACATATTTCAAATATTTTTTGTAGAGTGCTTTTTGTAGTATATATATTTAGAATATTTTAAATTATAAACAAAGGTACCAAATTAAAGCAAAAAAACGAAAACAGGAAACATAGAAAACCCAGGAAAAGGAAGTTGTGGCCTTCCGCAGACCTGGACCGGCCCATCTTGCCCGCCCTTCGCAAGTCAAAACCTAGACTCACCGAAGGCAAGATATAGGGGCACCCCGACACGTGTGACAACCAGCCAACGTGCTGTTAGGAGTATTTTGGATCTAAGTTTTTGCGCTTTGGGTTTTTCAAAAATGGAAATAGGAAAAAAAATAAAAAGAGATGTGTTGTGTCGGCACATGGGCCTGGCCTCACTTCACAGGCCAAAAACGGCCCAGGCTTGTTACAGGCCGAGCACGGCCCATTAGGCATGTGTCTGAGCACGTGGCCTCCCGCGCACGCGTGCTTGCTAGCTGTACCATGGAGTTTGTCTAAAAAAAGCTATACCATGGAGTACTAAAGACCTAATAAGTGGACTATATTTATTTTGGTTTTTGAAAAAAAATTCTTTGTTTGACTTTTCTTGTTAAACAAAAAAATCATTATAAATACTCACCAGAAGTGCAAAGCATCATAGACATAATAATTTTAGAGACAAATACAAAAATAGCCTAATATGGGTTCACAAAATTATGCTCGTACGGCTCGTAGTACCGCTTGTTCGTTACAACGAGCTCCTCCCATTATTCATGATCTTGTATTAGCAGACCGTAATCTTGTTTCTATGGAATAAACTCAGTTTTACACTGGCAAAAGAAAAAGAGTAACAATCAGTCATGAACATCATGCATTGATGGGTGTTGAGGGGCCATATTGACTATCATGAGATTTTTTCATGTATGTGGTAGACTCATATCCTTTCTTCCTTCCTCAAAGCGAGGCTCATCAAAATGAACAAAATACTACTATAAGACTTTTGAAAAGAAAATAAGAACAAAAATTGAACGATGAAATTACTTTTCCCGAATATTCAACTAACTGATTAATTCTTGATGGGACATCAAGTTGCATAGGATGACCACTTCAATGCTTAAAGTAAAAAAAAATGGTGCACAACCTTGTCGCGATTCAAGTTCCGTTTATAGCCGGGCAAAGGAATAAATGCGTGAAAAATATGGTCCACAAGGTTCCAATGCACAACCTACTGCCATCCGGCCAGGCGTCCTATGCCACCACGTCCAATGACCCTTGATGTTTAGAAAGGACAATTAGGTTTAACTAGCGGCGAAGAAGCGTGACGCACGCCGCGGCCGTGGGAAGCCTCGTTTATATTTTGAATAATTACTTCAATTTTTATTTTTATTGTATGCAGGTCTTTTTTATGTTTACTTGGTTGAGTTTGTTTTGTTTTGTTTGGGTTTATAAGATGGGAAGGAAGTGTAGATTCATTTTGGCACGGTTCCTTGGTGCCATAAAGTTATTTATAGCACGTTTACATCCATCGTACTTGTTCTTTTTATCCTTGCGTGTAGAAATGCTTGACTTATTTTTTGTATAGAGCGACAAAGACCGTTGCTGGTGGTGTTCATTTCATGTTTTTAATGGAACGAAAGTGTTTTAAGGATCATGCTATTGAAGTTTTGAACGAATCATGATTTATTTATGGCAGAGTTAAATAGTATAAGTACGGTTTAGAACAAATCATTCTAAATACGGTGCAACAAATTGATTTTTTTTGTAGTTTGCTTGTGGGTAAATCATTAGTGTTTTGTCTTTTTTGTCCTTGCGGAATTCCTTCAGCATTCACGACATTCAATAAGGGAAGCAGAATTCATGCTATACTATTTCTTATTTGTATTGTTTCTTATCTCGATGCCAGGGACTTCTTCTTCCATGACCTTTGTGTATTATATTTGTATCTGGCATGCCATGTCTTCATCGTATTGCTCCGGTAGTTTTAGTAGGTGAACAATGTTAGAATTAGTAGCACAAAAGGACTGATGTATTTTCGTTATGTCACAGTAATGGAATGGGGTTATGCCCGGTCAAAAAAGAAAAATCAAAGATGTTTTTTGTAGGTGTGAGTACTATCGATAGAGTGAGATTTTTCTTATCTTGCATAGTGAGCGAAAGATGGTGGGTTTAACAACAATCATAATGGTTAGAGAGTTTTAATAGATTGCAACTCAACAGTAGGTATTACCCGCAAACAAAATCAACAATAGGTAATACAACAAAAAGGATGGAAATAATCCATAATCAATTTTTATTAAAAAAATCAGTTTTTTGTATTTTCCTCGGATTATTGTTCACGTGGATGCACTATGTTGGTACTATTCCAGTTTACATTTTAGTATTGTTGTACAATTATTTGTTTTGTTTTTTTGGGGTGGATGTGGGAATATTGCAGCTTATTCAATGGGCATGGAAACACTGGTCACGTGAAGCACTGTTGCATACGAAGTTACTGTTTTGAAAATAGTATTCGGTTTAGTCGGGTTAGCTGTTCTGGTTTGTTTGGTTTATTGTTCTATTAAAGTCAGATTGCACTCAAACCGTTCGTAAGAATGATTCTAAAGAAAATTAAATGAGCAATACCTTTTTACACAATAAAGAAAAGTTGGCATCTAAGATGTGATCTTTCCCTTGGATTTTGGCTTTGTAGTAAAATTGGAGTGGAATGATGATCACTTTATTATCACTAAGAGTAATGACAATAGGTGAAAATAATTATTACATAATATGAATATAGACCAGATCAAACTATTACATAATATGAATATAGACCAGGCCTCCGTGTTTTTAAGTAATCCATTAGAGTTGTGTGTTTTTCATTTTAGGTAATTTTCTATAAGTAAGTCTAAAAGATAGCATGATATAATTGTATTAGAGGAAAACAGTAAACAGTTTACTGAGCCGGAATAAAAATAATAATATCGTACTACTTGTACGTATAAGAGGGAAGTAAGATGCGATCTTTCCCTTGGATTTTGGCTTTGTAGTAAAATTGGAGTGGAATGATGATCACTTTATTATCACTAAGAGTAATGACAATTGGTGAAAATAATTATTACATAATATGAATATAGACCAGGCCTCCGTGTTTTTAAGTAATCCATTAGAGTTGTGTGTTTTTCATTTTAGGTAATTTTCGATAAGTAAGTCTAAAAGATAGCATGGTATAATTGTATTAGAGGAAAACCGTAAACAGTTTACTGAGCCGGAATAAAAATAATAATATCGTACTACTTGTACCATGAATATCTCCATTTAGAAATGTACAAACCTATGTTAATATACAATATGTAAAAAAGAAGCAATTTCTATGGATACTGTTCATAAATAATAATTTTCATAAAATAATAAGAGGTACTATTCATATATAATACTTTTCATAAAAATTCTTTTAGAATGTGAAATCCCACAATGTTTTTTGTACGTAAAAGAAGCCGGTTTTTCTTCTGAAACATTGTTAACAACCGAAGAAAAAATAATACTGTACGAATTACTGTTCACACATGATTACCATTCACTGTTGGACAGGTAAATGAACAGTGCAGGGTTGAAAAAAGTCAGCAAAAGGAGAAAAAAGGAAAGCTTGGCGCTTTAGTATATGTACTTATGTTGTAGCCCAGCACGATCGAGGGGCATAACTAGGCAGCAACATTTTCCACGTGTTAGTTTTTTATATAAATTTGTAAAAGAAATGTAAATTATAATCATGGTAAAAATAAAGTTATTAGTGTGATTATAAAACGTGCATATTTTTAAAATTAAATGAGCATTTATCAAAATCTATAATTATTTTTATAGTTATGTTAATATTTTTATTAAATATGTGAACGCTTCTGAAATTAAGCAAATATCTTCATAATTCTAATTTTTCAGTATTGCGATCGCTTTTTTCTTTTTAATAAATTCTAACTCAAAATTATTTTATTTGTGAATCAACATCCGGAAAAGAATCACCAGCAGCTTTGAGAGCATGATTCTTTCGGTAGCTAGAGCCATGTAGATATCTTTTCCCTTCTTCTTGTTTTTGATGGGTGTTCAGCCTCTTCATAAGATCGGCAGGGTCGAGACGTTTGAAGTTAGACATTTCCATGATCATCAGCACGAAGGTATCGAACAAAATGCCCAGGAACAGTCTCTTCACAATCTCATGATCGGTAATATCAGCAACACCAAGACCTTGGAGCTTATTGGTAATATCACTCAAATGATCAAAAGTTTCTTGTCAATTTTCATTCCCGAGCCTCTTGAAGTGGTTGAACCTAGCCAAAATAATATAGTTTCGTGTTTCTTTATCAATTGAAACACCTTCATTAATCTTCTTTAATTTATCAAATTTCTTTCAGTATTTTCAGTCTTCAGTAACTAATGAATTGCGCCATGGGGAGATTTTTTTTTTTAGAAAAGGAGGATTACCTTCGGCCTCTGCATCAGCATGATATACGGCCACTTTATTGAAGTAGCAAAAAATAAATAGTGTTCTAGTCGAAGCATGCTCCAAAAGAGTGATGTTACAATAATTGAATAACGAAAGAAGCCACAACCGGCAAAAATAGACCTAGATGTCTACCCATCTATTCTATTAGTGGACCGCCATCCAAATCGGTTGGATATAGCCTGCGCTGCTATCTCCCATCGGACACGCCCAGTAACCAAAGGCTCCCTGGTCTCCGCAGGAGTGAGTAACGACCACGTACGGATAAACGCCGACGCCCTGTGTAGTACCTACAAGAAATGTACATGTGTTGCCTTGTTAAAAATTAAACCATTCATGCAGTTTCATATAGCCCATAGTAATGCACAAGCACCAATGCGTATATGTGCAGCAATATGAGATTCAACTCCGTTAAGCCATGTGTCAAATAACGTGTCAATGCTATCCGGAGGTGCAATATTAAAGGTAACCTAGACCGTTTGCCATAATAGTTTTGCTAACGGGCAGTGGAGAAAAAGGTGTTTGATTGTTTCCTGTTGTTGACAGAAGTAGCATTTAGTGTTTCCCGGCCAATTGCGCTTAGCCAGATTGTCCTTAGTGAGAATCACCCTCTTGTGAACAAACCACATAAAGACTTTGATCCTCAAAGGGAGCTTGACCTTCCAAACATATTTTGAGTTAGATAACTCCGTTGTATCAATAAGGTCCAAGTACATGGATTTGACTGTGAATAGACCTGAAGCCGTGAGCTTCCAAGAAATCCTATCGGGCTCCTTCGATAATTGTACCTCCATAAGGCGATTAACTAAATGCAACCATGATGTCCACCGATGACCTATGAGTGTTCGGCGAAACTAAATATTTAGTGGGATGGATTGTAATATTGTGGTAACATACGCATCCTTACGTTGCACAATATTGTAAAGGGCTGGATATTGTAAAGCCAAGGGCGTCTCCCCCAGCCATGTATCCTCCCAAAACCTGGTAGTATCGCCATTCCCAACAATAAACCGATTTCTATGGAAGAAATGAGACTTGACCTTCATCAACCCCTTCCAGAATGGAGAATCAGTCGGACGAACTGTAACTTGGGCCAGTGTTTTAGAATGTAGATATTTATTACGTAATACTTGTGCCCATGTTCCTCCTGTCACCAAAGATAGCCTATATAGCCACTTACTAAGTAAACATCTATTCTTAAGCTCTAAGTTTTCGATCCCCAAACCTCCCTGGTCTCTGGGTCTGCAAATAATATCCCACTTAGTAAGCCTATATTTTTTCTTCACCTCATCACTCTGCCAGAAGAACCTTGATCGATAGAAGTCTAGTCTTTGACGTACGCCAACCGGTATCTCAAAGAAAGAGAGGAGAAACATGGGCATACTCGTCAACACCGAATTGATTAGAATAAGCCTTCCTCCATAAGATAGAAGCTTCCCTTTCCAACAGCTAAGCTTCTTCTCAAAACGATCCTCAACACACTTCCATTCTTGGTTCGACAACTTTCTATGGTGAATTGGTATGCCTAAATAACTAAAGGGCAAACTTCCCAAATCACACCCGAATAATTGTTTATAATCCTCCTGTGCTTCTTTGGCTCTTCCAAAGCAGAACAGTTCACTCTTATGGAAGTTGATTTTTAACCCTGATAGTTGTTCAAACAGGCAGAGTACAAGTTTC
The DNA here is from genome assembly GCA_022496015.1 of Hordeum marinum. NCBI lineage: Eukaryota > Viridiplantae > Streptophyta > Magnoliopsida > Poales > Poaceae > Hordeum > Hordeum marinum. The sequence continues at coordinate 297,373,125 of CM039676.1, forward strand.
ATGTTTCTTGCCATCGATATGTCGTGTTCCATGAAAAGGATAGTGTCATCAACATATTGAAAAATGGACAACCCATCATCTACTAGATGGGGCACCAATCCACCTATGAGGCCTTCCTGTTTCGCCCTTCCTATTAACATTGGATCTCCCTGCCGAAGACCCTTGTGAGTTTGGAAGAAATGACCAATGTCATCGTTAACTTTAATTCCAACACTCCCCTTCTGCACAAAGGATTCAACTTGCTTCCTCCATAATTCGTCAAAACCTTTCATTCGCAGTGCTTGTTGTAAAAAGGGCCATTTAACTTTATCATATGCTTTTTCGAAATCCACTTTGAAGATAACCCCATCTAGTTTCTTCGAATGAATTTCATGTAGGGTCTCGTGGAGTACAACTACACCCTCTAAAATATTTCTACCAGGCATGAAGGACGATTGACTAGGTTGTACCACTGTATGTGCAATCTGCGTCAGTCTATTAGTCCCCACCTTGGTAAAAAATTTGAATGACACATTTAGAAGACATATCGGTCTGAATTGTTCAATGCGAACAACCCCTTCCTTTTTTGGCAACAACGTAATTGTCCCAAAGTTAAGTTGATGGAGCTGCATATGCCCATCAAACAGGTCGTGGAACATCGGTAAACAGTGAGATAACCAGAAGTCTCAATCATGTAACCGTTCTGCACGCCACGCCACATATATTCATCGGTAGCCTTGATATGAATCTGCATCTTCTCTTTCCTGAAAGGGTAATATTTCTCATCGAAGACGAGAATCTTCTTCATAGACTTGAAACTCACTTTGGAAGACATACGGCTAGTTTGGTTTGTGGCCCGGATAACATCTGCCCCAAGTTTTTTTGCTGGAACCACTGCACCATTTTCTTTTTTCTTCCATAGTGTGTTTGTTTCGCTGGAATCGACACAAGTTTTTGCCACAACCACTTTTTTGGTTGTAAGCGACGCGGCCGTGTCCTTTTGACACTGCAACCGGTGACCGACTGCCATCGGAGTTGCGACCGTCGCATCGGAGCTGCGACCGTCACCGTGGGAAGCTACAACCGCGAGAGCAGGTTGCTGCATGCCTGAAGCCAGCGACGACGACTGACAGCGACAACGGCAACCAGCAACGACGGCGGCAACCAGTGACGGCGACCGACGTGGAGGACAACAACGGCTGGAGAACGTACATGCGGTGCTTCAAGGCCAGGGACGTCGCGCAGCGCAGATTAACTTTCCTTTTTGTTTCTCTGCGGGCGAGAGGTGAACGAGGATGAAGATTAGGCTCTAATCAAATGGCTGTTAACATGCATACCAGACGGCTGCGGACTGACCGGCCCAAACTCTGGCCGGCACGTCGGCGCAGAGTACTAGCCCAATAAACGTTTGTGCATGGCGCGCCAGTCGAACTTTCGGCCGGTCACGTCGCTCGCTCGCTCACACGGGTTACCTTATCCTCTTCTAGAGTCCTCTCGTCCATTCATCTCTCCTAGCCCAACAAACACATGCTACTTTCTCTCTTGTTTTCTCAAACTTGTGCCTCGCCAGCGAGCTCCTTGCGCGGGCGCCATGGTCGTGGCCGGAGAGCTCCTTGTGCGGGGCACCATGGTCATCACCGGAAGGCTCCTTGCGCGAGCGCCATGGTCGTCACCGGCGAGCTCCTTGCGCGGGCGCCATGGTCGTCACCAGCGAGCTCCTTGGGGTTGACTCCTTGTAGCATCAACGGGGGTCGACACAGGCGAGCTCCTTGGGAGGGCGCCATTGTCGTCCACCACTTTCCTTCTCATCCTCCTCCGGCCACGGTCATGGCATACTCATAGCTTCGCCACTGCACGACCGTGCTACGACCACACACCGGCCGTGCTACAACCAGTGACCAACCATGCTACAACCGATGACCGGATTTGTTACAAGGGGGACGATGGTGAATTGTGGCAGCGACATCGGTGCTATGATTTTGCTGCAGCTGACACCGAAAAAGCTACCATCAGTGACGGGATTTGCTGCAACCAATGGAGGCCGTCCCACGACGATGGTGACCCCGGGCTGACGGTGATGCTACAACCATTTTATTTTTTTGCTACAACCAACCTCATTTTTTGCTACTACTGTATTCGGATTTTGTTGGAAACAACCCATTTTTTTGCTACCGCCGTCTTGATTTTGCTGCAACCGGTGTATGATTTTGCTTCCACCATATCATGTTTTTGCTGGAGCCAACATCTCATGGTTTTGGTTTCATCCAGTGCGAGTTTTGTTTGCTGGAACCACAACCCCATTTTCTTGTTACTTCCACGGTGTGTTTGTTTTGCTGGAATCGACACAAGTTTTTGCTACAACCTCTTTTTTGATTGTAAGCGACGCGGCCGTGTCCTTTTGACACTGCAACCGGCGACCGGCTATCATCGGAGCTGCGGCCGCCGCACCGGAGCTGCGGCCGTCACCGTGAGGAGCTGCAACTGCGAGAGCAGGTTGCTGCATGCCTGAAGCCGGCGACGGCGACCGACAACGACGACGGCAACCGGCAACGACGGTGGCGACCAGCGACGGCGATTGACGTGGAGGACAACGACGGCTGAAGAACGTACAGGCGGTGTTTCAAGGCCGGGGACGTCGCACGGCGCAGATTGACTTTCCTTTTTGTTTCTCTGTGGGCAAGAGGTGAATGAGGATGAAGATTAGGCTCTAATCAAATTGTTGTTAACATGCATATTGGACGGCTGCGAACCGACCGGCCCAAACAATATATTGCGTAGTGCGAATAGTAAAGGTGCATTGCTCATGTTGTCCCAAGGTGGGGCGGGCCAAGTCATCTTCCAAGTTGGCCGGCCCAATAACGAATATAATTTGAAGCAAAAAAATTAGTGTGTGTGTCCTTATTACCACCAAAGCTACACAACGAGAGCTACCTAGACAATTGATCGGGGCCCTCAAACTCAATGATTTAATCTAATGGTTGGTCTTCTCTCTCGTATGTATCAGTACCGACAAAGCTCAAGGTTTTCTTGTGGAGACTTGGGTGATGGTTTCCACCGACGGCAGATCTGCTTCACCATCATCACGTGGTAGCGGCTAGCAACTGCTTCTTATGCGGTGCCGAGGACTCTTGGGTGTCATTTACTGATGAGAGGGGTTATTGATGCTATCTTTAGGGACCATAATGTCCTATTCTTGGAGTTGTGTTCGATGGAGTTATTGCTCCAGATACTTTAGAGACTCTCGCATGTAGAGAGGCGCTTGCATTATGAGAGGATCAATATTTTCATCATATAAATGCGGCAACGGATTGCAAGATCGTTGTTAGAGATATCATGAAAGGCTCGTTCGGAGTGTACTGTGCAACCGTGAAGGAAATTGTAGTCTGGTTTTCAAGCTTTCATGCGTGCTCGTTGTGCATCAAATGAAGAATTTCAACTTTGGAAACCCACAATCTAGCTAAGGGCGTGTTTTCTTTGAATGTAGGCCGTCATGTTTGGCTTGACACACCTCATAATTTGGTTATGTATAGATGAAAATTATACTCGATCAATAAAACTTAGCGAGGCTGTGAAATAATGTCCTGAGTTTTTCTTGGTTTGTTATTTTCATTCTTTATTTCAGCCTTTTTTATTTATTGCTACTGGAGTACTGGATTTAACTTTGTTAGTATTTGGGTTTGTGTTTTCGCTTTACCTTGACGATGTAAAACTGGTCAACTACAAAACAAAGATCAATCAAAGGGCTAATAAGGATAAATATGTTTGATGAGTACAATTTACTTGGAATTGTTCGACGTGATGTTTACATGACAACCATATGAAAGGGTAAGTAATACTATATTCAAGAACTTATAACTGGGTACTCCACTAAGTGCGGCTAAATTTCGTGTTTTGACCATTTTCTGAAAGTTGATCCGAATCTGATCCAAGTTTATAAAAAAAATCAGGATTTGATTTTTTTCCTATTGCCGGGTCCATGGCGGTAGGGTATAGCAGCCTACCGTCGGTAAGGGTGCACGCCCTACCATAAAATTTCCCTAAGTATTAGACACGGTGCGTGTTCGAATATACTGGAGGACACCTTGGCGGTAGGGTTATATAGCCTACTGCCAACATATTTGGTAGTAGGGGTGTAATGCCCAAGATGCGTTCCTATCCTTATTTTGGCACGGGGCATCGACAGGGATAGAGGCGCATCTCGTTGTTTCGCAAGTGCAGTAAACATGCATACTTGTATGAAGAGATGAGTATATAAGTTGGCTTACACTCGCCACGAGCTACCTTACAAGTTCACACAATTATTCATACATCATCCAGAAAGCAGGGTCCGTCTACGGACGAAATCAAACGATAAAAGAAACAATGTAAAACTACCTTGCTATCTCAGGATCACCACCAAGGAACTCCCTACTCGTCGGGATAGGTAACGTACATACGCCTACTCTCTTCATCGTACTCACACTGGAGCTGGATCACATCTTCTGGCATGTTCTCATCAATACCCGTACCTGTACCTGTACTGTTGTAATCTCTGAGCCACAGGGGACTCGGCAATTTCATAACCCGGATACTGAAACTATGTAAGCTTTTGGGTGAGGAAGGGTAGCTGTTGAGGTTGCAGCAATCACTAAGCATGTATTTGGTGACTATCTTACAAGAACATGAATGTAAATATGGTGGTCTACGTAAGACGGTCATGATCTAACATGATCACTAAGTGATCCTGAACACCTACTTACGTCAAACATAATCCCATCATGTTCTCTCTCGGTTCATGTTCACGAGTAGAGATAGTCACGGATACGCATACAGTTGGTGTATTTTATTTGAGTTTACTTCAAGTTAACTATAACCGGGTGTTAAACAAATCTCCAAGTTGCCACATAGCCGCAAGCACGGCTTTCCGAAAGATTTAACCCTGGAGGAGTGCTCCAACTAATCCATCACAAATTAACCACACATCGCGAGAATAACCTCGACCATGGATCTCATGATCTTCCTAGGCAATTCCACAGGAAAACCGCCACCTCGAGATAGCCCTGAAGACAAACCAGAATTCCTCGCGCAAGACATTCGAGAAAGGTAAAACAAGTTCAACAAGACCTCCGAACATGTCAACGAACCGGATAAGAGCCGCGTATCTCGTTCTCAGGACATGATAGATGGGTCTAGCTACAGGGAAAAAAACCAATCCCTGAGTTTCCTCAAGGCGGCCCCGTAGGCAGCCCGTTTTGGACCAACACTCATGAGGAGCACTAGTCCAGGTTGTTGATTAAATTATCAACGGGGTTGCAAAGTCCTATGCATTTTTATTAGGTTATTAGGCAAATGTAGTACCAAAATTGGGTCTTGCCAGACAAGTTTTAATCTTAAACGAATAAACAAGGGGGTCCCCATAGCAACCCTGCGCGTGTTAGGAGTGCAAAATATGAAACATAACACCGGTAACAAGTAGCTAAGGACAACAAAAGTGAAACAAAACACCAAGAAAAAGGCCAAGCCTTCCACCTCTACCAATATCTATAGGTGCATTAAATTAAATAGCAATATATTGTGATATCTTCAGATATCCATGTTATCAAATGGAAACAACCTGCACCTGCAGCTAAGAACGCTATAAGAGGGGCTGAGCAGCGGTAACTTAGCCAAACAAGGTTTGCTAGGTATTGGAGGGGTTAGAGGCTTTCATGGAAAAGTAGGAGGCTTGACATGTAAGTGGTAGGTAACAAAGTGTAACGATAAGAGTGAGACATCTAGCAAAGCAAAAATAGTGTCGGGATCCAGATACGATCATCTTGCGTGTTGGTTCTTCACAGGGACAAGGAGCTGGGTCCTCGTAGTTGTACTCTCATGGATCCTCGTACTCAGGTTCAACACTCGCGTCTACCCAAATAGAAACATCACCAAATAAAAATTCAACCAAGATGCAATGCACAAACAAGATGATGCATGATCCATTTAAAGTATTTAACATGGCAACCCTAAGCTAGTCATGTTTCACATGCAATTGTTAAGTTATTAGAATTCTGGACAAAACCTCATGTTTACTTGTTTGAACATGCATGATCATGGCAAATATGGATGCTTCATGCAAAATCGATGCTAATGCATATGAAGAATGCCGCAAACGGAGTAACATAGCTCACGGGACGCTCACGACAAGGTACAAAGACAAAACACAAGACAAGGTAGGTTATGGGCTATTCCTTGGTATTCCAAGGATGCAGCTAGTTAGGAGAAGAAAATATAGCAACAATGGAGCCAAATATCAAGCAAAACTATGGAGCATAGCTCCCACAAGTCACAAAACAAACCCACACACATTCTGCCCAAAACAACAACATAGCAACTTGCACAACACTTATCTAAAGCTACAGGATGTTTCCAACCACAAAAAAAGTATGTACAGAAACTCCATATCATGCTTAACAAATCATCTAACTACACAAACTTTAAAGGAAGCATGGATCACTAGCAATGAAGCTCACAAAATGGCATTATGTAACAGATTCTAGGGACTTAGTGAAAATTCCAGTTTTCTAGAATCTGAGTTAACCTGATAGCAATTTGATAGCAAAAAACAATGATGCTAGAGACCAACTCATGGCATGAAAATTAACATGATGGTAGAAGACAACATCTACTACAAAACACTAGCACTGAGCTTGAGCTAAAACATAACAGAACACTAGGTAGCATCCTCTAAACATGGCATAAAAATAACTACAACATCTCAGACTTGGTCAAAATAACACAAGGAGAAAAAGAACAGTTTATTTTAACATGGCATCTTTGACAGGAAATATCTACAAGAAGAAGCAATCATTTGGAAAAGTAATTACACCACATGATAGAGGGTGACAAGCACAACAATTCATGGCATTGGACAAACTCCAAAGGAGCACTATATCCATGGGAATCGTCCTCTAAACATAGCTAGAAAATAACAGTTATAACACTTGGCAAAATTTGAGACATGAACCAGTGTTATTTTCTAAGCATGTTAACAGCAAGAAACCCACTCATCCACAAGTTTATCATACCAAACAAAATTTCCAGGGCCTAATACCCACAAAACACTAGCATCTTCATGTTGACAAGTTCATCATAGCATGCATTTATTAAATCATACAAAAATGACAAAATGGCATGTTGGAACAAAAGTGACATTTTGCAAACTTGCTCAAATGACCAAACAAACAGCACCACTGGATTCCTTGGGAAATTCTACACCAAAATCATGTATCACACTCCTATGTTTGCTTTTGAAAATCTCCCAAAACTCCACTCAAAATTTCATGGGTGCCCTTATAAGTCAAAACTTACTATAAATGGCCACTGCCAGAAATGGTCTAGTCCAGATCTGGACTATTTCCTAAAATGGAATAATCTAAAAACACAGGAGAAAAATACAGAAATAAAACAAAATAAACTAAATAAAAAAGGAGGGGTCCCACCTGGCAGTGAGCCAGGGCCCCCTGTGAGTATGACAAGGTGGCCTCACTAGCCCACCTGTCAAACACACACAGGGGCACACACAGGAGCCCAACACAGGCACACGGGATCCCAGCCCGTAGCCACACGGGATCCACACACGCCACAGGGATACACACCACACACAAATGCACAAAACAAAAAAGGGGCGTTTAAGCCCGCGGGGGATCGAACCCGCGTCTCTCATGGCACAGAGAGAGAGGGCAAGACCACTGCGCTACGAGGGACTACTGATCTAAGGAGGGGCTTGGGGTCTTTTGACCCGGCCCGTCGTGTGGGTCTTCCTCCTCTCGGCGCAGGAAGGAGACGGCGGCAACGGCGAGCGGCCGGCGGCATCCGGCGAGGCGGGGGGTAACGGCGGGGCTGCGGAACCCTCAAGGGATCCATCCCCGATGCAAGGGAGCGGCGGCACCACGAGGAAAGCAAGCAGCCCGAGCTCAAGCTTGAGCTTGGCCATGGCGATGACCACACGGCTGAAAGCACATTTGCTCGCTTGGTGGTTTTGGTAATTAATAACCACATATAAGTCATTGAACTAATGTCTTCACCAAGTATATCTCAGGAAAAGTTCAATGATGGGAATGGCACAAGGTTTGTGGAATTACCCCAAGATACAAGGAAATAGGTTGGCCAAGCTTCAAGCAAGAGGACTCTACATTTTATATTTGTGAGAAATCACTTTGAGTTTATAAGAAAGCCAATACTATTAAAAGGGGGTAAAGTTTTGATGGTGAACAATATACCAAATCGGTCAAGTGACAGTCACCAAAACATCCACATAATCTCCCACCAGAGTCTGTCCTAAGCCAAATATACCAAATCGGTGCAACCAACTTTACTATCCCGATGCCACCGAGTTCCAAACCCTAGACAGACTCAGTCAAGCCCTAACACTTCGGTGCAGCCAACACAGCACTCGGTGCCACCGAGTTGGGTTGCCAACTTCCTGTTACCCAAATTATCATTTTTGATCCGACCGAGAATGGTGAATCGGCGTCACCGAGTTTGGTAATTCTAACCGTTGGTCACTCTATTGGTGCAACCGAGAGTTATATATTTGTCCATCCGATATTCAAAAGTTGCCACTTTTGTCTCTTCGGTACCACCATGTTTTACACTTCGGTGTCACCGAGTCTGACTTATTGTGTGTAACGGTTGGATTTTTGAGGATGCCTATATATACCCCTTCACCACCACCCACTCGATAGAGAAGCAATCAAAACTATTCCATACCTATCCTACGCAGTTTTCTCAAAGAGAACCACTTACCCTTGTGTTGGGGATATAACCCCACAATATGACCCGCCTTAGAGGCTCCGGTTCATATTGATGACTTGTAAGCCGGCCCATGGGTGAGCCGTAAGACTGGTGGCCCAGGAAGATAGACGACTCAAGATGTGGGCCGCATGATGGCCCGGACGTAGAAGACCCAGGTGTGTAAGCCGCCTCAAGGACAACTTGGACAGAAAGATAGAAAGAGACTCAGAGTCACAAGAAGACCCGGATAGATAATTGTAAAGACCCGGTGATCCTGACCTCCTATATAAAGGCAGACCCAGGGCGACTTAGAGGATAGGTTATCGAAAACTAGATCAAGCTTCTAGCTCCTTGTAATCGATACACAAGCAATACAAACACAAGCAGGACGTAGGCTATTACCTCGACTTGAGGGGCCGAACCTGGGTAAATCCGTGTCTTTCGTCCCGATCAACCCCTTTGAGTCCACCCCGTTAGCTATGGCCTCGAATCCAAGTCCGTTCACCCGGACATCTGCCGTGATAAATCCATGACAGTTGGCGCCCACCATGGGGCTAGCGCTTGGTGGTGTTGAGGTCTCAAAGGGCTCTCTCCCAGGGCTCGAGGGATACGTGGTTGGAAGGATGAGCAAGAGTCGTCGTGGCCGGCTCTACATCGACGAAGCCGGCTGGGGGCTTGATGCTGATTCTGTGGAGTATGGATTCCGGGTTCCGTTTGGCAGGATCCAGGTTTTCATTGGAAAGGTTGATGGATCTACACCCGGGCCAGACATCTGCACCAACATCGTCGAGCCGGCTCGGCGTCTCCAATCTACGAGTGGTGTGCGGCCTGCCCGTGCCCATCCAGGTCAAAAGCATGTTCTCGTAGGCTTCACTCAAGGTATGGACCTGGAAGCATCCGGGTCACAGGGAACTCTTGTTTGCTCGGAAGATGAGTCCTCTAGTGGGGAGACAAAGTCAGTGTATCGGCTCAGTAACGGTGGCCTTGGGAGCTACTACAACACCTATTCTGAGGTAGAGGGCTTTGAGTCGGATGCTCCGAGACCCCCGGTTCATGCGGCGGTGTTCATGGCGGGATCGGCTCCAGCCGCCGGTCACACAGTTGCGGGAGCCGCCGCAGCGGGTGATAGCCCGCCGCCGCCAACTCAGGTTCTAGTGGAATTGATGGATGAGCTTACAGCTCTCATGGCCACGGAAGTAACACCGGATAATCAAGCATCCCAGAATCTAGAGGTGGCACGGATCAAGGGCTGGATGGCAGAGGAACGACAAAGGATGGCTGAGCTGAAGATCCGGATGGAGGAAGAAGCGGAGCGTATCAAGGCAGATGCTTTCCATGTGGAGCTGGAACAAAGGTCAGCAGCCGCGGTGCACCGGAGGAGGCATCAATCCCGTCTGCCAGAACGTTACGAAGCAAGGAACCTGTTTAATACCCCTGGTGCGGGGCGGGTTGCGGGCGCGCCGGAAAGCCGCCCGATGGAATGCTTGGCAACTCATCCACCCCAGCATAACCAAACTTCACCTAGAGCTTTTCCGACGCCGTCGTCGGGTCATTACTCTAACCCGGCCGAGAACATGGTGGCGGCGGCCACCCGGCTTGGGACGATTCCCATCCCAGATGAAGCACCCTTTGCGGAGGACGTGCGAAACGCCATTGGATATTTATAGACGGCCATGGCCCAGCAAGAGAGATATGCTCACAGCCGGAGCCGAGTTCACTCTACCCCCCTCCCCAGTCGAAGTTTCAGCCGGCGCTACGAGTCACCGGCGTGTTCCAGCAGTCATCCACGTCGAGGACCACAGGAGGATGAGCAGGCGGCTATAGATGCACAAGCCCTCGCGGACTGGGCGAGGAACAGGTGAGAGGCGGAGATAGCGGCAACCCGACCAGAGCCGGCGCTTTCCGTCTCAATGGGAGTAGTTAGTACCAGAGCCGTAGGGGTGCCATGTTTAACTCCGGCTCCGAGAAGTGAATGACTACCGAAAGATTTTAAGGGGCCTCGAAAAGTTCCAAATTACACAGCTGATCTACCCCCTCAGGCTTGGGTTGAGAGTTATGAGCTAGCCATGGAGATTCTGGACGTCAATGAAGCGGTATGTGCAAAATATTTCATCATGATGCTTGAGGGTCCGGCTCAGACATGGTTGAAAGGTTTGCCGCCTAACACGATAAGTTCATGGGCGGAGCTGAGAGCGAAGTTTATTAAGAATTTTCAGGGGGCCTGTAAGCAGCCTATGACCATTGTAGACTTGGACCATTGTGTTCAACAGGAGAATGAGTCAGCCCATCATTGGGTCCGGCAGGTGTCGACCATTATTCACTCTTCGAAGCAGATCACGGCGGCTCAAGCGGTGCTTATTCTGGAAAAGAACTGTCATTTTGTTCCATTGAAACAGAAGCTCGGCCGGCTCAAGCGCACGTGTCAGGATATGGGAGAGCTCATGACGACCCTAACAAAGTATGCCGACTCAGATAACAACAAGGATCCAGGCTAGGATGATGAGAAAGCCAATCAAGGGAAGAGGAACAATCAAGGCAAAGGCTTTGTGAACAATGTCAAACAGAATAAACGGAAGAACGCTGATGGCGGGTCAGAGCTAGTGGCAAACACCAACACAGAATAGAACCATGCCAAGGGGAACGGAAAATTCAGGCCGTTTCACCAAAGGAAGAGGGGTCCTTTCAATTTAGAAGAAGTGCTTAAGAAGCCTTGTCCGGAGCACGGCACGCCTGATAAGCCGGCGTTGCATGCGTGGGGTGATTGCTTTATCATGCAGAGATTCAAAAACCAGCATTCCCAGCCACGCAATAACCAGGGTGGTGGCTCGCCTGGCGGCTCAGGGTACGGCGGATCAGGGGCTGGATTCGGCGCTGGCGGTTTAGGAGCCGAGCATCCGGGTCAGAATAACCAAGGGGGGCACCAATAGCATCCTGGCAACAACAGCAATAACAACAATCATCATCATCAGCAGCAGCACAATCAATCCGGGATTCAGAGTAACCCGAAGCAGCTCAGTTCTGGACAGTATCACGTGTTCACGACCGGTCATAGTAAATGAGACGAGAAGTTGTGGAGGCGAGCGGTTACTGCGGTTGCTCTGGCTCTCCCGTAGTACTTACCATGGTCCGAGTATGACATAATGTGGAGCCGGGAGGATCACCCGCCGCGAGTAGATGACCCGGGCCGGCTGGCTTTAGTTGTGGCCCCTCAGGTAAATGGCTATATGGTGAACAAGGTGCTCATGGACGGAGGCAGCAGTATCAACATCCTTTATTATGACACTTTCCGGCGGATGAAGTTGCTTGACAAAGACCTTAAACCTTCCTCCATCGTCTTTCATGGTGTGGTCCCGGGTAAGTCGGCATACCCGGTGGGCCGGATTTCTTTGGAAGTGGCTTTTGGCGATGAGTATAATTACAGGGTGGAGTCCTTGTGGTTTGAGGTGGTTAAAATCAAAAGTCCCTATAATGCACTGTTTGGGAGGCCGGCTTATGCCAAATTTATGGCTAGGCCTTGCTATGTTTATTTACAACTCAAAATGCCCGGCTTAAATGGTACAATTACCGTTCACGGTAATCGGAAAACAGCTCTCGAGTGTGAGGAAGGAGATGCGGCATATGCAGAGTCTAGTTGTGCCCAGGAGGAGCTGAAGTTCTATAAGGAGAACGTTGACCCACACGATATGACCCTGCTGAAGAAGCCTACTACGGAAGTTGAGCCGCCACTCAAGTTTTCAGCGGATGATACCAAGGGAGTAGATTTCAATCCGGGCGACTCATCCAAGCAGTTCATCATTGGGGCTCACATGGATCCCAAATAGGAAAGCGTGCTCATCGAATTCATCCGTGAGAATCGTGACATCTTTGCATGGAAGCCTTCTGACATGCCGGGTGTACCGAGAGAGTTTGTTGAGCACAACCTTAATGTGGATCCGAAGTTTAAGCCGATTAAATAGTTTCTACAATGGTTCAACGAAGAGAGACGTAAAGCTATTGGGGAGGAAGTTGCCCGGCTCTTGGCTGCAGGTTTTATAGTGGAAGTTTTTCACCCGGAGTGGTTGGCTAACCCGGTGCTAGTGCTCAAAACGAACGACACCTGGCGTATGTGTATAGAACAAGGCTTGCTCGGCTGACCTTTTTGCACTCCCTCGTATCGATCAGATTATTGATGCTACAGCCGGGTGTGAAAGTTTATGCTTCCTGGATGCATATTCAGGTTATCATCAGATCAAGATGGCAATGAAACAGCAGGAAAGCTTTTGGATTTCTTGGTCTCTGAGCGGGGCATCGAGGCTAACCCAGATAAAATTAAGGCTATCACTTCTTTAGGAGAGCCGACGTGCATTAATGACGTTCAGCGCCTTGCAGGACGGATTGCTGCGTTGAGCCGGTTCATAAGCCGGCTTGGGGAGAATACCATTCCCTTATACCAGATGATGAAGAAGACAGACAAGTTTAAGTGGAGCATGGCAGCGGCTGAAGCACTTGAAGCTCTTAAAAAACAGTTGACTGAGCCGCCAGTGTTAGCCGCTCCGGCTGAGAAAGAGCCATTGCTCCTTTATGTGGCGGCTAACAACAGAGCGGTTAATGTAGCAATTGTGGTTGAGCGCAAGGAGGCAGGGAAGGAATATCCTGTCCAAAGGCCGGTTTATTACATCAGTGAAGTTTTGGCAGAGTCTAAGCAGAGGTATCCGTATTGGCAGAAGCTGGTATACGGAGTTTTCATGGCTAACCGCAAGTTAAAACACTACTTTTTGGGGCACCAGATAACCGTGGTCAGTTCTGCCCTGTTGGGAGATATCATTCAAAATAGAGAAGCCACAGGGAGGATTGCCAAGTGGGCCTTAGAGATGGGTCCTCTTAACATCAAATATGTTCCTCGTACAACAATAAAGTCTCAAGCTTTGGTGGATTTCATAAATGATTGGACAGAATGTCAAGCTCCCGAAGAGAAGCCGGATAACACATATTGGACTATACATTTTAATGGGTCCAAGCAGCTAGAGGGGTCCAATGCAGGGGTTGTTCTCACCTCCCCGAAGGGTGACAAGTTTTGTTATGTGCTCCAATTAATGTTTCCTTGTGCTAATAATGCAGCTGAGTATGAGGCACAGCTCCATGGTCTCAGAGTCGCTAAAGAGATGAACTTAAGCCGGGTCAGATGTTTAGGCGACTCAGATCTTGTGGCTCAGCAAGTTTCAGGTACTTGGGACTCCAAGGATCCGCGGATGGCGGCTTATCGACAGGCGGTTGATATCATTGCCGGTCACTTCAAGGGGTACCAGGTGGATCATATTGATCGTCGCAGGAATGAGGCGGTTGATACCTTATCACGGTTAGGTTCTCCACGAAATCTGGTACCACCTAATGTTTTTCTGGACGTATTGCATCATCCGACTGTCAAGATACCCTCTGAGGAGGATCTGGCTATTACTGACCCGGAGGCGGAATTGGTGGCAGCTCTGCATGTTACCCCAAACTGGACTATTCCTTATTTGGCGTATCTGACACGCGGCGAGTTGCCTCAGGAAGAGGATCTGGCCAGGAAGATCACCCGGAATTCTAAGTCTATGACGATTATCAATGGTGAGTTACATAAGTGTAGTGTGACGGGTGTCTTTCAGCGTTGCGTCTCACCGGAGGAGGGCCGACAGATCTTGAGTGAAATTCATGCTGACGACTTTGGACAGTATGCCGGGTCAAAATCTTTAGTGGCCAAGGCTTTTTGACATGGGTTTTTCTGGTTGACGGCTCACAAGGATGCAGAAGACTTAGTCCATAAGTGTGATGGCTGTCAGAAGTTTGGCCGGCGTGCTCACGTTCCGGCTCAAGAGTTGAGGATGATACTAATCACTTGGCCGTTTGCGGTCTGGGGGCTTGATATGGTAGGACCTTTCAAGAGATCCAAGGATAAGAAAACACACCTTCTGGCGGCGATTGATAAATTTACTAAGTGTGTAGAGGCAGATCCAGTCAGCAAATGTGACGCGGCTACAGCGGTTTAATTTATTAAGAAGCTGATCTATCGCTTTGGTTACCCGCACCGTATCATTACGGACAATGGAACAAATCTATCAAAAGGAGCTATGAAAGCGTTCTGTGAGAAGGAGCATATCCGGCTTGATGTTTCAGCCGTGGCACATCCATAGTCTAATGGTCAGGCGGAGCGAGCCAATCAGGAAATTTTAAGAGGAGTAAAAGCATGGCTCATGGTTCCTTTGAAGCGGACACCCGGATGTGGGGTTGAGGAGTTGCCTTCCGTCTTATGGAGCATCAAAACTACCCCTAACAGATCTACAGGTTTCACGCCTTTCTTCATGGTGTATGGTGCTGAGGCGGTTCTACCTAGCAATATCCGGCACGACTCACCAAGGGTAGCGGCTTATGTTGAGACGGACAATGAGGTAGCACGCCAAGATGCGTTGGACGCCTTGGATGAAGCACGAGAGTTAGCAGCAGCCAGGTCAGCAATTTATCAACAAGACCTGCGATGCTATCATAGTTGCAGGGTGAAGACCCGGACGTTCCAGGAAGGTGAACTGGTGCTCCGGTTGATTCAAGACCAATCTGGAATGCATAAGTTATCTCCACCATGGGAGGGGCCTTTTGTGATCAGCAGAAACCTTAACAATGGGTCATATTACCTCATTGATATCCGAGATGAGTCGTGTCGTGGATTTATCACGGCAGATGTCCAGGTGAACGGACTTGGATTTGAGGCCATCGCTAATGGGGTGGACTCAAAGGGGTTGATCGGGACGAAAGACACGGATTTACCCAGGTTCGGCCCCTCAAGTCGAGCTAATAGCCTACGTCCTGCTTGTGTTTGTATTGCTTGTGTATCGATTACAAGGAGCTAGAAGCTTGACCTAGTTCTTGATAACCTGTCCTCTAAGTCGCCCCGGGTCTGCCTTTATATAGGAGGTCAGGACCACCGGGTCATTACAATTGTTAACCGAGTCTTATTGTATGTCCGAGTCTCTCTCTATCTTCTTGTCCAAGCTATCTTTGAGATGGCTTACACGCCCGGGTCTCCTCCGTCCGAGCCGTCGTACGACCCACACCTTGAGCCGCCTATCTTCCTGGGCCACCAGTCTTACGGCTCACCCTTGGGCCGGCTCACGAGCCAGCAACAAGACCCGGAGCCTCGAGGGCGGGTCATATCGCGGGGTTATATACACAACATTAGGCCCCAGGTTGAATTGAGCTTGCTCACTTCATCCTTCTCTTATGATTTTGGCGAGTCGCTCGGAAATGACCCGGCATGACGTCATGAGATCCGCTGACGTATCACCGAATCTTTCGTTAAACAGTCATCCCGAGAATCGAGGCGTACGCCTCGGTCAAACTATGTCGCCGCCTGGATTTTTGCGCCTTCCTCATTCCTTCTTTAAATATGACTCGTGCGGGTCGAAGCTTTTCATCCTCCCGCTCGTGCCTCTTCTTATTCTTCCTGTCACCGCCGCTCCAGCGTCCTCGTTGTCCGGCGCCGTCTTCGCATCTACACCGACCGGGCCGCTGCATCACCCTGATTCGTACTAGAAACCTTCCGCCGTCGCCGTGACATCTCCGGTGAGTTCTCCTTCTTCTTAGATCGCCCACCATCGTAGTAGGGTTTCACCGGGGGATCCGCCGCCGCCGCTCGGGCTCCGGCACCGCCACAACGAGTATATCTCGACGCCGTTGGCGCCTTTAAATTGCGTTCTTGCCTCGCCACCGCGCGCGTGCTGGCCGCGCGTAATGCACGGACCGCGATGGCTCTGGTCCATTTTCTTTTCTTCCGCTGTTCATCGCTAGGTCAGGATTAAAATCCTTTTTCTCCGCTTTTGTAGATCCGTAGCCATAGTAGTAGTTTGCGGAATCTGTTTTTTAGGACTTAGCCGATTTTTCAATCTTCCTTTCCTCTGTTGAGTCGCTAAGTTTCTCCGGCTCTCTTCAACGGGGTCTTTCCACATTATCCGTAGAACCCTTAAACCTGTAAGCCATCATAAATATTTCTTACGCTTGACTCATCACGCCCTTTACCTTGCATAGTATTTAAGCCGCCAACATGTCTCATGCGTCCAACTCATGCAACTGGGTTGGTTCTTGCATTACGGAGGAGTACTTAGCAGGTTATGTTGAAGCGGGTACTCTCCCTCCCAAAGAGGTCCCCAATTAGCGGGTTCCGGGTAAAGAGACCCGGCCTTCTCCCCAAAAAGGAGAGATAGTAGTCTTCATTGATCACATCGAGCGAGGATTGGTGCCGCCCGGCTCTAAGTTTTTCCGGGATGTTCTTCATTTTTACAAGTTGCATCGTCAAGACTTGGCACCCAACTCCGTCTCAAACATCTGCAACTTCCAAGTTCTCTGCGAAGCTTATCTGCAAACTAAGCCGTCTATGGGGTTCTTTCGAGAGTTCTTCTATGCCAACCGCCAAACTGAAATGAAGGGTGGTCCGAGTCTGGAGCTGGGCGGCATTTCTATTCAACGCCGCTGAGACATCATCTTTCCTGCCACTCCAATGCCGAGTCATCCAAAGGATTGGAATAAGACGTGGTTCTACTGCCAAGAGACCTCTCCTGAGAAAGAGCACTCGTTGGCAGGTTACTGCCCCTCCCGGCTTAGGACAGACACAAAGCTTCCCGGCCGGCTCTCAGCCTCGGAGTGTGCCAGATACGAGCCGTTCCACGCCAAGATCAAAGCGCTCCTGGCCAACGGTTTAATAGGATTGGATTTGATCTGCTGCTGGATTTCCTGGCGGATCATGCCTTTAAGCCGCAGAGGTCGGCTTATGTGCGAGTATGAAGGCAAATATGATAGCTCATTGTGCTTTAGCGAGTCAACACTGACAGAGGATGATATTACCACTACCATCCGGAGCCTTGTCCACGAAGCCTCCGGCTCATGTAGTGCCATCGACCTGGCGCCTTTCTGCGTTAATAATCCGACTCCCGATGTAAGTTAATCTCTTCCCATCCATCTCTTAAATGTTGCTTGTACTTTGTTGTGTTATTCATTCTCCGGGTCATTCCTATAGGCCGACTCAGACTTCTGGAAGAAGTAATATGTTGCCCCTCCAAAGAAATCCAAGAAGAAGGTCGCGACCCAGAGGGCTAAAAAAGATGCCCCACAAGAGAATTTGTTTGACCTGCCGCCATCATCCAGCTCAGAGGTAATACTTTAATTGCTTTGCTTGATCTTTTACCTTCCTGCTTTACTAATGCTTATTTTACTCGTAGGATGAAGTGGAAACCAGCCGCGCTAATGCTCATGAGGTAAATTATGTTTCTTCCGGCTCATAATATTTCGTCCCCCGAAAGCCGCGGCAGGTTATCAGAAAAGTTCCTCTTTCTCACCCTCTTGCTTACCTAGCTCCCGATTTTCTCTTGAAAAAGCAACAGCAGGCTGAGCGTCGACATACTCGAAGCACCGACTCTACTAAGCTCGTGTCCGGGTTACCAAACTCTCCGGCTCCAAAGAAACGCCCCGCAGAGGTTTATGTCTCTACTTTTCCTTTGACTTTCCTTTGTAAACTTGACACTTTCTCATCTTTCTGTTTTATTCCTTTTAGAAATCCCCTTCCTCTGGTGGCTCTTCGGCGTCAGTTCTACCACCGCCCAAGATCAATCCGCCGTAAGCATTTCCTTACTATGATATCCGGACATCCGACTCTTAATATGATAGCAACATCTTTGACTGCTGATCCTTCTATTTTGCAGTGCTCAAGCCAAGCATCGCAAGACCAACAAGCCCTCCCCCGGCCTTGTTATCCAAGAGCCGGAGCTCGAACAACCGGAGGAGGCTGAAGCAGAAGAAAATCCACTAGCTGCCTCCACAGAACCGGCTGCTGTCGATGTCATCATGAAGAGCCCTCCAAGGGCTCCTTCAAAACCGGCGACTCCTGCCAGGACCCCTGCAACTCCAGATGTTGTTATCACCGGGTCTGGTCATCAAACTCCTCCGGCTCATGTGCTGACCAAGCATACAGAGCTGACCGAGGCCTCGAAGAAGCTGAACTTTGACTCTTCGTACGGAATGATGACAGCCGAGGAGCTCCACGCTGGGTATATAAACCGGGTTACCACCAGCCGGGATCTGGAACTTCAGCTGATCTGTTTAATGAAGACAAAATACGAGGTACTCTTCTTGTTGCCATACCCTTGCTTAGCCCCCAAGGGCCGGTTCAATGTACTCAATCGTTGAACCGGGTCTTTGTTTAACTTTCTGTTAGAAAAAATTCATAGCCATTGTCCCCTAGAGTCGTCTTAATTTGCCAAAATTGAGTCAGATCTTCCTTTAGATAACTTAAACCGCCAGTCATAGCCCCCAAGGGCCGGCTCAAGCTTGATGAAGTTGAGTCGGATCTTCTATTAGAAGTGAATTAAAGAGCCATAGTGTAGCCCCCAAGGGACGACTCAAAACTTAACAAAGTTTGAGTCGGGGATTCCATTAAAAGTAAATTGAAGAGCCATATTGTAGCCCCCAAGTTCCGGTTTAACTTCGAAGAAGATGAGCCGGAATTGCGCTGCATGCTGAAAGATCAAATATACATTAGCTCTCGTGTCAAATATATTGCTTGCAATCTGTTTGAGACTTGCATAAGTTTGCTTTTAACACTCATCCTGTATTTTGGTGACTTATCCTGTATTTTGATGTATTATAGGAAGTTTTAAATGAAGCCGGCTCTCAATTGTCTGATATGAAGGCAAACCTAGCGGCTCAACAAGAGGCCCGTAGCGTCTCTAACGAAAAGTGCCGGCTGCTGTCTGAAGAGCTGGTCCATATTAAGGCGGAGCTTGCTTCTCTAAAGGAATCTACTGAGTTGGAGAAAGCTGCATTGACCAAGCGAGCGGATGATGCCGACCAGCGGCTGATAGCCGTGGCGGATGAGCTTCAAGGCCTAAAGCATCATATAACCAGGATGGCAGCCGCTCTCTTTGGTAAGTTCTTACTCACTTCATGTTTCTAGCATGTCCCATTTATCTGTTGTGATGGCGACTCATCTTGCTTTGTTTGACCTATACAGGCCCCATAATCCGGCAATTGGTTTCAGATAGCCTTTTACCTCTGAAGGCTATTTACACCTTTGCAGAATAGCTTTATTGCGGCGCTATTTTCACGATTAAGACGGTTCAATACAAGGAGAAGATCCCCACCGCTCTGAAAGGTGTCTTGGAACTCTTCTCCATAATGCCCAAGCGAATAGAGGAGCTAAAGAAGTCCGCCTTCCACCAAGGAGCCGTCGCTGGATTGAGCCGAGCTATGGCCTTCGCCTCCGAGCTAACGCCGGCCGAAATGATGGATGGTTACCCATCCAAAAAAGATGACGGCTCGGAGTTCACCAAAGAAAATTACATCTGGTGTGTCAAAGAGTCGCGTTATCTGGCCTCTGTGCTGGCGGATGAAGCTGACTTGAACACCTATCAGGCGGCTTACGACGCAGAGGAGAAGAGGATCCGCGGGCCTCTCTACGAGTGGAAGGATCTAACACCCGCCCGCATTAAGGACCTCTTCCCTTTTGATCTTGACGCGTCCCCTTTCCTTGAAGGGTCTTTTGCTGCTCTGGCTGACTGTAATTGGGAATTGGGAATCTCCAGATAAAGCTAACGGAAGAACCGGAGTGGGATGAGCCGGCCAATAACTGAAATTTGTTCTTTTAGTCTTTTTGAGCACAGACTCATGTACTGACTCATGTAATGACCCGTCGTGAGCGGTTGAAACTTGGCAATGCCTTTTGCTCCTTCTGAGAGTAGTTTTTGCAATAGAGTAAGGATGACCCTGCCATTGCCGGCTGTATATATTTCCATCTCTTTGTGTATACTTTCCTTCTCTCCGTGTTTCAATTTGATGTGTTGCCGGCTCTCCATTGATTGCTCGCTCCTTTGCATAAATATACCTTGAGCTTTTCTAATGAGGGGTGTTTGTCTTTGAAGACGTCATTCCTTCTCCAGAAGATTAGAGCCGGATAATATCTTTGAAAACTTGAATTTTGTCAACCGGAGCAACATGGCTCCGGCTCTTGTCGGATGAATCCATTAAGGAGCCGGTTGTCTTAGGATAATGTAAGCTATACCTGACAGTAAGAAGCCTCTATCGACAACTGCGGCTATTGATGAACCGGAAGCGGCCGAAAGCCGACTGTATGAAGGGTAATGTAAGCTATACCTGACGGTAAGAAGCCTCCTTTTAACAGCAAATGTTGTATGCGCGAACGCCGGCTGTCGATGGGAGATGTAAGCTATACCCCAAGGCAAGAAGCCTCCATCGACAGCCGCGGCTAATAATTAGCCTGAGATGGCATAAAGTCGGTTGTTTGAAAGGAGATGTAAGCTATACCCGAAGGCAAGAAGCCTCTTTCAACAGCTACAGTTGATAAGCAACCGAGTTTTGGTGTAAACGCCAGTTGTTAGGGTGAGATAAGCAAACCCGTCGGTAAGAAGCCCCCTTTGACAACCGTGGTTAATAAGTAACCGGAAGTGGCATAAAGCCGGCCATTAGGGTGAGATAAGCGAACCCATCGGTAAGAAGCCCCCTTCGATGGCCGCACTTGATAAGCAACTAGAATTTGGTGCACACGCCGTTGTCTTAGGGCAATGTAAGCTATACCAAAGGTAAGAAGCCTCCATCAACAACAGCGCTTAATGTAACCAAACGAGGCATAAAGCCAACTGTGCGAGGGAGATGTAAGCTATACCCGAAGGCAAGAAGCCTCCTTGTAACAGTTTAATAATAGCTGACTGTGCAAAGGAGATGTAAGCTATACTCGAAAGCAAGAAGCCTCTTTGCAACAGTGCTTAATTGGGCATAACGCCGACTGTGCAAGGGAGATGTAAGCTATACCCAAAGGCAAGAAGCCTCCTTGCCACAGCTTAGAAGCATACTGTGTAGAGGAGATGTAAGCTATACCCAAAGGCAAGAAGCCTCCCTGCAACGGCGCTTGATAGGGCATAAAGCCGGATGATAGATCAGCCGTTTTGACGGCGAACAAACCACTTCAACTCAAATTTTTGAGCGGATTTTTTTTAATCTTGATTGCACAAACACATACATAAGAGCAGAGGCCTCAGTCTTTGCAGGGATGCTAGCTTTACTCATGTAAGCATGATATATACAATGATAGTGGCTTTCGACGCCTGCTAAGTAAAGTATGGTCGCAGATGTGCGATATTCCATGGCTGCAGCGTCTCTTGACCCACGGTTTCCGAGTCATCTCGGATATCAATGAGGTAATATGACCCATTGTTAAGGTTTCTGCTGATCACAAAAGGACCCTCCCATGGTGGAGATAACTTATGCATTCCAGATTGGTCTTGAATCAGCCGGAGCACCAGGTCACCTTCCTGGAACGTCCGGGTCTTCACCCTGCGGCTATGATAGCGTTGCAGGTCTTGTTGATAAATTGCCGACCTCGCTGCTGCTAACTCTCGTGCTTCATCCAAGGCGTCCAACGCATCTTGGCGTGCTACCTCATTGTCCGTCTCAACATAAGCCGCCACCCTTGGTGAGTCGTGCCGGATATCGCTGGGTAGAACCGCCTCAGCACCATACACCATGAAGAAAGGCGTGAAACCTGTAGATCTGTTAGGGGTAGTTCTGATGCTCCATAAGACGGAAGGCAACTCCTCAACCCAACATACATGTGTCCGCTTCAAAGGAACCATGAGCCGTGGTTTGACTCCTCTTAAAATTTCCTGATGGGCTCGCTCTGCCTGACCATTAGACTGTAGATGTGCCATGGCTGAAACATCAAGCCGGATATGCTCCTTCTCATAGAACGTTTTCATAGCTCCTTTGGATAGATTTGTTCCATTGTTCGTAATGATACTGTGCAGGTAACCAAAGCAATAGATCAGCTTCTTAATAAATTGAACCGATGTAGCCGCGTCACATTTACTGACCGGCTCTGCCTCTACCCACTTAGTAAATTTATCAATCGCCACCAGAAGGTGTGTTTTCTTATCCTTGGATATCTTGAAAGGTCCTACCATATCAAGCCCCCAGACCGCAAACGGCCAAGTGATTGGTATCATCCTCAACTCTTGAGCCGGAATGTGAGCACACCGGCCAATCTTCTGACAGCCGTGACACTTACGGACTAAGTCTTCTGCATCCTTGTGAGCCGTTAACCAGAAAAATCCATGTCGAAAAGCCTTGGCCACTAAAGATTTTGACCCGACATGATGCCGTCCCTCAAGATCTGCCGTCCCTCCTCTGGTGAGATGCAACGCTGAAAGACACCCGTCACAATACACTTATGTAACTCACCATTGATAATCGTCATAGACTTAGAATGCCGGGTGATCTTCCTGGCCAGATCCTCCTCCTGAGGCAACTCGCTGCGTGCTAGATACGCCAAATAAGGAATAGTCCAGTCTGGGATGGCATGCAGAGCCGCCACCAATTCCGCTTCCAGGTCAGGAATAGCCAGATCCTCCTCAGAGGGTATCTTGACAGTCGGATGATGCAATACGTCCAAAAAACATTAGGTGGTACCGGCTTTCGTTGAGAACCTAACCGTGATAAGGCATCAGCCGCCTCATTCCTGCGACGATCAATATGATCCACCTGGTACCCCTTGAAGTGGCCGGCAATGATATCAACCGCCTGTCGATAAGCCGCCATCCGCGGATCCTTGGAGTCCCAAGTACCTAAAACATGCTGAGCCACAAGATCTGAGTCACCTAAACATCTGACCCGGCTTAAGTTCATCTCTTTAGCGACTCTGAGACCATGGAGCTGTGCCTCATACTCAGTTGCATTATTAGTACAAGGAAACATTAACCGGAGCACATAACAAAACTTGTCACCCTTCGGGGAGGTGAGAACAACCCCTGCACCGGACCCCTCTAGCTGCTTGGACCCATCAAAATGTATAGTCCAATATGTGTTATCCGGCTTCTCTTCGGGAGCTTGACATTCTGTCCAATCATTTACGAAATCCACCAAAGCTTGGGATTTTATTGTTGTACGAGGAACATCTTTGATGTTAAGAGGACCTAGCTCCAAGGCCCACTTGGCAATCCTCCCTGTGGCCTCTCTATTTTGAATGATATCTCCCAACGGGGCAGAACTGACCACGGTTATCTGGTGCCCCCAAAAGTAGTGTTTTAACTTGCGGTTAGCCATGAAAACTCCGTATACCAGCTTCTGCCAATGCGGATACCTCTGCTTAGACTCTGCCAAAACTTCACTGATGTAATAAACCGGCGTTTGCACAGGATATTCCTTCCCTGCCTCCTTGCGCTCAACCACAATTGCTACACTGACCGCTCTGTTGTTAGCCGCCACATAAAGGAGCAACGGTTCTTTCTCAACCGGAGCGACTAACACTGGCGGCTCAGTCAACAGTTTTTTAAGAGCTTCAAGTGCTTGAGCCGCTGCCTTGCTCCACTTAAACTTGTCTGTCTTCTTCATCATCTGGTATAAGGGAATGGCCTTCTCCCCAAGCCGACTTATGAACTGGCTCAACGCAGCAATCCGTCCTGCAAGGCGTTGAACGTCATTAATGCACGTCGGCTCTCCTTAAGAAGTGATAGCCTTAATTTTATCTGGGTTAGCCTCGATGCCCTGCTCAGAGACCAAGAAACCCAAAAGCTTTCCTGCTGGAACACCAAAAACACACTTCGTCGGGTTAAGCATCATCTTGTAGACCCAGAGATTGTCAAAAGTTTCCTTTAGATCCTCTAGGAGAGTTTCTTTCTTTCTGGATTTAACCATGATGTCGTCTACGTAAGCATGAACATTTCGGCCAATCTGACTATGAAGGCAGTTCTGCACACATCGTTGGTATGTCGCCTGGGCACTCTTGAGCCCGAAAGGCATGGAGACGTAGTAGAACGCCCCAAAGGGTGTAATAAACGCCGTCTTCTCCTGATCTTTTATTGCCATCTTGATCTGATGATAACCTGAATATGCATCCAGGAAGCATAAACTTTCACACCCGGGTGTAGCATCAATAATCTGATCGATACGAGGGAGTGCAAAAGGGTTAGCCGGGTAAGCCTTGTTAAGGTCCGTGTAATCTATACACATACGCCAGGTGGCATTCTTTTGAGCACTAGCACCGGGTTAGCCAACCACTCCGGGTGAAAAACCTCCACTATAAAGCCTGCAGCTAAGAGCCGGGCAACTTCCTCCCCAATAGCTTTACGTCTCTCTTTGTTGAACCATCGTAGAAACTGTTTAATCGGCTTAAACTTCAGATCCACATTAAGGTTGTGCTCAGCGAACTCTCTCGATACACCCGGCATGTCAGAAGGCTTCCATGCAAATATGTCCCGATTCTCACGGATGAATTCGATGAGCGCGCTTTCCTATTTGGGATCCATGTGAGCCCCAATGATGAACTGCTTGGATGAGTTGCCCGGATTGAAATCTACTGCCTTGGTATCATCCGCTGAAAACTTGAGTGGCGGCTCAACTTCCGTAGTAGGCTTCTTCAGCGGGGTCATATCCTCCGGGTCAATGTTCTCCTTGTAGAATTTCAGCTCCTCCTGGGCACAACTAGACTCTGCATACGCTGCATCTCCTTCCTCACACTCAAGAGCCGTTTTCCGATTACTGTGAACGGTAATTGTACCATTTAAGCCGGGCATTTTGAGTTGTAAATAAACATAGCAAGGCCTAGCCATAAATTTGGCAGAAGTCGGCCTCCCAAACAGTGCAATATAGGGACTTTTGATTTTAACCA
Source organism: Hordeum marinum (assembly GCA_022496015.1). NCBI lineage: Eukaryota > Viridiplantae > Streptophyta > Magnoliopsida > Poales > Poaceae > Hordeum > Hordeum marinum. The sequence goes on from CM039676.1 coordinate 297,398,527, forward strand.
CCTCAAACCACAAGGACTCCACCCTGTAATTATACTCATCGCCAAAAGCCACTTCCAAAGAAATGCGGTCCACCGGGTATGCCGATTTACCCGAGACCACACCATGAAAGACGATGGAGGAAGGTGTAAGGTCTTTGCCAAGCAACTTCAACCGCCGGAAAGTGTCATAATAAAGGATGTTGATACTACTGACTCCGTCCATGAGCACCTTGTTCACCATATAGCCATTCACCTAAGGGGCCACAACTAAAGCCAGCCAGCCCGGATCATCTACCCCCGGCGGGTGATCCTCCCGGCTCCACATTATGTCATACTCAGACCATGGTAAGTACCGCGGGAGAGCCGGAGCAATTGCATTAACCGCTCGCCTCCGCAACTTCTCGTCTCGTTTACTGTGACCGGTCGTGAACACGTGATACTGTCCAGAACTAAGCTGCTTCGGGTTACTCTAAAACCCGGACTGATTGTGCTGCTGTTGATTGTTGTTATTGCTGTTGTTGCCAGGATGCTGCTGGTGCCCCCTTGGTTATTCTGACCCGGATGCCTGGCTCCTGAACCGCCAGCGCCGAATCCAGCCCCTGATCCGCCAGGCCCTGAGCCGCCAGGCGGGCCACCGCCTTGGTTATTGCGTGGTTGGGAATGCTGGTTTTTGAATCTCTCCATGATAAAGCAATCACCCCATGCATGTAACGCCGGCCTATCAGGCGTGCCATGCTCCGGACAAGGTTTCTTAAGCACTTCTTCTAAATTGAGAGGACCTCTATTCCTTTGGCGAAATGACCTGAATCTTCCGTTCCCCTTGGGAGGTTCTGTTCTGTGTTGGTGTTTGCCACTAGCTCCGACCCGCCATCAGCGTTCTTCCGTTTATTCCGATTCCCATTGTTCACAAAGCCTTTGCCTTGATTGTTCTTCTTCCCTTGATTAGCTTTCTCATCATCCGAGCTTGGATCCTTGGTGTTATCTGAAAGCGGCATACTTTGTCAGGGCCGTCATGAGCTCTCCCATATCCTGACATGTGCGCTTGAGCCGGCCGAGCTTCTGTTTCAATGGAACAAAATGACAGTTCTTTTCCATAATAAGCACCTCTTGAGCCGCCGTGATCTGCTCTGAAGAGTGAATAATGGTCGACACCCGCTGGACCCAATGATGGGCCGACTCATTCTCCCGTTGAACACAATGGTCCAAGTCTACAATGGTCATAGGCTGCTTACAGGTCCCTTGAAAATTCTTAATAAACTTCGCTCTCAGCTCCGCCCATGAACTTATCGTGTTAGGCGGCAGACCTTTTAGCCATGTGCGAGTCGGACCCTCAAGCATCATGATGAAATATTTTGCACATACCGCCTCACTGACGTCCAGCATCTCCATGGCCAACTCATAACTCTCAAGCCATGCCTCAGGGGGTAGATCAGCTGTGTAATTCAGAACTTTTTGAGGCCCCTTAAAATATTTCGGTAGTCATTCACTTCTCGGAGCCGGAGTTAAACATGGCACCCCTACGGCTCTGGTACTAACTACTCCCATTGAGACGGAAAGCGCCGGCTCTGGACGGGTTGCCGCTATCTCCGCCTCTCGCCTGTTCCTCGCCCGGTCCGCGAGGGCTTGTGCATCTATAGCCGCCTGCTCATCCTCCTGTGATCCCCGACGTGGATGACTGCTGGAACACGCCGGTGACTCGTAGTGCCGGCTGAAACTTCGACTGGGGTGGGGGGTAGAGTGAACCCGGATCCGGCTATGAGCATATCTCTCTTGCTGGGCCATGGCTGTCTGTAAATATCCAATGGCGTTTCGCACATCCTCCGCAAAGGGTGCTTCATCTGGGATGGGAATCGTCTCAAGCTGTGTGACCGCCACCACCATGTTCTCGGCCGGGTTAGAGTAATGACCCGCCGGTGTCGGAAAAGCTCTAGGTGAGGTTTGGTTATGCTGGGGTGGATGAGTTGTCGGGCGTTCCATCGGGCGGCTTTCCGGCGAGCCCGTAACCCGCCCCGGGCGTTCCATCGGGTGGCAGACGGGATTGATGCCTCCTCCGGTGCACCGCAGCTACTGACCTTCGTTCCAGCTCCAGATGAAAAGCATCTGCCTTGATACGCTCCGCTTCTTCCTCCATCCGGATCTTCAGCTTAGCCATCCTTTGTCGTTGCTCTACCATCCGGCCCTTAATCCGCGCCACCTCTAGATTCAGGGATGCTCGATTATCCAGTGTTACTTCCGTGGCCATGAGAGCTGTAAGCTCGTCCATCAATTCCACTAGAACCTGAGCCGACTGCGGCAGGCTATCACCCGCTGTGGCGGCTCCCGCAACTGTGTGATCGGCGGCTGGAGCTGATCCTGCCATGAACACCGCCGCATGAACTGGGGGTCTCGGAGCATCCGACTCAAAGCCCTCTACCTCAGAATAGGTGTCGTAGTAGCCCACAAGGCCTCCGTTACTGAGCCAATACACTGACTCTGTCTCCCCACTGGAGGACTCATCTTCTGAGCAAACAAGAGTTCCCTGTGACCTGGACGCTTCCAGGTCCATACCTTGAGTGAAGCCCACGAGAACATGCTTTTGACCTGGATGGGCACGGGCAGGCCGCACACCACCCGCAGATTGGAGACACCGAGCCAGCTCGACGATGTTGGTGCAGATGTCCGGCCCGGGTGTAGATCCATCAACCTTTCCAATGAAAACCTGGATCCCACCAAACGGAACCCGAAATCCATACTCCACAGAATCGGCATCAAGCCCCCAGCCGGCGTCGGCGATGTAGAGCCAGCTGCGGCGACTCTTGCTCATCCTTCCAACCACGTATCCCTCGAGCCCTAGGAGAGAGCCCTTTGAGAACTCAACACCACCAAGCGCTAGCCCCATGGTGGGCGCCAACTGTCGTGGATTTATCATGGATGATGTCCGGGTGAACGGACTTGGACTCGAGGCCATCGCTAACGGGGTGGATTCAAAGGGATTGATCGGGACGAAAGACACGGATTTACCCAGGTTCAGCCCCTCAAGTCGAGGTAATAGCCTACGTCCTGCTTGTGTATCGATTACAAGGAGCTAGAAGCTTGACTTAGTTCTCGATAACCTGTCCTCTAAGCACCCCGGGTATGCCTTTATATAGGCAGTCAGGACCACCGGGTTGTTACAATTGTTAATCGAGTCTTATTGTATGTCCGAGTCTCTCTCTATCTTCTTGTCCAAGCTGTCTTTGAGACGGCTTACACGCCCGAGTCTTCTCCGTCCAGGCCGTCGTACGGCCCACACCTTGAGCCGCCTATCTTCCTGGGCCACCAGTCTTAGGGATCACCCTTGGGCCGGCTCACGAGCCAGCAACATGACCCGGAGCCTCCAGGGCGGGTCATATCACGGGGTTATATCCCCAACAAGTCGGAAACCGCAGGTCAAGAGACGTTGCGGCCATGGAATATCGCGCATCTGCGACCATACTTTACTTAGCAGGCATTAAAAGCCACTATCATTGTATATATCAAGTTTACATGAGTAAAAGCTAGCATCACCACAAAGACTGGGGCCTCTGCTCTTATGTATATCTTTGTGCAATCAAGATGAAATTTTTCCGGCTCAAAAGTTTGAGTTGAAGTGGTTTGTTCGCCATCAAAACGGCTGATCTATCATCCAACTTTATGCCCTATCAAGCGCTATTGCAGGGAGGCTTCTTGCCTTCGGGTATAGCTTACATCTCCCCTGTACAGTCTGCTTTTACACTGTTGCAAGGAGGCTTCTTGCCTTCGGGTATAGCTTACATCTCCCTTGCACAGCCGGCGTTATGCCCAATTAAGCACTGTTGCAAAGAGGCTTCTTGCCTTCGGGTATAGCTTACATCTCCTTTGCACAGCCAACTGTTATTAAACTATTGCAAGGAGGCTTCTTGCCTTCGGGTATAGCTTACATCTCCCTTGCATAGTTGGCTTTATGCCTAGTTTTGTTACATTAAGCGTTGTTGCAGGGAGGCTTATCGCCTTCGGGTATAGCTTACATCTCCCCTGCGCAGTCTGCTTTTACGCTGTTGCAAGGAGGCTTCTTGCCTTCGGGTATAGCTTACATCTCCCTTGCATAGCCGGCATTATGCCCAATTAAGCACTATTGCAAAGAGGCTTCTTGCCTTCGGGTATAGCTTACATCTCCTTTGCACAGCCAGCTGTTATTAAACTGTTGCAAGGAGGCTTCTTGCCTTCGGGTATAGCTTACATCTCCCTTGCACAGTTGGCTTTATGCCTAGTTTGGTTACATTAAGCGCTGTTGTTGATGGAGGCTTCTTACCTTTGGTATAGATTACATGACCCTAAGACAACAGCGTGTACACCAAATTCGAGTTGCTTATCAACTGCGGCCATCGAAGGGGGCTTCTTACCGACGGGTATCGCTTATCTCACCCTAATGGCCGGCTTTATGCCACTTCCGGTTACTTATTAACGCCGGGTGTCGAAGGGGGCTTCTTACCGACGGGTTCGCTTATCTCACCCTAACAACCGGCGTTTACGCCAAAACTCAGTTGCTTATCAACTGTAGCTGTTTAAAGAGGCTTCTTGCCTTCGGGTATAGCTTACATCTCCTTTCAAACAGCCGGCTTTATGCCATCTCAGGCTAATTATTAGCCGCGGCTGTCAATGGAGGCTTATTGCCTTGGGTTATAGCTTACATCTCCCATCGACAGCCGACATTCGCGCATACAACATTTGCTGTTAAAAGGAGGCTTCTTACCGTCAGGTATAGCTTACATTACCCTTCATACAGCCGGCTTTAGGCCGCTTTCGGTTCATCAATACCCGCAGTTGTCCATAGAGGCTGCTTACCATCAGGTATAGCTTACATTATCCTAAGACAACCGGCTCCTTAATGGATTCATCCGACAAGAGCCGGAGCCATGTTGCTCCAGTTGACAAAATTCAAGTTTTCAAAGATATTATCCGGCTCTAATCTTCTGGAGAAGGAATGACGTCTTCAAAGACAAACACCGCTCATCAGAAAAGCTCAAGGTATATTTATGCAAAGGAGCGATCAATCAATGGGGAGCCGGCAACACATCAAATTGAAACACAGAGAGACGGAAAGTATACATAAAGAGATGGAAATATATATAGCCGGGACTATCTTTAGAATGGTAGAGTCATCCTTAAGCTATTACAAAAATTGCTCTCAGAAGGAGCCAAGGCATTACCAAGTTTCAACCGCCCACGACGGCTCATTGCATGAGCCATCGCTCAGAAGGTTACAAAATGCAAAGTAAGATGGCCGGATCATCCTGCTCCGGCTCTTCTACTGGCTTCATCTGGAGAGTTTCCAAATCCCAGTTGCAGTCAGCCAGCGCGGCGAAGGACCCTTCCTCAAAAAAGGGAGACGTGTCGAGATCATTAGGAAAGAGTTCCTTACTATGGGCGGGTGTTAGAGATTTCCACTCGTAGAGAGGCCCGCGGATCCTCTTATCCTCGCCATCATAAGCCGCCTGGTAGACATTTAAGTTGGCTTCATCTGCAAGTACAGACGCCAAGAAGCGGGAGTCCTTGACACACTGGATGTAGTCCGCCTCTGTGAATTCTGAGCCATCGTCTTTCTTCGATGGATAGCCATCCATCATTTCAGCCGGCGTCAGCTCAGGGGTGAAGGCCAGAGCCCGGCTCAGTCCGGCGACTGCTCCTTGACGAAAAGCTGATTTCTTTAGTTCTTCAATCTGTTTTGGCATGGTGGAGAAGAGTTCCAAGACCCCTTTTAGAGCAGTGGGGATTTTCTCCCTATATTGAACACTCTTGATCGTGAAGATGGCGCCGCAGTATAGTTCTTCCGCAAAGGTGTAGATGGCCTTCAGTGGCAAAAGGCTATCAGAAGCCAACTGCCGGCTCCTGGGACCTGGATAAGCTGGATAAAGCTAATGAGTCGCCAGTTTTTTCAATAGCAGTGTTAAAATACAAAGTAAAACAGAAGCTTACTAAATAGGGCGGCTGACATCTTCGCTATGTGCCGTTTCAGGCCTTGGAGTTCCTCCGCCACAGCTATAAGCCGCTGGTCGGCATCGTCCGCCCGTTTGGTCAGAGCGGCCTTTTCAGATTCTGCCGTCTCTTTCAAAGAGGTAAGCTCAGCAGTGGCATTGGCCAGCTCCTCAGAGAGAAGCCGACACTTTTCGTCAGCAATGCTTCGGGCTTCTTGCTGAGCCGCCAAGTTGGCCTTCAGATCCGTCAACTGAGACCCGACTTCATTTAAGGCTTCCTATAACACATCAAAATACAGGATAAGTCGCCAAAATATAGGACGAGTGGTATAAGCGAATTTCTGCAAGTCTCAAACAGATTCCAAGCAATATATTTGACACTTGGGGGCTAATGTATATTTGCTTTTTCAGTATGCAGTACAGTTCCAGTTCATCTCCTTCGAAGTTAATCCGGAACTTGGGGGCTACACTATGGCTCTTCAAAGACTACTCCTGATGAAAGATCCGACTCAATTTTTTCAAAGTTGATTCGGCCCTTGGGGGCTACAATTTGGCTCTTCAAAGACTACTTCTGATGGAAGATCCGACTCAATTTTTCAAAGTTGACTCGGCCCTTGGGAGCTACGATTAGATCTTCAAGCTGTCTACATTAAAGACCCGACTCAAATAAAATCTGAGACGGCCCTTGGGGCCTACGATTGGCGGTTCACTTTATCTACAGTACTAAGCTAAAGCAATTCTAAGTGAATTTGGTATGACAATATCTACAGAGGTCACAGAAAGACCCGGTTCAACTATCTACTAGATTAAACCGGCTCTTGGGGGCTAAGTAAAGATATGGTAAGAAGGAAAGGTACCTCATATTTGGTTTTCATCAAAGTCACCAGCCAAAGCTCCAAGTCACGGTTGGCATTTAGCCGGTTCATATATCCGGCATGGAGCTCATCAGCTGTCATCTTCTCGTATGAAGAATCAAAGTTTAATTTCCTCGAGGCCTCTGACGATTCGGTATGTTTAGTCAGCACATGAGCCGGAGGCGTCTGCTGAGCTGACCCGGTGATGACAATGTTTGGGGTTGCGGGAGTTTTTGCAGGAGTCGGCGGCTTGGAAGGAGCTCTGGGAGGACTCTCCATAATGACATCTTTGGCGGCCGGCTCCGCAGAGGCAGCCGGTGGAGTTGCTTCCGGGTGAACCTCCTTCGGGTGTTCATTTCCTGGTCTTGGATGACAGGGCCGGGGGAGGGTTGTTGGTCTAACGACGCTTCGCTTGAGCACTGCAAAATGGAAAGAGTAGCATTTGAAGAAGTTACTATCATATTAAGAGCCGGAGATCCGGATGCCATGATAAAGAATACTTACAGCGGATTGATTTTGGGCGGTGGTAGAGCTGACGCCGAAGAGTCACCAGAGGATGGGGTTTTCTAAAAGAATGAAACGGGAAAAATGAGAAAGCATCAAGATTACAAAGGAGAGACAAAGAAAAGTAGAGACGTAAACCTCCGCGGGGCGCTCCTTGGGAGCCGGAGAATTTGGTAACCCGAACATGAGATCAGTAGAGCCGGTACTCCGAGTCTGTCGATGCTCGGCCTGCTGTTGCTTTTCCAAAAGAAAGTCGGGAGCCAGGTAAGCTAGAGGATGAGAAAGAGGAACTTTTCGGATAACTCGTCGTGGCTTTCGGGGGACAAAACGTTCTGAGTCGGAAGAAATATAAGGTACCTCGAGAGCATCGGCATGGCTGGTTTCCACTTCATCGTGCGAATACAATAAACATTAATAACAAGCAGAGGGGGCAAAGGGTCAAGCAGGAAAATCAATACTTTACCTCTGAGTCGGACGACAGAGGCGTCTCAAGCCAGTTTTCCTGTGGAGCGCTCTTCTTTGGCTTCTTGCCCGCAGTTTTCTTTTTGGCCTTCTTTGGAGGAGGGACGTACTCCTTCTTCCAGAAGTCTGAGTCAGCCTAGAAAAGTGACCCAGAAAAAGGGGAATGAATCAGCAAGTTACAAGCAACATACAAGAGACGGACGTGAAGAGATCAACTTACGTATGGAGCGGGGTTAGTGACACAAAAAGGCGCCAGCCCGATGGTGCTGCAGGAGCCGGAGGCTTCGTGAACAAGACTCCGAACGGTCATGGCGATATCATCCTCTGTCAAGGTCGATTTGCTGAAGCACAAGGAGCTGTCATACTTGCCTTCGTACTCGCACATTAGCCGCCCCCTGCGGCTTAAGGGCATGACCCGCCAAGAAACCTAGCAGCAGATCAGATCTATTCCTGTTAATCCATTGGCCATGAGCGCCTTGAGCCTGGAGTGAGATGGTTCCAACTTGGCACGTTCTGATACTAAAAGCCGGCCCGGAAGTTCCGAATCTGTCTTGAGCCGGGAAGCACGATAACCCGGCAAGGGGCGTTCACCCTCAGGAGAAGTATCCTCGCAGTAGAACTAGGTATTATTCCAGTCCTTTGGGTGACTCAGCATCCTCATAGCCGGGAAGGTAATGTCTCCGCGCCACTGAATGGAAATCCCTCCAAGCTCCAGACTCAGACCGCCCTTCACCTCAGTTTGGCAGTTGGCATAGAAGAACTCCCAAAAGAAACCAACAGACGCTCTAGACTGCAGAAAAGCTTCGCAGAGAACTTGGAAGTTGCATATATTTGAGATAGAGTTGGGGGCCAAGTCTTGAGGGTGCAGCTTATACAAATGAAGAATGTCCCAGAAAAATTTAGAGCCGGGCGGCACGAACCCACACTCAATGTGGTCGGTGAAAATGACTACTTCTCCTTTCTTGGGTGCAGGCCGGGTCTCATTACCCGGAACCCGCCAGTGAAGAACATCTTTGGGAGGGAGAGTGCCCGCTTCGACAAGATCTGCTAAATATTCTTCCGTGACGCAGGAGCCAACCTAGTTGCATGAGTTGGACGCACGAGACATGGCGGCGGCTTAACTACTATACAAAGGAGATGAAGACGGCAAGTCAGGAACAAGCAGGAATCTAAAGTGGCTTACAATTTTAAGGACTCTACGATATCATGCTTCCGTCCGGGTGACAAGAGCCGGATGGGGCTTAGCGACTCATCGAGGGAAAGGAAGATTGAAAATCGGCTAAGTCCTAAAAAACAGATTCCGCAAACTATTGCTATGGCTACGGATCTAGAAAAACAGAGGAAAAGATTGTTGGAAATATGCCCTAGAGGCAATATATAAAGTGTTTATTATTATATTTCTTTGTTCATGATAATCGTTTATTATCCATGCTATAATTGCATTGATTGGAAACACATTGCATGTGTGGGTAAATAGACAACACTGTGTCCCTAGTATGCCTCTAGTGAACTAGCTCGTTGATCAAAGATGGTCAGGGTTTCCTAGCCATTGACATGTGATGTCATTTGATAACGGAATCACATCATTAGGAGAATGATGTGATGGGCAAGACCCAAACTACAAACGTAGCATATGATCGTGTCAGTTTATTGCTATTGTTTTCTGCATGTCAAGTATATGTTTCTATGACCATGAGATCATGCAACTCACAGATATCGGAGGAGTGCCTTGTGTGTATCAAACGTCGCAACGTAACTGGGTGACTATAAAGGTTCTCTACAGGTATCTCTGATGGTGTCTGTTGAGTTGGCATGGATCGAGACTGAGATTTGTTACTCCGTGTGACGGAGAGGTATCTCGGGGCCCACTCGGTAATACAACATCACAATGAGCCTTGCAAGCAATGTGACTAATTGTTAGTTGCGGGATCTTGTATTACGGAACGAGTAAAGAGACTTGCCGGTAACGAGGTTGAACTAGGTATGGAGATACCGACGATCGAATCTCGGGCAAGTAACATACCGAAGAACAAAGGGAACGTTATACGGGATTAACTGAATCCTTGACATAGAGGTTCGACCGATAAAGATCTTCGTAGAATATGTAGGAACCAATGTGGACGTCCAGGTCCCGCCATTGGTCATTGACCGTAGAGGTGTCTCGGTCATGTCTACATAGTTCTCGAACCCGCAAGGTCTGCACACTTAAGGTTTGGTGACGTTTTGGTAGTGTAGAGTTATGTATAGTGGTGATCGAAGGTTGTTCGGAGTCCCGGATGAGATCCTGGACATCACGAGGAGCTCCGGAATGGTCCGTAGGTAAAGATTCATATACAGGAAGTCCCAGTTTGGTCGCCGGAAAAGTTTTGGGCTCATCGGTAGTGTACCGGGAGACCTCCGGGAGGGGTATTTCGACCCTAGAGGGACCATGGGCTGTGGGAGTGTAATAACCAGCCCTTAGTGGGCTGGTGGAACAGCCACAAAAGGCTCATGGCGCCAGGAGTAAAAGGCCTACACAAAAAGGTGGAAAAAAGGGCCAATAGGGAGCAATCCTAGTCCAACTAGGATTGGAGAAGGAGTGGGACTCCTCCCCCTTGGCCGGCCGACTCCTAGGAGGCCTTGGCCTTGCGCCAAGGCTGCCTCTCCCTCCCTCCTATATATACTAGTGGAATAGAGGGTTTTTGGACAGAAATTACGGCCACATGCTACCCGTTCCACCGGTGCTCCTCTAGATTGGTTTTCCGCAGTGCTTAGGCGAAGCCCTGCCGGAATTGCTCCACCACCACCATCACCGGAGCGCCGTCATGCTGCTGGTGAACTCTCTCTCCTCTCCACCTCCTCTTGCTGGATCAAGACGGTGGAGATCGTTTGTAGCGACCCAACTTGAAAGGTCGAATCTCCGGTGTTTCTGTACCATCCCAAGATCATGCTGGTACACACACGGTACATCAATGTATATATCAAAGGGAAATCACACAACATTATATTAATCGAAAATCTCATATCGAGTCCTTTATTACAATAAAAATTACAATAAAGTGGCTGAAAGCCAACTCATGAGAATGTCTAAATCTTGCGGAAGCGTTGAAGGTAGATGAGTCCATCTGACTCCAAGGGCATCTCACCGAGCGTAGAACGTGTCCTCACTCCTGGTCGGAAAAGTACTCTGCAACATGATACGTTGCAGCCGTGTAGGTCAGCATATGGAATATGCCGGCAAAGTCACAAGAGAGGGGTGAAAAAATTAATCATCTAGTCTATATGCATATATGGCAGGTGGGGTAGAAAGTTTTGCGTAAAGCCAAGTTTTTCCTACATCAAGGGAGGGGCTAAGCAAAATATTACTAAGTTGGTTGATTAATGAGATGGTTCCACCAACCAATTCTCATTCCCAAATTATTAATACCCACATCCTCATTATTAATTGTGTTGAGAGTTCCGGAAGTTTCAGTTCCTTTGGCTCAAGTCGTCCATGACCGTGGACACGGCTAATCGATTAGGTTTGAATACTCTGCAGAGTTTTTGCACACGTTCCCGACAAGATTTGGTCGCCTCCGATTGATTTCTCGCACTTCAGGGTGTTTGAGAAATGGATGACCAAAACATGGTCTTCCAAAGGGTTTCCCTGCGACTCTGTCGGTGCCCATCCTTTCCTACCGTTCTTCTACCTCTCGTAGCACCGCCTGTCCAGGGTCACCACGATATCCAACCAAGCCAGAGCCCATAATGACTTGTGGCTGTGCAGGTAAGCCTTGGGTCTTGAAGCACCCATCCATCTCTTTGTGCCTGGGTGGACCTTTCCGCGTGAATACTGGCCATCTCCAGCATCACCTAGGCAAATCCACTGGTTTCTCTAGGGTGTCGTTCAACCATCATCCACCCAGAGGTATGTTGAAAACTCGGAGTCTTAAATCATGATCATTATGTAGGTCTTGAAATTATTAACTCTCTCAACTCTCATGAATCACACATCCAACCCCGTCTACTATTAGCATAGCAAAAGTAAAACAACGTTTCCCGGGGCCAATGTTGTCAAAGGGTGTTGAGAGGGATACCTAACACATGATACTACTACAATGTAACCAAGTTTCCAACTAACCTATCTTGCATGCAATTGGGGAGATGGTAGAACTAATGCATATAAAACATGGGTAGAAGTATGATCAAGGTGACTTGCCTGATTGATGATCTTCGTACGCGAGTGACTCTAAGTAACAAGCTTCGCACTCCGGATAATCTAACAAAGCAAACAAGAGCACTCAAATAAGCATACAACAAAATATTGTAACTTACAACCATCAACCAAGAACTAGTAAACAATCAAGACAAAACAATGCACAAAAATCACAAGCAAGAAAACACACAAAGTTTTGTTTTCTAAAAGATGATTGATAAAACACTACTAACATAATGAAACTATTGGTATTAACCAAAACAATAGTTGACAGCAAGAAAACAATAAAATATTTTATTAATAAACAGAATAAAACCAAATTAAGTTTGTTGGGAAAACTTTTAGTAAAGTTTTTGAAAGTTTTGATAAACACTATATGAAACAACTATAGTTTTACTAACAAAAGAGCAAAACAAAACTTATTATTTATTGACAAAACATGTTCTTAACAGAAAATAATTTACAAAATAAACTTGTCTTAGATAACAGAATTAGATTATATAAAACTCTATTAAAAGAATCTATTACTAAACTAGTTGTTTTAATCAAATTAAACCTATTTGAAAGGAAGTTGTGATTCCTATATTAACAAAGAAATAAACTAAACAATTTATATTTTTATTAACAATAAGTAAAACACTAAATGTTTAAATCAACAGAACCTACTAAACAAATTAAAACTAAATATAAGTTAAACTAACTAAAACTAAGTAAATAAAAAAACAAATACTATAATACTAGGCAGATTCTGTTTATAGCTAGAACACTAATCAAAATCATCCTAAAAAATTTCAAACTAAGCATAAAGGTAGTCCTAACTAAGGCCAAACAGTAGCAAAAAGATTCATGTCAAAATCTATTTCCAAACTCTAGTTATTCAGATTTGAAGGTTTTAAGCAAATTTGATTCAATTCAAATTTTATAGTTCAAATTTAAAATTTAAAAGTACAGGGTGAAACTACATGAAAAATGTGTGCTATTGCAAAAAGAATCAACTCAAAACATTAAACAGATTAAAAGATATAAGCAAAACAAAATCATAACAGGTTCTGTTTACTAAACAAAAAATCAGAAAAAGGACATATCTATCGGACGGCCAGGGGGTACGTGGCACGATCCTATTGGTTGGGGGCGTGTGCGCGCGGGAGCTTACGGGCGGGCGACCGGTCGGTAGAGAATACCGGTTCGGAATTAATTCCGATCTAATCTAAGACGTTGGTTTGCGATCGAACGGCTACGGAGTGGGAGGGGGAGCTCACAAAGAAGGGGTCGCCGGCGAGGGGATTCTCCGGCGAGTCCGAGACGGCGAAGTCGTCGGGGTTGGTGCTCCGGTGGTCGAGGGAGGTAGCGGAATGGTCCGGGCGACGGAGCTTGACGTCCGGCGTCGATTGGTGGCAACGGTGGGGCGAGAGGTGGATGGAGTCGACGGCAATGGCGATGGGGAGGTCCGGTGATGGTGGCAACTCCGGCGACGAGATGCGGCAGCCTTCCGGCGTGGTAGGAGAGGGCTTTGGGGGAAATGGATGCGGGGACTGGCCGGTACTTATAGGGGGTGCTGGGAAGCGAGGGGGAGTGAATGGGAGGCGAGATCTGCGGAGGTGGAAACGGCCGGCGACGTGGTCGGCGAGGGGAGAGGGATGACCGCGCGGGTCTTCGGGCGGTCGGGGTGGGGTCCGCCACTCAGAGAGAGAGAGAGAGAGAGGACTGCGCGTCGGTCGGCCGGTCGGTATTGATTTCGCGAAATAAAGCCTGTGGGCCGGCCCGTTTTAATATAAAACTCTTACCGTTCATTTAATGATTTTCCAGCGACATTCAAAAGATTTTACAACTGTCAAACCTTTTATAAATATAGGGGTATTATATATCAAAATTAACAGAATAATAAATTCTATTTAATGAACATTTTTATTCTATCATTTGAATACTTTCAAAAAAATATTAATTTCAGAAATTGCCTAATTGTTTTTAAATCCTTTTTGCAAATATTTTCAAAATAACCCCTGGTTATTTTTGTTCAAATAGATCATCAAATGGGTCCTGGTGTGGAGTGTCATGTTCCTCCTCTCTTATTTGAACTTTTTACCAAGATTTCAAATAGGTGAAAGCAACACATTGAAAGTAGAAAGGGCTTTCAGAAATTTAGAAAGAACATTTCAACAAATACATGTATTCAAGCAATGATGCATATAGATGCATAGCTATATTTCATAACATTCCAAAATGAAATTTTGGGATGTTACATCGTCATCAAGCTGCACGTGTGCTGAACGCGGAGGTGTCGTCCGTTCGGTACTAGATCGGAAGGATCGTGATCAAGGCCACGGGACGTTCGTGATTGGTTCGCGGGACGGTTCGTGATTGGATCACGGGACAGATCGTGACGAGATCGCGGGATGGTTCATGATTGGTTCGCGGGACGGTTCGTGATTAGATCGCAGGACGCTCGGCGATTTGGATCGCGAAGAAGTTCGACTACACCAACCGCGTTTCTTAACGCTTCCCGCTTAGCGATCTACAAGGGTACGTAGATCCACTCTCCCTCTCGTAGATGCTCATCACCATGGATAGGTTTGCATGTGCGTAGGAAAATTTTGTTTCCCATGCGACGTTCCCCAACAGTGGCATCATGAGCTAGGTTGATGGTTCGATGAGATCTCGAGTAGAACACAAAAGGTTTGTGGGCGTTGATGCTTAGATTGCTTCCTCCCTTAGTCGTATTTTGGTTCAGCGGTATTGTGAGATGAAGCGGCCCGGACCAACATTACTCGTACGCTTACGAGAGACCGGTTCCCTCGATGCAACTTGTTGCTTAGATGGCTTGCGGGTGACAGTTTCTCTCACTTTAGTTGGATCGGATCCGACAAAGGCGGTCCTTGAGAAGGTTGAAAAGCAAACTATGTATCACCGTTGTGGCTTTGCGTAGGTGAGAATCATTCTTGCTAGATACCCGTAGCAGCCACGTAAAACTTGCAACAACAATTAGAGGACGTCTAACTTGTTTTTGCAGGGTATGTTGTGATGTGATATGGCCAATTATATGATGAGATATATGTGATGTATGAGATGATCATGTGATGTATAGAATTTTACGACTTGCATGTCGATGAGTACGGCAACCGGCAAGAGCCATAGGGTTGTCTTTAATTATTGTATGACATGCGTGTCAATCATTAAGCTCTATGTAATGCTTTACTTTATCGCTATACGGTAGCAATAGAAGTAGAAGCAGCTGGCGCCACAACCCCTATGGTGGCACGTTGATGGAGATCATGGTGTCATGCCAGTGACGATGGAGATCATGCCGGTGCTTCTATGATGGAGATCAAAAGCACAAGATCATGGCCATATCATGTCACTTATGAATTGCATGTGATGTTAATCCTTTTATGCACCTTGTTTTGCTTAGTACGGCAGTAGCATTGTAAGGTGATCCCTCACTTAAATTTCAAGATAAAATTGTGTTCTCCCCCAGTGTGCACCATTGCGAAAGTTCGTCGTGTTGAGACACCACGTGATGATCGGGTGTGATAGACTCTACGTTCACATACAACGGGTGCAAGCCAGTGTTGCATGTGCAGAACACTCAGGTTAAACTTGACGAGCCTAGCATGTACAGATATGGCCTCGGAACACAAGAGACCGAAAGGTCGAACATGAGTCATATAGTAGATATGATCAACATAACAATGTTCACCATTGAAGCCACCTTAACTCATGTGATGATCGGACTTGAGTTGGTGAATTTGGATCATGTGACACTCAGATGACCTGAGGGATGTCAATTTGAGTGGGAGCTTTAGTAATTTGATTAACTAAACTCATTATCTTGAACAATAGTCTAAATGAATGTTGCATATTTATGTTGTAGATCAATGGCTCGCGCAGTAGCACCCCTGAATTTTAATGCGTTCCTAGAGAAAGCTAAGTTGAAAGATGATGGAAGTAACTTTGTTGACTGGGCCCGTAATCTGAGGACTATCCTCACGGCTTCCCAGAAATCATATGTCCTTGATGCACCGCTTCGTGACCAACCAAAAGACATGACCTCCGAAGACGTTAAGAACGTTTGGGAGGCACGTACTGGAGATTACTCAATAGTTCAGTGTGCAATATTGTATGGCTTAGAACTGGGACTTGAAAGGCGTTTTGAACGTCATGGAGCATATGAGATGTTCCAGGAGTTGAAGTTTATCTTTCAGAAGAACGCCCGGATCGAGAGGTATGAGACCTCCGATAAATTCTATGCTTGCAAGATGGAGGAGAACGGGTCTATCAGTGAGCACATACTCAGAATGTCTGGGTATTCAAATCGTCTAGCGGAGTTGGGAATTACCCTTCCACCAGAGGCAATCACTGACAGAGTTCTTCAATCACTGCCACCTAGTTACAAGAGCTTTGTAATGAACTATAGCATGCACGGGATGAACAAGTCAGTCGCCGAGCTGTTTGCGATGCTGAAAGTCGCTGAGTCTGAAATCCAGAAACAACATCAAGTGTTGATGGTCAATAAAACCACTAGTTTCAAGAAAAATGGCAAGGGCAAAGGCAAGAAGGGTAAAACCAGGAAGGACGGCAAAGCAGTTGCTACTCCTACAAAGAAGCCTAAGCATGGACCTAAGCCAGAAACTGAGTGCTTTCATTGCAAAGGAACTGGTCACTG
The DNA here is from genome assembly GCA_022496015.1 of Hordeum marinum. Taxonomy (NCBI): domain Eukaryota; kingdom Viridiplantae; phylum Streptophyta; class Magnoliopsida; order Poales; family Poaceae; genus Hordeum; species Hordeum marinum. Next base: position 297,415,111 of record CM039676.1, read on the forward strand.
GAAGCGGAACTGCCCCAAGTACCTGGCTACCAAGAAGGCAGCCAACGACAAACAAGGTATATATGATATACATGTTATTGATGTGTACCTTACTAGCTCTCATAGTAGTGCCTGGGTATTTGATACCGGTTCGGTTGCTCACATTTGCAACTCAAAGCAGGAACTACGGAATAAACGAAGGCTAGCCAAGGACGAAGTGACGATGCACGTGGGAAATGGTTCCAAGGTTGATGTGATCGCCGTCGGCACGCTCTCTCTTCGATTACCATCGGGATTAGTGATGACCCTGAATAATTGTTATTTAGTGCCTGCATTAAGCATGAACATTATATCTGGATCTTGTTTATTGCGAGACGGTTACTCATTTAAATCAGAGAATAAAGGTTTTTCTATTTTTATGAGTAATATCTTTTATGGTCATGCACCCAATGTTAGGGGTTTATTCATATTGAATCTTGATAGTGATGACACACATGTTCATAACATTGATGCCAAAAGATGTAGAGTTGATAAAGATAGTACCACTTTCTTGTGGCACTGCCGTTTAGGTCATATTGGTGTAAAACACATGAGGAAGCTCCATGTTGATGGACTTTTGGAGTCACTTGATTTTGAATCACTTGACACATGTGAACCATGCCTCATGGGCAAGATGACAAAAACGCCGTTCTCTGGAACAATGGAACGGGCAAGTGACTTATTGGAAATCATACATACTGATGTGTGCGGTCCAATGAATGTTACAACGCGCGGTGGATATCGTTATTTTCTCACTTTCACTAATGACTTAAGTAGATATGGATATATTTACTTAATGAAACACAAGTCTGAAACGTTTGAAAAGTTCAAGCAATTTCAGAGTGAAGTTGAGAATCATCGTAACAAGAAGATTAAGTTCCAGCGATCTGATCGAGGAGGTGAATCTCTGAGTTATGAGTTTGGCATTCACTTAAGACAATGTGGAATTGTTTCACAGTTGACACCGTCCGGAACACCACAGCGTAATGGTGTGTCCGAACGTCGTAATCGAACCTTATTAGATATGGTGCATTCTATGATGTCTCTTGCTGATTTGCCACTATCGTTTTGGGGTTATGCATTAGAGACAACTGCATTCACTTTAAATAGGGCACCATCGAAATCCGTTGAGGTGATGCCATATGAACTGTGGTTTGGCAAAAGGCCAAAGTTGTCGTTTCTAAAAGTTTGGGGATGTGATGCTTATGTCAAAAAGCTTCAGCCTGAAAAGCTGGAACCCAAAGCGGAGAAATGCGTCTTCATAGGATACCCAAAAGAGACAGTCGGGTATACCTTCTATCTCAGATCCGAAGGCAAAGTGTTTGTCGCTAAGAATGGAACATTTCTTGAGAAAGAGTTTCTCTCGAAAGAATTGAGTGGGAGGAAAATAGAGCTTGATGAGGTTGTTGAACCTTTACTTCAACTAGAAAGTAGCGCAGCGCAGAAAGATGTTTCTGTGGAACCTACGATGGTAGAAGAGGAAGTTAATGATGATGATCATGAAGCTTCGGATCAAGCTACTATTGAACCTCGTAGGTCGACAAGGGCGCGTACTACTCCTGAGTGGTACGACAACCCTGTCTTGGAGGTCATGTTGTTGGACAACAATGAACCTACGAGCTATGAAGGAGCAGTGATGGGCCTGGATTCCGAGAAATGGTTAGAGGCCATGAAATCCAAGATAGGATCCATGTATGAAAACAAAGTATGGACTTTGGAAGTATTACCTGAAGGGCGAAAGGCCATTCAGAACAAATGGATCTTTAAGAAGAAGACGGACGCGGACGGTAATATCACCGTCTATAAAGCTCGACTTGTGGCAAAGGGTTTTTCACAAGTTCAAGGAGTTGACTACGATGAGACTTTCTCACCCATAGCGATGCTTAAGTCTGTCAGAATCATGTTGGCAATAGCTGCTTATTTCGACTATGAAATTTGGCAGATGGATGTCAAAACGGCGTTCCTCAATGGTTTCCTTGAGGAAGAGTTGTATATGATGCAACCCGAAGGTTTTGTCGATCCAGAGAATGCTGACAGAGTTTGCAAACTCCAGCAATCCATTTATGGACTGGTGCAAGCATCTCGGAGTTGGAATAAGCGCTTTGATGAGGTGATCAAAGCGTTTGAGTTTATACAAGTTTATGGAGAAGCTTGTATTTACAAGAAAGTGAGTGGGAGCTCTATAGCATTTCTAGTATTATATGTGGATGACATATTGCTGATTGGAAACAATATAGAAATGCTAGAAAGCGTGAAGGAATATTTGAACAAGAGTTTTCCAATGAAGGACCTTGGAGAAGCTGCTTTCATATTAGGCATTAAGATCTATAGAGATAGATCGAGACGCTTAATAGCACTTTCACAAAGCACATACCTTGATAAAGTTTTGAAGAAGTTCAAAATGGAACAGTCCAAGAAAGGGTTCTTGCCTGTGTTACAAGGTGTGAAGTTGAGTAAGACTGAATGCCCAGTGACTGCAGAAGATAAAGAAAAGATGAGCGTCATCCCCTATGCTTTAGCCATAGGCTCTATCATGTATGCAATGCTGTGCACAAGACCCGATGTCAGCCTTGCCATAAGTATGGCCGGAAGGTTTCAAAGTGATCCTGGAGTGGAGCACTGGCAAGCGGTCAAGAATATCTTTAAGTACCTGAAAAGGACTAAGGAAATGTTTCTCGTTTATGGAGGTGATAAAGAGCTCGTCGTAAAGGGTTACGTCGATGCAACCTTTGACACTGATCCGGACGACTCTAAGTCGCAAACCGGATACGTATTTATTCTTAACGGGGGAGCGGTAAGCTGGTGCAGTTCCAAGCAAAGCGTGGTAGCTGATTCTACATGCGAAGCGGAGTACATCGCAGCCTCGGAGGCAGCGAAGGAAGGTGTCTGGATGAAGCAGTTCATGACAGATCTTGGAGTAGTGCCTAGTGCACTGAATCCAATAGACTTGTTCTGTGACAACACTGGTGCCATTGCTCTAGCCAAGGAACCAAGGTTTCACAAGAGGACCAGACACATAAAGCGACGCTTCAACTCCATCCGGTTCTACATCCACGAGAAAGACATAAATATTGCAGACCCGTTGACTAAACCTCTTCCAAGGGCTAAACATGATCAACACCATAACTGTATGGGTGTTCGATTCATTACCATGTAAATCACATAGTGATGTGAACTAGATTATTGACTCTAGTGCAAGTGGGAGACTGTTGGAAATATGCCCTAGAGGCAATATATAAAGTATTTATTATTATATTTCTTTGTTCATGATAATCGTGGAACTGTTGTTTTTCTTAGGGCAAGCTAGCAGATAGAAGTAATCTATCTGGTTTTATTATCCATAATATAATTGCATTGATTGGAAACACATTGCATGTGTGGGTAAATAGACAACACTGTGTCCCTAGTATGCCTCTAGTGAACTAGCTCGTTGATCAAAGATGGTCAGGGTTTCCTAGCCATTGACATGTGATGTCATTTGATAACGGGATCACATCATTAGGATAATGATGTGATGGACAAGACCCAAACTACAATGGTAGCATATGATCGTGTCAGTTTATTGCTATTGTTTTCTGCATGTCAAGTATATGTTCCTATGACCATGAGATCATGCAACTCACAGATATCGGAGGAGTGCCTTGTGTGTATCAAACGTCGCAACGTAACTGGGTGACTATAAAGGTGCTCTACAGGTATCTCCGATGGTGTCTGTTGAGTTGGCATGGATCGAGACTGGGATTTGTTACTCCGTGTGACGGAGAGGTATCTCGGGGCCCACTCGGTAATACAACATCACAATGAGCCTTGCAAGCAATGTGACTAATTGTTGGTTGCGGGATCTTGTATTACGGAACGAGTAAAGATACTTGCCGGTAACGAGGTTGAACTAGGTATGGAGATACCGACGATCGAAATCTCGGGCAAGTAATATACCGAAGAACAAAGGGAACGTTATACGGGATTAACTGAATCCTTAACATAGAGGTTCGACCGATAAAGATCTTCATAGAATATGTAGGAACCAATGTGGACGTCCAGTTCCCTCCATTGGTTATTGACCGTAGAGGTGTCTCGGTCATGTCTACATAGTTCTCGAACCCGCAGGGTCTGCACACTTAAGGTTTGGTGACGTTTCGGTAGTGTAGAGTTATGTATGGTGGTGACCGAAGGTTGTTCGGAGTCCCAGATGAGATCCCGGATGTCACTAGGAGCTCTAGAATGGTCCGGAGGTAAAGATTCATATATAGGAAGTCCCAGTTTGGTCACCGGAAAAGTTTCGGGCTCATCGGTATTGTACCGGGAGTATCGGTAGTGTACCGGGAGACCTCCGGGAGGGGTATTTCGACCCTAGAGGGACCATGGGCTGTGGGAGAGTAATAACCAGCCCTTAGTGGGCTGGTGGAACAGCCACAAAAGGCCCATGGCGCCAGGAGTAAAAGGCCTAAAGAAAAAGGTGGAAAAAAGGGCCAATAGGGAGCAATCCCAGTCCAACTAGGATTGGAGAAGGAGTGGGACTCCTCCCCCTTGGCCGGCCGACTCCTAGGAGGCCTTGGCCTTGCTCCAAGGCTGCCTCTCCCTCCCTCCTATATATACTAGTGGAATAGAGGGTTTTTGGACAGAAATTACGGCCACGTGCTACCCGTTCCATCGGTGCTCCTCTAGATTGGTTTTTCGCAGTGCTTAGGCGAAGCCCTGCCGGAATTGCTCCACCACCACCATCACCAGAGTGCCGTCACGCTGTCAGTGAACTCTCTCTCCTCTCCACCTCCTCTTGCTGGATCAAGACGGTGGAGATCGTCATCAAGATGCACGTGTGCTGAACGCGGAGGTGTCGTCCGTTCGGTACTAGATCGGAAGGATCGTGATCAAGGCCACGGGATGTTCGTGATTGGTTCGTGGGACGGTTCGTGATTGGATCGCAGGACGGATCGTGACGAGATCGCGGGACGGTTCGTGATTGGTTCGCGGGACGGTTCGTGATTAGATCGCGGGACGCTCGGCGATTTGGATCGCGAAGAAGTTCGACTACACTAACCGCGTTTCTTAACGCTTCCCGCTTAGCGATCTACAAGGGTACGTAGATCCACTCTCCCTCTCGTAGATGCTCATCACCATGGATAGGTTTGCATGTGCGTAGGAAAATTTTGTTTCCCATGCGACGTTCCCCAACAAAGATTTTATCCCGACCTAGCGACGAACAGCAGAAGGAAAGAAATGGACCGCAGCCATCGTGGTCCACGCATTGCGCGTGGCCGGCCCACATGGGGCGGCGGAGCAAGCGCACGTTCTAAAAACGCCTACGGCATCGGGGTATACCCGCAGGCGGGGACGTCGGAGCCCGAGCGGCGGCGGCGGAACCCCCGGTGAAAACCCTAGTACGACGGCGGTGATCTAGATAACAGGAGAACTCACCTGAGAAGGCGTGGTGAAGGCGGAAGAATCTCTGGTACGTTCAGGGTGATACAGTGTCCAAGTTGGGAACGATGTACGGACGGCGCCGGAGCAAAGCTCGAAGACACTAGGGCGGCGACAGGAAGAAGAAGAAGAGGCACGAGCGGGAGGATGAAAAGTTTCGACCCGCACGAGTCATATTTAAAGAAGGAACGAGGAAGGCACGAAAATCTAGGCGACGACAACGTTTGACCGAGGCGGACGCCTCGATTCTCGGGATGACAGTTAATGAACGATTCGGTGATACGTCAGCAGATCTCATGACGTCACGCCGGGTCATTTCCGGGCGGCTCGCCAAAATCAGAAGAGAAGGATGAAGTGAGCAAGCTCAATTCAACCTGGGGCCTAATGTTGGGGATATAACCCCGCAATATGACCCGCCTTAGAGGCTCTGGTTCATACTGATGACTTGTAAGCCGGCCCATGGGTGAGTCGTAAGACTGGTGGCCCAAGAAGATAGACAGCTCAAGATGTGGGCCGCATGATGGCCCGGACGTAGAAGACCCGGGTGTGTAAGCCGCCTCAAGGACAACTTGGACAGAAAGATAGAAAGAGAATTGGAGTCACAAGAAGACCCGGATAGATAATTGTAAAGACCCGGTGGTCCTGACCTATATATAAAGGTAGACCCGGGGCGACTTAGAGGATAGGTTATCGAAAACTAGATCGAGCTTCTAGCTCCTTGTAATCGATACACAAGCAATACAAACACAAGCAGGACGTAGGCTATTACCTCGACTTGAGGGGACGAACCTAGGTAAATCCGTGTCTTTCGTCTCGATCAAGCCCTTTGAGTCCACCCCGTTAGCGATGGCCTCGAATCCAAGTCCGTTCACCCGGACATCTGCTGTGATAAATCCATGACACCTTGTGTTGAGGTCAAGATCGTCCATTCCAACCATATGGATCTTGATTTCTAGCCTCCCTAAGTTGCTTTCCACCAGTCACATCTCTTCTACCAAGCCAAATCTGTGTGAGAGAGATTGTGTGTTGAGGAGTCTATCATCTTGAAGCACAAGAGCAAGGAGTTCATCGTCATTACCAAGCCTATTAACTTTTGGAGGGTGGTGTCTCCTAGATTGGTTAGGTGTCGTTTCGGAGCCTCCTACTTCATGTTGTGAAGTGAACCAAGAAGTTTGTAAGGGCAAGGAGATCGCCTACTTCGTGAAGATCTACCCATAGTGAGGCTAGTCCTTCGTGGACGGAAGCCGCATGGAATAGTCAAGGTTGCTTCTTCATGGAACCCTCCATGGGTAGAGCCCTCCGTGGACTCCCGCGACCATTACCCTCTGTGGGTTGAAGACTCCATGAACGTGTACGTACGATAGCATCACTGTTTGCATTCCTAACCCTCTCCTTACTTATATGTGCAATGTCTTTATTTTCCACTGCTATACTCTTAGACATGCATGTGTAGGGTATTACTTGATATGCTATGAATGCTAAAACTTGCCAAGAATTTAGATTGGGAAAAAGACAAAACTTTTATTTGGTCAAGTAGTCTAATCACCCCCCTCTAGACCTACTTTCGATCCTACAAGTGGTATCAGAGCGTTGGTCTCCATTGCATTGGTTTCACAACCTAGGAGAAGTATGGCATCTAGTGAGGGAAATTATAACCGTAGAGGTTCGTACTTTGATGGCACTAATTTTGCCAGTTGGAAGCATAAAATGAAAATGCATTTGCTTGGTCATAATCTTGTTGTTTGGACTGTTGTTCGTGTTGGCTTGCAAGGTGAATTCTTTGCGGATGGAAAGGAACCGGATCGTGAAGCATCTGCGGATGAATTGAAGATGTTGCAACTCAATGCTAAAGCATGTGACATACTCTTCAATTGCCTATGTCCTGAAGAATTCAACAAAATCAGCCATCTTGAACACGCAAAAGAGATATGGGATACTTTGGTTAATATGCACGAAGGAACTGAGTCCGTGAGAGAATCCAAGTTAGATGTTCTTCAAGGTCAACTTGACAAGTTCAATATGAAGGATGGTGAAGGAGTTGCTGAAATGTACTCTAGGCTAGCTCTCATCACCAATGAGATTGCCGGCTTAGGAAGCGAAGAGATGACTGACAAGTTTATCATCAAGAAGATACTTCGAGCTTTGGATGAGAGATATGACATTGTGTGCACATTGATCCAAGTGATGCCTCACTACAAAGATCTCAAACCAACGGAAGTGATTGGTAGAATTGTTGCTCATGAGATGACATTCAAAGACAAGGAAGACCTTCATCACAAGTCTAGTGGTGCTTACAAAGCCACAAGTGATGCTCCCGCTACCTCAAGCGACAACCTTGTCACAAATGAAGAAATAAGCCTCATGGTCAAGAAATTCAACAAGTTCTACAAGAATAGAAGCAAAGATCGCAGCTCCAACTCCAGATATGAAGAGAAGTGTTCGTCAAGTCATGATCGAAACTGCTACAATTGTGGGAAGCCTGGACACTACTCCAATGAGTGCTCGGCTCCCTACAAGCAAAGAGAAGAGTCACCAAGAAGACAAAGCTCAAGAGATGAATTACCTCGAAGAGAGAGAAGGAGTAGAGATGATCGTTATGAACGAAGACCCTCAAGGAGAAGTAGGGACTCGGAGAAGAAGGATAAGCACACCAGGAGCTACTCAAGAAGGAAGCATCAAGCTCATGTTGGTGAATGGGTTTTCGGCTCCAACTTCGACGACCACTCCGAGAGAAGCTATCACGCCAACTCCGGCTATAGTCAAGATGATGGTGTTGCCGGAATTGCACTAGGGACAACCAACTCCTATGATATATTTGATTCACAAAATGAAGGAGGTGGAAGTTGCTTCATGGCTAATGGCCCCAAGGTATCACACCCCGAATATCTTGATTTCGATAGTGATGAAGATGATTTGCTTTACGATGATGAATTGATATGTCATAAAACTAGTGATGTTAATCATAATGAACTTGATATTACTCATGCTAGTCAAGATAAGTCAATTGATGATGATAAGATGAAAATAGAATCTACTCTTGAAGGTCTTAGAGAGCTTGTAAGAACTCATGAGAAGCTACACTTCGAGAAGCTCAATTTGGAGCAAGAATATGAATTTCTTAAAGCTATCAATGACGGTCTCCGAAAGAAGACTTCATCTTATATTGCCAGAAGACTACTCTTGTCTACATTCATGCCACAAGTCAAATCTAAGCAAACTAGTAACAAAGGAAAGAAAGGTTCTTCATCTAGTAGCAACAATAAAAATGCTAAACCCAATGATGTTGCTCCTAGTTGTTCTATTGATTCCACTAATGATGATTCTCTTAGCCAAGTTACACTTGAGCAAAAAAATGCTTTATTGAAACGAATTATAGAGAAATGTATCTACAAGAGTCTTGAAGGGTACAAACAATTTGATGAGATTGTACGCAAGCACGGAGGATACCGTAAGAATCGTGGTGTTGGCTACTTCAACGCTGATGGAGTTGAGTGGGAAGAAGGTCAATATCCCAACCCCAAGTTTGTTCCTCAAAAGGAGAAGTATGAAAATACTCTTCAAAAGGGAACAAACACTCAAGATGACCTTCCACCACAAGACACCAAGCTCAAGGGCAAGAACAAGCTTCAAGAGGACTTTGACTCTTATGAAGATCAATCCCAAGCTTTGGTGAAGTGGGTTCCCAAGGCTACTACAAGCTCAACTTCTACAAGTGCTACTTCAACACCAAGGATCCCCATCAACTTTACGTGGATTCCCAAGAATAAGAACTAGAGAGTTCTTGAGGGGTGACTCCGCCAATGAAATTCATTCACATTCATTATTGGCAAGATCTATTTGCAATCAACATCAACCCTATGCAATAGATCAAGGAGTCACACATTTTCTCAAAGGTAAGCAAGGGACAAGATGATCAACAAATCAATGGACATCATTACACATGCTTTGCACTCCATGTCCATAGATATCCTTGTATTTGTCTCTTGTGTGTTGGGACTAACCCATGTAGGTGAGAAGAGTAAGGAAACAACAAGGATGCTCCCAAATCTTGGTGATCTTCATCAACCTTGAGCATCCACCACTACCTCACCAACATGAAGCCTTCATCGACAAAACCCAAGGTTAGTTTATCCCTCTTATGGGGGGATGTCACATCAAGGGGGAGCTTTACTCTAAGACTTGAGTCAAAACATCTCATAGTATGTGACAAACATTAAATGCTTTATGTAATAGTGGTAACCCCACTTGTGCTTAAACGATGAGTATGACCTATGATCAAGTACTCTTACTTGGCTCCTAAGTCAAATACTCATATATAGATGACTTCGTCATCGCCCAAGTGCTTGTTAGATGCTAGAGTATTTGTGCATGGTTGCCATGATTTCATTTGACATCTTATTGTGTGAGCATGTTGGTCTGCATTTATTTTCCCATTCGAGGATATCCAATTGTTGCTATTTGGCATTTGATTTATCTTTTTCCAATTGGATATACAAGAATGCCGAGGACCACTTCTTTAGCTATCTATGCTTTCTCACCTCATACTGTATTCATGCTGCATCACAAAATTTGAACAAGTGCTTTTCGATCCCTCTGTGTGTGGAGCACTCAGAGTTTCGTATCGACAAGGACTGACCATTAAAACCTCCCAAGTGCATCTCGGTGGAACCAACACCAAAATCTCGGTCTCACTGAATGCCTAGGGTTGATATGGTTTTTCAATCTCGGTACCATCGATTCCATTTTCTCGGTTACACCGAGTGTCCCGGTCAGGTGACAGTTGAGGCACTCGGTGACACCGAAAACTTAGAATCGATGTCACCGACAGTGGCGGGTATATAAAGCTGGACCCCGACACTTTGAAATTTCTATCTCATACGTCACGCTCCAAAACCCTAAGCTGCCTCTCCAAGGACCCCTGGTTATCGCCCTTGTCTCCCCGCACCCCTCCACCGTTGGGAATCGTCGTCGCCAATGAAATCTACTCCCTCGTCGCTGCCGTAGAGGATCCGCGCCAAGCTAGGGTACGGATTTGATCTCTAGTGCGCTCCCCATCCGACTCTTGCGCATTAGATACTTGTTAATCATCATTGCACCCTTTGCACGTGTTTCCATCCACTTAAAACTCCAAAATCTCGCATTAGATGGATTATCTAGGTTTTTGTCGTCCGCGCGATAAATCCCGGTGGAATCGAAACGAAAATATCGGTCTCACCGATATGCTTTTCAGTGAGGTTGAGAACTGACTCGGTGGAACCGAGTAGCTCTTTTCGGTCTGACCGAAAAGGCTGCCAAGTTCCTATTAAAGAGTTAGTCTGTCTCGGCCCCACCGAAAATTTCTTTTCGGCTGAACCAATATCTATTTGACAGATTGCAAAACTTTTGAAAATTCATTGCTCAAATTTCAAAACCCAGCCTCATTTTGTGATGACTCATCTTCTTCTGCTCTCCTATACTCCATTCACAGGGTCAGTATGTCAGGCTCAGAAGACAGTCAGAATTTGCCAGAGCAGGGAATTGATATGAGTTCTGGAACAAGACCAGAAGCTAGTTCTTTCTCAGATCCAGGCACCCCCAGCTCTCATGGGTTGCCCAAGGCTGCCACCAGAACCATGAAGAAGCTCAACTCAGATGAAGAAGACTCAGATTTCATTCCTGAGGAGATTCTTGCTAAGAAGCAAGAAAAGGCTGCCAAGAAGTCAGCAACTGAAGCTACTTCATCTTGTAAAGTTGTCAGCAAGGTCTATGCTCCTACTTCAACATTCAAGGCACATGAGATTGCAAGAGCTGCTATTTCAGTTGAGGTCCCCAAGAAAGCTATGCCTAAGAAGGCAGGGGAGAAAAAGTCCAGGAAGAGGATTGTTCGTGTTATGGGCAGGCCTACCTCTATGTTTGTGGATCCAGAGGAGGCTGCTGGTGCTGCTGCTGAGGAGGAGGAGGAAGAGCATGCTGAGATAGTGCCTCCCAAGAAGAAAGCCAAGGAGCTCATGGTTGATGCTATACCAAAGACTGGCACCTCCAAGAGCACCAAGCCTGCATCTAAGAAGGTTGCAGTGTAGAAGTCCAAGAGGACCACCAGAGACATTCTTGCTTCAGAGAAGAATAAAGGGACTACCTCTAGACTGGAAGATGATGATGACCTAACCACATTGATGAATCTCAGACCACATCTTCCAGTGCATGATGCCAGCCATTTGGTAGCTAAGGACATGAAGAAGCGGAAAGACTCAGGCTTGAGAGCCTGGAGAGCCATAGATCCATATGCTCAGAGGAGGAAGACCATTGTTGACTACAGGTTCTATACCAGAGAGCAACATGATTTCTATGAGACCGTTCCGCTTGATAAGAGCCCTCTGTTAGCGACATGAGATATGTTGATTGGAAGTTCATCAAAGACAATGTGAACTACTTCCCAAGTGTCCAAGATAACTTTCATTGCATTGGTCTAGATAAGTTCAGTGGCAGAGAACTTACAGCGTGGAACGACGAGATGATCATGCAATTCTACTCCACCGCTCACTTCTATGGAGATGGTAGAATTGTATGGGTGACTGAAGGTGCTAGGTACGAATCCACTGTTGAGGAATGGGCTGCTCTACTGGAAGTTCCTGAAGCTCAGGAAGGAGATTTGGATGTATACTCTCAACCCAAGGCTAGTCACAAAGCCATGAAAGACATGTATACTCCTATCCCCGCTCACAAGGTGCAATCACACAAGCTAGGATCTATCTACTATCTGCAAGCAGGCCTCCGAACTATGAACACTATAATCAGGCATACCTTGATGCCCAAGTCTGAAGATGACAAGATGATACGGGGCTACTCCATTAATATGATGCTCCACCTTGATACGAACACCAGGATTAGAGTCATGGATCTGATTGTTGAGACAATCAAGAGGGTTCCTGCTGACCAAAAGCACTCATGCTGCTATGCACCCTACATCCAGTTGATTATCAACTCATAGTTGGAGAAGCATATTTTTGCTCTTGATCGCCCACACGTGCCCCTACAGACAGATTTCGGGGATAATGTTGTGGTGATGGACCAAGATCATCCCACATCTGCTACAGCACAAGCAGAGGCAGAAGCTGTTCGAGACGCTAGTTCTCAAGCCCCTAGATCTAGGAACGAGCAAATGGATCTTCTGATCATAGCTGTCCAAGGCATGCAGAAGGATATCAAAGGGATTCTGGATAACTAGAACAACCTTGTGAGGATCTTCGAGATGAGAATCAAGGTGCTTGGAGATAAGGTGGACAAGTTGTCCAAGACAGTGATAGAGCTCCAGAAGGAAGTTGACTTCGTGCACATTCCCAGGGTCTCTTCTACCTCTTCTAATGATGATGAGGAGGAGGAGGAGGAGGAGGAAGGATCACCACTCGGTCCAGGCACCTAGTTCACCACTCAAATGAGATCAGCCATAGTGCCTGCTCCAGAGTCGAGGCCCTCTTCTTCAGCTCCTGCTCCATTAGCTTCTGTTCCACCAGTGTCTACTCCAGCTCCATCCACGACATCTGTAGAGATCTTCGCTGACGCCGTGCTCTCGACTCCTTCATAGACAATCGGAGGAGTTCAGCCCAAGAACACTTAGATAGATACCTTTGAACTTTTGGTAACTTGTTGCCAAAGGGGGAGAAGTGTATATAGATCATTAGGCTTCGAGAGAGAGAGAGCATTTGGTGTTTTCTGCTTTTTCAAAAACAATTGCTTTTGGTTGCCGTGGTACTCTTTTGTTTTTCTTGTGATACACGTTCGATGATGTTTGATCATACGCTTTGATGTGTGATGCCACTATTTCCTATCATCTTAAATGACTTATGTGTTGATCATTCATCTTTGGTTGATTGTGGTGTGCTTTGTTATTCATTCCAATTATTCTCGCACACCACCAAGTGGTATGTGACATGTGAGAAGTGACCCATGTACCTAATCGATTGTGCATTTGCATTCAAACACAAATTTAAAATAATACACAAATTTAGGGGGAGCTCTTACTTATCACATACTTCTCAAATTGACAACTATATTCATTGATTATATCTTTGTCGAAGCTTCGATCTATATGTTGTCATAAATTACCAAAAAGGGGGAGATTGAAAGCACATTTGCTCCCCTAGTGGTTTTGGTAACTAATAACAACATATAAGTCATTGAACTAATGTCTTCACCAAGTATATCTCAAGAAAAGTTCAATGATGGGAATGGCACAAGGTTTGTGGAATTACCCCAAGATACAAGGAAATCGGTTGGCCAAGCTTCAAGCAAGAGGACTCTGCATTTTATATTTGTGAGAAATCAATTTGAGTCTATAGGAAAGCCAATACTATTAAAAGGGAGTAAAGTTTTGATGGTGAACAATATGCTCAAACGTGCACAAGTGACAGTCACCAAAACATCCACATACTCTCCCATCAAAGTCTGTCCTAAGCCAAATATACCAAATCGGTGCAACCAACTTTACTATCCCAGTGCCACCAAGTTCCAAACCCTAGACAGACTCAGCCAAACCCTAACACTTCGGTGCAGCCGACATAGCACTCAGTGCCACCGAGTTGGGTTGCCACTTTTTGTCACTTCGGTACCACCGAGTTTTACACTTTGGTGTCACCGAGTCTGACTTATTGTGTGTAACGGTTGGATTTTTGGGGATGCCTATATATACCTATTCACCACCACCCACTCGATAGATAAGCACTCAGAACTATTCCATACCTATCCTACCCAGTTTTCTGAGAGAGAACCACCTACCCTTGTGTTGAGGTCAAGATCTTCCACTCCAACCATATGGATCTTGATTTCTAGCCTCCCCAAGTTGCTTTCCACCAGTCCCATCTCTTCTACCAAGCCAAATCTGTGGAGAGAGATTGTGTGTTGAGGAGTCTATCATCTTGAAGCACAAGAGCAAGGAGTTCATCGTCATTACCGAGCCTATTACCTTTTGGAGGGTGGTGCCTCCTAGATTGGTTAGGTGTCGCTTGGGAGCCTCCTACTTCGTGTTGTGGAGTGAACCAAGAAGTTTGTAAGGGCAAGGAGATCGCCTACTTCGTGAAGATCTACCCATAGTGAGGCTAGTCCTTCGTGGATGGAAGCCGCATGGAATAGTCAAGGTTGCTTCTTCATGGAACCCTCCATGAGTAGAGCCCTCCGTGGACTCTTGCGACCGTTACCCTCCGTGGGTTGAAGACTCCATGAACGTGGACGTACAATAGCACCACCTATCGGAACCATGGGAAAAATCATCGTGTCATCACTTGTGTTTGCATTCCTAACCCTCTCTTTACTTATATGTGCAATATCTTTATTTTCCGCTGCTATACTCTTAGACATGCAAGTGTAGGGTATTACTTGATATGTTATGAATGCTAAAACTTGCCAAGAATTAAAATTGGGGAAAAGGCAAAACTTTTATTTGGTCAAGTAGTCTAATCACCCCCCCTCTAGACCTACTTTCGATCCTACAGCGGCCTAACGACGTAGAAGAAGAAACATAACGGAAGGGGGGGCTCACCTAGGGCTCGACGGACAGAAGAAGAGGCTGAAGAGGGGGCGCGAGCAAGGACGGGGAGGCCTGTCGCTGCGGCGACGATGCTTCGGGCTCGCGAGGAAGACGCGGACGAAGCCGACGGCACGGGGGCGCTCTTCTCCTCCTAGCTCCGGGAACGGAACACGGGCGGCACCAGGAACCGGTTGGGCATCTTGGACGCACAGGAGGCGGCCACCGGAGGCGACGACGACGAAGAAGAAGGGCGGCGCTCCTCTATTTCTTTCTCTGCACTCCACTCTCTCTGAAGAGGATGGAGGGAAGAGAGGGGGCGGCGGCGGCGCGAGGAAAAAGGGGGAAACCCTAGGATGGCACGTACGCCGAGGGGAATAAGTAGGCCGGGGTCTAACGGCGACCTCGATGTCCGTGGACAGGACGCTCTCGCTACTCTCTAGCGCACTGACGGGGCAAGGGGAACGGAGCAGGTGGCCGTCTCTGCGAGGAGTTGGGCGACGACCAGTGATATGGGCCAGGAAGAGCCCACCTGCCTCCTCTCTCTCTCTGTCAAAAGAAACAAAAACGATTTGATTTAATAATAACACAGAGAAACCAAGTAAATGAAACAGAGGTTAGAGAGAGAAGTTAAAAGAAAAGAATACATTTTGGGGTGAACTAAAATGCAAGCAATTTAATAAAAATGATTTAAGCATTTTTTGGAGTAAGCAAATATTTTACCTAAATATATTAACTAGGCACTGTTGCAAAATATTTAGAAGGAGAAAACCTTCAACCATGACAGAGGATTATTTTATAAATCCTAGAAGATTATTTAGAAGATGTTTAACAATTATAAGGAGAGGAAACAGCAAGAAAATATTAACATATGGAATATTGAAGGGGAGAGAAAAGGTGATGGTTTGAAATGGGAGGGATTTGAGCAACACTTCAAACAAGCAACACATGCACTCACCCCACAACACAAACACTCACATCATCGTCACATCCACAAGGCGAACATAGCAACAAAATATTATGCATATATATAATGATCATGATGCATGATGCATGAAATGACAATGGCTAGAAGAACTTAAACACGTGATGGCATTATAAATATGAGGTCACACATGAGGAACATTACAAATATGACAAGGGATGCACTTGGGCTGTTACAAGGGGTGCGTCGCAGTGACGTGGTTAAGTTTTCTACCATCAGGGTCCTTGGTGATAGGAAAAGTATAGATCCTGAATTTTTTACAAACTAGGATCCGATCTGAGTCAACTTTCAAAAAAAAACACGAAATTTAGCCATTAGGTGCCTGCTACTAGCCTTAATCGCGTGGATCCGACTCTTCCAATCTTGTATCAACACACTCCATATAGATCGACTGTATCAGACCACGATCATTCTTGTACAAACTAGAGGTTCCTGCATTGTGTGAGACTTTGCTTCGATGCATTGCCTCTGCCATTTATGCACTCACTGTTGTGCAGGAATGACAGAGGCTGCGATGACTCGACCTTGGTCATCACAGTTCATAAACTGATTCACTAAGTATATAGGCGCGAAAAACAACTGGACTTTTGAAACTAATTGAAGCCAATGTTCTCTCTTCGTCTCCCCCTCAAGGTTGAGACAAACCAGCTCCGTGGACCGTTACCGAGGGAGCGGATTTTTTCTCTTTTCCGGACCTGAATCCTTGACCAAGCCAGATCATTTCCAACTTCAAAAAATCCTCACGTCACAACCGAACGCGTAGGTTTCAACCATTGATCCTTCTGATGAGGCTAACGGTGAAGAACCGGAGGCACAGATGGGACGCCCCATTGCCGGTCCAGCCGGAAACGTGGCGCCACACCGGCTCATGTCCGATGTCTGCCGGTGGCAATGCCGACCGGCCCGCCCCCGGTCCGGCACGCCTCGGTCTCGG
This sequence comes from Hordeum marinum, assembly GCA_022496015.1. Taxonomy (NCBI): domain Eukaryota; kingdom Viridiplantae; phylum Streptophyta; class Magnoliopsida; order Poales; family Poaceae; genus Hordeum; species Hordeum marinum. The sequence continues at coordinate 297,431,962 of CM039676.1, forward strand.
CTGGCCACACAGCGGAATCGTCCCGCCGTCGCCCATTCAAGCGGTCAAGCGAGGTCACGTACGTCACCGGAGCGCGCGCCGACGCCTAGTTTTTCAAGAAGAATTTTAATTACCGGCCGTCCCGCCGTCCGTACGCATCGTATCCTCCTCACCAACGGGAAGCCACCGGCGCTTTCAGTGCCAGGTCTCGCCATCTAACCAGACCGTACTCGATCCATAGGGCTAAAATTCAAGGCTCATGAACCATCGCAAGATCGCCGGCACCACGACTCGCTCAATAGTCCTCGATCGTTCGTCACTGCAGATGGACAGGTCGAGAAAATTTCCAATTGACCATGGAACCAGAAGAACTCTTTATGTTTGTGCTGGCAGCAACTATACCAAATTTCATTTGCCGTGACTGGCAATTGGATTCCCGGTTCTGAATTGACTAATCCTACAACTTTTATGAAAATGCCCTCGGAATACCACGTCAGGGCATCTACACGCCGGTCACTATTTCTCTTCCGCAAATGTTTTTCTTATGTCTAGACTGTGTCTGGGGACAAGATACCAAAGACCGCCATCCAACGTTGTTCACATACATTTCAACAATAAATTAAATTAAGTGGACGAAAAATCATGCAAACACAACGAATTTTTTTAAAACGACGGAAGGGTGTTGGCCTCATTGTATACGACATCACAGAAGGGCTAACAACCAAAGAGTCTGACACGCCACCGGTTCGGTCCCTTCTGCCTCTTCCGTATGACAATGTCGTCCAACAAGGAACCATAATGTAAGAAATATTTCATGGAAGCGTTTCAACTCTCTTGGGAGAGCCGCGGCTGTCTATTTATTGGAGGCAGGCATAACCTTGCCGGGAGATACAAGAGACAGATTATAATCCGGTTGTTACAAGAGATGGAGAGGGATACGAGTTAGTTAAGATTACAGGTAGTTTACAACTCAAGCTCTAGCAGGGCTTATGTTAAGATTTTTCGTGAACTCTTCAAAGGTTTTAACTAGCAAGGCTTTAGTAAACCCATCTGCTACTTGATCTTTGGATGTAATAAATCTTATGTCCAACTTCTTCTCTGCCACTTTTTCTCGAACGAAATGAAAATAAATTTCAATATGTTTAGTCCTGCCATGAAAGACTGGATAAGCAGAGAGATAGGTGGCTCCCAAGTTGTCACACCATAAGCATGGAACACGTTGTTGCTTAATTCCCAACTCATTAAGCAATGATTCCACCCAAATAATTTCAGCAATGGCATTTGCTAATGATTTATACTCAGCCTCTGTACTCGACCTTGACATTGTGGCTTGTTTTCTGGCACTCCAAGAAATAATGTTTGAACCAAAGAATACTGCAAATTCTCCAGTTGATTTTCTATCATCACTACATCCTGCCCAGTCAGCATCAGAGAAAGCACTAACAAGTGAAGAACTGGAACGCCTGAACTGAAGTCCCAAACTCACAGTATGCTTAATGTATTGTACAATCCTCTTGACAGTTTTCCAATGAGTAGAGGTAGGAGCATGCAGGTATTGACAAACCTTGTTTACAGCAAATGATGTGTCCCGTCGTGTCAATGTCAAGTATTATAGAGCTCCAACAATACTTATATATCTTGTGCTCTCATCTTCCTTGAGTGGTTCTCATTCATGTGTTCTAAGTTGTTCTAAAGAAGACAATGGTGTGGGTGAAGGCTTGCAGTCTTTCATTCTCATATGAGTTAGAAGTTCAGTGGCATATTTTTCCTGACTCAACATTATGCCATCTTGAACCTTCTTAACCCCAATACCTAGGAAGAAGTGTAAATCACCAAGATCCTTCAAAGCAAATTCTAAACTTAAATCACACAAGAGAGCATTAGTGGCATTTTGTGAGGAGCTTGCAACTATGATGTCATCAACATAAATGAGCACAAACATAACAACATTTGCCTTGTTATAAATGAAGAGAGATGTATCAACTTTGGATGCAACAAAACCAAGATGCTTCAATTGTAAGCTCAACCTTGAGAACCATGCTCTAGGGGACTGTTACAGACCATAAAGAACTTTGTCAAGTGTGCAAACATAGTGAGGTGCTTGTTTGTTTTCATACCCTGGTGGTTGCCTCATATAGACCTCCTCTTCCAGAACACCATGCCAAAACGCATTTTGAATATCTAGCTGTCTAAGGCTCCATCCCCTGGAAACGGCAATGGCCAGCACAAGTCTTATGGTAGCAGATTTTACAACTGGACTAAAAGTATCCTCATAATCAATACCATAGCGTTGCTTAAATCCTTTTGCAACTAGACGTGCCTTGTACCTATCAATGGAGCCATTCACTTTTCTTTTGATTCTATAAACCCATTTGCAATCAATAATGTTTTTACCTCTTTGACTTGGTACCAAGTGCCATGCTTTGTTCTTTATGAATGCACCATATTCTTCATCCAAATCCCTTTACCATTTAGGATCTCCAAGCGCATCACTCAATTTTGTTGGTTCACCTGAAACACACAACATGCCATATGGTACAGTGCCATATGTTCTCTATTTTGGATTTCTAATACCTTCTTGTAGCCAAGTCATGACCCTTGAAGTTGTAGCAGGTTGGTGTTGTAGTTGCACATGAGGCTGCACAATTTGACTATCCGTAGATGATCCAGAATATATTTCCAACTGTGCAGACTCGCTGGATGAAGACGAACCTGTAGATGTTGGTGTGACTAAATCTGAGTTGAAGATGTCCTGAGTTGCAGTATTCGTACCCACAAAATATCTGGTACCCACTGTCGGCTGCTTGCACGCAGGCGCGCCTATCGCAGCTCGTGACTACATGCGCTTGGCTCGCGCACTCCCGCGCGCTGACGCGGTGCCCATGGAGCGGCCCAAAGCCGCCTGATCGTCCTGGCCCGTCTGACTGCTATTGTCGGGTGTACGACCCGAGGAGGATCCGAGCAAACGATCCGACACTGGCACGCATACGGGCATGGAAGGCGTCGCCGGATCATCCTCGTGTTCTGCGTCGGCTCCTTCTTCTCCATTGACATGAAATAACAGCTCATTTTGAGGTAGATTTTCATTATCTTTATCATTTTGGCCACCGTTTTCTCGAGGTACCGGCACAGGCATAACACTAGGAGTAGAGCCAGGAATATTTTCAGATTGGTTAGCACAATTGTTATCACCCCCTTGATCAAAATACAGAAGAAGTATTTCTTTTCGAAGAAGGGCTTCATCATTTGGATGAAGAGACTCAAAAGTGAAAATTGATTCATCAAAGATGACATCTCTAGAGATATAGACCCTGCCAGTAGAGACATCAAGACATTTGTCCCCTTTGTGCATAGGGTTGTAGCCTAAAAAGACACATTTTTGAACGAAACGCAAGTTTGCGTGTGTTATAGGGCCTAAGATTGGGCCAACATGCACAACCAAAAATACGAAGAGATGTGTAATCTAGAGTGACACCAAAAAGACGTGTTACAGGATTTTCAAAGTTGATGACTTGGCTAGCACGAACATTGATAAGATATGTGGCAGTAAGGAAAGCTTCATCCTAGAATTTAATAGGCATAGATGCATGAGCTAATAATGTGAGTCCCACTTCAACAACGTGATGATGTCTTTGTTTAGCAGAGCCATTCTGTTGATGAGCATGTGGGAGGAGACATGATGTGAAATCCCAGTTTTTTGAAAAAAGGAATTAAGTTTTTCATACTCACCACCCCAGTCAGTTTGCATGGCAAGGATTTTGGAGTTTAGTTGGCGTTCAACAAGGTTTTAGAAATTGCTAAAGACTAGGAACACATCAAATCGTTTCTTTAGCAAATAGATCCAAGTAAACTTACTATAATCATCAATAAAGCTTACATAGTATGAGAATCTACCAACTGACGTAGGAGTTGGTCCCCACACATCTAAAAAAATAAGTTGCAAAGGAGCAGTGGATACACTAGTGGAGATGGGGTATGGCAATTGATGACTCTTAACTTGTTGACACGTATCACAAGCTGACCCAACACTAGACTCATAAGGAAGTTTATTTCTACTAAAAACATGTTGAAAAATAGTTGAAGATGGATCACCCAAGCGACGATGCCACTTTGTCGAAGATGGTTTGGTGGTACTCCATGCTTGTTTATTGGACCATAATGAAGACATTGATGATATGAGTGGGTAGATAACTCCCTCACACTTTCATCTAAGAATCACTCTCCTTGTTGCCAAATCCTTAACCACAAAAGAATAAGGATAGAATATTATGAGAACATTGTTGTCAAGAGTGAAACGATTAACTGAAACAAGATTTTTCGAAGCACGAGGAACATGTAAGAAATTATTTAGATGCAGGTTTTTAGAGGGTTTTTTAACAATTGAGTTACCAACGTGAGCAATATCCATACCTATTCCACTAGTCGTGTACACTTTGTCACCTCCGTGGTACCTTTCTTGCATCGTCAGTTTATGAAGTTCCCTCGTGATGTGCTCCATAGTGCCGGAATTTGTGTACTAATTTGTGTCAATCCCGTAGGAGTTGGTGATGAGGTTGGCCTTCTTCTTATCTTCATGATCCTCATCATAGTGGTGCCAGTAGGCCCTTGCACCTCTGACATGGTATTTGTAGCATATTTGGCAATCGGGATAGTCTCCCTCATGTTGTTGTTGTTGTGGTTGTTGGGGAACGTCGCATGGGAAACAAAAAATTTCCTACGCACACGCAAACCTATCCATGGTGATGAGCATCTACGAGAGGGAGAGTGGATCTACGTACCCTTGTAGATCGCTAAGCAGGAAGCGTTAAGAAACGCGGTTGGTGTAGTCAAACTTCTTCGCAATCCAAATCGCCGAGCGTCCCGCGATCCAATCACGAACCGTCCCGCGAACACATCATGATCCGTCCCGCGAACTCATCACGATCCGTCTCACGATCTTGATCATGATCTATCCCGCGAACTCATCACGATCCGTTCCGTGATCACATCACGAACCGTCTCGCGATCTCGATCACGGTCCTTCCGATCTAGCGCCGAACGGACGGCACCTCCGCGTTCAGCACACGTGCATCTTGATGACGATCTCCACCGTCTCGATCCAGCAAGAGGAGGTGGAGAGGAGAGGGAGTTCACCGGCAGCGTGACGACGCTCCGGTGATGGTGGTGGAGCATTCCGGCAGGGCTTCGCCTAAGCGCTGCAAAAAACCGATCTAGAGGAGAAACTATGCACCGGTGGAACGGGTAGCACGTGGCCGGAAATTCTGTCCAAAAACCACCCAATCCACTAGTATATATAGGAGGAGAGGAGAGGAGAGGCAGCCAAGGCCTTTGGGTTGGCCGAAATAGGAGGTGGGAAGCAATCCTACTTCACCTCCAATCCTAGTTGGAGTAGGATTGCCTCCTATTGGCTGATTTTCCACCTTTTGCTTTAGGACTTTTTCTCCTGCGCCATGGGCCTTTGTGGCTGTTTTTCCAGCCCACTAAGGGCTGGTTAATATTCTCCCACAGCCCATGGACCTCTTGGGGTCGAAGTACCCCTCCCGGAGGTCTCCCGGTACACTACCGGCACTCCCGGTACACTACCGATGAGCCCGAAACTTTTCTGGAAACCAAACTGGGACTTCCTATATATGAATCTTTACCTCCGGACCATTCCGGAGCTCCTCGTGACGTCCAGGATCTCATCCGGGACTCCGAACAAACTTCGGTCACCACCATACATAACTCTACACTACCGAAACGTCACCGAACCTTAAGTGTGCAGACCCTGCGGGTTCGAGAACTATGTAGACATGACCGAGACACCTCTACGGTCAATAACCAATGGCGGGACCTGGACGTCCACATTGGTTCCTACATATTCTACGAAGATCTTTATCGGTCGAACCTCTATGTCAAGGATTCAGTTAATCCCGTATAACGTTCCCTTTGTTCTTCGGTATGTTACTTGCCCGAGATTCGATCGTCGGTATCTCCATATCTAGTTCCACCTTGTTACCGGCAAGTCTCTTTACTCGTTCCGTAATACAAGATCCCGCAACTAACAATTAGTCACATTGCTTGCAAGGCTTATTGTGATGTTGCATTACCGAGTGGGCCCCGAGATACCTCTCCGTCACACGGAGTAACAAATCCCAGTCTCGATCCATGCCAACTCAACAGACACCATCGGAGATACCTGTAGAGCACCTTTATAGTCACCCAGTTACGTTGCGACGTTTGATACACACAAGGCACTCCTCCGATATCTGTGAGTTGCATGATCTCATGGTCATAGGAACACATACTTGACATGCGGAAAACAGTAGCAATAAACTGACACGATCATATGCTACGTTTGCAGTTTGGGTCTTGTCCATCACATCATTCTCCTAATGATGTGACCCCGTTATCAAATGACATCTCATGTACATGGCTAGGAAACCTTAACCATCTTTTGATCAACGAGCTAGTATATTAGAGGCATACTAGGGACATGGTTTTGTCTATGTATCCACACATGCATCTAAGTCTCCGATCAATACAACTATAGCATGGATAATAAACGATTATCATGAACAAGGAAATATGATAATAACTAATTTATTATTGCCTCTAGGGCATATTTCCAACAGTCTCCCACTTGCACTAGAGTCAATAATCTAGTTCACATCACCATGTGATTCGCATTGTTATGAATCTAACACCCAATGAGTTCTGGGGATCGATCATGCTTTGCATGTGAGAGAGGTCTTATAGTCAACGGGTCTGCGATATTCAGATCCGTGTGTACTTTGCAAATCTCTATGTCAAACCGCAAACACTGCTACCACACTCCACTTGGTACTATTTCCAAATGGCTGCTCCACTATACGTATCCAGATTGCTACTACTAGTCATCCGGATAGGTGTTAAAGCTTGCATCGACGTAACTCTTTACGACGAACTCTTTATCACCTCCATAATCAAAAAACATTTCCTTAGTCCTCTGGTTACTAAGGATAATTCCGACCGCTGTCCAGTGATCCACTCCTGGACCACTCTTGTACCCCTTGACAGACTCATGGCAAGGCACACACAGGTGCGGTACACAGCATGGCATAATATAGAGCCTTTGGCTAAGGCATAGGGGACGACGTTCGTCCTTTCTCTTTCTTCTGCCGTTGTCGAGCTTTGAGTCTCACTCAACTTCACACCTTACAAATCAGACGAGAACTATTTCTCTGGCTGATCCATTTTGAACTCTTTCAAAATCTAGTCAAGGTATGCACTCATTGAAAGTCTCATCAAGCATCTTGATCTATCTCTATAGATTTTGATGCTCAACAATTAGGTAGCTTTATCCAGGTCTTCCTTTGAAAAACACTTTTCAAACAACCGTTTCATGCTTTCCAGAAACTCTACATTATTTCTGATCAACAATATGTCATCCACATATACTTATCAGAAATTCTATAGTGCTCCCACTCACTTTATTGCAAATACAAGTTTCTCGTAAACTTTGTATAAACATCAAAACTTTGATCACCTCATCAAAGCGTATATTCCAACTCCGAGATGCTTGCTTCAATCCATGGAAGGATCACCGAAGCTTGCACACCTTTTAGCATCCTTAGGCCTGACAAAACCTTCTGGTTGTATCACATACAACCTTTCCTCAAGTAAACCGTTAAGGAAATGATGTTTTGACATCCATCTGCCAGATTTCATAATTGAAAACACAGCAACTGCTAACATAATTCCAACGGACTTTAGCACCACTATGAGTGAGAAAGTCTCATCGTAGTCAACTCCTTGAACTTGTCACAAACATCTTTGCAACAAGTCGAGCTTTACAAACAGTGACATTCACCATCAGTGTCTGTCTTCATTTTAAAGATCCATTTGTACTCAACGACCTGCCGTCCAACGAGCAAGTCTACCAAAGTCTACACTTGGTTTTCATACATGGATCCTATCTCGGATTTCATGGCCTCCAACCATTTGTCGGAATCCGGGCCCATCATCGCTTCTCCATAGCTCGTAGGTTCATCGTTGTCCAACAACATGATCTCCAAGACAGAGTTGTCGTACCACTTAGGAGCAGTACACATCCTTGTCGACCTACGAAGTTCGATAGTAACTTGATCCTGAAGCTTCATGATCATCATCATTAACTTCCTCTTCAACTAACGTAGGCTTCACAGAAACAACATCCTGCGCTGCGCTACTCTCTGGTTGAACAAAGTTTAGACAACCTCATCAAGTTCTATCTTCCTCCTCTTAATTCTTTCGAGAGAAACTTTTCCTCGAGAAAGGATCCGTTTTAGTAACAAACACTTTGCACTTGGATCTGAGATAGAAGGTTCACCCTACTGATCTTAGGGTATTCTATGAAGATGCATTTGTCCGCCTTGGGTTCAACCTCATTAGGTGAAAACATTTTCCACACAAGTGTCGCAGCCCCAAGTATTAAGAAATGACAGCTTAGGTTTCTATCAAACCATAATTCACATGGTGTCATCTCAACGGATTTATATGGTGCCCTATTTAAAGTGAATGTAGTTGTCTCTAATGCATAACCCCAAAATTATAGTAGTAAAACGACAAGAGACATCATAGCACGCACCATGTCCAATAGAGCATAACTATGATGTTCGGACACACCATCACACTATGGTGTTCCAGGTGGCGTTTAGTTGTGAAACAACTTTCACATTGTCTTAAGTTGTATGCCAAACTCGTGACTCAGATATTCACCTCCACGATCATATCGCAGTCATTTTTATCTTCTTGTCACGATGATCTTTAAACTTCACTCTGAATTTGCTTGAACCTTTCAAACGATTCAGACTTGTGTTTCATTAAGTAAATATACACTATATCTACTCAAATCATCAGTGAAGGTAAGAAAATAACGATATCCACTGCACGCTACAAGACTCACTAGATTGCATACATCAACATGTATCATTTCCAATGAATCACTTGCCCGCTCCATCCAACGGGGTCCTTTAGTCATCTTGCCCAAGAGGCATGGTTCGCATGTCTCAACCGATTCGAAATCGAATGAGTCCAAATATCCATCACCATGGATTTTCTTCATGCGCTTTATACCAATATGACATTTTACGGCAGTGCCACAAGTATGTGGTACTATCATTATTTAACTTTGTATCTTTTGACATCAATGTTATGAACATGTGTATTATTACGATCAAGATTTCAACAAACCATTCTCACTGGGTGCATGACCATTGAAGGTATTATTCATGTAAACAGAATAACTATTATTCTCTGACTTAAATGAATAACCGTATTGCAACAAACATGATCTAATCATGTTCATGCTCAACGCAAAACACCAAATAACATTTATTTAGGTTCGTCACTAATCCTGAAGGTAGAGAGAGCGTGCCATGTTGATCACATCAACCTTGGAAACGTTTCCAACACACATCGTCACCTCACCCTTAGCTAGTTCTCCGTTTATTCCGTAGCTTTTATTTTGAGTTACTAACATTTAGCAACCGAACCGGTATCCAATACCCAGGTGCTACTAGGAGTACTAGCAAGGTACACATCAATAACTCGTATATCAAATATACTTCTGTCGATGTTGCCAGCCTTCTTATCTACCAAGTATCTAGGGTTGTTCCGCTTCAGCGACCTCTCACCTCATAATAGAAGCACTTAGTCTCGGGTTTGAGTTCAACTTTGGGTTGCTTCACTGGAGCAGCAACTAACTTGCTAAACATGAAGTTTCCCTCCTTGCTCTTGCCCTTTTCGAAACTAGTGGTTTGATTAACCATCAACACTTGACGCTCCTTCTTGATTTCTACCTTCGCGGTGTCAAACATCGCGAACAGCTCAGGGATCAATACTTCTATCCCTGGTATATTATAGTTCATCACTAAGTTCTAGTAGCTTTAGTGACAGTGACTTGGAGAACTATATCAATCACTATATTATCTAGAAGATCAACTCCCAATTGGTTCAAGCGATTGTAGTACCCAGACAATCTGAGTACATGCTCAACGATTGAGCTATTATCCTTCATCTTACAGGCAAAGAATCTTGTTGGAGATCTCATATCTCGCAACACAGGCACGAGCGTGAGATCACAATCTCTGCTCCTAGAACATCTCATATGTACCGTGACGTTCAAAACGTTTCGGAGCCTCAATTCTAAGCCGTAATGCATGACGCACTAAACTATCAAGTAGTCATCGAAACGTGCCTGTCAGATGTTCACAACATCTATAGACGACGCTAGAGGGGGTGGCGCACCGAGCGGTGCATTAAGGACATAAGCCTTCTGTGCAGCAATGAGGACAATCCTCAGATCACGGATCCAGTCCGCAATATTGCTACCAACATCTTTCAACTCTATTTCTCTAGGAACATATAAAAATTTAAGGGAGCTACAACGCGAGCTAGTAATCTACAACATAATTTGCAAAGACACTTTGACTATGTTCATGATAACGAGTTCAATTAATCATATTACTTAAGAACTCCCACTCAAATTGACATCCCTCCGATCATTCGAGTGATACATGATCCAAATTCACCAACTCAAGTCCGATCATCACGTGAGTTTAGGTGGCTGCAATGGTGAACATCATTATGTTGATCATATCTACTATATGACTCATGTTCGACCTTTCGGTCTCTCGTGTTCCGAGGCCATGTCTGTACATGCTAGGCTCGTCAAGTTTAACCCGAGTGTTCTGCGCGTGCAAATCTGGCTTGCACCTGTTGTATGTGAACGTAGAGTCTATCACACCCGATCATCACGTGGTGTCTCAACACGACGAACTTTTGCAACGGTGCACACTCGGGGAGAACACGGTTCATCTTGAAATTCAAGTGAGGGATCACCTTATAATGCTATCGCCGTACTAAGCAAAACAAGGTGCATAAAAGGATTAACATCTCATGCAATTCATAAGTGACATGATATGGCCATGAACTTGTGTTTAAGATCTCCATCTTAGAAACACCGGCATGATCTCCATCGTCACCGGCACAACACCATGATCTCCATCATCTTGATCTCCATCAATGTGTTGCCATTGGGGTTGTGGCGCCAGCCCTGCTTCTACTTCTATTGCTACCGCTTAGCGATAAAGTAAAGCATTACATAGCGCTTAATGATTGACACGCGGGTCATACAATAATTAAAGACAACCCTATGGCTCCTGCCAGTTGCCGTACTCAACGACATGCAAGTCATGAAATTCTATACATCACATGATCATCTCATACATCACATATATCTCATCATGTAATTGGCCATATCACATCACAACATACCCTGCAAAAACAAGTTAGACGTCCTCTAATTGTTGTTGCATGTTTTACGTGGCTGCTACGGGTATCTAGCAAGAACGATTCTCACCTACGCATAAACCACAATGGTGATACATAGATTGCTTTTCAACCTTCTCAAGGACCGCCTTTGTCGGATCCGATCCAACTAAAGTGAGAGAAACTGTCACCCGCAAGCCATCTAAGCAACAAGTTGCGTCGAGGGAACCGGTCTCTCGTAAGCGTACGAGTAATGTTGGTCCGGGCCGCTTCATCTCACAATCCCGCTGAACCAAAATCCGACCAAGGGAGGAAGCAATCTAAGCATCAACGCCCACAAACCTTTTGTGTTCTACTCGAGATCTCATCGAACCATCAACCTAGCTCATGATGCCACTGTTGGGGAACGTCGCATGGGAAACAAAAAATTTCCTACGCACACGCAAACCTATCCATGGTGATGAGCATCTACGAGAGGGAGAGTGGATCTACGTACCCTTGTAGATCGCTAAGCGGGAAGCGTTAAGAAACGCGGTTGGTGTAGTCGAACTTCTTCGCGATCCAAATCGCCGAGCGTCCCGCGATCCAATCACGAACCGTCCCGCGAACACATCATGATCCGTCCCGCGAACTCATCACGCTCTGTCTCACGATCTTGATCACGATCTGTCCCGCGAACTCATCACGATCCGTTCCGTGATCACATCACGAACCGTCTCGCGATCTCGATCACGGTCCTTCCGATCTAGCGCCGAACGGACGGCACCTCCGTGTTCAGCACACATGCAGCTTTATGACGATCTCCACCGTCTCGATCCAACGAGAGGAGGTGGAGAGGAGAGGGAGTTCACCGGCAGCGTGACGGTGCTCATGGTGGTGGAGCATTCCGGCAGGGCTTCGCCTAAGCGCTGCAGAAAACCGATCTAGAGGAGAAACTATGCACCGGTGGAACGGGTAGCACGTGGCCGGAAATTCTGTCCATAAACCACCCAATCCACTAGTATATATAGGAGGAGAGGAGAGGAGAGGCAGCCAAGGCCTTTCGGTCGGCCGAAATAGGAGGTGGGAAGCAATCCTACTTCACCTCCAATCCTAGTTGGAGTAGGATTGCCTCCTATTGGCTGATTTTCCACCTTTGGCTTTAGGACTTTCTCTCCTGCGCCATGGGCCTTTGTGGCTGTTTTCCCAGCCCACTAAGGGCTGGTTAATATTCTCCCACAGCCCATGGACCTCTTGGGGTCGAAGTACCCCTCCCGGAGGTCTCCCGGTACACTACCGGCACTCCCGGTTCACTACCGGCACTCCCGGTACACTACCGATGAGCCCGAAACTTTTCTGGAAACCAAACTGGGACTTCCTATATATGAATCTTTACCTCCGGACCATTCTGGAGCTCCTCGTGACGTCTGGGATCTCATCCGGGACTCCGAACAAACTTCGGTCACCACCATACATAACTCTACACTACCGAAATGTCACCAAACCTTAAGTGTGCAGACCCTACGGGTTCGAGAACTATGTAGACACGACCGAGACACCTCTACGGTCAATAACCAATGGCGGGACCTAGACGTCCACATTGGTTCCTACATATTCTACGAATATCTTTATCGTTCGAACCTCTATGTCAAGGATTCAGTTAATCCCGTATAACGTTCCCTTTGTTCTTCGGTATGTTACTTGCCCGAGATTCGATCGTCGGTATCTCCATACCTAGTTCCACCTCGTTACCGGCAAGTCTCTTTACTTGTTCCGTAATACAAGATCCCGCAACTAACAATTAGTCACGTTGCTTGCAAGGCTTATTGTGATGTTGCATTACCGAGTGGGCCCCGAGATACCTCTCCGTCACACGGAGTAACAAATCCCAGTCTCGATCCATGCCAACTCAACATACACCATCGGAGATACCTGTAGAGCACCTTTATAGTCACCCAGTTACGTTGCGACGTTTGATACACACAAGGCACTCCTCCGATATCTGTGAGTTGCATGATCTCATGGTCATAGGAACACATACTTGACATGCGGAAAACAGTAGCAATGTTCCCTTTACTCATTCCGTAATACAAGATCCGGAAAACAGTAGCAATGCGGAAAACATGCGGAAAACATTAACAAGATCTTTATCGATCGAAACTCTATGTCAAGGATTCACTTAATCCCATATGATGTTCCCTTTGTTCTTCGGTATGTTACTTACCCGAGATTCGATCGTCGGTATGTCTATACCTAGTTCAATCTCGTTTACTGGCAAGTCTCTTTACTCATTCCGTAATACAAGATCCCGTGGCTAACACTTTAGTCGCATTGCTTGCAAGGCTTGTTGTGAAGTTGTATTACCGAGTGGGCCTTGAGATACCTCTCCGTCATACGGAGTAACAAATCCTAGTCTTGATCCATGCCAAGTCAACAGACATCCTCGGAGATACCTGTAGAGCATCTTTATAGTCACCCAATTACGTTTTGATGTTTGATACACACAAGGTACTCCTTCGGTGTTAGTGAGTTGCATGATCTCATGGTCATTGGAACATACACTTGACATGCAGAAAACTATAGCAATCAACTGACACGATCGTATGCTATGTTTATAGTTTTGGATCTTGTCCATCATATCATTCTCCTAATGATGTGATCCCGTTTATCAAATAACATCTCATGTCCATTGCTAGGAAACCTTGACTATCTTTGATCAACGAGCTAGTCTATTAGAGGCATACTAGGGACATGGTGTTGTCTATGTATCCACACATGTATCTGAGGTTCCGATCAATACAATTCTAGCATGGATAATAAACGATTATCATGTACAAGGAAATATGATAATAACTATTTTTATTGCCTCTAGGGCATATTTTCAACATAATCCCTTACAAGCCCGGCAAGGATGTAGTCAACCATCTCCCCATGGGATACTGGACGACCAGCGGCCGCAAGTTCGTCTCCAAGGCTCTTCATCTTGGCGATGAAGGAATTTCTTGAAATTTTGCCTTTCTTGGTGTTGGAGATGGCTATCCTTAGATTAGTAATCCGGGATTGGGACTGCGCAGCGAACAATGTGGTAAGAGCATTCCATAGATCAAAGGTACTCTCCTTACCAATAACTAGTGCAAGGATTTCTTGAGTCATCGAATTCAGCAGGTAGCTAAGAACCTGCTGATCTTTCGCCAGCTACGGGCCATACAGAGGGTTAGGCTCCATAGTTGTGGTCTTGTCAGCCTTTGTGACCTCCATCGTCTTTGACGGCTCGACATCACCGCTGTCAAGGAGACCGGTCACTTGTGCGCCTCGCAGTGCTGACATCACCTGTGCTTTCTAAAGAAGGTAATTCCCTCTTGCGAGCTTCTCTGTTGGTGGAGCGCCAAGATCGAGGGCGACATCGCTTGAGCTTGCAGCCATGGTGATAATAGGGTTTTTGTGTTGGCTAGATGATAGGGTAGAGACTAGGCTCTGTATACCATGTAAGAAATATTTCGTGGAAGCGTTTCAACACTCCTGGGGAGATTCGCGGCTGTCTATTTATTGGAGGCAGGCAGAACCTTGTCGTGAGATACAATAGACGGATTATAATCCGGTTGTTACAAGAGATGAAGAGAGATACGAGTTAGTTGAGATTACAGGTAGTTTACAACTCAAACTCTAACACATTCATCATCGCCATCGAAGGAGAACCAGACAAGCAAACGACCTAGCCAGTATCCGACGCTCCAGGTAGGCAAGCCCATCAATGAAAAGAATGTCTAGGAAGCAACCTAACAAAAGAGCCGTCAGGAAGACTAAAAAATGATGACGGACCTTCATCACGGGTAACCGAGATGTGAAATCAATGTTTGCCACTTTCAATCGTGCCACGATGGCCTTAAACAAATTGATGGTCGACCTGCTAATGAATTTGAATTTTATTCTTCTTCTTTTTTGGATTCAAAATAGAAGAATAAAAGAATAAGTAGAAGAATTAAATTAAGTCAATCCGAAAAGAAAAGGAGGTTCATGGCCAAGGGTAGCACAGTGAAGCCCATAATAACAGTTTGTTGCATTGCCAACCGCCTGGTTGAATCACTCGAACGACATCGTTTAAAACCCCTGTTGTTTAGGGTTTTATCGTGCCGTAGTCGTTCTCGTTGCAACAGTTTCTACTCAAGAAAAAGCAGGACTACACCAAAGAGATCATCGATCTCTCTCAACTACTTGCGCAAGAACGGCTGAAAAACAAAAGACTATGAAACGTCACCGCATACACCATGGGTAAGAGCGACATGACCGCCATGCTTCTGTAATCGTGCTCTTGCATGAATCATTTAAACTAATGCTTGCACACCCTTACAACTACTAAACATAGATGTGATCTAAAGTAACAAGAAGCAGGTGGAAAGGCACAGGAAGACCAAGATAATAACGCCTTTAAATCAGCAAAGGAACAAGAGGCGCGCTGCAGTTATCGATCAAGAAACTGAAGAAGAGCGCTGAGGCCTGCCAGACAACAATACACAAATGCAAAAGGAAACCGAGGCCTTTCACACAGAGAAAACAAAACGAATAGACTAACACTTCCAAGAATCTAAGGGAGCCTATCTAGACTAAAATCAAGGCATCAGCGCGAGAGCTTAATGAAAAGACTTACATGCTAGAGATGTCGAAGGAAGTGAGGCAGGAGATGTGCTCTGCTCTATGGCCATATGATT
This sequence comes from Hordeum marinum, assembly GCA_022496015.1. Lineage (NCBI taxonomy): Eukaryota > Viridiplantae > Streptophyta > Magnoliopsida > Poales > Poaceae > Hordeum > Hordeum marinum. The sequence continues at coordinate 297,447,897 of CM039676.1, forward strand.
TCTCACCTACAACGACATTTTCTCTTGGGGAGAAGCTAAAGTAGGATCTGGCTTGCTTCGATAAGTGGTAAGAATCAGATGCCATCTCTCGAGCTCGTATGACACTGGGATTGCCGAAGGCCCACCACCCCAGCTACAACCTGGATAACATACTAACGACCTAGTCAACAAAGGCCGTAGACAGATCAAGCCAAAGGCGCATCGATCACTAATTGTTGTGACCTATTGTAGTACTTCTTCCGTCCCAAAATAAATGTTTCAAGCAGGACTTAGGACCAATTCTTTTGAACAGATTATGAAGAATCTCGGTCCCGAAAATCCCGAACAAAAAGAACTCAATTGAACTTTCAAAATCTCAACCAGATTCTGCAAAATCCTAGTGCAATTCCAAAATCCCTAAAAACCTGGTTTCTCCCACAATCTCAGGATTCTGGTAATAACAAGGATATGTACCTAGGGTAGGGTCCTATGCCTGACCTACATACCCTACCTAAGGACACTATATTGGAAGACTTGAAGATTACAAGAGAGGTTCCGATTGGATTCGCCATGGCGCTCAAGTCAGTCGACAATTAATCCACTTGGAGGCTTCTCCCTCCACTCGACAGTCTCCTGTCACTCAGCAGATCTTGCTACCAGTCGATGCTAGAAGACCAGAAGACACCCGGTGGAGGCCAACACGCAAGCGTACAGCCAATCGTCAATAGTAGCATTTATTGTGTACGTTACCAGTAACGCTCGTCTTTATTCCCACGATCGAACCCTTGGATGCCTAGCACTTATGAGGGGCAACGTACTCTATATAAGCCACCCCTCCCCTCTGGCACAAGGGTTCACACCTTTTGTAACACATATTATCCACACGACAAGAGCTCCCAAGCACTGAGACGTAGGGTTGTTACCTCCACGAGAGGGGCCTAAACTCATACATCTGTGTGTACACCCTCGCCGTAGCTAGGACTCTGCCCTCTCCTCTCGTACCCCTATCTTCTACTATCAGACTTGTTCCCACGACAGTTGCCGCCCATCATGGGGCACGCGTCTAAGCGACTTTCGGAGAGGTTGCATTTTTCCCCTTCGTCATGTCTTCCGGCGGTGGTTTGTTCCTGAGCCACGAGATCTGTCTCGGAGTGCTCACCTTCATCGCCGACGATTTAGCATGGCTTCTGGAGGCGCCTCTAGATGTTGAGGCGCTCCCGATCCGCGAGGCGGCGCACTTCCGTGTGAGCTCCTATGGTGTTCTTCTGCTGCAGCCATCGACTCTGTATTCCTTGGCCCTCCCAGTTGTTCGTCGTCGCAAGCGATCCAATCGCTCACGGCTCCGGCGCGCCCGAATATCAATATGGTAATCTTCGTCGATTACCAAAAACAAGCCATTTATGGATATTATCAGTAAGTATGTCGCTGGGTAAGGCACGCGGTGGCTCGCCAAGTTGCATCTCTGCAGATTGTGATGATCGAGCCCGCCGAGTCACTTCACGGCGTGTTCGACTCGGAGTCAGATCAGTCTGACGTTCCCTCCGAGTGCGAGAGTTGTGATCCCGCAACGGAGGTTCTTATGGATGGTTCACATCAGAGCCCGCCGCCTAGCTTTGGCCACGGAAGGCGCGAGGCTAGTGGGCGTCGAACGACCAGCCGCACCGGGATGAGGAGGTCCTCCATACGCCCATCATCGGTGCAACCGCTGGGGCCTAGGCTTTGGAGGCCACGCGCATTCGGCTCGAAGAGCTTCAGAAAGAACTCGACGAGCGTGCTCGCCAGCGTCCACCACTTCCCAGTCGACATCAGTGACTGTTGTTTCCGAGTGGTTCTCAGAACAGTATTGAGGTATATCGTACTCCAGTCTTAAATATTGCAGCAGCGGCTTGGATCGCTGATTCCATTCAGCCGTCATGTTCAGAGGCTGGTGGAGGTTTGCTACAGATTTGAGCATTGCTTGATGCAGCGGAACGCCAGAACTCAATCGTTTCTCAGTCGCGCAATAGAATACAAAACAATTCACTAAAGTCCAACACTGTTCGGTCGGCTCACAGTCCAGGTTCGCCTCTGCGTCGCAGGGGCGGAGGTTTCCGTGAAGATCAATATCGGGATCAGGAACGGGATCAGTTTCACCATGATAACTACCGTTGAGTGCTTAGTCCTTCGTGGAGTGGTCCGTATGTGCCCCGGCACCAGGACGATAGGCGCCCGTTCGGTGAGGAGCAGAACCCGGGGTTTGATGCAAGAGACGTCCTCACTCAGAGGCGGATCGATAAAGGCAGAGCCTACAGAGATGGTTATGATAGAGATTATCCGAGTGGCAGCAGTGCTGTTATGTGTGGTCCTGAGTGTTTTAGCAGAGCCATTCGTTCTGTAGAGATTCCCCCCAACTTTAGGTTGGCGACTGGGATAAACAAGTTTTCTGGCGAGTCAAAGCCAGAAACGTGGTTGGATGATTACCGAGTGGCTGTACAGATCGGTGGGGGCAATGACAACATAGCAATGAAGCATGTGTCCTTGATGTTGGATGGTTTGGCCCGAGCTTGGCTGAATCGTTTGGCTCCTTCTAGCATCCACTGCTGGGAGGATCTTGCCCGAGTGTTCATCAGAACTTTCGAGGGCACCTTTAAGCGTCCTGCTGGTTTGATTGATCTGCAACATTGTGTTCAGAAGCCCAATGAATCCTTGAGAGATTACATTTAGTGTTGGTCCACTTTGCATCATACAGTGGAGAATGTTTCTGAGCATCAGGTTGTTTGTGCTTTCAAGTCCGGAGTAAAGTATAGAGAGCTTTACCTGAAGTTCGGGCGAACAGGTGATATTTCACTAAGTAAGATGATGGACATTGCCACTCGGTACACCAACGGTAAAGAAGAATACCACCTCTATAGCGGCAAAGGAAAAGCAGTCGACAACGATGTCGATGGCAATTCCAGTCGAAAGCAGAAGCGGAAGGCTGATGGCCCTGTTGAGGCAGAGGCAGCCGCTCTGGCGGCACAAGGAAAAAATAAGGGGAAGTCCAAGGGACAGTTCGCCCCCAAGAAAGGAAAAAATCTCTCGGGAACTGATGTTCTGGATTTAACGTGTGCAATCCACACGAGGAAAGATGAGGATGGTAATTTCATATTTCCCAAACATACCACTCGATAGTGCCATCTACTGATCCAACAGTTCAAGGAAGGTCAGTCGAGTGAGAAAACTTCTGAAAAAGAGGATCATGAAGACAAAGAAACTTCTCCCGATGTCAATGCCACTCTGATGATTTTTCCTGATGTTGAAAGCAAGAGTCGATTAAAAGTTATCAATAGAGAAGTCAATATGGTTGTTCCTACAACCCCCACATACCTCAAGTGGTCTCAGACTGCTATCACGTTGATCAATCAGATCACCCTGCTCATGTTGCTACCCCCGGTCGACAGGCTTTGGTTGTGGATCCCATTGTGGGGGGGGGGGCACTCGACTCCGCAAGGTCCTCATGGATGGAGGGAGTGGATTGAACATTCTGTATGCTGATACCCTCAAGGGAATGAACATCCTAATGTCCCGACTCAGTGAGAGAAATATGCAATTCCACGGAGTCATCCCAGGGAACAAGACCAAATCACTCGGCCAGATTGCATTGGAGGTGGTATTCGGGACAGATAAAAAAATTCGTAAAGAGAAATTGATGTTTGAAGTCGTGGACTTCCAAAGCGCGTACCACGCCATCCTTGGTTGGCCAGCTTATGCCCGTTTCATGGCCCGTCCATGTTACGTGTATCTCAAGTTGAAGATGCGTGGCCCTAGGGGTGTGATCACAGTCATTGGCAATCGACAAAGGGCTAAGGAGTGCCTCCAGTAGGGCTTCAAAATTGCCGATCATCATATGGCTATGGTCGAGTTGGAAGAGTATAAAAAGAGCATTGACCCTGCTGATTTGTTGCGTGCTAAGAAGCCTGCTTCTGAGTCAGCTTTTCAGTCGGCAGGTGAAGTGAAGAAAGTACACATTCACCCGACAGACCCCCCTGCTGCCCCGACTAACATCTCGACGACACTCGACGGAAAATAGTAAGACGAGCTCATCCAGTTCCTCTGTGAGAACTGGGACATCTTTGCATGGAAGCCAGCTGACATGTCGGAGGTTCCCAGGGAACTGGCTGAGCACCGATTGAGAGTCAATTCGAAGGCCAAGCCTGTCAAAGAGCACTTGCATCGGTCGGCGACAGAGAAGTGGAAGGCAATCGACGAAGAGGTGCCTCGTCTCTTGGCGGCTAAGTTCATTCGAGAGATTTATCACTCCGAGTGGCTCTCGAATGTCGTCATGGTTCCCAAGAAGGACAAGTCACTCCGCATGTGTATTGACTTCAAACGTATTAATCGGGTCTGCCCAAAAGATCATTTCCCGCTCCCTCACATCAATCAGATTGTTGACTCGACTACGGGGTGTGAGCGTTTATCGTTTCTAGATGCATACTCCGGTTACCATCGGATCCGTCTGTTTGGTCCGTATGAAATAAAAACAGCCTTCATCACCCCATTCGGGTGTTTCTGTTATATTACCATGCCTTTTGGTTTGAAGAATGTTGGCGCAACTTTCATGTGCATGATTTAGAAGTGTTTACTCGACCAGATCCCTCGGACTGTCGAAGCTTACATAGACGATATTGTCGTCAAGTCCCGCAAAGGTTTTGACCTGCTGGCTGACTTGACTGAGACATTCGCAAATCTGAGGAAGTATGATATCAAGTTGAATCCGTTTAAATGCACTTTCGGTGTTCTGGGTGGCAAGTTACTCGGTTTTCTCATTTCCGAATGAGGAATAGACGTCATTCCTGAGAAGATCAATGCATTACCCGAATGAAAAGTCATATGCGAGTGCACGATGTTCAGATGCTCACAGGTTGCCTGGCGGCATTGAGTGGATTCATTTCTCGTCTCGGGGAGAAGGCATTGCCTCTGTACGTTCTGATGAACAAGTCCGATACATTCGAGTGGACTCCAGAAGCCGAAGCAGCGTTTGTCGAGCTCAAAGCCCTGCTTTCCATCCAGACGGTGCTTGCTGCTGCGCACAGCAAAGAGCCCTTGCTCATGTACATTGTGGCCACTAATCAGGTCGTTAGTACAGTTCTCACTGTCGAGAGGGAAGAAGAAGGCAAGGCTTACAAGGTCCAATGCCTAGTCTACTACATTTCTGAAGTTTTGACCCCTTCAAAGCAAAGGTATCCGCATTACCAGAAGCTTGTCTATGGTATTTATCTGTCAGCAAAGAAGGTGGCACACTACTTTCAAGATCACTCGATTTTAGTCGTCAGTGATGCTCCATTATCTGAGATTCTCAACAATCGAGATGCGACTGGTCGAGCAGCCAAATGGGCTATTGAGATCCTCTACTTTGACATCAAGTTTGAATCTAAAAAGGCGATCAAGTCTCAAGCACTTGTTGATTTCTTGGTCGGGTGGGTTAAACAACAGCAACCAATCCAAATCCACTCAGCACATTGGACCATGTTCTTTGATGGCTCGAAAATGCTGAATGGGTCTGGTGCTGGTGTAGTTTTGCTATCTCCAAAAGGAGACAAGCTCAGTTATGTCCTACAGATTCACTTTGATTCCTCCAACAATGAAGCGGAATACGAAGCACTCTTGTACAAGTTGCGTATGGCCATCTCACTCGGCGTTAAGCGCTTGATGGTTTACGGCGACTTTGATTTGGTGGTCAATCAAGTGATGAAAGAGTGGGATGTTAGGAACCCCTCTATGACCAGATACTGTAATGCCGTGAGAAAGCTGGAGAAGAATTTTGAAGGTTTGGAACTCTACCATGTTCCTCGAGTGAAGAATCAGGCAGCTGATGAGCTAGCAAAGATTGGATCCACTCGGAAACCTGTTATCAGCAATGTTTTTCTCGAACGCCTACATTCCCCTTCGATGTAGGAGGATCCCTTCATTGAAGAGCCCCCGCAAGGTATAAGCGCCACTAATCCGACCGAAGTTGATGTCCCTGCGGTCATAGGTCGTGTCATGGAGATGATGGTCATCACGCCCGACTGGACTGTGCCTTATATTGCGTATATCCTGAGGCAAGAACTCCCGGAGGACGAAGCTAAAGCTCGGCAGATTGTTCGCAGATCCAAGGCTTTCACTGTGATGGACGATCAGCTCTACAAAGAAAGTGTAACTGGTGTGACACAGTAGTGCATCTCCCCGAAAGAAGGTCGAATGATCCTAGAAGAGATCCACTCAAGGACTTGCGGTCATCATGCGTCCTCCCCGGCGATTGTCGCCAAGGCATACCGAGCTGGTTTATTTTGGTCGCGTGCTAATGAGATGGCCAAGGACATTGTTGATCACTGCAAAGGGTGCCAGTTCTACGCAAACTTGTCACACAAGCCTACGTCTGCCTTGAAGACTATTCCACTCGTCTAGCCGTTTACTGTCTAGGGTTTGGATATGGTTGGTCCCTTTCGGATAGGACAGAGTGGATTTACTCATTTGCTTATTGCAGTCGACAAGTTTACGAAGTGGATTGAGGCCGAGCCTATAAAGAAACTAAACTCTCGTACTGCGATCAAATTCATGAGAGAGATAATCTTCTGGTACGGAGTTCCCCACAGTATTATCACATTCAATGGCTCGAACTTTGACTCGGAAGAGTTCAAACACTTCTGCTTCTCCCAAGGCATTCGGGTGGATTATGCATCTGTTGCACACCCTCAAACTAATGGCCAAGCTGAGGGAGTCAATGGCCTCATACTTCAAGGTCCGAAGCCTCGACTCATGCGAGATCTAGAACATGCAGCCGGAGCCTGGGTTTTTGAGTTGCCATTTGTTCTGTGGGGCCTAAGAACAACTCCCAATCAGTCGACTGGATGCACTCCTTTATTCTTGGTGTATGGAGCAGAAGCCATTTTACCGAGTGATCTCCTTCACAATTCCCGCCGTGTAGATCTTTACTCCAAGGCTGAAGCAGAACAAGCACGTCAGGACGACATGGATCTCCTAGAAGAGGAGCGCAAGATGGCTTTGATTCGGTGGACTGCATATCAGGAGGACTTGCGTCGTTTTCATGCAAAACATGTCAAGAGTCAGTCATTTCATGAAGGAGATTTGGTGCTCCGAGTGGATCAACAGCGACCTCACAAGCTCGCACCTGCATGGGAAGGTCCCTTCGTCATCACCAAAGTACTGAAGAACGGAGCCTACCACCTCTATAACCTCAAGAAAAAAATTGACGAGCCTCGGGCCTAGAACGCAGATCTAGTTTGACGCTTCTATACCTGAAGGCTGAGCTGTTTTGATGTAACAAAAGTATTCCAGACTATGTCGTTAATGCAAGTTTTGACTTCTGTTGTCTTTTGTTGATTCCGATCGCAGAATCCTACATTTGTGAACACTCCAAGTGACGAGGAATCCTCTCACTCGGGGGCTTATCTGCAAATCTGCTTTCTCCTAAGTAAAAAACCTTTTCGGGTGAATAGTAGTCCATCCACTCGGAAACTTAGCTACGAACCAGTCTAAGTTCAAAACTTCTCCGGGTGACGAGCAACCCTCTCACTCAGGGTCTTAGCTGTGAACCCGCTTTCGCCTAAGTGAAAAAACCTTTTCGGGTGGATAGTAGTCCATCCGCTCGAAAACTTAGCTACGAACCAGTCTTCGTCTAAATCCAAGTGATGAGCAATCCTCTCACTCGGAAGCTTAGCTGCGAACTCGCTTTCGCGTAAGTTTAAAACCCTTCCGGGTGGATAGGTGTCCATTCACTCGGAAACTTAGCTATGAACCAGTCTTCGTCTAAGTTCAAAACTTCTTCGAGTAATGAGCAATCCTCTCACTCGGGGGCTTAGCTGTGAACCAGCTTTCGCATAAGTTTAAAAACTTTTCCGAGTGGATAACATCATGTTCGCTCGAAAACTTAGCTATGGATCAGTCTTCGTCTATGTTCAGAACTTCTCCGAGTGATGAGCATTCCTCTCACTCGGGGGCTTCGCTGCGAATCCTCTTTTGCCTAAGTTTAAAACTCTTCCGAGTGGATAACATCATGTTCACTCGGAAACTTAGCTACGAATCAATCTCCATCTAAGTTCAAAAAAGTTTGAGTGACGAGCGATTCCCTCACTCGGGGGCTTAGCTGTGAACCAGCTTTCGCCTAAGTTAAAATTTCAGTCAAACAAGTGATTGAAAAGCAGAATGCAGATAAATCCAAAGGTTCCAGCGTGAATAGAAGTTGTCGCACAAATGAAGGTACTCAGGCTCAAGGCTCGAATGAAGTTTTAAGGCGGTTACATCTCCACTCGGCATTCCTAGGCGAATAAAGTTTTTAAGCCCTAGTGGTACTTGTTGGCTCGACAAAGGTGTCCAAGTCGATCCTGTCTGCGATCCGAGTGGCTACGTCAATGAAGGTCTCCATGAAGTCCTCAAACTGAAGTTTCTTCGTGTTAATCACCCGGAGGTCCTTCAGCTTGTCCTCTCTCGCCTCCTCGCAATGGACTCTCACAAGCAAAAGCGCCACGTCAGCTCCACAGCGAGCAGCAGATTTCTTCCAAGCTTGCACTCGACTGGGGATCTCATTGAGGCGAGTCATCATTGATGCAAGGTCAGTCTGGAGGGTGTCTTCGGGCCACAATTCCTTGTCAATCTTCTCCAGTGCAGCCTTTAGTCGAATGATGTATGCTTGAACACTCCGGAGATGTGCGTTGAGGCGGAACATGTTCATGGCCACAGCATCTTCAACGAGCGACTTAGTGGGATCCAGATTTGGTTTGATCTCTTCGGTCTCTTTCTCAAAGTCCTGGCAGAATTCTATATGGAGGAAGGAATAGAAAGATAGTTACTTTACTAGCCTATGGGAATTAAGGAAGTTCACTCGACAAGGAAAGTTATCGTCAAGCATGATGAACATCTTCTTCGCGAAATCTCCCAAATGCTTCTCCAGACCATTACTCCTCTTGATCAGTTGTTCGGTCTTCTTGATAAACTCAGCCCGTTCCTGCTTCAGCTTGGAGTTTTCTTCCTCTATCTTATTAACTGCAACAAGCTTCTTCTCGGTGGCTTCAGTCTTCTCCCTCGCCACCTTTTGAGCATCAGTGAGCGCCCTGTCCTTGTCCTCCAGCGCTTTCTTCATGGTATCTAAAGAAATAGCATTGTTGAGTCTGCTTGGAGTCGACGGTTTTCATGATGCACGTCTGTTCGAGTGAGAGCACTCGGTTGAAAGGATGGAAGGGGAAAGTAAGAGTGCATTGCATCGACAAGAATTACCTCTCAGGGTCCTCAACTCAGTTTACACACGTTCCAGGTTGTTCTTAGAGACTTCCAGATCCAATCGCAGCTGGTTCTTCTCATTCTCCGGGTCTTTGTACTAGGTGCCAAGTCCACAAGCTCTCTGAAATCAACAAAAAATAGTTCAGTCGACATGAAAATTTCTCCACTCCCGAGTGGAAAGGATCAAGAACAGTCGACTGGGTGGCGGCCTGCCGCCCCACCCCACACCCCTGAATAGCGTCATATCATGGTTGAGGGAAATGATGTCCACAAAACCTACATCATATCATGGTTGATGGAAATGATATCCATGAAACCTGCAAGGTAGCTTCAGACCTTTCCGTTCATAAGGCAAACATTCAGGAGTGGAAATACTAAGGCAAAGAATTCACTCAAGAAATCGAGTGGCAAGCGTACTCCACGTACGATAAAGGACCCTGAGTCCAAGTTCTTAAGACTACTGCTCATCATCAACGATCAATAGTAGTCTCGAGGACTACACCCAATGGGTGCACTCAACATGCCCCCACTCGATTCGAAATCACTCGAGCAGGTCCGGTCTGTCCGAGCAGAGAATGGTCTCTATCAGACCCCCGCCAATGCAAGCACTCGACGGTGGTCTCGGGGACTACACCCAGTGGGTGCACTCAGTGTGCTCATGGTGGACTTGCTAACACTCATCTGTCGAGTGGCAAGAAAATAAAAAATGTGTGCAAGCATGTGAACATCGTCTCTATTAAGACCACCGCCGGTGCAAGCACTCGACGATGGTCTCGGGGACTACACCCAGTGGGTGCACTCAGCGTGCCCCCACTGGACCTTCTATCACTCGATCTGTCGAGCGGTTACCAAAACAATTCTAAGACCCTTGTCGATGTCATCACCATTCGACAGTGGTCTCGGGGACTACACCCAGTGGGTCCACTCAGCATGCCCCCACTGGACCGAAACCCACTCGACTAAGACCTGCTCTACTCGAGAGGAGAACATACAAGTATGCTTCAAAAGGAAAACACCAAGTGGGTGTACAATCAAGAAAGACAGGAATTCAATCGGAAATGTACTTACAGTTGCACTTACTCGGACGTTGGTGTGAAGCGCCATGCTGGCATCATAAGCCAACTTGCTTGCTTCGTACGCTTCCTTTGTGCGCAGCCTCATCTACTCCACTTGAATCATGGCCTCTTTGGCAGCTCCAGTTTGGTCTTCTAGAACATGATGCAGAGAAAAGACAGTCGTTGTTTGAGTCGATGCTGCGGCTAAAGTAGCTGAGTTGGCCTGGGGTTGTCTGATTGGTGTTAAGGCCACAATGGTTGAAGCAGCTGGTGGGGCACTCAACAACGGAACTGCGAGTTCGGTTCTAGCACGGGACGAGTCGCATATCCCTTGAGACGATGCAGCAATCGACCTTTGAGGCATTTGCGCTGATGATGTTCTTCGTGCGTGTACGCGCGGGGTGCCTGAGGTCACACCTTCACCCCCAGTACCCCGAGGTGGCTCTTCGTTGTCCTCCAGTTGAATGATCTTTGCAAACACCAATCGACAACATTAGCTTATTCAATCGGCAAATCATTTTCAAGAAACAGAGCTGAGTGAATATTTGTTATACCTCGCTGGAAAGTGGCCACGTCAGCAGTATCCACATCCATTTGCTCCTCTTCGTCCCGTGGAGGCAATGTTACTGAGGTAGCGGCTCTGGTAGTCCAAATCCCACTCGGTCAGCAAGAATATGAAGTTCCATGCAACAGCGAAAGAAGAAAACAAACACTTACGTTGAGACAACATGTACAATGATCTTCATACGGGGCAAAGCCTTCCGAGGCTTCGGCATGTCAGACTTGGGCTGCTTTGCGGCCTGTTCACTCGACTCAACTGTCGAGGTTTCGTCCTGCTTAGTGTTCCTCCACTCGACGCCAAGGTCCTGCTTAGGGCAGTCGCGGGGTCCTGGCGCTGCTTGGAGCGATGCTCAGTGCGCGGAGGAGACTCGACTTCTTTTTCGTCCTCGCCTGAGTCCTCGTATTCGTCCTCGTTGTCGTCGGCATAATCAAAGTCCACGTTGTCGCCCTCGCTCTCCCCTCCGTCTTCGGGCTGTTTTCCATTCGACACACGCGAATACATGTTCGTCCACTCCTGCAAAATTCAAACAATAAAGTTAGTCGATTGATGACTCAGTCACTCGACGGAACAATATGGCAGTCGACAAAGTTATAATTTACCAGATTCGTTGGTGGATTCTCAGCAGAGAAGGGCTTGATCCGCTTGGCTCCCAAGGGATTGTCATAGGCTCCAGTGATGCTCTGAAGCCACTGCTCGACAGTTTTCTCTGGGACTTCCTATGGGTGCGTACGAGTCGTGTCCTCAGGGCCTGTGTAGTGCCACATGGCATGGTCCCTTGCTTGGAGGGACTGGATCCGTCGACTAAGGAATGTCTCCAGTAGATCCATGCCAGTCACTCCGCCACGAACAAGAGCCACTACGGCATCCACTAAGATCCCCACCTGGACTTTCTCCCCTTCTAACACTGATAAGGATTTGGAAGTGGTGTGTCGATCTGACGTGAAAGGGGAAAGACCAGTCGACATGTTGGGAGATGCAACATCTTTGCAGTAGAACCAAGTTGACTGCCAACCCCTAACAGATTCTGGCAAGGTCATAGATGGAAAAGCACTCCTATCCCTCTTTTGGATCCCCAAGCCACCACATAATTGGATGACATGGGTCTTATCATCCTCAGGGTTGGCCTTTTTGACCGATTGGGATCTAATAGTGAAGATATGCTTGAACAAGCCCCAATGAGGAGGACAACCCAAGAAACATTCGCACATAGTGATGAAAGCAACGAGATAAGAAATGGCATTCAGAGGAAAATGGTGGAGTTGAGCTCCGAAGAAATTCAGAAACCCTCGGAAGAAAGGATGGGGGCATGGAAAAACCTCGCTCGACGTGGGTGAGGAGAAGGACTCGCTCCCCCTCGCGTGGATCCAAGTCGATCTCCCCCTCCGACAGCCTCCACAAGCCTTTGGCCACGAGCCTGTCGACGATGAGGTTCTTGACATCCCCTGTCGTGACCATCGACGGGAGGAAATCCCCCTGGATCCATCCCGCCGGTGCTGTGAACCGGGCGTCGGATGGCTTCTTGCCCTTGCCCTTGCCCTTGGTGGCTCCCTTCTTGGCGCGCTCGAGCTTCTCGATTTTGTTCTTCGTCATTACGATGGTGGTTGTCAGGACGGAGTCGAGCGGTGTGGATGGAGCGGCGGAGGAAGAGGAAAAGAGTGGGTTTGGGGGAAGAGTATGGTGCTGTCCACAGCGCAACGAAGTCTTATATCAGCCGAGCGAGTCACTGACCTGTGGGCCCGCTAAATCCTTGGATAACTCCACCGCAGGACTCGCGTTGTACGTGGCGTAATGGGCGGCACGGTAATCGAGGCGTTGCACCCCCACTTGCCCCAGTCATTGCGATATCTGCGTGCAACGCGTGCTTCCTAAAATTTTCGAATCCCGTGAAATCCGGGCTTGGCAGAGCGACCCATCGCATCAAAAGATCCTGATGGTTCACTCGAAACATGTTTGATGTTTAAATTCATTCAGACATTTATCAAGGCAGAATCGACCAGGGTGAATGACAAAGATTTCAATCGACACAGATTTCCTTGAAGCCCCGAAGTACATTCCGAATTTTGGTGCCTTATGAGAGCTGGCATCGATTCCCTTTTTCACTCAAAGCCCGATCCATTCGGGGGATAATGACGAGGATATGTACCTAGGGTAGGGTCCTAGGACTGACCTAAATACCCTACCTAAGAACACTATATTGGACGACTTGAATACTACAAGAGAGGTTCCGACTGGATTCGCCATGGCGCTCAAGTCACTCGACAATTAATCCACTTGGAGGCTTCTCCCTCCACTCAACAGTCTCCTATCACTCGGCAGATCTCACTACCAGTCGACGCTAGAAGACCAGAAGCCACCCCAGGGAGGCCAACAGGTAGACATTTAGCCAATCGTCATTAGTAGTATTTATTGTGTACGTTACCAGTAACACTCGTCTTTATTCCCACGATCGAACCCTTGGATGCTTGGCACTTATGAGGAGCAACGTACTCTATATAAGCCACCCCTCCCCTCTGCCACAAGGGCACGCACCTTTTGTAACACATACTATCCACACGATAAGAGCTCCCGAGCACTGAGATTTAGGGATGTGATACGTCTCCAACGTATCTATAATTTTTGATTGTTTTATGCTATTATATTATCTATTTTGGATGTTTTATGTGCATTAATATGCTGTTTTATATTATCTTTGGGGCTAACCTTTTAATCTAGAGCCTAGTGTCAATTTCTGTTTTTTCCTTGTTTTTGAGTTTCGCAGATAAGGAATATTCAACGGAGTCCAAACGGAATAAAACCTCCGAAATGATTTTTTCAAGAATAAAAGGAAGCCACGAGACTTGCGAACCAAGGCAGAGGAGCTGCGATGGGGCCACAAGCCCTCTAGTCGCGGTCAGGGGGTACCCCACGCCGGGCAGGCTTGTGGGCCCCTGGCAACTCTCCTAACCCTAATATTCAGCATATAAATTCTCAAATATTCCATCATTATCAGAACGAGCCACGGCAACACTTTTCCGCCGCCAGAAGCCTCCGTTCCCGAGAGATCCAATCTTGGAGCCTTTTCCGGTAATCTATCGGAGGGGGATTCAATCACGGAGGGCATCTACATCAACTCCATTGCCCCTCTGATGATGCATGAGTAGTTCACCACAGACCTATGGGTCCATAGCTAGTAGCTAGATGGCTTCTTCTCTCTCTTTGCTTCTCAATACCATGTTCTTCATGATCTTCATGAAGATCTATCCGATGTAATACTCTTTTGTGGTGTGTTTGTCGAGATCCAGAATTGTGGGTTTATGTTCAAATTATCCATGAATATTATTTGAGTCTTTCCTGAATTCTTATATGCATGATTTCATATCTTTGCAGGTCTCTTCGAGTTATTGGTTTGGTTTGGCCAACTAGATTGGTAATTATTGCAATAGGAGAAGTGCTTAGTTTTGGGTTCAATCTTGTGGTGTCCTCACCCAATGACAAAGTAGGGGTAGCGAGGCACGTATTGTATTGTTGACATCAAGGGCAAAAATATGGGGTTTTCATCATATTGCTTGAGTTTATCCCTCTACATCATGTCATCTTACTTAATGCGTTACTCTGTTCTTCATGAACTTAATACTCTAGATGCAGGCAGGAGTCGGTCGATGTGTGGAGTAATAGTAGTAGATGCAGAATCGTTTCGGTCTACTTGTCACGGACGTGATTCCTATATGCATAATAATTGCCTTGGATATCTTCATAATTATTCTCTTTTCTATCAATTGCTCGACAGTAATTTGTTCACCCACCGTAATATTTGCCATCATGAGAGAAGCCATCTAGTGAAACCTATGGCCCCGGGTCTATTTTCCATATTAAATTTTCAAATCTAAAACCAAAAATACCAAAAATACTTGCTGCCCTATTTTTACTTTTACTTTTACTTTCCGTTCAAGCATCCTATTATATCTATCTCTACTAGATCTCATCCTTGCAAATAATCGTGAAGGGATTGACAACCCTTGATAACGTTGGGTGCAAGAGTTTGATTCCTTGTGCAGGTATATCTATTGGTGTCTCGCTTGTATCTCCTACTGGATTGGTACCTTGGTTCTCAAAAATTGAGGGAAATGCTTATCTACTTTGCTGCATCAAATCGTTCCTCTTCATGGGAAACCAACGCATGCTCGAGAAGTAGCAAGAAGGTTGGCGCCGTTGCCGGGGAGATACATAGCAAGTCAAGGATACCAAGTACCCATCACAAACTCATCTCTTGAATTTACATTATTTGCCATTTTACTCTCATTTTCCTCTCCCCCAATTCACAAATTTGTCGTTTTATCCGCCCTCTCTTTTTCGTTTCCCTTTTTCTCGTCAGATCTCTTGTTTGCTTGTGTTGCCATGTGCCTTCTATTTGCTTGTATATTCGCTTGCTAAAAATCTATTGATATGGATCCTCATCCACTTGCTAATCTTTTCAAAAGACCAAATTATGAATCAATTTCTAGTGAATTGAGTGCACTTGATTATCTCTATGAAGTTTTGCTTGAAAATCATGAAAATCATGAAGAAAATTATAATGTGATTCATGATATCTCCTTGAATGAAAAACATGATTGCCATGTTATTAGTATGAATTTCCTGGATATCCATGATGCTAATGATATACAAAACCACAATCTTGGGAATGCTATGCTTGATAAAGATAATATTTTTTGTTCCCCAAGTTTTGGTGATGACACATATGCTATAATTGATCATGAAAATAATGCTTCATTATATTGTGAGATTCCTTCTTGATGTTACTGAAAATTACTACTCCCTCCGTCCCAAAATAAATGTCGCAAATTTTATACTAAATTAGTAAAAAAATGTACTAGACCAACGACACTTATTTTGGGATGGAGGGAGTATGAGAGAGGAACATATGCTTTTACATATTGCAATAATATGAAGTTTCCTCTCTATGTTTTCAAACTTTGGAAGTTGTGCTTGTTTTGCCTTCCTATGGTAGTTAATTTTTGTTCCCATAATTTGTTTGCTCACAAAATCCCTATGCATAGGAAGTGTGTTAGACTTAAATATACTTGCCATGTGATTCATGATATTTCTATTGTTGCAAATAGGAATTATGTGCCCATAGATTTCATTATTCTTGATATAGAATGCAATCCTACATGTCCTATTATTCTTGGTAGACCTTTCCTTAGAACGATTGGTGCAATTATTGACATGAAAGAAGGAAAGGCATGGAACACTTTCCTAGACAGAAAAATAAGATTGCCTTATGAATTTATTATGAGATCTACTTTTAGATTACATACCAAAGATCACAATACCTAGATCTATTGTGTTTTGCCTAGCTAGGGGCGTTCAACAATAGCGCTTGTTGGGAGGCAGCCCAATTTTATTTTGCTTTCTGATTTTTGCTTCTGTTTAGGTGTGTTTGACACATTATTACTTCTTTAGTAATTGGGTTTTTGTTTTTAAATTAGCGCTTGAGTCAAGTAAAACCTTTGGGGTGATCTATGGTAGTTGTTGATTTTATCTTGCTGAAAAACAAAAACTTTTGCGCTCTATCCAGGAATTTGCTGAAAAACAGAAATTGATTTGAAATATTTACACAGGATTGATACATGAATTTCCCTAGTTTTCCTAATTTTTCAGAATTTTTAGGGTTCCAGAAGTATTCGAAGTTTACATATTGCTACAGATTGTTTTGTTTTTGACAGATTCTGTTTTGTGTGTGTGTGTGTTGTTTGCTTATTTTCATGTATATATGGGTCGTATCAGGGGTATGAGTCGTGGAAAAGTTATAATACAGTAGGTATTACACAAATATAAATAAAGAATGAGTTCACAACGGTACCTAAAGTGGTGATTTATTTTTCTTATACCAACGGATCTCATGAGTTTTCTGTTGAGTTTTGTGTTGTGAAGTTTTCAAGTTTTGGGTGAACAGCCTAATATTGGGGATGCTCAAGGCATCCCAAGTCATATTCAAGGATACCAAAAAGCTTAAGATTGGGGATGCCCCAGAAGGCATGCCCTCTTTCGTCTTTAATCCATCGGTAAATTTACTTCAGGCTATATTTTTATTCACCACATGATATGTGTTTTGCTTGGAGCATCTTGTATGATATGAGTCTTTGCTTGTTAGTTTGCCACAATCATCCTTGCCACACACATCTTTTGAAAGAGACACGCTGAATCGTGAATTTGTTAGAATACTCTATGTGCTTCACTTATATCTTTTGAGCTAGGCAATGTTGCTCTAGTGCTTCATTTATATTTTTATAGAGCATGGTGGTGTTATATTTTATAGAAATTATTGAACTCTCGTTCCTCACTTAAATTATTTTGAGAGTTTCTTAAAACAACATGGTAATTTGTTTAGGTTATGAATTTAGTCCTAATATAATGGCATCCAAGAGGAATATAATAAAAACTTTCATATTAAGTGCATTAACAACTATGAGAAGTTGGATTCCTTGCATATAGTTTTGAGATAATAGGGATGGTAATATGATAGTCATGCTAGTGAGCAGTCGTGAATTGAAGAGATACATGTGTTAAAGCTTGTGATTCCCGTAGCATGCACGTATGGTGAACCGTTATGTAACAAAGTCGGAGCATGATTTGTTTAATGATTGTTGACCTTTGTGTGAGGGTCGGGAGCGCGCGATGGTCAACTCCTACCAACCTCTCCCCTAGGAGCATGCGTATAATGCTTTGTTTTATAACTAATAGACTTTTGCAATAAGTATGTGAGTTTTTTATGACTAATGTGAGTCCATGGATTATACGCACTCTCACCCTTCCATCTTTGCTAGCCTCTCTAGTACCGCGCAACTTTCGCCGGTACATCAAACCCTCCTTCCTCAAAACAGCCACCATATATTCCTCAAAACAACCACCATACCTACCTATTATAGCATTTCCATAGCCATTCCGAGATATATTGCCATGCAACTTCCTGTTGGGGAACGTTGTATGGAAACGTTGCATGGGAAACAAAAAAAAATTCCTACGCACACACAAGATCCATCCATGGTGAAGAGCATCTACGAGAGGGAGAGTGGATCTACATACCCTTGTAGATCTCTAAACGGGAAGCGTTAAGAAACGCGGTTGGTGTAGTCGAACGTCTTTGCGATCCAAATCGCCGAGCGTCCCGCGATCTCATCACGATCCGTCCCGCGATCTAATCATGATCCGTCCCATGAACTCATCACAATCCGTCCCGTGATCTCATCACGATCCATCCCGTGATCTTGATCACGGTCCTTCCGATCTAGCGCCGAACGGATGACACCTCCGCGTTCAGCACACGTACAGCTCGATGACGATCTCCGCCTTCTTGATCCAGCAAGAGGGAGTGGAGAGGTAGACGAGTTCTCTTGCAACACGACGGCGTTGAGGCGATGGTGGTGGAGGAATTCCAGCAGGGCTTCGCCTAAGCACCGTTGAAAACCGATCTAGAGGAGAAAACGATCTAGAGGAAGAAGAGGATAGCACATGGCAATTAGGGTTAGGGCTGCCCTCAAAACCTCTATTATATATAGGAGGAGAGGAGGAGGAGGCTTGGAGCAAGGGCCATCCCCTCTTTGGTTCGGCCGAAGTGGAGAGGAGGAGTCCTCCTCCTCCACTCTTAGTAGGATTAGGACTCCTTCCTTATTTCCACCTTTTTGCCTTTTTCCACCTTTTCCACTTTAGAATTTCTTCCCAGTCGCATGGGCCTTCTGTGGGAATTCGGCCAGCCCACTAAGGGCTGGTATTACTTCTCCCACAGCCCATGTAGCCTCTTGGGTCGAAATACCCCTCTCGATGGTCCCTGGTACACTACCGGCACTCCCGGTACACTACCGATGAGCCCAAAACTTTTCTGGTGACCAAAACAGGACTTTCTATATATCAATCTTTACCTCTAGACCATTCCGGAGCTCCTCATGATGTCCGGGATCTCATCCAGGACTCTTAACAACCTTTGGTCACCACCATACATAACTCTATGCTACCGAAACATCAACGAACCTTAAGTGTGCAGACCCTGCGGGTTCGAGAACTATGTAGACATGACCGAGACACCTCTACGGATAACCAATAGCGGGACCTGGATGCCCATATTGGTTCCTACATATTCTATGAAGATCTTTATTGGTCGAACCTCTATGTCAAGGATTCAGTTAATCCGGTATGATGTTCCCTTTGTTCTTCGGTATGTTACTTGCTCGAGATTTGATCGTCGATATCTCCATACCTAGTTCAACCTCGTTACCATCAAGTATCTTTACTCGTTCTGTAATACAAGATCCCATGACTAACACTTAGTCACATTGCTTGCAAGGATTATTGTGGTGTTGTATTACCGAGTGGGCCCTAAGATACCTCTCCGTCACACGGAGTAACAAATCCCAGTCTTGATCCATGCCAACCCAACAGACACCCTCGGAGATACTTGTAGAGCACCTTTATAGTCACCCAGTTACATTGCGACATTTAATACACACAAGGTACTCCTCCGGTGTCAGTGAGTTGCATGATCTCATGGTTATGGGAACATATACTTGACAATGCAGAAAACAGTAGCAATAAACTGACACGATCATATGCTACGTTTGTAGTTTGGGTCTTGTCCATCACATCATTCTCCTAATGATGTGATCCCGTTACCAAATGACATCTCATGTCCATGACTAGGAAACCATAGCCATGTTTGATCAACGAGCTAGTCTATTAGAGGCATACTAGGGACATGGTGTTGCCTATGTATCCACACATGTATCTGAGTTTTTGATCAACACAATTATAGCATGGATAATAAATGATTATCATGAACAAGGAAATATGATAATAACCAATTTATTATTGCCTCTAGGGCATATTTCCAACAGTCTCCCACTTGAACTAGAGTCAATAATCTAGTTCACATCACCATGTGATTCGCATTGTTATGAATCTAACGCCCAATGAGTTTTGGGGCTCGATCATGCTTTGCATGTAAGAGAGGTCTTATAGTCAATGGGTCTATGACAATGAGATATGTTTATACTTTGCAAATCTCTATGTCAAACCGTAAACACTGCTACCACACTCCACTTGGAGCTATTCCAAATGGCTGCTCTACTATATGTATATGGATTTCTACTAAGAGTCATCCGGATTGGTGTCAAAGCTTGCATCGACGTAACTCTTTACGACAAACTCTTTCTTACCTCCATAATCGGGAAACATTTCCTTAGTCTTTAGTTACTAAGGATAATCTTGACCGTTGTCAAGTGATCCACTCCTGGATCACTCTTGTACCCCTTGACGGACTAATGGCAAGGCACACACAGGTGCAGTACACAACATGGCATACTATACAGAGCTTATGGCTAAGGCATAGGGGACGATGTTCGTCCTTTCTCTTTCTTCTGCCATTATCGAGCTTTGAGTCTCACTCAACTTCACACCTTACAAATCAGGCGAGAACTCTTTCTCTGACTGGTCCATTTTAAACTCTTTCAAAATCTTGTCAAGGTATGTACTCATTGAAAGTCTCATCAAGCATGTTGATCTATCTCTATAGATCTTGATGCTCAACAATTAGGTAGCTTTATCCAGGTCTTCCTTTGAAAAACTCTTTTCAAACAACCCTTTATGCTTTCCAAAAATTCTACATCATTTCCGATCAATAATATGTCCACCAAATATGCTTACCAGAAACTCTATAGTGCTCCCACTCACTTCATTGTAAATACAAGTTTCTCATAAACTTTGTATAGACTCAAAAAATTTGATCACCTCATCAAAGTGTATATTCCAACTCCAAGATGCTTGCTTCAGTTCATAGAAGGATCACTGAATCTTGCACACCTTTTAGCATCCTTAGGACTGAGAAAACCTTCTGGTTGTATCTCATTCAACCTTTCCTTAAGGAAGGAAACGATGTTTTGACATCCATCTACCAGATTTCATAATTGAAAAATGCAGCAAATGCTAACATAATTCCAACAGACTTTAGCATCGTTACGAGTGAGAAATTCTCATTGTAATCAACTCCTTGAACTTGTCAGAAATTTCTTTGCGACAAGTCGAGCTCTATAAATGGTGACATTTACCATCAGCGTCTGTCTTCATCTCAAAAGTCCATTTGTACTCGAAGACCTGCCGTCCAACGAGCAAGTCTACCAAAGTCTATACTTGGTTTTCATACATGGATCCTTTCTCGGATTTCACGGCCTCTAACCATTTGTCGGAATCTGGGCCCATCATCGCTTCTCCATAGCTCGTAGGTTCATCGTTGTCCAACAACATGACCTCCAAGACAGGGTTGTCATACCACTCACGAGTAGTACGCGTCCTTGTAGACCTACGAGGTTTGATAGTAACTTGATCCGAAGCTTCATGATCATCATCATTTACTTCCTCTTCAACTGACGTAGGTTCCACAGAAACATCTTTCTGTGTTGCGCTAGTCTCTGGTCGAAACAAAGGTTCAACGACCTCATCAAGTTCTATCTTCCTCCCACTCAATTCTTTCGAGAGAAACTTTTTCTCGAGAAAGGACCCGTTTTAGTAACAAACACTTTGCACTTGGATCTGAGATAGAAGGTATACCCAACTGTTCTTAGGGTATTCTATGAATATGCATTTGTCCGCTTTGGGTTCGAGCTCATTAGGTGAAAACTTTTTTCACATAAGCGTCTCGGACCCAAACATTAAGAAATGACATGTTGGGTTTCTATCAAAACATAGTTCAGACGGTGTGATCTCAACGTATTTAGATGGTGCCCTATTTAAAGTGAATGTAGTTGTCTCTAATGCACAACCCCAAAACAATAGTGGCAAATCGATAAGAGACATCACAGTATGCACCATGACCAATAGAGCACGACTATGACGTTCGAACACACCATCACACTATAGTGTTCCAGGTGGCATGAGTTGTGAAACAACTTTCACATTGTCTAAAGTCTTATGCCAAACTCGTAACTGAGATATTCACCTCCACGATCATATCGCATACATTTTCATCTTCTTGTCACGATGATCTTAAACTTCACTCTGAATTTGCTTGAACTTTTTAAACAATTCAGACTTGTGTTTCATTAAGTAAATATACACTATTATCTACTCAAATCATCAGTGAAGATAAGAAAATAACGATATCCACCGCACGTTACAAGACTCATTGGATTGCATACATCAACATGTATCATTTCCAATAAATCACTTGCTCGCTCCATCAAACCAGAAAACGGGGTCCTTAGTCATCTTTCCCAAGAGGCATGGTTCGCATGTCTCAACCGATTCGAAATCAAATGAGTCCAAAGATCCATCAGCATGGAGTTTCTTCATGCAATTTATACCAATATGACATTTAGCGGCAGTGCCACAAGTATGTGGTACTATCATTACTAACTTTGTATCTTTTGGTATTAATGTTATGAACATGTGTACTACTACGATCAAGATTCAACAAACCATTCATTGGGTGCATGACCATTGAAGGTATTATTCATGTAAACAGAATAACCATTATTCTCTGACTTAAATGAATAACCGTATTGCAATAAACAAGATCTAATCATGTTCATGCTCAACGCAAACACCAAATAACATTTATTTAGGTTCGTCACTAATCTCGAAGGTAGAGAGAGCGTGCGATGTTGATCTCATCAACCTTGGAAACATTTCCAACACATATCGTCACCTCACCCTTAGCTAGTCTTCGTTTATTCCGTAGCTTTTATTTCGAGTTACTAACATTTAGCAACCGAACCAGTATCCTATACCCAGGTGCTACTAGGAGTACTAGCAAGGTACACATCAATAACACGTATATCAAATATACTTCTGTTGATGTTGCTAGCCTTCTTATCTACCAAGTATCTAGGGTTGTTCCGTTTCAGTGACCGCTCTCCTCATAATAGAAGCACTTAGTATCAGATTTGGGTTCAACTTTGGGTTGCATCACTGGAGCAGCAACTGACTTGCCATCCATGAAGTTTCCCTCCTTACCCTTCTCAAAACTAGTGGTTTCACTAACCATAAACACTTGATGCTCCTTCTTGATTTCTACCTTCACGGTGTCAAACATTGCGAACAACTCAGGGATCATCATTTCCATCCCTCGCATTTTATAGTTCATCATGAAGCTCTAGTAGCTTAGTGACAGTGACTTGGAAAACTATATCAATCACTTTCTTATCTCGAAGATCAACTCCCACTCGATTCAAGCGATTGTAGCACCCAGACAATCTGAGCATATGCTCAACGATTGAGCTATTCTCCTTTATCTTGCAGGCAAAGAATCTTGTTTCAGATCTCATATCTCACAACACGGGCACGAGCCTGAGATCCCAATTTTAGCTCTTAGAACATCTCATATGTTCCATGACGTTCAAAATGTTTTGGAGCCTCGGTTCTAAGTCGTAATGCATGACGCACAGAACTATCAAGTAGTCATCGGAACGTGCTTGTCAGATGTTCACACATCTATAGATGACGCTAGAGGGGGTGGCGCACCGAGCGGTGCATTAAGTACATAAGCCTTGTGTGCAGCAATGAGGACAATCCTCAAATCACGGACCTAGTCCACAATATTGCTACCATCATATTTCAACCCTATTTCTCTAGGAACATATAAAATATAAGGGAGCTATAGCGTGAGCTAGTAAGCTACAACACAATTTGAAAGACAGGACTGACTATGTTCATGATAATGAGTTCAATTAATCATATTACTTAAGAACTCCCACTCAAATTGACATCCCTCCGGTCATTCGAGTGACACATGATCCAAATTCACCAACTCAAGTCCGATCATCACGTGAGTTGAGGTGGTTTCAATGGTGAACATCATCATGTTGATCATATCTACTATATGACTCATGTTCGACCTTTCGGTCTCTTGTGTTCCAAGGCCATGTCTGTACATGCTAGGCTCATCAAGTTTAACCCGAGTGTTCTGCATGTGCAACACTGGCTTGCACCCGTTGTATGTGAACGTAGAGTCTATCACACCCGATCATCACGTGGTGTCTCGACATGACAAACTTTCGCAACGGTGCACACTCGGGGAGACCACAATTCATCTTGAAATTTAAGTGGAGGATCACCTTATAATGCTACCATCGTCCTAAGCGAAACAAGGTGCATAAAAGGATTAACATCACATGCAAATCATAAGTGACATGATATGGCCATGAACTTGTGCTTTTGATCTCTATCTTGAAAGCACCGACATGATATGCAAGTCGTGATATTCTATACAACACATGATCATCTCATACATCACATATATCTCATCATGTAATTGGCCATATCACATCACAACATACCCTGCAAAAACAAGTTAGACGTCCTCAAATTGTTGTTGCATGTTTTACGTGGCTGCTACGGGTATCTAGCAAGAACAATTCTCACCTACGCAAAGCCACAACGATGATACATAAGTTGCTTTTTAACCTTCTCAAGGACCGCCTTTGTCGAATCCGATCCAACTAAAGTGGGAGAAATAGACACCCGCCAGCCATCTTTGTGCAACGAAGTTACACGTCAGTCGATGGAACCGGTCTCTCGTAAGCGTACGAGTAAGTTTGGTCTGGGCCGCTTCATCCCACAATACCGCTGAACCAAAACACGACCAAGGGAGGAAGCAATCTAAGCATCAACGCCCACAAACTCTTTGTGTTCTACTCGAGATCTCATCTACACATAGACCTAGCTCATGATGCCACTGTTGGGGAACGTTGCATGGGAAACAAAAAAATTCCTACGCACACGCAAGATCCATCCATGGTGATGAGCATCTATGAGAGGGAGAGTGGATCACATACCCTTGTAGATCGCTAAGCGGGAAGCGTTAAGAAACGCGGTTGGTGTAGTCGAACGTCTTCGCGATCCAAATCGCCGAGCGTCCCATGATCTCATCACGATCCGTCCCGCGATCCAATCACGATCCGTCCCGCGAACTCATCACGATCCGTCCCGCAATCTCATCACGATCCATCTCGCGATCTTGATCACGGTCCTTCTGATCTAGCATCGAACGAACGGCACCTCCGCTTTCAGCACACGTACAGCTCGATGACGATCTCCGCCTTCTTGATCCAGCAAGAGGGAGCGGAGAGGTAGACGAGTTCTCCGGCAGCGCCACGGTGTTGTGGCGATGGTGGTGGAGGAATTCTAGCAGGGCTTTGCCTAAGCACCGCTGAAAACCGATCTAGAGGAGAAAACGATCTAGAGGAAGAAGAGGGCAGCACATGGCAATTAGGGTTAGGGCTGCCCTCAAAACCTCTAGTATATATAGGAGGAGAGGAGGAGGAGGTTTGGCGCAAGGTCTAGCCCCTCTTTGGTTTGGCCTAAGTGGAGAGGAGGAGGAGTCCTCTTCCACTCCTAGTAGGATTATGACTCCTTCCTTATTTCCATCTTTTTGTCTTTTTTTCACCTTTTCCACTTTGGAATTTCTTCCCAGCCGCATGGGCCTTCTATGGGACTTCGGCCAGCCCACTAAGGGCTGGTATTCCTTCCCCCAAAGCCCATGTAACCTCTTGGGTCAAAATACCCCTCCCGATGGTCCCCCGGTACACTACCGGCACTCCCGGTACACTACCGATGAGCCCAAAACTTTTCCGGTGACCAAAACAGGACTTCTTATATATCAATATTTACCTACGGACCATTCCGGAGCTCCTCGTGACGTCCGGGATCTCATCCGGGACTCCGAACAACCTTCGGTCACCACCATACATAACTCTATGCTACCAAAACATCAACGAACCTTAAGTGTGCAGACCCTGTGGGTTCGAGAACTATGTAGATATGATCAAGACACCTCTACGGTCAATAACCAATAGCGGGACCTAGATGCCCATATTGGTTCCAACATATTCTACAAATATCTTTATCGGTCGAACCTTTATGTCAAGGATTCAGTTAATCTCGTATGATGTTCCCTTTGTTCTTCGGTATGTTACTTGCGCGAGATTTGATCGTCGGTATCTCCATACCTAGTTCAACCTCGTTACCAGCAAGTCTCTTTACTCATTCCGTAATACAAGATTTTGTGACTAACACTTAGTCACATTGCTTGCAAGGATTATTGTGATGTTGTATTACCGAGTGGGCCCTAAGATACCTCTCCGTCACACGGAGTAACAAATCCCAGTCTTGATCCATGCCAACCCAACAGACACCCTCGGAGATACCTGTAGAGCACCTTTATAGTCACCCAGTTACGTTACGACGTTTGATACACACAAGGTACTCCTCTGGTGTCAGTGAGTTGCATGATCTCATGGTCATAGGAAAATATACTTGACATGCAGAAAACAGTAGCAATAAACTGACATGATCATATGCTACGTTTGTAGTTTGGGTCTTGTCCATCACATAATTCTCCTAATGATGTGATCTCGTTACCAAATGACATCTCATGTCCATGACTAGGAAACCATATCCATCTTTGATCAACGAGCTAGTCTATTAGAGGCATACTAGGGACATGGTGTTGTCTATGTATCCACACATGTATCTTAGTTTCCGATCAACACAATTATAGCATGGATAATAAACGATTATCATGAACAAGGAAATATGATAATAACCAATTTATTATTGCCTCTAGGGCATATTTCCAACACTTCCACCATGTAGTTTTTCTATGACTTGCATTATCACTTCATATTGCATATAGAGTTATATCTTGTCATAGGAATCGAGTTGTAATTTCTTTTTTTGAGTTATAAGTAAATAAAAGTGTGATGATTTTTCATTAATAGAGCATTGTCCCATGAGAGAAAAGGATGATGGAGGATATGACTCCCTCACAAGTTGGGATGATTATCCGGACTTTACAAAAAATAAAAGAGACCAGCGAAGCCCAAACAAAAAAAAGGCCAATGAAGCCCACCAAAAAAATGAGAGAAAGAGATAAGGGACAATTGCTACTATCTTTTTCCACACTTGTGCTTCAAAGTAGCACCATGATCTTCATGATAGAGAGACTCCTATTTTGTCACTTTTATATAACTAGTGGATGTTCATTTTGCACAACCACTTAGTTTTCTTTTTGAGCTTTCATACACTTATAGCTCTAAGTGCATTTATTGCATGGCAATCCCTACTCACTCACATTGATATCTATTGACGGGCATCTCCATAGCCCGTTGATACGCCTAGTTGATGTGAGACTATCTTCTCCTTTTTCCTTTGCACCTCCTCTGTATTCTACTCCACCTATAATGCTATATCCATGGCTCACGCTCATGTATTGCGTGAGAGTTGAAAAGGTTTGAGAACATCAAAAGTGTGAAATAATTGCTTTACTTGTTCATCGGGGTTGTGCATGATTTAGATACTTTGTGTGGGGAAGATGGAGCATAGCTAGACCATATGATTTTGTAGGGATAACTTTCTAAGGCCATGTTATTTCGAAAGGACACGACTACCTTGTTGGTGTGCTTGAAGTATTACTGTTTTATGTCAATATTAGACTATTGCTTTGAATCTTACGGATCTAAATATTCATGCCACAATAAAGAATATTACATGCATAAATATGTTGGGTAGCTTTCCACATCAAAAATTCTGTTTTTATCATTTACCTACTCGAGGACGAGCAAGAATTAAGATTGGGGATGCCGATACGTCTCCAACGTATCTATAATTTTTGATTCTTCCATGCTATTATATTATCTGTTTTGGATGTTTTATATGCATTAATATGCTATTTTATGTAATTTTTGGGACTAACCTATTAATCTAGAGCCTAGTGTCAGTTTCTGATTTTCCTTGTTTTTGAGTTTCGCAGATAAGGAATATTAAACGGAGTCCAAACGGAATAAAACCTCCAGAATGTTTTTTAGAATGTTTTTTTCTGGAATAAATGGAAGCCACGAGACTTGAGAACCAAGGCAAAGGAGCTGCCACGAGGCCACAAGCCCGCTAGCCGTGGCCAGGGGGTACCCCGCGCCGGGCAGACTAGTGGGCCCCTGGCAACTCCCCTAACCCTAATCTTCGGCCTATAAATTCCCAAAATTCCATCATTATCAGAAACGAGCCATGAAAACACTTTTCCGCCGCCAAAAGCCTCCGTTCCCGAGAGATCCAATCTTGGAGCCTTTTCCGATAATCTGTCGGAGGGGGATTCGATCATGGAGGGCATCTACATCAACTCCATTGCCCCTCCGATGATGCGTGGGTAGTTCACCACAGACCTACGGGTCCATAGCTAGTAGCTAGATAGATTTTTCTCTCTCTTTGCTTCTAAATACCATGTTCTTCATGATCTTCATGGAGATCTATCCGATGTAATACTCTTTTGCGGTGTGTTTGTCGAGATCCAATGAATTGTGGGTTTGTGTGCAGGTTATCCATGAATATTATTTGAGTCTTTCCTGAATTTTTATATGCATGATTTTATATCTTTGCAAGTCTCTTTGAGTTATTGGTTTGGTTTGGTCAACTAGATTGGTAATTCTTGCAATAGGAGAAGTGCTTAGTTTTGGGTTCAATCTTGCGGTGTCCTCACCCAGTGAAAAAGTAGGGGTAGCGAGGCACGTATTGTATTGTTTCCATCAAGGGTAAAAAGATGGGGTTTTCATTATATTGTTTGAGTTTATCCCTCTACATCATGTCATCTTACTTAATGTGTTACTCTGTTCTTCATGAACTTAATACTCTAGATGCAGGCACGAGTCGGTCGATGTGTGGAGCAATAGTAATAGATGCGGAATGGTTTCGGTCTACTTGTCACGGACGTAATGCCTATATGCATAATCATTGCCCTGGATATCTTCATAATTATTCTCTTTTCTATCAATTGCTCGACAGTAATTTGTTCACCCATCGTAATACTTGCCATCATAAGAGAAGCCATCTAGTGAAATCTATGGACCCCGGGTCTATTTTTCATATTATATTTTCAGATCTAAAACCAAAAATACCAAAAATACTTGTTGCTCTATTTTTACTTTTAGTTTTACTTTCCGTTCAAGCATCATATTACATCTATCTCTATTAGAACTCATCCTTTCAAATAACCGTGAAGGGATTGACAACCCCTTTATAGCGTTGGGTGCAAGAGTTTGATTCCTTGTGCGGGTATATCTATTGGTGGCTCGCTTGTATCTCCTACTGGATTGATACCTTGGTTCTCAAAAATTGAGGGAAATACTTATCTACTTTGTTGCATCAGACCGTTCCTCTTCACGGGAAACCAACGCATGCTCGAGAACTAGCAGGCTGTTACCTCCACGAGAGGGGTCTGAACTCATACATCTGTGTGTACACCCTCGCCGTAGCTAGGACTCTGCCCTCTCCTTTCGTACCCCTATCTTCTACTGTCAGACTCGTTCCCACGACATGTAAGTCCCTCAAAAGAAAACTGTTCAGGTTAAAAGAATGCTCCTATTACAGCAGGTCATTACGGCAAGAATGCCACTCCGAACTCGACCTCGGGCATGGCTAGCGCTAGGGTTCCAGCGCCTTCGCCGGCCCAGACCTCGCCGCCGCCGGCTCGGACCTCGCCTCCATCGCCGGCCCGAACCTCGTCGCCGCTGTAGGCCCCATCCTCTCCGCCGTAGCCCAGCCTCGCCTCCGCCGGCCCAGACCTCGCCGCTGGCTTGGACCTCGCCTCCGCCGCCGGCCGGAATCTCGCCGCCGCGCCTTGCCTCACAACGCCGTGTCTTTCTCCGAGGATAGAACAAACATTTCAACACACAACACGTTCCAGAATTTCGAACTACAATCTCTGAAAAGAACTCGACAGAAGCAGATTCTGAAAAAAAATTGCAGAATCTTAATTCTATAGAATCATGCCCGAAAAGATTTTGCCTTAGTACAACTTTATACTAGAGCTAGTACAAAGTTGAGACATTTATTTTAAAACGAAGGGATTATATCACAGCAGACTAGTGTACAAGACTGCTCCTCGCTAGAAAAAACATCAGTCGTCAGATTGTAATCGCTTTCTTCTTGTTTACATGATTTTTTGCGGGTGACCTATTTGGTTTTGCCGTTGAGCGGCGATTTGGTAGAAAACCAGCCCTTTCGCTGTGGGCGCCGGATAGCAGTAGCCGATGACCGTTCTCCTAGTAGCTCGGACCGGCAAGAGGTTAACCAAATGAAAGGTGGGCAGATGATGGAAGTTTCATCACCGATAAACAAGCAAGTCGCGCAGACGATGACCAGATGGCTAACGACGAGCGCGCGGCACTCCTACACGAATCACGGCTACACTACAATAATCAAAGCTGATTTGACC
The DNA here is from genome assembly GCA_022496015.1 of Hordeum marinum. Lineage (NCBI taxonomy): Eukaryota > Viridiplantae > Streptophyta > Magnoliopsida > Poales > Poaceae > Hordeum > Hordeum marinum. Next base: position 297,477,955 of record CM039676.1, read on the forward strand.
AGAATAATTGTTAGTATATGGCGTCATAAAGAGACACCCCGGGCCAGTGCTGAGCCAGACCTTATTCGATTCTCATATAAATACTCTACTGGAAAAACTGATGTCCAGTCCAATCCAATCCAATCCATGGCAGCCGCCCTAGTTGCTTGGATTTACTCTACTGGAAAAGTATTTAATAATCTAGTCATCTTCTGGGAGCTCGGTCACGGACTCTTGGGTCATTCTTTTGCTCATTTTTCTTTTCTATGCAACGGAGATGGAATCCATCGTGATAGTGGCGCGCACATCAATTCGCTGCACTTTAAAATTTGGGCACATTCTTAGTACATATTTTTCGTTTTTAAATATTTATCTTTATAAATTTTTTATTATAAACTACATACAGATAAATATAAACATATTTTTTTATAAATTATATATAATTGAATTTTTATAAAGATAAATATTTAAAAACGAAGAAAGTATTACTGTAATTGTGGTGGGATATGGACATGGAGCGTGACGCGTCTCTGAGCACGGACGGGTGCATGCATATTTCTCCCGCGAGCGACGGTTTTGATACGTACGTTCGGTTCCGAAGTAGTTTTGCGACGAGAAAACAGTACTACTGCCTGCCGATTAATCATCTGTTGTCGACGCGTATCTTCTCGACTGTTGATGGTACGGCGATGGCTGCAGGCTCCATGTCCGGTCTCACTCGTTCTACATGCACGGCAGTGACTACTGAACAGTGAGGTGTCGCCTTTACTTAATTACACTTATCGCGCTTCACGTCGGTAATCAAGAATTGACCGGACGACGAGCCAGTTGCTACCATGTTCCAATGGCAATGCAAACACGTGCCCGATTTACCCATGACGCCACTGAGAATTTTTTAACACGACTCCGCTCCCGGTCTGTTCCTACAAAATAATCCGGAGACGATTGATCACGAGGGAATAGGCAGCAGCGTGGAAGCAACGCAAAAGTGGACGGGATAAAAAGATAGCTACGTACAATAGAATCAGTTAGCGTAGCTACGAGACACTTACTCCGAGTCTCAACGGATGAGGCCAACTTCAGCACACGATCTCATCCCGTCCTGTTTTGTCCGTTTGGAGCAAAACAAATAAACTCACGGTCCAAACGCGTGCTAGGCTGGACCCATCTTGTTCGTTTTTTATTTGGTCAGATCCATTTTCAACGCAAACATGTGTTCGGTTTGGATCCAGGTAGATAACGAAACGGATGCTTCTTTCGTCCGCGTCGAGGCCACGTGGCAGGAGACCACCTAACTCCCACCGCCCAAATTCATTGCGCACGCACGGTCGGCCCCACCTGTCATCCGCCCAGGCGAGCGGTCGTCGTCCTTCTTAATATGGAAGCCGTGGACCGGTCAGTCCACGCTTCCCACTCCAGCCGTGCGGTCTCCTCGAAACCGGCACCGCCAAACCCTAGTCCACCTCCTCGAGCTCGCGGGCCGCAATGGTGTGGTGGAGCACTGGCCGCAAGGGGCGCACGACCACGAGGCTGGTTCGTCCTCCGGCCGCCGCTGCGCCGCTAGCATCACACCACCGCCACGAAGGGCCCCCACACCGCCCGCATTCGCCATCGCCCCTCCGGCGGCCCCGGCGTGCATCCGGCAATACGTCCCCTCGGATGTCTACCGGTGTTATTGGGAAACACAAACGTCGCTCCCCTGGGCAGACGTGCACCTGCCCAATAACTGGCATCTCTTCGCGGATCGGGTGCCGATCCCGTCCATCCCGTTGAGCGGCCGTGCCCGCCGCGAGGGGATCCACCGCCGCCGTCGCCTGCCTGACGACCTCTAGTACGACGATAGGTATGTCGTGGATTCCCCCCTATGGGACACTTGGTTCCGGGACAAGCACGACGTGCGCACGCGTATTTTGCTGGTCGCCTAGGTAGCCCGCGGCGTGCATGTCCAGAGCGTCGAGCGCGTGCTCCAAGCCCTCCTCAGGTGCGCGGGCGTACGCGGGTGTGCGGCATCACGCCGATGCCGTCGCCCTCTCCGTCGCCACCACCACCTCCTCCCATGATAGAGGAGGAGGAGGCTCATCTCATCCAACGTGTCTTGGAAGACTCCAAGAACACTCACGATGAGCAATGGGTGGGTCTGAACACCATGCTCACCCTCTCTACAGCCGGCGACGTGGTCGTGCCCGAGATGGACATGATGGAGGTGAAGGAGAAGGTGCTGGACGAGCAGCCCGTCGCCACGTTCCACCCGGGTATTGTGGGCCAGCGATGGAGCTAGGAGTGCACGGCCACGGACATGGCCGAGGCCGTGGGGGCCCAGTCTTGGTGGCCCACGCCGCCACAGTCACTGGAGTGTCGGCCGTCGCCACGGGGGGAGGTGGTGCAGGCGCCTCCCGAGGGAGTCCTGGATTAAGGGGTTCTCGGGAGGCCGACCTTTTCCTTATGGGTTGGACTGTGTGAGCCACTTACCGATCGAAGGCCCTGTCTCCAGGAGGGAAGGTTCGGGAATCATGGCTTGTCCTCCACATTTGATGTAGCGAATAGGCATGTTTATCTCTTCGGCGTGTAACCGACCATGTGTAAACCCTAGGTACCCTTGGCGTCTATATAAGCCGGAGGATTTTAGGTTGTAGAGGACAACTCATCTAGGGTTTAGCTATTCAATCTCGAGGTAGATCAACTCTGTAACCCATATACCATCAATACAATAAAGCAGGACGTAGGGTATTACCTCTATAGGAGGGTCCGAACCTGGGTAAAACCTTGTCCCCTTCGTCTCCTGTTACCATCGATTCTAGTCTCACAGCTCGAGACCCCCTACCCGAGATCCGCCGGTTTTGACATCGACATCGGTGCTTTCATCGAGAGTTCCGCTGTGATCGCCCAAGGAATCGATGGCTCGCCTTGTCATTAACGAAGAGGTCCGCAACATGGACACTTTCGTCCCTGGATAGATCTTCGCCTTTGGCAGCGTTGTGCTGCACACCGACCCGACCGGCCATCTAGGTCGTGTCGAAAGCTTTGCCCCTGATCGAGAAGTTAGATTCGGGAACCTAGAGTTCTCAGTAGATTCTCGGGGTGACCTATCACTAACCGGGCTCGCAGCCATGACTGCCACGCCCGAAGACTCTAAGGCCTTAACCTCAGGTTCCTCTATCAGTCACGCCCATGGGATTCACCCGGACAATGGCCTGACCCTTAGTCCGGATTAGTACCAAAGGACCGGATACTTGTTCTTGCCGAACACTCCACTCACCTGGACACATCAGAGGTCAACTCCGAAAGCTCCGAGCAGTTTGACCCGATCGAGCTCTCGACACTCAACGAGGCCCTAGATCGGATCTCCTCAATGAAAATTACCGATGATCTAACCCCGATCTATGCTCAGATCGGTTATATAGTGGGTTAGGATAAAATTTTCGACCCACCCACCACCCACTTTATAGCCGCAGTCGAAGATTTAACCGACATGTTGGACTATGCCTCCGGGGAGGCAGAATACATGGATAAAGAGGATTGCTCTCCCACCCCCGTTAACACCGGGCAATGGGCCGCCACCTTCACATACGACGTCTACATGGTGGACACTCCTGCCGCTAACAGCGAAAACACGCCTAAGAACGATGGAGACAAGTTAGGCAAAGCGCCTTCAAGGCGTCGGAAGACGCATAAGCGATCAAAAGGAAAAAATGGAAGGAAAGCTATCATCGGCACCAGGGACGGGGATACCCCGGAGGACCATGGTGATCTCGATATCCCTGATCACCCGTTAGAGGGTTGGGAGAGGCCTGAAGACCAGCACAACCCCGATGACTTCAACGATTCCGAGGACGACAACTACCTCCCTCCTGTTGAGGAGGAGGACATCCCGAAAGACGATGACTTTGACATCCCTAATAACCTAGAAGATCAAGAACTATTCAGACAACAGCTCATAGCCACGGCCCACAGCCTGAAAGCAAAAGAACGGAAACTTAAAGCCGAACAAGATAACCTCAATGATCGATTGACGAGAGTCCTCTCGGCTGAGGAAGGGTACGGTACTGGTCTATCGGACCAACCTAAGAGTTATCCATGCAGAAGGCTGCTGCCACAATTTGATGACGAGCTCACTGATACCCTGTCTCCAAAACATACCCCATATGACAGGCCAGACCGCCCTCCTCAAGGACGAGATAGGACGACTGACGACACCGGTTATAGGCCGGCGATGCCCGAAGACGGGGCAAGGAGCCACTAGAGCCCAATGACAGGTTCGACCTTCGAGACCACCTAGACTATAGAGCTGGTTGTACAAGATCCATCTACGGATCCAAAGGTTACTCACCCGATAGACGGGAAGGGTACAGACCCTGGCTTGACCGCAACAACAGAGGCCGGGAACAAAACCGGGCTAGAACAGACGCCGAATACCGGCGCGATATAGCTCGGGTCAAAGGCGCCGCTCACCCACTGTGCTTCACGGACGAGGTGATGCAGCATCAGTTCCCAGAGGGGTTTAAACCCGTGAACATAGAGCGGTACGATCGGACAACTGACCCAACCGTATGGATCATGGGCTTCCTCCTCCACATCCACATGGCGTGAGGAGATGATCTCCATGCCATCAAATATCTCCCCCTAAAACTCAAGGGGCCAGCTCGGCACTAGTTAAACAGCCTCCCCGAAAACTCCAACGGATGCTCGGAAGATCTAGAGGACGCATTCCATTCTAACTTCCAAGGCACCTATGTTCGGCCGCCGGACTCCTCCGACCTAAGTAATGTCATTCAGAAGCCCGGAGAGTCCACACGACAATTCTGGAATTGGTTCCTGACCAAGAAAAAACAGATTGATGACTGCCCGGACGCCGAGGCAATAACCTCCTTCCCGCATAATATTCGGGATGAATGGCTGGCTCGCCGGCTTGGCCAGAATAAATCTCGGACTATGTATGCCCTCACATCACTTATGACCCGCTTTTGTGTAGCCGAAGATAATTGGCTAGCAAGACGCAGCCACAACTCCGAAGACCCAAGAACCTCCGAAGTACGAGACGGCAACGGCAAACCAAAGCGCAACAAGAACAAGCGCCGTGTGACGCCCTAGTTTGTGCTACAGTAATGATTGTAATTAAGCTACAATAATCCAACGCTAATGATGCCATGTCACCACGTTTACTGTTGCTATTCTCACGTTTGATTCAAATCCTGTTCAAACTCAAATTTAAAATAAAATCAAACAAATAAAGTTTTCAAATATCAAAACAAAAATGTTCAAAGTGTGAAAAATATTCTTTGGATATTTTTCATGTTGAAACCACATTTTTATAAAGTGTATAAATGCACTAAAATAATTAAAACAGCAGCAAAATGATTATTTAAATGCCTTTTATAATTTATAAAACATTAAACTATTTTTCTTGTGCCCAAAAGTTAATGGGGCAAGTGCATATTTATGCACATTACGTTAGGGACTACTTTTGTATTTTATACAACTGAATTAATTAGGAACTAAAAAAAAGAAACAAAAAAAATGAAACAACCCCCCGGACCGGTCCAACTGGGCCAGGCCCAGCTGGCCGGCCCAACCGGCCGAGCCGCTCGCTATAAGACGCTAGGGGCAACCCTAGCGCCAGCCCCCCAGCGCCCCCCCTCCGCCCCGTCGCCGCCGCTGCCCGGTGCTGGCCTGAGCCGGCTCGGCCTCGCGTAACCCCTCCCCCCCCCCCCCCCGACGACGCCCGGCCAGCTCCACGCCCGCGCCGTCCGTCCCCCCCGTCGACCAGATCTAGAGCCGACCGGCCCGACCCCGCCCCGTCACGGCGAAGCGCCGCCGCTCGCCGCCGTCGACCGTCGCCACGCCGCCTAACTTGCTTGCCATCCCGACCGCCGTTCATCGCCCTACGGTGAGCTCTGGCCACCGGCCCCATTCCCCCCCCCCCCCCCGCGGCGACGACGACAGTCGTCGCCGGCCCGGTTCAGCCGACGTGCGTGTGTGCGTGCGTGCAAGTGTGTGTGTATGTATATGTGTGTATATGTATGTATGTATGTATGTATGCATATATGTGTGTGTTGGGGAACGTTGCATGGGAAACAAAAAATTTCCTACGTTCACGCAAGACCTATCCATGGTGATGAGCATCTACGAGAGGGAGAGTGGATATACATACCCTTGTAGATCGCTAAGCGGGAAGCGTTAAGAAACGCGGTTGGTGTAGTCGAACGTCTTCGCGATCCAAATCGCCGAGCGTCCCGCGATCCAATCACGATCCGTCCCGCGAACTTGATCACGATCCTTCTGATCTAGCGCCGAACGGATGGCACCTCCCCGTTCAGCACACGTACGGCTTGATGACGATCTCCGTCGTCTTGATCCAACAAGAGGGAGTGGGGAGGAAGAAGAGTACTCCGGCAGCGTGACGACACTCCGGCGATGAGTGGTGGAGCTATTCCGGCAGGGCTTGGCCTAAGCACCGCAGAAATCCGATCTAGAGGAGAAACTATGCACTGGAGGAACGAGCAGCACGTGGCTAAAAATTCTGTGCAAAAATCCTAAAACCTCCAGTATATATAAGAGGGAGGGAGGAGAGGACTTGGCTCAAGGGAAAAGCCTCCTTGGTTCGCCCGAAGTGGGGAGGATAGGAGGACTCCTCCTCCAATCCTAGTAGGACTAGGATTCCTCCTTTTTGGCCTTTTTCCACCTTTTTCCCTTTGAGCTTTTCTTTCCTAGCCGCATTGGCCTTGTGTGGGACTTCCACCAACCCACAAAAGGCTGGTATTTCTTCTCCCACAACCCATGAAGCCTCTTGGGTCGAAATATCCCTCCCGGTGGTCTCCCGGTACACTACCGGCACTCCCGGTACACTACCGATTAGCCCGAAACTTTTCCGGTGACCAAAACAGGATTTCCTATACATGAATCTTTACCTCCGGACCAATACGGAGCTCCTCGTGACGTCCGGGATCTCATCTGGGACTCCAAACAACCTTCGGTCACCACCATATATAACTCTATACTACCGAAACGTCACCAAACCTTAAGTGTGCAGACCCTGCGGGTTCGAGAACTATGTAGACATGACCGAGACACCTCTATGGTTAATAACCAATAGCGGGACCTGGATGCCCATATTGGTTCCTACATATTCTACGAAGATCTTTATCGGTCGAACCTCTATGTCAAGGATTCAGTTAATCCCGTATGATGTTCCCTTTGTTCTTCGGTATGTTACTTGCCCGAGATTCGATCGTCTGTATCTCCATACCTAGTTCAACCTCGTTACCAGCAAGTCTCTTTACTCATTCCGTAATACAAAATCTCGTGACTAACACTTAGTCATATTGCTTGCAAGGCTTATCGTGATGTTGTATTACCGAGTGGGCCCTGAGATACCTCTCCGTCACACGGAGTAATAAATCCCAATCTTGATCCATGCCAACTCAACAGACACCCTTGGAGATACCTGTAGAGCACATTTATAGTCACCCAGTTATGTTGCGATGTTTGATACACACAAGGCACTCATTCGATGTCCGTGAGTTGCATGATCTCATGGTCATAGGAACATATACTTGACATGCAGAAAACAGTAGCAATAAACTGACATCATCATATGCTACGTTTGTAGTTTGGGTCTTGTCCATCACGTCATTATAATAATGATGTTATCCCGTTATCAAATGACATCACATGTCAATGGCTAGGAAACCTTGACCATCTTTGATCAACGAGCTAGTTCACTAGAGTCATACTAGGGACATAGTGTTGTCTATTTACCCACACATGTAATGTGTTTCCAATCAAGACAATTATAGCATGGATAATAAACGATTATCATGAACAAGGAAATATAATAATAAACACTTTATTTATTGCCTCTAGGGCATATTTCCAACAGTCTCCCACTTGCACTAGAGTCAATAATCTAGTTCACATCACTATGTGATTTACATTGTAATGAATCGAACACCCATGCAGTTCTGGTGTTGATCATGTTTAGCCCTTGGAAGAGGTTTAGTCAACGGGTGTGCAACATTCAGATCCGTGTGCACTTTGCAAATATTTATGTCCTTCTCCTCGATGTAATCGCGGATGGAGTTGAAGCATCGCTTTATGTGTCTGGTCCTCTTGTGAAACCTTGGTTCCTTGGACAGAGCAATGGCACCAGTGTTATCACATAACAGGTTCATTGGATTCAGTGCATTGGGCACTACTCCAAGATCTGTCATGAACTGCTTCATCTCGACACCTTCCTTCGCTGCCTCCGAGGCTGCGATGTACTCCGCTTCGCATGTAGAATCGGCTACCACGCTTTGCTTGGAACTGCACCAGCTTATCGCTCCCCCGTTGAGAATAAATATGTATCTGGTTTGTGACTTAGAGTCATCCGGATCAGTGTTAAAGCTTGCATCGACGTAACCCTTTACGATGAGCTCTTCATCACCTCCATAAACAAGAAACATTTCCTTAGTCCTCTTCAGGTACTTAAGGATATTCTTGACCGCTACCCAGTGCTCCATTCCAGGATCATTTTGAAACCTTCTGGCCATACTTATGGCAAGGCTGACATCGGGTCTTGTGCACAGCATTGCATACATGATAGAGCCTATGGCTGAAGCATAGGGGATGACACTCATCTTTTCTCTATATTCTGCAGTCACTAGACATTGAGTCTTACTCAAATTCACACCTTGTAACACAGGCAAGAACCCCTTCTTGGACTGATCCATTTTGAACTTCTTCAAAACTTTATCAAGGTATGTGCTCTGTGAAAGCGCTATTAAGCGCCTCATCTATCTCTATAGATCTTAATGCCTAATATGAAAGCAGCTTCTCCTAGGTCCTTCATTGAGAAACTCTTGTTCAAATATTCCTTCACGCTTTCCAGCATTTCTATATTGTTTCCAGTCAGCAATATGTCATCCCCATATAATATTAGAAACGTTATAGAGCTCCCACTCACTTTCTTTTAAATACAAGCTTCTCCATAAACTTGTATAAACTCAAACGCTTTGATCACCTCATCAAAGCGCTTATTCCAACTCCGAGATGCTTGCACCAGCCCATAAATGGATCGCTGGAATTTGCAAACTTTGTCGGCATTCTATGGATCGACAAAACCTTTTGGTTGCATTATATACAACTCTTCCTGAAGGAAACCATTGAGGAACGCTGTTTTGACATCCATCTGCCAAATTTCATAGTCGAAATAAGCAGCTATTGCCAACATGATTCTGATAGACTTAAGCATCGCTATGGGTGAGAAGGTCTCATCGTAGTCAACTCCTTGAACTTGTGAAAAACCCTTTGCCACAAGTCAAGCTTTATAGACGGTGACATTACCATCCGCGTTTGTCTTCTTCTTAAAGATCCATTTGTTGTGAATGGCCTTTTGCCCTTTAGGTAATACTTCCAAAGTCCATACTTTGTTTTCATACATGGATCCCATCTCGGATTTCATGGCCTCTAACCATTTCTCGGAATCCAGGCCCATCACCGCTCCTCCATAGCTCGTAGGTTCATTGTTGTCCAACAACATGACCTCCAAGACATGGTTGCCGTACCACTTAGGAGTAGTACGCGCCCTTGTCGACCTACGAGGTTTAATAGTAGCTTGATCCGAAGCTTCATGATCATCATCATTAACTTCCTCTTCTACCGTCATAGGTTCCACAGAAGCATCTTTCTGCGCTGTGCTACTTTTTGGTTGAAGTAACGGTTCAATAACCTCATCAAGCTCTATTTTCCTCCCACTCAATTCTTTCGAGAGAAACTCTTTCTCAAGAAATGTTCCGTTCTTAGAGACAAACAATTTGCCTTCGGATATGAGATAGAAGGTATACCCGACTATCTCTTTCGGGTATCCTATGAAGACTCATTTCTCCGCTTTGGGTTCCAGCTTTTCAGGCTGAAGCTTTTTGACATAAGCATCACATCCCCAAACTTTAAGAAATGACAACTTTGGCCTCTTGCCAAACCATAGTTCATATGGCATCATCTCAACGGATTTTGATGGTGCCCTATTTAAAGTGAATACAGCTGTCTCTAATGCATAACCCCAAAATGATAGTGGCAAATCAGCAAGAGACATCATAGAACGCACCATATCTAATAAGGTTCGATTACAACGTTCGGACACACCATTACGTTGTGGTGTTCCAGGCGGTGTCAACTGTGAAACAATTCCACACTGTCTTAAGTGACTGCCAAACTCATAACTCAGATATTCACCTCCTCGATCAGATCACAGGAATCTAATCTTCTTGTTACGATGATTCTCAACTTCACTCTAAAATTGCTTGAACTTTTCAAACGTTTCAGCCTTGTGTTTCATTAAGTAAATATACCCATATCTACTTAAGTCATCAGTGAAGGTGAGAAAATAATGATATCCACCACGCGCTGTAACATTCATTGGACTGCACACATCAGTATGTATGATTTCCAATAAGTCACTCGCCCGTTCCATTGTTCCAGAAAACGGCGTTTTAGTCATCTTGCCCATGAGGCATGGTTCACATGTATCAAGTGATTCAAAATCAAGTGACTCCAAAAGTCCATCAGCAGGGAGCTTCCTCATGTGTTTTACACCAATATGACCTAAACGGCAGTGCCACAAGAAAGTGGTACTATCATTATCAACTTTACATCTTTTGGCATCAATGTTATGAACATGTGTGTCATCACTATCAAGATTCAATATGAATAACCCCCCCCCCACACACACACATTGGGTGCATGACCATAAAAGATATTACTCATATAAATAGAACAACCTTTATTATCTGATTTAAATGAGTAACCGTCTCGCAATAAACAAGATCCAGATATAATGTTCATGCTTAACGCAGGCACTAAATAACAATTATTCAAGTTCATCACTAATCCCGATGGTAATTGAAGAGAGAGCGTGCTGACGGCGATCACATCAACCTTGGAACCATTTCCCACGCGCATCGTCACTTCATCCTTTTCCAGTCTTCGTCTATTTCGTAGTTCTTGTTTTGAGTTGCAAATGTGAGCAACCGAACCGGTATCAAATACCTAGGCACTACAACGAGAGCTAGTAAGGTACACATCAATAACATGTATATCATATATACCTTGTTTGTCGTTGGCCACCTTCTTGTCAGCCAGGTACTTGGGGCAGTTCCGCTTCCAGTGACCAGTTCCCTTGCAATGAAAGCACTCAGTTTCTGGCTTAGGTCCATGCTTGGGCTTCTTTACAGGAGTAGCAACTGCTTTGCCATCCTTCTTGGTTTTACCCTTCTTACCCTTGCCCTTGCCATCCTTCTTGAAACTAGTGGTTTTATTGACCATCAACACTTGATGTTCTTTCTGGATTTCAGACTCAGCGACTTTTAGCATCGCAAACAGCTCGGCGACTGACTTGTTCATCCCGTGCATGTTATAGTTCATCACAAAGCTCTTATAACTACGTGGCAGTGATTGAAGAACTCTGTCAGTGATCGCCTCTGGAGGAAGGGCAATTCCCAACTCCGCTAGACGAGTCGAATACCTAGACATTCTGAGTATATGTTCACTGATAGACCCGTTCTCCTCCATCTTGCAAGCATAGAACTTATCGGAGGTCTCATACCTCTCGATCCGGGCATTCTTTTGAAAGATAAACTTCAACTCCTGGAACATCTTATATGCTCCATGACGTTCATAATGTCTTTGAAGTCCCGGTTCTAAGCCATACAATATTGCACACTGAACTATTGAGTAATCTCCAGTACGTGCCTCCCAAGCGTTCTTAACGTCTTCGAAGGTCATGTCTTCTGGTTGGTCACCAAGCGGTGCATCAAGGACATAAGATTTCTTGGAAGCCGTGAGGATAATCCTCAGATTACGGACCCAATCAACAAAGTTACTCCCATCATCTTTCAACTTAGCTTTCTCTAGGAGCATATTAAAATTCAGGGGTGCTACTGCGCGAGCCATTGATCTACAACATAAATATGTAGAGGTTATTTAGACAATTGTTTAAGATAATGAGTTTAGTTAATCAAATTACTAAAGCTCCCACTCAAATTGACATCCCTCAGGTCATCTGAGTGTCACATGATCCAAATTCACCAACTCAAGTCTGATCATCACGTGAGTTGAGGTGGCTTCAATGGTGAACATCATCATGTTGATCATATCTACTATATGACTCATGTTCGACCTTTCGGTCTCTTGTGTTCCGAGGCCATGTCTGCACATGCTAGGCTCGTCAAGTTTAACCCGAGTGTTCTGCATGTGCAACACCGGCTTGCACCCGTTGTATGTGAATGTAGAGTCTATCACACCCGATCATCACGTGGTGTCTCGACACGACAAACTTTCGCAACGGTGTACACTCGGGGAGAACACAATTCATCTTGAAATTTAAGTGAGGGATCACCTTATAATGCTATCGTTGTCCTAAGCAAAACAAGGTGCATAAAAGGATTAACATCACATGCAAATCATAAGTGACATGATATGGCCATGAACTTGTGCTTTTGATCTCCATCTAGAAAGCACCGACATGAGCTCCATCGTCACCGACATGACACCATGATCTCCATCATCTTGATCTCCATCAATGTGTCGCCATCGGGGTTGTCGCGCCCAACATGCTTCTACTACTACTGCTACCGTTTAGCGATAAAGTAAAGCATTACATAGCGCTTAATGATTGACACGCAGGTCATACAATAATTAAAGACAACCCTATGGATCCTGCCGGTTGCCATACTCATCGACATGCAAGTCGTGATAATCTATACATCACATGATCATCTCATACATCACATATATCTCATCATGTAATAGGCCATATCACATCACAACATACCCTGCAAAAACAAGTTAGACGTCCTCTAATTGTTGTTTCATGTTTTACGTGGCTGCTAGGGGTACCTAGCAAGAACAATTCTCATCTACGCAAAAACCACAACGGTGATACACTAGTTGCTTTTCAACCTTCTCAAGGACCGCCTTTGTCGAATCCGATCCGACTAAAGTGAGAGAAACTGGCACCCGCAAGCCATCTATGCAACAAGTTGTGGTTGAGGGAACCGGTCTCTCGTAAGCGTACGAGTAATGTTGGTCCAGGCCGCTTCATCTCACAATACCGCTGAACCAAAACACGACCAAGGGAGGAAGCAATCTAAGCATCAACGCCCACAAACTCTTTGTGTTCTACTCGAGATCTCATCTACACATAGACCTAGCTCATGATGCCACTGTTGGGGAACATTGCATGGGAAACAAAAAATTTCCTACGTTCACGCAAGACCTATCCATGGTGATGAGCATCTACGAGAGGGAGAGTGGATCTACATACCCTTGTAGTTCGCTAAGCGGGAAGCTTTAAGAAACGCGGTTGGTGTAGTCCAACGTCTTCGCGATCCAAATTTCCGAGCATCCTGTGATCTAATCACGATCCATCCCACGATCCAATCACAATCCGTCCTGCGAACTTGATCACGGTCCTTCCGATCTAGCGCCGAACGGACGACACCTCCGCGTTCAGCACACGTACGGCTTGATGACGATCTCTGCCGTCTTGATCCAGCAAGAGGGAGCGGAGAGGAAGAAGAGTACTTCGGCAGCGTGACGGCGCTCCGGCGATGGTGGTGGAGCTATTTCGGTAGGGCTTCGCCTAAGCACTGCAGAAATCTCATCTCGAGGAGAAACTATGCACTTGAGGAATGGGCATCACGTGGCTAAAAATTCTGTGCAAAAACCCTAAAATCTCTAGTATATATAAGAGGGAGGGAGGAGAGGACTTGGCGCAAGGTCCAAGTCTCCTTGGTTCATCCGAAGTGGGGAGGAGAGGAGGACTCCTCCTCCAATCCTAGTAGGACTAGGATTCCTCCTTTTTGGCCTTTTTCCACCTTTTTCCCTTTGGGCTTTTCTTCCCTAGCCGCATGGGCCTTGAGTGGGACTTCCACCAGCCCACAAAAGGCTGGTATTTATTCTCCCACAGCCCATGAAGCCTCTTGGGTCGAAATACCCCTCCCGGTGGTCTCCCAGTACACTACCGGCACTCCCGGTACACTACTGATTAGCCCGAAACTTTTCCGGCGACCAAAACAGGACTTCCTATATATGAATCTTTACCTCCGGACCATTCCGGAGCTCCTCATGACGTCCGGGATCTCATCCGGGACTCCGAACAACCTTCAGTCACCACCATACATAACTCTATACTATCGAAATGTCACCAAACCTTAAGTGTGCAAACCCTACGAGTTCGAGAACTATGTAGACATGACCGAGACACCTCTACGGTTAATAACCAATAGCGGGACCTGGATGCCCATATTGGTTCCTACATATTCTATGAAGATCTTTATCGGTCGAACCTCTATGTCAAGGATTCAGTTAATCCTGTATGATGTTCCCTTTGTTCTTCGGTATGTTACTTGCCCGAGATTCGATCGTCGGTATCTGCATACCTAGTTCAACCTCGTTACCGGCAAGTCTCTTTACTCGTTCTGTAATACAAAATCCCGTGACTAACACTTAGTCACATTGCTTGCAAGGCTTATTGTGATGTTGTATTACCGAGTGGGCCCTGAGATATCTCTCCGTCACACGGAGTAACAAATCCCAGTCTTGATCCATGCCAGCTCAATAGACACCGTCAGAGATACCTATAGAGCATCTTTATAGTCATCCAGTTACGTTGCGACGTTTGATACATACAAGGCACTTCTCCGATGTCCGTGAGTTGCATGCTCTCATGGTCATAGGAACATATACTTGACATGCAGAAAATAGTAGCAATAAACTGACACGATCATATGCTACGTTTGTAGTTTGGGTCTTGTCCATCACATCATTCTACTAATGATGTGATCCCGTTATCAAATGACATCAACGAGCTAGTTCACTAGAGGCATACTAGAGACATAGTGTTGTCTATTTATCCACACATGTAATGTGTTTTCAATCAATACAATTATAGCATGGATAGTAAACGATTATTATGAACAACGAAATATAATAATAAATACTTTATGTATTGACTCTAGGGCATATTTCCAACAGTGTGTATGTATTTATGTATGTATGTATGTATATATGTATATACTAAAGACAAAATAGAAAATTAAATAAAAATAATTTATAATTAAACAAATAGTTAATTAGTTTCAGATATTTTATAATAAGTATTTACTGTTTAGGACAATTAAACAACATTTTACTGTTTTGGATAATTCGAATTTAATAATTAAATTAATTTCAGAATATTGCTAAATCTTTATTAAATCATATAAAATAAACCGTAGCCCGGATTAAAAAGTTTTGAACATGAAAGTTGCTCAGAATAATTCTACGGTTGCAACTACGCTGTCCGTTAGTGTGTCGCATACCTCTAGCATAGCAAATGTGGAACTTTTCCATCGTTTCCGTCTGTCCGGTAGTAGCCCGAGACCGGGGAATTATCGTCAGATATTCTCCCGCTCCGTCTACGCCGTGTAATACTGTATTGGTGCATGCCTAGCCCTGCATATTGCCATGTCATGAATCGTGATGCATTTGTCTGCTTTATATTTATTGTTGCTTCCCCCCTCTTCTGTCCAGTAGACCTCGAGACTAACGGTGCTGCCGGGTAGGACTATGTCGTTGACGATCAGGCCTTTGCCGCAGAGCAACAAGGCAAGCAACCCCCCTTGAGCATTTCGATATCGCCCATTCCTTTCCCTCTTATTCCTGCATTAGATTTTGCTATTGTAATAGTTAGCTCCTATTTTGATGCATAACCTATTTTTTATAAACTGTTACTATACCTGCAATAATATCAACTGCTTAGTATAGGTGATCAATGAATCCCCAATGACCCCTTAGTCCCAGTTGCCCCTGCTTCTCCATCGATGACTCGACAACTCAAAGACCCAAAGACTCGGTCAACCGACCGACAAGCTAGGCCCCTCACATCACCGCACACCCCTTTAGTATGGCACTACAGAGCTACTACCGAGTGCCGAGGGTGATACCTCACTTAGCCCTCCCGGTGTTAATTATGTAGCGTAGCTAATCGATCGTGGGTATCGAGGATGATTCCTCCTTCCCATTTATCTGTAGCAACTCTTGTCATATACATACCTCGAGTGGGATCCATTGAGGATGATTCCTCGGATATCCACTTGGTGTATCAACACACAGTTACTTCAACTTGACCTTGTTTACATGTGAAAGACGAGACTGGAGGGACAGGCGATACCCCCCTGGTTGAGGTGGACCTGAGTTCCCGAAAGTCTTGAGACGGGTCGGCCCCAAGGGTACCCGTGTGTAAGATGTGGTGGGATGCGACGGTAAGGCATCCAAAAGGGTGATGATGAGGCGTGGACTGGCGAGAGAGACCTTTGCCACACATCCTCGAGACGGGATGACAGGACCGCACTTTATGGGTCGCGCTTGCCCCGCATTAATAAAATGCTAATGGGTTGGGTACTTGATCTGAGTTAGGTCGTTGGCCTTAATACGCACTAACCTTCACGTGGTAGAAGTTATGGGTACTCAGCGTCGTTGTATCAGCCAAAGCTCTTCGGACATCAGCAATGGAGTAGTGCGCGCTCGAGTGGTCTGCAACGGCATCACGCTTGTTATAAGGGGTTCTAGGACTAACCTCGGCCACGTTCGCATCGTGCAGGAGTGCAAAGGGCGATTGGCCCATGACCCCTGCGTGCATAGGATTTAGACCGGCGGGATGGCCTCTTCATTGAGTCTAGGTGGGGCGACAAAGTTTTGATATCCCGAGACCGGGCATGACCTAGAAAAGTGTGTCCGACCGGAGGTGATTCAAGCGTGCGGGGAATATGTGGTGCTCCCCTGTAGGGATGATTAATCTATTCAAATAGTCGTGTCCACGGTAACAGGACGACTTGGAGTTGGACCTTGACCTTATACAACTATAATTGTGACTTTAAATTGAAATGAATGTTGGCTCCGGGATTGCTTCCTCGCAGGGAGTCGACGAAGAATCTCTGGGCGTGGTTACTTAATAAAATTGCTACAATAAAATATTGCTATATGTGAGTTACCAGTCTACTCTATTCTAATGCTGCAAGATGCTGAAGATGCTAGTCTTCGATAGGACTAGGCCTTCCCCTTATTCTTGCTTTCTGCAGTCAGCCCAGACATAACCCCACCCCTTGATAATGATGCATACTTAGCATAGTTCTGGTGTCAGTCTTGCGAGTACTTTGGATGAGTACTCACCGCTGCTTTGCTTTCTCTTTCCCTCTCGATACGATTCTGCGTTCAGACGATGGAGCCGAGAAGATGGAGTACGCCGGAGACGACTAATACACCACTACAAGAGCCTACTACTACGTGGAGAGTGCCAACGCTCGGGAGTAGTTAGGAGGTTCCCAGGCAGGAGGCCTCACCACTTTCGATTCGTGTTATGTTTGTGCTTGCCTTATTAAGGCAAAACTTGTTTAACTTATGTTTGTACTAACATATTATTTGCTTTCGCTGACTCGTGCTTGTTGAGCTTTGTATTCGAGCCCTCGAGGCCCCTTGCTTGTAATATGAAGATGTATGACTTTAATTTGTGTTTAGAATTGTGTTGTGATATTGATTAGTGATTCCCTAATCTTGGTCGTACGCATTGCGTGTATGTTTAACGTACGGTTGAAATTGGGGGCGTCACAAGTTGGTATCAGAGTCGACTGCCTGTATGTAGCCCCCTTTCCAACTCCTTGGCCGAAGTTGAGTCTAGTCATTGGAAAACTTTTACTAACATTGTTGTGTGGCTTACAGGCCCACATCTCAATCGGGTGGTATTAGGATCTTTTATTCCTCATCTATACTCTAGGTTTCTGATCTCTCTTCTCTTTCGGGTTAATGATTTTACTAACTCTAACTCTAGGTTCTCGTAACTACTTCCCCCGGAGAGCCCCTCATCCCAGATGATGGATTGATTCATCAGAAGACTCCGAAGATACTCTATGATGTTCTCCTGAGAACGTGTGCTCGTCGATTTTGCAGTTTCCGTCCATCGCCAACCCTTGCGGACAACTCTTTATCCTTATCGAGGATTCGATTGTCCCCAGTTGTTCTTGTCTTTCACAAGATTCTTTGAAACGCTATCCAGTTTTCTGAAATTCTGAGCAGCCTATTGCTCTTGAACTTTCTCACCTGCTTACATGGTGGTTAATTCCATATGTCAAGCAATATCCATTTAAAATCCTTTGTGATTTTCATTTGAATTTATTGATTCAACCTGTGTGTGGATGCACGCATTCATCAGTTGTTTATCATAAATTGTCCATCCGGCTTAGATGTCTTTCCAACACATGAGCTGGTTCTAGGTAAATCAAACCTTGATTGGTTATTCCTTTGTATTCAAGACTCGACTTATTCAGATAATTCAATGACTTGATGCCTATGCATTCTTTCTTATTTTGGTTGAGTATCGTTAATCACATCAGATCAATTGTAGTCCGCTAGATCTTTTGGTGGATTATTATCCGACAATGGCATACATATTCAAAATTCTTGTGAATTCTTCCCCTGATACATACTGTGTTTGGTAGAGAGTATCCTCTGCTTTTGTCGACCATGCTCTACTTTCGATCTTGTGTTATTTACTCTTGAAGCTTGTGGTATATGTTCCTAAGATGCCCCGATGGGTTGAACCTATACTTTTCCTTAATCCGTGTGAACTCAAGAATTTTCACGAGTCATACTCTTCTGGTGTTCTACCCGATAAATTTCATCACAACAACTTCTTCAAAAGGTGAGGAGTGAATGAGAGGTTATGCCTTGAAGAAGTGGGAGTCGACCTTGAACTTTGTGTTCATGCCCATGGACCCGGTTTATGACTTATCATGGAGCTTCTTATAACAATAATCTTTCTCTTTGTATGGATTGATCTTGTATCTATGTTTTGGTACTTTGCCACCGTGGTTTCGGCCATGATTGTTCTTCTTTGATCCATTTTGGACAAGTTAAAGCAATTGTCATCTGTAGATCAATACATTGGTCCAAGCTTTAATTGTGATCTACCTCCGAGTAGTACCCCTAGTATCTCGAGAAAATCATGGAACTACATAGCTTCTTATAATGCTCCTCATCGGCTATGTTTCCTTCACTGATTCCAGGTTCCTCGTGTTCCAGTGTGTTGGACACTCAAGGACATCGATAGTGGAATCGAGTCCGCTTTGCAATTAAAAAACTTGTAGTAATCTTCTTTGCTTAAGATTGTGTACTCGATCATGCCCTTCCAAGATGGTAGGCTACATCATCATCGTCATGCTAATGCTTGACCATGTTATCTATGTCCTTCGTCCCTGAAGCACCATTCCAATAGTGCACTAAGCTTACATCGAGCTTTCAACGTCCTATTGGTTATCTTGAAAGGAAATTTTGATTCTGAGCTAGCACACTAATCTATGGTTCCCACAACCTTTTTTGCTTCACCATTTCTTTGCTCGATGTCATCGCTGATCGATTACATCATCAAGAGACTTCTCGACAATTGTGTCGTGTTCATCATCAACATTTTGGGCTCTTCCAGGATATCAGTTAGATTCATGATGAGAAATATCATCCTTGCCCTTGGTAGTTTGTGTTGTCGTTGACGACATTCATACCTTCCTTCCAAACGCAGACCTGGTCTTGTTTTGGTTGAACCTTAAGTTCCTTGTTAGACATCTCCTGTTATGTTCTATCTTGGAGTATTACCATCCTTTGTCGAGAATGTCGTGATATTTGCACACGTCATAAAAATTCTTGATATAGTGAAACTTCTTGCCATCACCTTTCATTTCTTAGTTTTCGTGGTGTTTCTAACCAGAATACCGACAAATGGATTGTGATGTGTAAACTCAACACTTATGGCGTAGCAACTCTATTACCTTGGAGTTATTGAACAATAAGCCCATTCTTAGTGTGTTGGCTGTTGAATCAACATTCTATCATTGGTCGTGCTACTTAGTCCGGATTTTGGGTGCACGCTTCGATTAATGTTTAATTGTGGATGTTTCCCTCGGGCATACCTCAATATATCATCTGGTTTGACCAATGCTATCACCCTGTTCACACAATCATGGGAATCCATTTTTGTGGTATTCTCGATGAGTTGTTGTTGAGCCCATCAGCCACCTCCTCCTCTTCTTCGTGGTTCATGATGAACATTTAAGCTAGTGTTGGAAACCATGAAAGCATTATCTTTGTGCTTAGCTCATGAAGAATATGTTTGATAAAAGAAGTGTTTTTCCCTAGGTTCACGTGCATTTTTTCGTCCTGATTATGAGAAAATTTTATTTCGCTTCCTCTGGAATCGTTCCAATTCAATCATGCATGTGCAAACTATTCAATGGTTTGATAGGTTTGCTACCGCACTCCATATGTATTTCCTAGCACGTCAAGCCACTGATTGATTTGGTCTGGGAAAAGAAGTTCTAGATAAGATCTAGCCCACACTTACACATGGAACTTTGATATCAACTAATGGTGGTTCCCAACCAGAACTTGTTTGCATTCCATTCTAAAAACCTCCACGTGGACACGAATGTCTTGACATTGTGTTCATATGTCTTGCAATACGACTCATGATTCAAGGCTTGCTTCCGCCGTTCATTCCGAGATTCTTACAACACCATCTCGTAGGTCTGTGTTACCTCCTTTTCTTCTTAGGCCGGCTAAGTCTGAAGTATCCTGACACCAACCATATCTGAATCTCAGCAGATATGATGGTTGGAACTTTTCCCAAGAATTATAACGTTGGTCTCTATGTTACTCGGTAAGGTGGTGTGGCTAGCACACCTGCCCGGAAGACCTATTTTTATAGTATCTTGTTCAACAAGATTCGCCTTTTCTCCCATGAGGAAATTGTAAGACTTATGTTATGAATTGTTCCTGATGGATCCCTTGAGCTCTTGAAGTCTGACCTTTATCTAATGACCATGTCGATGCTTCCTTGAAGCATGGCTGAGATACTCCAATCACCAACAACATTGGAAGCGCAATGCTAAATCTTCCTTGATCAATTATCCAAATGACATTGCATGGGTAATATCATGAATCCCTCCCCCCTTACCAAAATGGTTATGTACTTGATGTCCTGTCACATATATCGTGCTTTGTTTGCCTTTAGGAAAGGTATACTCAAATACTTGGGTATAAAAACATTCCCATTTCCATTGGCCTGTTTACCCTATTATTATAATCTAACTTATCTAAAGAGTGGTAATACCCTGCTTAGGTAAACACCTCGGTGATCAACTCTGTCAGTAAGGCCCTATTACTATTGTTGATAGCATTCCGGTAACCGCCAGTGGACGAGAACTTTGCCTATTGGTCCGCCTCATTTCAACGAGTAGGAAGATGGTTCTCTTCATCCCCTGCCCTTGGTACCGAAGTTGTTGCCGACATAATTGACAGATTTTCCTCCGACATGTCTTGCTACCATGACCGTGCAAGATGTCACCGCTCTCCATATGTTAACCCACATGATGGGCCCTTAACCCATAGTTCCACAAGATCGAAACCTGACTCTCTTGTACATCTTTAATTCCAAAGTATCCTTTGCACTTGGCTTCGTACATAATTTTCGAGCCACCTACCAAGAGATGATCTATTCTGATATCAAACGCAATAATTATTCTCGTTGCTCTGAGCCCCTTTCACCTTCTGATCAGGCATCGAATGATTGCCTACCCTTTTGAAACTTTGGTACCACCGCATTTTGCTCTTAGTAAATTCCCTGAGTAACAACTCGAGAAATAATTCATGTCTTCTTCCTTGAGTTCACTGTCAGGTGCCCAACTTTGTGGAGATATGTTCTTCCAGAGTTTTCCCTCTCATCGCATTCGTAGGACGATGAAGATCTCGAAGAAAGGATGATGACTTCACCATGATGCCCTGATACAACAAGTTAAAGACATTAATGCCATAAATCAACCTCTTCGAGAAGAACAAACAAGAATTATAAGACTCGTTAGAATTTCGTAACCAGAACTTTTTTTCTTACTCCACCTCTTCATTCTCGGGACGAGATAGTAGGAGAGAGTTGTGACGCCCTGGTTTGTGCTACAGTAATGATTGTAATTAAACTACAATAATCCCACGCTAATGATGCCATGTCACCATGTTTACTATTGCTAATCTCACGTTGAATTCAAATCCCGTTCAAACTCAAATTTAAAATAAAGTCAAACAAATACCGTTTTCAAATATCAAAACAAAAATGTTCAAAGTGTGAAAAATATTCTCTGGATATTTGTCATGTTGAAACCACATTTTTATAAAGTGTTTAAATGCACAAAAATAACTAAAACAACAACAAAACGATTATTTAAATGCCTTTTATGCCCAAAAGTTAACGGGGCATCGCATATTTATGCACATTACATTAGGGACTACTTTTGTATTTTATACAACTGAATTAATTAGGAACTAAAAAAACTTAAAAAAAATGAAACAACCTCCCGCGGACCAGTCCAACTAGGTCTGGCCAAGCTGGCCGGTCCAACCGACCCAGCCACTCGCTATAAGACACTAGGGGCAACCCTAGCGCCAGCCCCCCCCCCCAACGCCCCGACCCCCACCCTCCCGTCGTCACCGCCCGATGCTGGCCCGAGCCGGCTCGGCCCTACACGACCCCCCACCGACGACACCCGGCCAGCCCCACGTCCATGACGCCTGCCCCCTCCCCCCGCCGACCGGATCTAGAGCCGGCCGATCCGACCCGCCCGCGCCGCGGCCCTGTTCGCGCCCCGCGCGCCTGACCCCGCCCGGCCACGACGACGCGCCGCTGCCCTGCCTCGCGCCGATGCTTGTCGCCACCGCCCGTCGCCCCGCCGTCACGCTGCCTCACCGGCTCGCCTCCCCGACCGCCATTCCCCGCCCTACGGTGAGCTCTGGGTGCTGGCCCCGTTCCTCCCCCCCCCCCCCCCCCCCCCCCCGTGGCGACGACGGCAGTTGCTGCCGGCCCGGTTCGGCCAGCATGCGTGTGTGCGTGCGTGCAAGTGTGTGTGTATGTATATGTGTGTGTATGTATGTATGCATGTATGTGTATGTATTTATGTATGTATGTATGTATATACTAAAGACAAAATAGAAAATTAAATAATATAATTTATAATTAAAATAAATAGTTAATTAGTTAATTAATTAATCAGTATTTACTGTTTAGGATAATTAAACATCATTTTACTGTTTTGGATAATTTGAATTTAATAATTAAATTAATTTCAGATTTTTGCTATATCTTTATTAAATCATATAACATAAACCATAGCCCGGATTAAAAAGTTTTGAACATGAAAGTAGCTTAGAATAATTCTACGGTTCCAACTGCGCAGTCCTTTAGTCTATCGCATACCTCTAGCATAGCAAACGTGTAATTTTTCCATCGTTTCCGTCTGTCCGGTTGTAGCCCGAGACCCAGGAATTATCGTCAGATATTCTCCCGCTCCATCTACGACGTGTAATACTGCATTAGTGCAGGCCTAGCCCCGCATACTGTCATGTTATGCATCGTGATGCATTTGTCTGCTTTATATTTATTGTTTCTTCCCCCTCTTCTGTCCGGTAGACTCCGAGACTGACGGTGCTGCAGGGTATGACTACACCGTTGACGATCAGGCCTTTGCCACAGAGCAGCAAGGCAAGCAACCCCCCTTGAGCATTCCGATATCGCCCATTCCTTTCCCTCTTATTATTGCATTAGATTTTGCTATTGTAATAGTTAGCTCCGATTCTGATGCATAGCCTGTTTTTGATAAACTGTTACTATACCTGCAATAATGAGGCGTGGCCTGGCGAGAGAGGCCTTTGCCGCACATCCTCGAGACGGGGCGACGGGACCGCACTTTATGGGTCGCGATTGCCCCGCATTAATAAAATGCTAATGGGTTGGGTACTTGATCTGAGTTAGGTCGTTAGCCTTAATACACTAACCTTCACGTGGGAGAAGTTATGGGTACTCGGTGTCATTGTATCAGCTGAAGCTCTTCGAAAGTCGACAATGGAGTGGCGCGCACCCGAGTGGTCTGCAACGGCATCATGCTTGTTATAAGGGGTGCTAGGACTGACCTCGGCCACGTTCGCATCGTGCAGGAGTGCAAAGGGCAATTGGCCCATGACCCCTGCATGCATAGGATTTAGAACGGCGGGCTGGCCTCTTCGTTGAGTCTAGGTGCGGCGACAACGTTTTGATATCCCGAGGCCGGGCATGACCCAGAAAAGTGTGTCCGGACGGAGGTGATTCAAGCATGCGTGGAATATGTGGTGCACCCCTGCAGAGATGATTAATCTATTCGAATAGCCGTGTCCACGGTAACAGGATGACTTGGAGTTGGACCTTGACCTTATACAACTATAATTGTGACTTTAAATTGAAATGAATGTTGGCTCCGGGATTGCTTCCTCACAGGGAGTCGACGAAGAATCTCTGGGCGTGGTTACTTACTAAAATTGCTACAATAAAATATTGCTATATGTGAGTTACCAGTCTACTCTCTTCTAATATTGCAAGATGCTGAAGATGCTAGCCTTCGATAGGACCAGGCCTTCTCCTTATTCTTGCTTTCTGCAGTCAGCCCGGATATAACCCCACCCCTTGATAATGATGCATACTTTGCATAGTTCTGATGTCAGTCTTGCGAGTACTTTGGATGAGTACTCACCGCTGCTTTCCTTTGTCTTTCCCCCTCGATACGATTCTACGTTCAGACGATGGAGCCCAGGAGATGGAGTACGCCGAAGACGACTACTATACCATCGCAGGAGCCTACTACTATGTAGAGAGTGCCGATGCTCAGGAGTAGTTAGGAGGTTCCCAGGCAGGAGGCCTCGCCTCTTTTGATCCGTGTTATGTTTGTGCTTGCCTTCTTAAGGCAAAACTTGTTTAACTTATGTCTGTACTCAGATATTATTTGCGTCCGCTGACTCGTGCTTGTCGAGCTTTGTATTCGAGCCCTCGAGGCCCCTGGCTTGTAATATGAAGTTGTATGACTTTAATTTGTGTCTAGAGTTGTGTTGTGATATTGATTAGTGATTCCCTAATCTTGTTCATACGCATTGCATGTATGTTTAATGTACGGTCAAAATTGGAGGCGTCACATGCCGGCACAACAATAGTGATGCTGATGACACGACTGTTAATGCTGGCTTCCGCAATTCCTGACCTGGGCAAAGAAAGAAGCCTCCTAAAGGCAACCGCGACGAACCCACCCCGTTGGGGAAGATCATGGAAAGGCCTTGCCAAATCCATGGCACTCAAGAGAAGCCCGCCAACCACATGCACTGTAACTATTGGGTGTTCAAACAGGCCGGCAAACTCACACCCGAAGATCAAGGCAAGATCTCTTGCAGCGAGGATGAGGATGAGCCTCGTGGTCCGATTGGTGGCGGACAAAAGAAATTCCCTCCATAGGTCAAAACAGTGAACATGATATACACCACCCATATACCCAAGAAGGAGAGGAAGCGCGCCCTTCGAGAGGTCTACGTTGTAGAGCCTGTAGCCCCGAAGTATAACCCATGGTCGGCATATCCGATCACCTTTGATCGACGTGATCACCCGACCAGTATCCGTCCCGGGTGTTCGGCCGCCCTCGTCCTAGACCCCATTATAGATAGGTATCACCTCACAAAAGTCCTAATGGACGGAGGAAGTAGCCTTAACCTGATTTACTCAGACACGGTGAAAAAGATGGGTATAGATCCGTCAAGGATCAAACCCAGCAACACTACTTTCAAAGGAGTGATTCCAGGCGTTGAGGCCCGGTACACGTGCTCCATCAGCCTGGAAGTAGTGTTCGGCTCGCCCGACAACTTTCGAAGCGAAGATTTGATCTTCGACATCGTACACTTCCATAACGGCTATCATGCCCTGCTCGACCGAACAACGTTCGCTCGCTTTAACGTCATATCGCACTACGCGTACCTAAAGCTCAAGATGTCTGGCTCGAAGGGGGTCATTATTGTTAACGGCAACACAGAGCGCTCTCTCCGAACTGAGGAACATGAGTTGGCCCTGGCGGCCGAATTTAATTACAATGATGCTAGGCAAACTCCGACATCCGCCGTAAAGGCACGCAAGGTTGGGAAGCGAGCACGGCTTCGGCCGGAGCTCTCAAAGCCCTTCTCTCCCTGTAAATAGGGACTCGCCCCCATCGCACAACCTTAGGACCAGCAAAGTACATGCTAAAGAGGCACAACTTCACACTTAAAATTCCATGGGGCGGCGGTGGGGAAAAAAGGGTAAGTGTTCGGATGGACCGAACTATTGTCATCACGATGTCTTCGAACACAATGCATGCACCATCAAAGGGCTCACCAAAGGCG
This sequence comes from Hordeum marinum, assembly GCA_022496015.1. Taxonomy (NCBI): domain Eukaryota; kingdom Viridiplantae; phylum Streptophyta; class Magnoliopsida; order Poales; family Poaceae; genus Hordeum; species Hordeum marinum. The sequence continues at coordinate 297,504,202 of CM039676.1, forward strand.
TAAAGCTCATACACACTTCGGTGACTTCTCAAGACCTTGTTTGCAAGATCCGTTCACCGAACAAGCATCACCCATTGAGGTGCATAACTCCCTAGGAGACGCGTGAATCGACAAGCGATGGGGCACATCGAGGACGTAAGGCCACCAATCGAAGACCCCTGGTACAACCACTCCTATAAAACTTGTTTCTTTTCTCTCAAATACCTGTAAATAGTTGCTTCGACAATTTTAGCAATAAGGGTTGTTGAGAAAAATACAACATCACTATGCGTGTTTGTCTTGTTGTCTTTTTTTGGCACATATTGTATTTTCTCCCTCTTCTCGTGAAACTGTTTGGGATATGATGATGCAACCGACTAATAGACTGGGGGCTCGAGTTTTAAAAAATTGCCTTATGTACAACTGATTATGCATTTGGCATCTTGGAATTTGCTTTATATGCATTGGTTCTGAACTATGTCTTGGGTCAATAGTTGGGTTGCCCGGCTCCTGTGCTTGCCCCTTTACGTTCCGCTAGTTCGGCTAAAAGGGCAAAGGGAGGACCTCTACGATTGTGTTTCCGGCTATCCCGGTCAAACACCTCACAGGAGAAAGCCGAAAACTGACTGTCATGGTATGCGAGGACCGGTTTGCGAATCTGAGCCTCACTGTTATACTCACGACCTCGTCAGAGATCATCCCGTGTCATACGATGGGATTGATATTCATACAAACCATGTGATGTCGGCCTTATCCGTAGATCATCCGAATATCACAAGTCACCGAGGGCTAGTCACCAGCCTCCCGCAGTCCTTTTCGCGCCCCTACGGCTAAGTGAAAGCAATAAAACACTATGGTCTGATTGCCTGGTCTGTTACACACTACCGCCTTCGGGTACCGATAGTTCAACTAAGGGTTATAGTGCGTAACTAGAGACACCCCACGTAGTATCTACATGGGGGCTGAAGCCGATGACTCGCAGCTTTCAGTTTAAACGGCCACACGAGGGTTATAAAGGATTGCAAAACATTAAAAAACATGACAAATCATGTATAAAAAATACACAAGCATTCAAAAGTCTTAGAACATATTACAACGCATATAATCATACATGTCCTCTTTGGAGCATTGCGACTCTATTGCCCGAGCACCCTCCATTACTCCGGAAAAGTACAACTCGTGGCACCTATGCTCTTTCCAAACAGGCGACGGGGCGGTAGCTATCTTCATCGGATCCAGCCCCGGCCAGTGCACCTTGGCCTTCGCAAAGGCCATCCAAGCTCTCTTAATGCAGGAGGAGCGCTTCAGAGCGTTGAGACGGGGAAGGCGTCGATCAGCTTCTGCACCAGGCCGAAGTAGCTGCCTGACAGTGGCTCGTTGGGCCATAGCCGGATGCAGAGATCCTTCATGGCCTGCTCTGCCATCTGGTGTAGCTCCATCAGCTGCTTCAGCTTCTCGACAATAAGAGGAGGGCACTCGGGGGCTTCAAACTGTTCCTAGAAGAGACGAGCTTCATCTCCTTCTTCCCGCGAAGCATATATCTTATTTGCGTCTGCTACGCTCTTCTGGAGGTCGAAGCAGGCGCTTGAGGAATGCCACACCTGGGTAAGAAACTCAAACTTGCTATCCCCAAAGACACACTGCAATAAGTATGGCTTACCATCCGTTATAACCTTCGCTTGGCGGACTTGCTCCTCAAAGTACCTCCTATCCACCCGTTCTTTTTGGAGTTCGGTTTTCAGGGTGGATAGTTCGGTGGCCTGCTCCTTGCCTTTTTGCTCAAGGGCCTCACGCTTGTGGCTGACGTCCTTGAGCTCCTGTTGGATCTCCTACACCCGAGCCTCGTGCTTGTTGCTGGTGTCTCTCAAAGCTGAAAGCACGGTAGCCGCTTGTTCGGCCGCCGCCCTATCAACCGCCGCCTCATCCTTCGCCTACCGTAGCTCGGCCTTGAGCTTCTCTACCTCCTTCGCCAAGGCTGTGTGATCATTAACGATATGAAAAACTGCATTGACAGTATTATGGCGGAGGTTTTAGAGTATTGACTTAAGCTTACCTTGCACCTCGTCGAATCTCTTGTTGAGAGCATCAAGCTCGTCTTCGGAGCTTTTGAGATTTCGATTCATTTCGTCCAGCTCAGCATCATTCGCAGCCGCCGCCGAAGATAAAGCCTGCAAACACACAAATCCTTCTCGGGTTAGATGGGTTCAAAACTTCCGAACTGTCATCAATCTGATCCTTTGTCCGGTCCTCTTAAAGGCTGTTAGAACATTCCGACCATACAGTTTCGTATATAGTTCGGAAAATGGTCCATGATTGACCCCAAGGTGAGTTTTTCTTCAAACTCACCTAGGGCTCGAGGGCTGCCATGTATATAATAATAATAAAATTGTAAACAGAGTGTCGCATGGCTCACCTGAAAGCCCGTTAGGAGACCCTTGAAGGCCTCCTTCAGCCCGTTGTAGACGGACTGAATGCTCTGCAATACCACACCCATAAGGGTGCAGTCCTCCGCGGAGATGGAGGCGCTTGATAGAGCCTCCCCCATGACCGTCCACCCATTGGACGGTGGTGCCGGTGGTGATCGGACAACCTGATCACCAACCGGGGATTGAACCGGCACCTCCGGAGGCATGGTACGCTCCGGAGATGTCCTTGGAGGGGACTGGACGTCCCCCCGTCCGGACTCCTCAATATCTGGGTGGGCTTCTGCCCCCTGTTCTTTGGTGGCCGGGGTGTTAGCCTTTGCCATGATGTCGTCTCCCCCACCACTGGTGCCCGGCTCCATAGGAGCATGTTGGGATGACACCTCCGTGGTGTCCTTCGTGGCGCCCGGAGGAGTGGGATGCGACGCATTCCCTCTCTCTACTAGTTCGATGGGTGGGGTCTCCCCATCCGAAACCTGGTCGGTGGGGAGGACGCGCGGTGGGCTGCAAAATTTGTAAGTACTTGCATGTTAGTAACCTTCAAAACTTATCGATGATAGCTGAGGAAGTCTTGGGATCCTTACATTCGAGCTGGGGGCTTGACCCTTTGGTTCCTTTGTGGAACCCTCTCGAAGTCATCGGACTCGGTATCCGAGTCCGAACTGTCGTCGGACAGGACTACCTGTGTACGACGTGTCTTCTTCTGGGCGGGAGGAGGTACTTCCTCCGTGGCGTCCGATGATGCCACCCTCTTTCTTGCGAGGGGGAATCGCCCTCCCCCTCGACCTCGTCCTCATCCTCATGCTCCTCTTGATTCGAGGAGGCATGGGTTTCCTCAGACACAACCTCTGGCTGGTCCTGTATATGCAGGCCTTTTTGGCCTGGTTTCTTCTTCTTCTCCTTCTTCGCTGGCACCTCGTGGGGCACCTCGACGAGCATCTCCGACAACAGCCTTGACCTGATGTCTTCGGGCTGAGGCGTTGGGCAATTGATGCCTATGGCTTTGCTCAACCATTTCTGCAAAAGTGGTCGGAGAAGTGCTTAGATTTTCCAAAGGAAAAATAAAGCCGATCAATCAAAACTATGTCATACCTCGGTAGAAGGCTTGTCGGCGTGCAGACCCCAATCCTCCTCCTCGACTGGCCATCCTTCTATGCCTTGAAAAGTGCCTTCCACAACTTCTCCCGAGTAGTGTGGAAGAGGTGACGAATCATGGGCTCCTTATCAAGCTGATGAGCCCACATGGGAGAATCCCGGCGTTGGCAGGGAAGGATGCGTCACTGGAGCATAACCTGGACCACGTTGGTCAGCGCAATGTCGTTTCTGACCATGGAGCCGATGCGCTTCTGCAGGTTGTGCACCTCCTTGTCCAACCCCCAGTCGAGGCCCTTTCGGAGCCACGAGGTCAATCTGGTGGGGGGACCGGATCTGAATTCGTCCGGTGCAGCTCGGCCCTCCTCCCTTGACTTGGTGATGTAAAACCACTCTTTCTGCCATATTTTGATGGTGTCGATGAAGGTGCTGGATGGCCATCCGACGCGGGGGAGTTTCCTGATAACAGCCCTACCGCAGTCTGCGTGTTCGCCTGCGACACACTTCAGCTTGATGTTAAACACCTTGAGCCAAAGGCCGAAGTGTGGATCGACTCGCAAAAAGGCCTCACAAACGAGGATGAAGGCTGGTATGTGCATGACGGAGTTCGGGAGGTCGTGGAAGTCGAGGACGTAGAAGAACATGAGCCCCCTGGCAAAGGGGTGGAGCGGGAAGCTCAGTCCCCGGATGAAGTGGGGAATAAATACCACCCTTTTGCTTGGCTTGGGAGTGGGGATCACCTGGCCCTTCTACGACGCGCGTCGATAGATGTTGGTGGGGAGGTAGCCGACGTCCTTAAGGTCTCAAATGTCTCGATCAGTGACCGTGAAAGCCTCCCACTTGCCATTGGATCCGGAACCCGCCATGGATTAGCTCGGAGGAGGTGTGGTGGAAAACCTAGATCTGCGCTGTGGAAGCTCACAAGATTGGGGAAGCAGAAGGGTGCGAATGGGAAGCAGGGTTAGGCCTTGGGGTTTTTATTCCCGTTTTATGAGGCCTATCACTGTTTGGCCTCCCTGTGCTCCGTCGTGGATCCCTCCGCTTCCCGAGACGTGCGTGTTATTGCACACGCATGATTAAACGTATCCCGTATAAAACGGGACACGATCTGTGCATTGATGGATCGTGTTGATGAAAACGGCCTCGAACCATGAATCGAGTTTTTGCAACTCCCTTAGCGGGTGTGGTGGGCCGTGACTTTTCGTCAGAAAGGTCATTAGGGGACGTTATTTTACCCCTTGACATTTGGCCTTCAGGGCCAACCTATTCGCGGTGTTCGTACACGCCTCTATTCTGAAAACTACATGTCATCGGAGGCCGAACTAAACTCGGCGGGAAGAACTCACTTCGCAAGCCGAAGACTCTGATTATATGAAGCAACTGAAGCTAAGACCCTTGGTGTTGGAGGCAAGTTCGGGGACTATTGAGGGAGTCCTGGATTAAGGGGTGCTCGGGAGGCCGACCTTTTCCTTATGGGCCGGACTGTGTGGGCCACTTACCGATTGAAGGCCCTGTCTCCAGGAAGGAAGCTTCGGGATGGCTTGTCCTTCACGTTTGATGTAGCGAATAGGCATGTATAAATCTCTTCGGCGTGTAACCGACCATGTGTAAACCCTAGGTACCCTCGGCGTCTATATAAGTCGGATGGTTTTAGGTTGTAGAGAACAACTCATCTAGGGTTTAGCTATTCGATCTCGAGGTAGATCAACTCTGTAACCCACATATCATCAATACAATCAAGCACGACGTAGGGTATTACCTCCATAGGAGGGCCCAAACCTGGGTAAAACCTTGTCCCCTTCGTCTCCTGTTACCGTCGATTCTAGTCTCACAGCTTGGGACCCCATACCCGAGATCCGCCGGTTTTGATACCGACACCTCCCACCTTCCAGGGTCCACCGCCCTACATCGACCTCACTAGCGACGAGGACGACAACGGTGGCGCATGAGACGACGACGGGCACGGCATCGACGGCGGCAACAGCATGGGCGGCGCTTTTTTTAAGTTTTTAAGTTAATTATGTTAATTAAGTACTGTGAAAGGCGTGAAGACTATGTTGTATTAAGTTTATATGTTTAATTATGTTTTATCGTTAATGTTTGCGTTTTATTTGAATTTTTTCGATATTTTTATTTGGGTTTGCATTTTTTATATCATGCGGCCGCGCACTGGACGCACCCACACGGCAGCGGCTCGATTCGGACGTGGGTTACTCCATTAGAGCAACTCCAATGGGGCGACCCAAACGGACGGCGATTTCATCCGCTTTTTGTCCGTTTGGGTCGGCCGGCCGCCCGGCGTCTGCCCTCTTTTAGATTTGTGTCGGTAGCACGCCCAACGCGCGGACCCATATGTGTCGACATGGCCGGCTGGCCGCCCAATATTACATTGATTGCATTCAAACATATTGTCAAATAAACATAGTTTTACAAGCCGAGTACAAAAAAATGTTTCACACAGTTTTGCAAACAAATAAAAGAAGATACATCTATTGGTTGCCAACATGAGCCCACGTATGCTCAATCAAATCATTTTGCAGTTGCACATGAGTTTCCCAAGCACGCATGTCTTCATGAAATTGGGTGAACTGTTCAAACGTTGCCGCTACTCCATGCTCAGGCACAACATTCTCACCCTGAAACTGAAAGCCTTGATCATACAGACGTTCCGGGCGCTCGTCTTCTACGATCATATTGTGCATGATCACACAAGCAGTCATCATCTCCCACATTTTCTCCGTGCTCCAGGTATTAGCAGGATACCGAACGATGCCCCATCGAGATTGCAAAACACCAAAGGCACGCTCGACATCCTTCCTAGCACTCTCTTGCTCTTGGGCAAATCTTTTCCTCTTCTCTCTAACAGGGTTGGGTATTGTCTTGACAATAGTGGTCCATTGAGGATAGATACCGTCACCCAGGTAGTATCCTTTGTCATAGTTGTGTCCGTTGACAGTAAAGTTAGGCGGTGGGCTGTTGCCTTCGGCAAGCCTAGCAAACACCGGTGAGCGTTGAAGCACGTTGATATCATTGTGTGATCCAGCCATGCCAAAGAAAGAGTGCCAGATCCAGAGATCTTGAGACGCCACGGCCTCTAGTATGACAGTGCAAGCCCTGACATGTCCCTTATACTACCCTTGCCAAGCAAAAGGACAGTTCTTTCACTCCCAGTGCATGCAGTCTATGCTGCCAAGCATCCCTGGGAAGCCCCTTCTGGCATTCATCGCCAACAAACGGGCTGTATCTTCAGCTGTCGGCTCTCTCAAGTACTCAGGACCAAACACATCAATAACAGCCTTGCAGAATTTATACAGGGACTCTAGGCATGTAGACTCGCTCATACGGACGTACTCGTCAATGAGATTACCAGGCACTCCGTATGGAAGCATTCAGATGGCGGCCGTGCATTTCTGATAAGAGGGGAAACCAATCTTGCCGATCACATCCTCTTTGCACTCGAAATAGTTATCATAGCCGACCACTCCCTCTCTAATACGGTTGAAAACATGTCTACTCATACGAAAACGGCGGCAGAATTTTTGATGTTTGAACAACGGGTTTGTTGTATCAAAGTAGTCCTTCCAGAGAAGGAAATGCCCACTCTCTTGGTTGCGATTCAACGCCGGAAGGTGGCCCGGAATGGAGTCACGAAACAACGGCCGCTGGCTGTTTAGGTGGTGATGGACCAACACGGCAGCCAATATCTCCTCCTCGTCGTGGGACGACGAATCGTCGGAGTCGCAAAGGAAATTGCGGAAGAAGAACTCGTCGGCGGAGTCCATTTCGTACCTTGGCAAACTGTCGAACAACTTGCGGGCGTCGAAGAAGGAGTCGGCGGGCGAGGGGAGTCGCGGCGGGCACGGACCAGCTAGCTGCCCTGCCGGCGTCCGACGAGCGTGTCGGTCGGGTCTGGCCGGGGCGGCGAGGCGGCTTCTTGGTCGGGGGCGGCTGTGCGGTGGGGGGAGCGGCGGTGGGAAGCAGATTGCTCCCCGGCGGCAAAACGGCGGTGGCAGGCGACGGGGGGAGTTGGACGGCGTTGCTGGGCGGATGTGGAGGCGGCGGCAGCTGGCAGAGTCGCCGACAAAAATGGGCGGATGTGGAGGCGGCAGCGGCGGCGGCGACGAAGGAGGTGGGCGGTTGTTGTTGGCTGAGGGGAGAGGGGAGGCCAATGTGCCACCGACCAGCGAACCCGAGAAAGGGAGAGGAAGAGCGCGCACGTCCGTCTCGTGTCCACGCCGACGCAAATCCGCTTAAAAATGGAAAGGGAATGGATCGTCCGCGGATGAAAAGCGGACGCGCGTCCGTTTCGATCGACGCGTTGGGTCGCTTTTTATGTACGTGTCGACCTAAACGGACGGTGACGAACGAAATAGGTCGTCTCGTTGAAGTTGCTCTTACCGCTTCAAACGGACGAAAAACATGTAGAAGCGGACGTTTTTTGGGTGGTGCGCTCGAGTTGGCGTTAGAGCAGGGAGACATCGGTGTCCCGTCGGTGCCGTTCGCACGTGACACACCAATTAGCGCGGGCAGCCTCTGCCGATTAATCAACTAATCACCGTCTCATCAGACTGTCAGAGCTCCGGTAAAATATCCTCGGCGCCCGACCCTATTAATAAACCCTCACACTCTTCGGCCGCTGCACACGCGCGCGCGCACGCAAGAACCGGCCAAGCCCAGCGCACGAGCAAGCAAGGGGAGGGGACAGGCGAGAGACAGCGCGCGGCGCGAGATCGAGATGAAGGTGGATGTGGTGGACACGACGCTGGTGAGGCCCAGCGAGCCGACGCCGCGGCACACGCTCTGGCTCTCCAACCTCGACCTCGCCGTGCCCAAGACGCACACGCCGCTCGTCTACTACTACCCGGCGCCACCCGCCGGGGACGGCGATGGCGACGGCGGCGAGAAGGCTGAGAGGTTCTTCGCGCCGGAGAGGCTGCGGGAGGCGCTGGCGAGGGCGCTGGTGCCGTTCTACCCGCTGGCGGGGCGGATGGCGACGGGCCCCGACGGCCGGCTCGAGATCGACTGCAACGGCGAGGGCGCGCTCTTCGTCGTCGCGCTGGCCGACTTCACCGGCGACGAGATGTTCAGGGACTTCGAGCCCTCCCCGGAGGCGCGCCGCCTGCTCGTCCCCTTCGCCGCCTCCGGCGACCCGCCCTGCCTCCTCGCCATGGTCCAGGTACGGACGGCCCCCAATTTACTCGCCCTGCACTATTTTCTCTCGTCGACTAAATTCCCCATTTATTTTCGCGCGCACGACGGTGGAAACCCGGGAGGTGCTCTGTTCTGTAGTACGCCGACTGACTGTTCGCCCTCGCTGTCGCGTGGGTCCCCGACACCTGGGCCCACCTCGACAGTGAGGCGTAGTAGTACTAGTTACCGGACAGTCCCGCCACACAGTTACCGAATGTTGCGCCGTGTCGAACAGTGGTTGGATCGAAAGCATAATAATCTTCTTCTTTCGTGGACCTAAATGTTCTTTTTATCTGCGAGGTTTAAGAAGTGCTAGTAGTAGTGTGGAATCTATCTATCTCCATTTGCATAAAGAAATAGTTTTTTTTTAGTAAAATGATAGAACCAGATGCTGGCTTTCTTGGGCGGCCTGGTAATCTGGTAGGCGAGTATCCATGGAAATCTTTGCATGTTTGTTTATTTATTAGTCGTCGTTGATCGGAGAGAAAGATTACTTGAGCTCGTGTCTACCGCGCGGTACTTGTGCTTCTGCTGGCGCTCGCATGGCCGTCCGCGATCACCGCTACTCGTAGTAGCTGCCAATAATTTTGCTAACTAAAGGCGAGCGATGAATGCTTGGCGGGTGCGCTGCGTACGTGTTGGCGGTTTGCACGAGCTCGGCCAGGGTAGGGTGGGGGGCCAAGCGAAGTCAATAGTACTAGCAGCATAGCATCAATTATGGGTGGGTGGCAGTCCCGGAACAGATGAAGCAGATGACTGGCGATTTTGGATCGAGCCGTGTCCCGTGGTGACGACGACAAACTCGGGGGACAGGGCCACAGGGGATGATCTCATCTCATCCATCTCATCTCGCTTGGTTGCAAACCAACGGCTTGGACAGCAGTAGCGTCTGCGTTGGCGTTCTAGGCCATTTCCAGTGGTGAAATTTCTAGCTAGCTAGAAATCATGCCGGAAGGTGCTGCCGTTAGTTCACGGCACTACTTGCAGGGAATTTTAAAAAGAGCAGTTAGTTGACTTCAAGATCGAGCCCAACATTTTCTTCTGGTTAGGGGGTGCGCCGTGGCACATGACGGCTCACTGATCGCCGGCCCGGGAACGTAACCAACAGTCGATCCACCGGCGAGACGAGATGACTAGTGACTGTCCTGGAAGGAAGTAGTGGTACTCCAAGGAAACTGATGCACGGGAACAATTCCCCGAAAGAAAAAGTCGGAGCTTCTGATCTTGACTGTCCAGTCGTCCTTGTCTTGCCGAACACTCCAGTCCAGAAGCCGCGCCCGGAGCGACACGGCGCGCGGGTGGTCCAGCGGAGCATGGGCTCCCGCGCGCGACGCGTCCACGATTCCGGTGCCGGTTTCAGTGCCCCGCGGCGCGGTGCCAGTGTCGTGCTGGCCTGGCTTCCGTTGAGACGTTCCTTTCGCCCTGAAGATCCATTCTTCTAGACGATCCTTCGTCCTTGCAGCAAGTCCGTGGGATCCACGGGCCATCTTATTTGAGGCTTGTTTGATCGTCCAGGTCTCATCTTCCTCCGGATCCGGGGATCTGCCCTCCTTTGTGCCTATCCGCGTGTAGCAAGCCACTTGCCGCGGTTGTATTTGATCTGAATCGCTGAGGTGGAGGTCGACCGCGACGGCTCTGCTTTTGGCTTTAGCTTCCCCGCTAAGCGCCGTCTAGTTACCCGGAGGCGCTGCGCCTCCGATCAGGGTGCGCCTGCCGACGTGCCCACGTCATACCATATCTTCCTTCTAGATGGCTTCGGTACCGGACCGTGACATGTAACATTAATCTACTGGTGGTTATCGGGTGCCTGCATGACGGATAGGGACTGCGACGAGGCTCCTCCGCCCGAGCCCGTGATAGCTGCCTGGACACTAGCTGATTCTTGCGACATGATCAATCTTTTTGTGTTTTAATAAGGCTGGAGTTATGGCCTGCTTGCTGGTGATACCGCCGGAAGATAGCTCGTAGTTGTTGACAATTTGGACACAGAGTGAGCAGTCCCCGTCGTATTACAGTACGCTATTACTGCCTCGTGTGCAGTGGCGGAGACAGGGGCCTGCCCCCCCTAAGATCAGAAATTTAGTGCTAATTTGCTATGAACAGTGGTAGAATTAGCAATTATTTGTTGCTAAAAATCTGTTTTGCAGTAGTTTGGCCCTCCCCAATCTATTTGAGCAGCACTTGGCCCCTTATACATATTTCCTGGCTCCGCAATTGCTCATGTGTCAAGCAGTCGGGCCATGCTATTTGACCATGGTTATCGCGTGACATCGATCAGAGATTTAATAGAAGTGTCTAGGTCTCAGTCAAGTAATATAATATGCAAGAAAGAAAAAAATAAAAAAATTTGTTTCACGAATCTCGATGCAAGATCTACGGATGTTTCACGAATCTCGATGCAAGATCTACAGAAAGTCTAAGTCAACTGATTTCTATCAAAACCGTTAATACAAAAGCTCAGAGCTGGAGAACAAAGAGATGAATGAAGTGAATGGGAACGAAGAGATCAATGATCGTGCCATATCTTACGGTTATTATACCGGATGCGGAATGTAACCAATAAATTAATCAATCACTCGTGGGTTTGGTTTTGCAGGTGACGTTCCTGAAGTGCGGCGGCGTGGCCGTGGGCACGGGCATGCACCACGTGACGATGGACGGCGCGGGCGCGATCCAGTTCATCCGGACGTGGACGACCCTGGCGCGCGGCCTGGACGCCGCGTCCGTGTACCCGATCCCGCCGGTGCACGACCGCACGGTGCTGCGCGCGCGCTCTCCCCCGCACGTCACGTTCGAGCACCCGGTCTACTCCCCTAGCAACCTCAACGGCCTGCCCCGCGCCTTCGTCACCCGCGTCTACGCCGTCTCGCCGAAGCTCCTCGCCGACATCAAGTCGAGCTGCGCGCCCGGCGTGTCCACCTACTGCGCGCTCACCGCGCACCTGTGGCGCGCCATGTGCGTGGCCCGCGGGCTGGCCCCCGACGCCGAGTCGCGGCTGCGCGTGCCGGCCAACATCCGGCAGCGCCTGCGCCCGCAGCTGCCGGCCAACTACTTCGGCAACGCCATCGTGCGGGACCTCGTGACGGTGCGCGTGGGCGACGTGCTGTCGCAGCCACTGGGGTTCGTGGCGGAGCGGATCAAGCGCGCGGTGGCGCGGGTGGACGACGCGTTCGTGCGGTCGGTCATCGACTACCTGGAGCTGGAGTCGGAAAAGGGCAGCCAGGCGGCGCGCGGGCAGTTCATGCCGGAGACGGACCTGTGGGTGGTGAGCTGGCTGGGCATGCCCATCCACGACGCCGACTTCGGCTGGGGCTGCCCCAAGTTCGTGGCGCCGGCGCAGATGTTCGGCAGCGGCACGGCCTACGTGACGCAGGCGCCCGACAAGGACGACGGCGTGTCCGTGCTGTTCGCGCTGGAGCCCGAGTACCTGCAGTGCTTCGAGAAGGCCTTCTACGGGGAGTGACCGCCGCCTTTGAAAGAGGCACCAGGGGCAGTTGGGAGTTGATCGTGTGGAGTGCTGTATCATAACGCAACAGATACTGCGGAAGTGTTAAGATTGCTGCCTGTTTCTCGCGCCTTTCTTCGCTGCTACTATGTCACATTCTGGTCTAACTATTATCTATACAAAGCCTGAATGAAAATGGCCTCAGCTTTGGCTCTCTGAAGAAGAACTCATTTGTAATCCTAGAAACGGCCGTTGCCATCATCTGCACAAAAAGAGCAATGCTGGCGCATCAGCCTGTAGCTTCATTGCGCATGACTAGGTTTAGCATATCTGCACTACCAAGTGATCGATGCATTTGCTTTTTCCAAAAGCAAATAACATGCCAGTTCATGAAAACACACCGACAACGAACCCTTTTTTCTAAGAAAACAGTGAATGAACGCACGAGAAAGCATGAATTTCAAAAAAAGGCTGTGGATTTCAAAACGTGTTCATATTTAAAAACTCTTCATGATTTCAATAAAGGTTCTCAATTTCAGCATAAAGTTCATGTTTAAAAAAAAATAAAGGTTTAAAAAATGCACGAAAATTACAACTTTCTTGGATTTCAAAAAACATTCACGGAATTAAAAAGTGTTATCGGATTTCAAAAAATGTTCAAAAATTAAAAGAATGGTCATGAATTTGAAAAAGAGTTCGTCAGCTCAAAAAATGTTCGCAATTCAAAAACGTTGACAAATTCGAAATCTGTTCACGGATTGAAAAAATGTTTTTGAAAAATGTTCACCATTTTTAGAAAATGATGGAAAATTTATAAATTCACAGTATCAAATTTTATTTTCTATTTTTTGAAATGTTCGCCTATATAAAAATGTTTGAAGATTAAAAATCCCAAATTTTACAAAAAAGATTGAATTTTTGAAAAGCTTCACCATTTTAAGAAAAATCCTGGATTTCATAAATTGTCCATGTGTTTTCAAAAATATAAAAACGGGAATTAAATAGAAAAGGTAAAACCAAAATAAAAAATATCAATGAAAGTACGAGAACAAAAAAAGTTAGAAAAATATCAAAGAAAAACAGAAAAGAAGAAAAGAAACAGGTCTGCAAAAGAGCTAGTTGGGCTGCCCCAAGTGAACGTAATCGGGAGCTGGTTCACTTAGGCAGTAGTTAGCGACCTACGCGCCAAATACGAGCTGTCCCTATGGACCTCGGCGGTGCTATGTATCGCTCGGAGGGAGAGACCAACTAGTTAGCAAGCGTTTTTTCGAAAGCCTCTCAATCATTTTCATGCGTCGTTACTTAGAGCGTTCTCAGCCGTCGTTATGTGTCATGGTTTGAGCATTTTCTTCGGGGTTTTCGCTTTCTTAGGTGGATATTTTTCAGGTTTTTTTTGTGTGTGTCGGTTTTCCACCTTTCTTTGTTAGTTTTCGGATGAATTATTTTTTGTGAAAACGTGTTTTCTTTTCTTTTTCTTCTCGAAAAGCATGGTTTTGCTTTCATGAGAGACACGGTTGTACCTTTCGGAAACAGTAAAAATGTGTTTTCTATTTATTTTCTTTCGCGACAGGCACAATTTTGCTTTCGTGGAAGGGACAGTTGGTCGTGTCTCTTGAAAATGAAAAATATGTTTTTTTTCTTCCGTGAGAGGCCTTGATTTTTACGTCCATTTTTTTGTGATTTTTTTTCGTCAAAACCTATCAACATGGGATTTAGTTTTGAAGATCTCGACGCGAGGAATCCAACGATGAAAAGAATTCGAGATTTGAACGCACGATTTAAGAGATAAAATATTTTGAAATCTTTATAGGTTGCAACAAGTGGGACACATGCAGTACGTCACTTATCATAAACTGAAAAAGTGGGAGTGAACTTTAAAAGAAGCATTTCTCAACTAGTGATTTCGTCGTCGGGAGCACAATCACTCGCGTCGCTCATAGCGAGCATATGCTCACGTGCTACTTGGACCAGGCCAGTAACTGTAGCTCATGCCGGTTTCTTTCGTTCCTATTTTTATTTTGGCAATTTTGTTTCAAATAAAAGCAATGCTCGTGAATTCAAAATTTTTTTATGCATTTGAAAAGAAACCATGAATAGAAATGTTCATGGATTTGAAAAATATTGGTGAATATTGAAAATTTTCTTGAATTCGAAACAATGTTAGCGGATTCATAAAATGCTAGTTAATTCAAAAACTATTAATGAATTAAGGAAATGTTCGCCAATTCAGAAACAATCTTTTACAGTTAAAAAATTCCTCATATGTGAAATATGTAGAAAATTGAAAGTTTTTGGAAATTTTGAAGAAGTTCTTCAATTCAAAAAATGTTAATTAATGTGGAAAAAATCATGGATTTAAGAAAAACATAAAAATATTAAACGGTCAGGAATCATTAAAATGTTCACGAATTGAAAAAAAATGTTTATTAATTAATAAATTGTTCACGAATTCGAAAATGTATTTGCAAATTCACAAAGTATCCACAAATTTTAGAAATTTTGGAAATTCAAAAAATCTTCATTATATTGAAAAGAGTTTATTTTTTTTAGAAAAGGTGAATTTGAAAATATTCTTGTGAATTCCAAAACTGTTAGCAAATGAAAAAGATGTCCCCGAATGAAAAAACAAATTATTGAAAATATTCAAGAATATTAAGGAAGAAAGGAAAAGAAATAGAAATAATGAAAATAAAAAACATAGAGGAAACTGATAAATCCGGTACAAAAAAGAACCAATTTCGAAAGATTCCGGAATTCGTTAAACCAACTTTTCACAAAACTACAGAAAACTGCAAGTATTTATGTGTTAAAACCACTATGGGACAATGGGTGTAGTGAGCGCAACTTGGGCGGCACATGTTGGGGCGTGTGTGAGTGTGTTGACACGCGAACACGTCATCGTGTACCCTCGACGCCGGGGATGATGCACCGTAGCTCACGTCGAAGGAGGTCCGTCCGACAGCGCGATACGCAAGACAGTCGGCGGACGCTTTTGCAGACCCGAAACCCCGCACGCCCGGGAGGGACCCCGTTAGGGAGTGCGACGGCTATGGGCTGCCCTAGGTCAATTCGCTCGCCCCTAGAGCCTCGGGATTCGTAGCTTTCAAACGAAGAACAACGAAGAACGAGAAGAAAAACGAAGAGCATAGATGAAAAAAGTAGTATAGATTGATTTGTTCGATTGTGTGTTGTTCAATCGGCCATCACCCCCAACATATATAAGAGGCGGCTGGACTTCCCGTACAAGCAAAGGATTCGTCTAGGCTTTACTTACAGGATAATTACATCAATTCACGTCCTAGAGTCCTAGTTCTAGTTTCACTCGGATTTAACCCAAATCTGGCCCAATCTTCTGTCTTGCTTCTTGCGTGGACCGTGAAATCTACATATGACCTCCGATGGAGATGGTCCAAACATCAATTTTGTGTGCTTCGACGAAGTCAACAATCCGTATGTTGATCACGTTCCCAAATAAAGCCATCTTGAATATTACACGATGTTATCTTTAACTTCGACTCGGACTCGGTCATGTAGCAGACTGGACTGTTTGAGTGTTGTGGCATCTCTGCAGGCCGCATACTATCTCAGATGATAATGACCTTAAAATAAAAGTTGACCGTTTTGACGTTACGAACAACTTTCATGTTGAACACTTTTCCATCCGAGGCCATTTTGAACTTTCACTCGACCGAAACTTTCACTCGACCGGAATTTCCACTCGACCGGTAGTTTTCACTCGGACGGTGATTTTCACTCGGACGATAATTACACTCGGTCAATACTTTCACTCGACCGATACTTTCACTCAGACGGCAATTACACTCGGTCAGTACTTTTCATTCGGACGGCAATTTCACTCGACCGGACGGAAAACTTTTCACTCGGCAACACGGCAAGCGTTTCACTCGGCCGGCAAACTTTCACTCGGAAATCCCGAGTGAAACTCCAGACTGATTTTATTTTACCTCTCCAGGTCGCATACGACCTCGGATTAAAAAGAATTATATATCAAAATCAATCGCCTCGACGACGCGAAACTTTTTCATGTTGTAAGTTTTTCCATCCGAGGACGTCTCGAAGGTGCCACATTTTGCTTTGTGGTATGGCTGCACTCTGGTTGCTCTAACTTTTGCATATAACCTCAGAGTGAGATGATCTATATATCAAAATCGATCAGCTCCACGAGACGAAGCCAACCCATGTAGAACATTCCTTCATTCAACGTTGCCTTGGGGGCGTAATCGACCAAAAAGTACTCAGAACATCTAAATGACAATCCAAGTGTAATTTGGTCCTTGAAACGATGTCGAATGATTATGGCCTAAACATTAAGGTCGTTTCACACGGCACTATGAACTTTCTCGTAGAAAAAACCTGTTCGTTTGAGTCCATCTTTATTGCATTTTGCACCGTGCCAAAATCAGGTGTCAACACATGCCCCCCTGTTTTCGGCAAAGTTAGCATGCCGAAAAATAATTTGCACCACGTCTGTTCTAAGGACGATGTCAACACTTCATCGGCCATCTATATTTCTCAGGGCAATAATTATGTATCGGCCATGTTTATGCTAAGGGCGATAATCATATATCGGCTATTGCCTAATTAGGCTTCTTGCCACACACTCGGGTGGTACCTCTTCAGATATCTGCCATTGAGAGCTCGAGGTAATAATACTCCTTGTATGGATTTCACTAAATATGAATTTCCAAGAACTATTCTTGAAATCCTGAAAGGACCTTCCCAGTTTGGAGACCACTTCCTGAATTTTCTATCTCTAGAACCAATCGGCAGAATCACTTTCCACACAAGATCACCAACTTGAAAATTCTTCAACTTGACCTTTTTATTGTAAACTCTTGCTACCCTCAATTTGTCCTTCTCTATGGCCTTTAATGCAGACAAACTTTTATCAGCAACCTCATCAATATTGTCCATCATCAAATCATAAAAATCTACTGCTGATAAATCATTTTGTTTGGCTATTCTAAAAGCACTCAAATTTACCTCCATTGGTAAAACAACCTCTTGACCGTATACTAGCTCATACGGAGTTACCTTTGTAGCATCATGCCTTGAGATCCTATGTGCCCATAAAGCCTCAAACAACAACTCATGCCACTTTATTGGATTATCCTCAATCTTCTTCTTGATGAGTTTAATCAATATTTTGTTACTAGACTCAGCTTGTCCATTAGCTTGGGCATAATACGGAGATGAATTGAGCAACTTTATGTTATATGATTCGACAAACTATCTAACTTGATGTGACATGAAAGACGAACCTTGATCTGTAGTTAACGTCTGAGGAATGCCGAATGTATGGATGATGTGTTCGGTTATGAATTGAATTACCTCCGTATGTGTCATGTTCTTGAGAGGTACTGCTTTAGACCATTTAGTGAAATAATTGGTTGCCACCAACACGAACCGATGCCCCTTTGAAGAAGATGGATGAATTTGTCCAATGAAGTCTAAACCCCATCCTCTAAAAGGCCACGACTTGATAATAGGATGTAACATAGTAGCAGGAGCCAATTGAATATCACCAATTTTTTCACAGGCTTCACACCCTTTATAATATCTGAAGCAATCATTGATCATAGTCGGCCAATAAAATCCAGCACATCGTAAGAGCCATTTCATTTTGGGTGCCGACTGATGAGTCCACAAATGCCTTCATGTACCTCTCCCATAGCAACTCTTGCTTGGTCTTCGTCCAAACACTTTAAAAGAACATCTTCAACCGTTCGGCGATAAAGATCATCATCTCTCATAGTATATTTGAAAGCCATACGCCGAATAGCCCTGTCCACCCTTTCACTCGGATTGCACAAGTAATCAATAATGGGCTTCCTCCAGTCATGATTTTCACCTGTACTAGATTTATTGTTAGTGGCCGAATCAGTGGGCTCTAGTTCGGCCTCTCCCATATTAGCAAGACAAGACATCGACTTTTGAAAAATATGAAACATGCTATGATCAATATGATAGTCGGATGCTTGTTGTGCTAACTCATTTGCTCTCCAATTGTCATGTCTAGATATATGAGCAATGCTAAAATAATCCAAAGTAGAAATCGCATCTTATCAAGATAAACATTAAGTAATTCGTCTAAACATTGAAAGATTTTGGACACTTGCTGCACTACTAATAACGAATCACCAAAAGCCTCAACATGCGTAGCACCTATAGCGAGCAATATCTCTAAACCGAATAATAATGCTTCATATTCGGCTTGATTATTTGTGCAAAAGTATTCCAGTCTGCATGAGGCTTCAAAAATAGCACCATGAGGAGATATATAAACAATACCAACACCTTGGCCATTGCTACAAACTGAACCATCAAAATATAACCTCCATGGCACTAACGATACAATATTTATGTCAACATCATGCTTGTCATTAATCCGATGCTCAACAATAAAATTAGCAACAATTTGGCCTTTCATGGATTTTAGAGATTCATAAGCCAAATCATACTCAATTAAAGCATAAGCCCACTTGCCAATCCTACCACTAAGAATTGGCCTATGCAACATGTATTTAATGACGTCGGTTTGACAAGCTACTATGCAGGCACTCGGCACAAGGTAATGTCTTAGTTTTGTGTAAGCATAATATAAACAAAGGCATAACTTTTCAATAAATGTATACCTTGTCTCAGCATCCAATAAGCGTCGACTCAAATATGTAATAGTATGTTCTCTTCCTTCGGTTTCTTGAGTCAATACAACACCAATAACACCTTCCTTTGCCACAATGTAAAGCCTAAAGGGTTCTTTATGTTTGGGTGCTTTCATCACCGGAGGAGTGCTCAAATAAGTCTTGATCATGTCGAATGCCTCTTGCTGTTTTGCCCCCCCAAGTAAAATCAGCATCATTCTTTAACCGAAGGATAGGAGTGAATGCATCAACCTTCCCTGACAAATTAGCTATGAACCTTCTCAAATAATTGACCTTGCCAAGGAATTTTTGCATATCTCTCTTGCATGTCGGAGCCTCCACTTTTTGTATAGCTTCTATCTTTTTGGGACCAATTTCTATGCCATTCTCATGAATAATGAAACCCAAAAACTTTCCAGCCGACACGCCGAATGCACACTTCAAAGGATTCATCTTCATTCCATATTTTTTCATTCTTTCAAAGGCCAAACGCAAATCGGCTAGATGAGATTCAAAAGCATCCGATTTGACAACAATATCATCAATATAAACCTCAAGTATAACACCGAGTAAATCATGAAAGATTAAATTCATAGCCCTCTGATACGTGGCGCCAACATTCTTTAACCCAAAGGTCATCACTATCCACTCAAACAAACCAAGGAATCCGGGGCACCGAAAAGTCGTTTTGGACATGTACTCTTCGGCCATGAAAATTTGATTATAACCCGCATTACCATCAAGAAAGCTAATAACCTTATGTCCAGAAGCATCATTAATAAGCATATCAGCTATGGGCATGGGATACTCATCATTGGGCGTAGCTCTATTCAAATCCCTGAAATCAATGCACACCCTTATCTTGCCAGAGCCCTTCTTCTCTACTGGTACAATGTTAGAAATCCATTCGGCATACCTGCAAGGTCTAATAAAATTATCTTTAAGTAAATGACCGATCTCTTCTTTGATCCGTTCATATGTTTTTGGATTAAACTTCCTGGCCGATTGCTTATAAGGTCCAAAACCAGCCTTTATAGGTAACCAATGCTCCACTAACTCTCGGCTTAAACCGGGCATCTCATGATACTCCCATGCAAAGCAGCAAACATATTCTTTCAACAACTCGATCAACCTATCCTTATGATCGGCTCTTAAGATTTTATTTACAAATGTCGGCCTAGGAACTGAACCATCCCCATATATCTATTTCTTCTAATGGATCTGCCGACTGAAAATCTTGTCCTAATGTATCCATGTCATCCAACTCCTCTACAAATTCATACATATCGTTCTCGCTAGACAGATATTTTAAAAGACGTTTCTGCAACCACTCGGAATTAGAATCCATTTAAACATATCATACCTTGGAGCCTATTGCCACTAATCGGCTTTAAAGAGACGGGCACAAAGCCATTCTTCGTTGCACTAAGGAAATCAAACTCTGACAAGTCGCGTCCCATCAAGGAAGTAGCATTGGGATGTTGCCAATCCACCGATGCATCGACCAAAGCAACACAAGACGAGTTATCCGCATGAATGACTTCCACCTCATCACCAACCCACTGGATCAAAAACTGGTGCATGGTAGATGGCACGCACTGGTTTGCATGAACCCAATCACGACCTAGTATGACGTTGTAGTTACCTTGCACCTCAGCGACAAAGAACGCAATAGCCAAAGTTTTGCTTCCGACTGTAAGCTCCACATACATCACACCTTTGGATTCAGTTTTCTCTTTGCCTTCAAACCCACTAAGCACCATAGTAGTCTTGATTAATTCATCATCGGGCAAACCTAATTTCTTGAAGACCGAATAGGGCATGAGATTCACCATAGCACCACCATCAACAAGCATCCGAGTGAGTGGCGATCCATTAATATGACCTTTGAGGTATAACGGTTTCAAGTGCGTCACTGGTTCCTTTGGCTTCTTGAATATTGCATTTCTGGGGCCAAAATCCAGCTGAGCCACTTCCCCTTCTTCATCTATAGCACGGAATTCAGCGGGTAAGTAATACACCATATTGATATCCATACCTTGATGAACCGGTGTAGACTCATAGTCCAACATATCGTCTTCCTCTTCACGTGCATCCACTAAATCTGAATTATGTCCGAGTGAAGGAGAAGTAATAGGCGACTGAGACGATGTCACAACTACATCGTCCTCTTTTGGTGGTGTAATTACTACTGTGATAGATGTAGAAGAATCTATGTCTCACATTGGTTTGGGCTTCCACACTTGCTTCGCTGGTATATGGGCCGAGTGACATTAAACAACTCGTCCCTTTGCTTCTCAGCCTCTTGTTCTGCCATCTCTTGATTTCTCAACCTTTGTAATTTCCTCTTTTGTGTCTTCGTTAGCCCTGGAGGACACCACCTTGGCCGAGTGTATTTAGGATCAATTGGCTTCACTTGACTGGCACTTGCTTCATGATCATTGGTCGAGTGCTTCGGCGTGATAACAAGTATCGACTCAGTTGGGTTGCTATGCACAGTCGACTATTGCGTGGTGAACATTTCACTGCCCAAGATGAGCGAGTCGGCATTGATATTTTCCTTGCCCTTCCCTGACTCCACTGCTGCAACACTTGACAACTTGACGCGCCACTCTTGTCGACTTTTCTGGCCTACGAAGTTTTCACTCGGGCGCACCCTTTTACTCGGACGAAATCCATTCGGATGTTCGACTGAGTAGAATCCACTCGACCGAATTCTTTCCTTCAGATAACTTCCACCCGGGTGCATTCTTACACTCGGATAGTTTTCACTCGGAGGCATATTTTGACCAACTGAGTAATGGACACCCATGTTCAGTCGGCTTTCATACGAGCATCAAAGTTGATCCCAAATAGGTTGCCGTTGTTCTTGCGGAAACGCCACCCTTGATCCAGTCGGTTTTGCATGCCGACTGACATATTAGCTGATGGTGACCTTGGTCGCTTCAGGTACGATGACCGATTAGAGCTAGAACCGGTCGACTGATTTACATATTTGGATAGCAGCATATCAAAAGTTGGCTTGATTCGGTTACGATGTACCTTGGCTTCAATCCTCTTCCACTTGCCAACTTCTGGACTCTTGGGTTTAACAAATTTAACACGAGTGTCTTGTTGCACTTGTGGTTGCCCCCCGAGTGCAGGATTCTTGATGGTGATCTTGATTACTTCCCTGCCATTGGGTTGCTTGTCAAACACAACCTGCCTCCCAAAGACCTTGCTATCCTCCTTGCTTTTCCTGGGCTCACCAACAATGACATTAGTTTTATTAGCAAATTCGGCTACCTCCGGCCGAATGAGCAACTTTTCCCCCTCCAAATCCAGAGTGTTCATTGGGAAGGGATGCTTATCCATTTGCATCTTAGAAAAGTCCAATCGTCCATCATTAATGGCCGATTGCATCTGTCGTCAAAAAACATTGCAATCATTAGTAGCATGAGAAAAAGAATTATGATATTTGCAATAAGCACGCCGTTTCAACTCTTCAATCGATGGTAAAGTGTGAGATATCCTAACGATCTTAGCTTGCAGCAAAGCATCAAATATTTTGTCACACTTAGCAATGTTAAAAGTAAACTTCATCTCTTCATCATGATTCTTATGAATCGGTTTTAGATCATTGCAAGTAAACGGTTTGGCCTTAGACGGCCAAACAAATTCAGCAGCATACATATCACCTTCATCGTCCGAGTGATCACTACCATACTCAACCATATTCATCTTAGGACGATCAGTTTTATATCTATGCATCTCGTTGAGATCTTTGCTCTGGCTCTCCTCAGCCAAAGCCTTTTGCAAGACTTGGTTGACACTTAAGAACTCATAGCCTTCTAGCTTTTCCCTAATGTGAGTTTTCAAACCACTGAGCACAAGGTCAACCAAGTCCCTCTCAGTTATCACCAAACTATAGCACCGGTTCTTTGTATCTCTAAATCTCTTGACATAATCGGAGATCGATTCATCATTTTTCTGCTTAACCGATGTAAGATGTGATAATTTAAGTTCGTTGTCGCCGCTATAAAAGTGATCATGAAATTTCTGTTCTAGCTGCGAACACACATGGATAGAACCATGTGGTAAAGAAGAAAACCATGAAAATGCAGTACCAGTTAATGATAAAGGAAATAAGCGCACTTTCAATTCATTCAACGAGCCTGCTTCACCCAATTGTGCTAAGTATTGACTAACATGTTCCCATGTGGTTTTTGTGCCTTCTCCATTGAACTTAACAAAATCTGGAATTTTATATCCCGGAGGGCACTGGATAGCGTCAAAGTACTCGGGGTATGGTTTTTGGTAAATCCGATTTCGAGGTAACTCAGCTCCAAAATTCTCTCTAAGCATCTTAGCCATCTCCTCTATAAAACTAGCTAAAGTATTGTTCGCAGTAGACGGTGAAGCTTGCTGTTGTGGGATGGGAGGAGTAGAATTACTAGTAGTAGGCAGGAACTATGGCACGTATGCCGAACCATAGTTCAGCTGTGGCCGAGTGCTTGCACCTATAGGTACAGCTTGGTTCAGTATAGGTACCGAACTTGGCATGCTCATGATGGAATTAGTAGGTGCAGCCACAATCTGATTAGTGTGGGTAGGATAGTAATTCATCGGCATGGGAGGTGCCGATGAAAGAGGTAAAGACAGATTAGGGTTTTCTACACTAGCAGCCACAACAATATTAACACTAGACGATTGAGGCATATTTTTCTGCGCATTGGTATTTTCTATGAAAGTTTGATAGACCAAATTATTACCATCGGCAATACGACTCTCAATCTCAGCCCACTGCTTGAGAGAAAAGGTAGTACTTACAGGAGGTTTAACCTGCTCGGCTTGAAGAGGAGGGAACTTGATTTCTCCAATCGGAGTGATATTGCCTTGGCGATCTTTCTTGAAGTTTCCAAGGAATTCCTGCAACTCCTTCTCTTCACGTGCCTTGTTGTACTCCTCATAAGCTTGGCGATGATCAGCCGATAGTTCATCAAGCTTGGGCTTAATGATGTTATTGGCATCTATCTCAGCTGGCTTGGGAAGATCAGACATGATGGTTGATGAGGATGATTGATCTTTAGTCCCCAGCGGAGTCGCCAAAAAGTGTGTTGAAACACGAACACGCCACCGTGTACCCTCGATGCCGGGGGTGATGCACCACAGCTCCCGTCGAAGGAGGTCCGTCCGGCAGCGCGATACGCAAGACAGTCGGCGGACGCTTTTGCAGACCCGAAACCCCGCACGCCCGGGAGGGACCCCGTCAGGGAGTGCGGCGGCTATGGGCTGCCCTAGGACAATTCGCTTGCCCCTAGAGCCTCGGGATTCGCAGCTCTCAAACGAAGAACAACGAAAAACGAGAAGAAAAACGAAGAGCGTACATGAAAAAGTAGTATAGATTGATTTGTTCGATTGTGTGTTGTTCAATCGGCCATCACCCCCAACATATATAAGAGGCGGCTGGACTTCCCGTACAAGCAAAGGATTTGTCTAGGCTTTCCTTACAAGAGAATTACATCAATTCACGTCCTAGAGTCCTAGTTCTAGTTTCACTCGGATTTAACCCAAATCTGGCCCAATCTTCTGTCTTGCTTCTTGCGTGGGAAGTGGAATCTTCATATGACCTCCGATGGAGATGGTCCAAACATCAATTTTGTGTGCTTAGGCGAGGCCAACAATCCGTATGTTGATCACTTTCCCAAATAAAGCCATCTTGAATATTCCACGAGGTCATCTTTAACTTCGACTCGGACTCGGTCACGTAGCAGACTAGACTGTCCGAGTGTTGTAGCGTCTTTGCAGGCCGCATACTATCTCAGACGATAATGACCTTAAAAGAAAGTATACCGTTTTGACATTACAAACAACTTTCATGTTGAACACTTTTCCATTCGAGGCCATTTTGAACTTTCACTCAACCGGAACTTTCACTCGACCAGAATTTCCACTCGATCGGTACTTTTCATTCGGACGATGATTTTCACTCGGACGGCAATTACACTCGGTCAATACTTTCACTCGACCGGTACTTTTCACTCGGACGGCGATTTTCATTCGGACGGCAATTTCACTCGGCCGTACGGAAAACTTTTCACTCGGCTGGACGGCAGGCGTTTCACTCGGCCGGCAAACTTTCACTCGGTAATCCCGAGTGAAACTCTAGGCTGATTTTGTTTTACCTCTCCAGGTCGCATATGACCTTGTATTTAAAAGAATTATATATCAAAATCAATAGCCTCGACGACGCGGAACTTTTTTATGTTTTATGTTTTTCCATCCGAGGATGTCTTGAGGGCCTAATGACTCGCGCGACCCATGAGACATGTGTCTGATCTCCTGCGCCACATTTTGCTTTGTGGTGTGGCTGCACTCTGGTTGCTCTAACTTTTGCATATAACCTCAGATTGAGATGATCTATATATCAAAATCGACCAGATCAACGGGATGAAGCCAACCCATATAGAACATTCCTTCATTCGAGGTTGCCTTGGGGGCGTAATCGACCAAAAAGTACTCAGAAGATCTAAATGACAATTCAAGTGTAATTTGGTCCTTGAAACGATGTCGAATGATGATGGCC
This sequence comes from Hordeum marinum, assembly GCA_022496015.1. Taxonomy (NCBI): domain Eukaryota; kingdom Viridiplantae; phylum Streptophyta; class Magnoliopsida; order Poales; family Poaceae; genus Hordeum; species Hordeum marinum. The sequence continues at coordinate 297,529,561 of CM039676.1, forward strand.
TAAACATCAAGGTCGTTTCACTCGGCACTATGAACTTTCTCATAGAAAAAACCTTTTCGTTTGAGTCCACCTTTATTGCATTTTGCACCGTGCCAAAATCAGGTGTCAACAGAGTGATCCGCCCATATTATGCGGTACAGGTGATACATATCAATTTCATGTGAATGATACATCTCAAACGTGGCTATAATTATTTATTGTCAAATGTCGTTATGTTATCACTTTTATATGCTTCATATGTCATTTATATTATTTTCTAGACTCACCTATAGTGTCACTTCTTGTTTTTTGCATGTGTTTGGTTTCGTAGAAAACCATACTTACAGAAGTCTAAACACGCGGAACTTTTTGATGATTATTTTTGAACAACAAGAAACCCTAGAAATTTTTTGGGACATGTCAAGGGGATCCACGAGGAAACCAGATGGACAGATGGCGCGACTAGAGGATGGCCACGCCACCTGTCCATTTTCCCCCTATGAGGTCACCTAATTCCGTGCCTATAAATATCCTAATATTCTGTAACCATCAGAAGTGAACCCGAAATTTTTTTATCGTCATTGCAAGCCTCTCTTCCGAAGCGATCCCATCTTGAGCCCTATTTCGGTACTTTGCGAAAGTGGTGATCATTGGGGAGGGCATGTTCATCACCTTTGATGTGTGAGTAGTTTCACCAGGACCTACATGTCCATAGTAGTAGCTATATGTCTTTATGTTTCTCTCTTTTTGATCTTCAATACAACGATCTTCTCTGAGATCAATCCGATGTAATTCTGGTGGTGTGTTTGTTGGGATCCGATGAATTATGAATATATAATCGGATTGTTCATTGATTTATGTTGATTCTCTTCAATCTCTTCTATGCGTAATTTTATAGCTAGGTATGCTTTTCACTCTATGCTTCTTCTTTAGCGAAGATAGATGAATAGTTCTTCAGAGGGAGTGGTGCATAGTAATGGGTTCAATCTTGCAATGATCTTGTCGAGTGACAAAAGGGACGACTGTGTTGGGTTCTAACGCAGGTGCATTGCATGCCAATTAAAACTTTCCTATGCGCAGAACATCTAGGAACATGATACGGAGATGGATTACACATCATTACCACTAGACGCGCAGTCCCGTGCAGCGGAAGTAGAGTTGGGGCAGCGCGTTCGCGAGGTCCGTCTCCTCCTCGACTGATCTCCCTCGAACAGCCAGTCCAATCTCCCTTGCGTAGCCGGTCGTCGGATACCACATACAAGTTTCCCGGAGCGGCGCAAGTGTACCGCCTCTAACGGTATCCGTGCGTACAGGAGGAACACCATGCGACGGACTACTAGATCTGATCACATAGTTCGGCGGCGAGTGGAGGTGGCTAGTTGCAACACATGCAAAGCCCCAATCACGACGCCCAAGCGATCAACAGGATGGGTGTGCCGCACCTCCAATATATATAGGCATCCGTCGCGGGCTCAACTCTTGGGCCTCGCACGGATCCTAAAGCCCATGTGTTCCTTCCCTTAAGCGCGTGACCCCTTAGGTTCTCGTTCACTTGGTCGCGAGTCAGATTACCTCCGGCTCGACCAGTCGGTAGCGGCCTCTAGCAAAGCGTGCCGACTCCAAGTGTCTGATGAAGCTGGTTAGGCGAACCTGTATTTCACACTTCCGTTCCCTTTGCCACACAATATATATTGTCGTGCTCAAGGCGACATGGTCATCCTTGTTGCCGCACGACCTCTTTCTCATTCCGATGAGTCCGACCAACACTTCGAATTATATCACAATCCTCATCGCATGGCCATGCTTATCCAGAACGGATCACCCAAGGGGCCCAGAGTATATCTCTCCTCATCAAAGGGGCAAATCTCATCTTGCTCGACTACGTCTCGCAGCATGGGTCTGGACAAGCCCGAAACCTACCTTTATAACTACCCTATCATGGAGTAGTGTTTGGTCGGCCCAAAGCAAGTCTGTCACCATCCCGAATACATGCGTCAGCTCAGGTCTTAGGACACAGAACGTATGTTGTATTAGAGACTCACAGATGACCTAACGCTGCATCTCATAGTCGGGTCTGACCAACTCAGACCTTATCTCGGCTCGGATCCGACTACGTCAAATCTGACCAGATCTTTCTGAATCCATATTATCCGGCTAGCATCCAATGCTACATGGTCTGTGAGACCGGACCATCCAGCGTGTTATATGCTAGTCTAACTAGCTGCACATCCACACAACCCTTTCGACTAGGGGCCATTTAGGATAGTCATCATACAATGCATAGTCTCACAAATAAGTCATGTACTTGTTAATACACATCATTGATAATGTCCAAGGACTGTCTTTATTCATAAACACATAGGAAATATCATCATACATGATTGCCTATAGGGCATATCCCCAACAGAAGGTACGTTGTGTTGTTGCCACTAAGGTTAAAATGATGGGGGTTAATCTTATTGCTAGGTTTTCTTCTGTCTACATTATGTCATCTTGCTTATTATGTTAATCTGTTTATTGCAAACTTAATATTTTGATATGTATGCTAGACATCGGTCTTGGGGTGGAGTAATAGTAGTAGACGTCAGTAAATTTAACGTTTTATTTATCATGGACATAGTGCCTATGTGATATTATGCCATGAATGATCATGGTTGTAATTGTCGTTATTCTGTTAATTGCCTAAAAAAATTTGTCTATCATGCCACTACATGATTTCGAGAGAGATGCCACTAGTGAACCTATGGCCACCCGGTCTATTCTTCATTAATATAAAACTCCTACAATTTTCTCTTTACTACCTTGTCGCTTTGCCTATAATTATTTGGTTTTAATCTTGTAACTAGCAAGAACAATGGGATTGCCAACCTCCATGCTAATCTTGGATCAATTCAATATGATCATTCTTCCAACTTCATACTCTCAAAGTTGTTTTGAGGACTATCGTTATGCTTAACGATATCCCAAGATCTAGAAACCTGACCACAAATAACACTTGAGCTAGTTCTAGAGGCAAGCCATGGAATCAAATTTTACTATTTATCATTCCACACATGCATATGAGTTTTCCACCGAATTGCATATTCCAGAATCATAGCAGTTATATCATAGAATAAACTTCTTAATTATAAACATGGAAATATAATAATACAATATTATTGCCTCTAGGGCATATTTCTAACAGTATCCTGACCTAGCCAAAGGTGCTATGTCACTGGACATACTGCGGTGGGTGATGGATGAGGCCGAGTTGGACGATCCAGGTCAGAGGGCCAGATGGTCCATTACAAACTTGCTAGGGATCCTCATAACCAACCGGTCAAGACAGTGGTGCCGACCACCATCATTCTGCATGCTGACAAGGAGGAGATGGTGGATGTTGTGGTTGAGCCTGAGGATGCCAGCAATGGTGAAGTTGTGGATATGGTACTCACGGCGTCGGAGCCAGGCGATCACACACTTTCTATGGAGGTGGATGATTACAAGCCTCAAAGGTATCAGTGCCACGCCTCGAGGCTCGCCACGGTTAGGATATAGTGCTTGTTGTGATGGTTGATACATCCATTTTGCATCATGCTTTTATATTGATATTTATTGCATCATGGGCTGTTATTACACGATATGGTACAATATTATGCCTTTTCTCTCCTATTTTACAAGGTTTACATGAAGAGGGAGAATGCCGACAGTTGGAATTCTGGACTGGAAAAGGTGAAAATCTGAGAGACCTATTCTGCACAACTCCAAAAGTCCTGAAAAGTTATGGAGAATTATTTTGGAATATATAAAAAATATTGGGCGAAACAAATACCAGAGGGGCCCACCAGGTGGTCACAAGGTTGCCAGGAACAGCCTACCCCTCGCCGCGCCTAGGTGGCTTGTGGTCCCCCTGGCAGGTCTCTGACGCCCATCTTCTGCTATATGAAGTGTTTTGACCTGGAAAAAATCATAAGGGAGCTTTCGGGACGAAGCGCTGCCGTCTCGAGGCAAAACTTGGGCAGAACCAATCTAGAGCTCCGGCGGAGCTGTTCTGCCGGGGAAACTTCCCTCCCAGAGGGGGAAATCGAAGCCATCATCATCACCAACGATCCTCTCATCGAGAGGGGGTCAATCTCCATTAACATATTAACCAGCACCATATCCTCTATAAACCCTAGTTCATCTCTTGTATCCGATCTTTGTCTCAAATCTCAGATTGGTACATGTGCACTACTAGGGAAAACCCTAGCAGTAGCGCGGGTATTTGGTGTATTAGTAGCACGGGTAACCATGCTACTAATACGGTGCTACAACTAAAGTTTACCAGTAGCACGTTTTGACACGCGCTGCTGCTATACCTACTTAGCAGTAGCGCTTTCTGTACCGGCGCTATTGCTAAGTGTAGCATGTTTTGACACGCTCTACTGTAATATCTGCTTAGTAGCAGCGCTTTCCTGTCCAGCGCTAAAGAGCGCTACTACTATATTTTCTCATATCTTTTTTTGCTACGTATTTGCGATGTTTCTATACGAGTTTCATACAATATTCTAATCATATCATAAACATGCAATATGCTCATCATATCATACACATAATAGTCTCATCATATAATCCAACACAAATCATGTCGTCACGTCATAATCACGATATAGCTATACAAGTTACATGACATGTCTCATCATACATAATGTAGTACTTCTTGAGGCTCAGTTCGTATCCCTCTCTCGCACTAGCATGAACCTAAACTAACTACTGGCTGTCGCTCGGAAACCGGAAACCGGTACACCTGGGCCTGACACTCCGGCCACTCGTCGTATACTCCTGGCGTAGCACTCTTCGCCATCGATGATCTATGCACCTGCATCGTCACATGAGTTGATGATATGCAACATATATAGTTGAGCAACAGAAAGAGACATTCTTGGCAAAAATAGAAGCAACATATCATAAGCATACAAAGTTCATCGTACCCAAAATGCCCTAAGTAGAGTGATCTTCGCTAGTTGAGAAGGACGGTTTAATTACATCACAAATAAAGTTTCGTCGTGCATAACTCCAAGTTTCGTCATAGAGAAAGTATGGACTAAACGGACACATTGTCATATATCGTCAATCACTCCAACATGTCATTCCATCCATGCAAGTCAGGGAGATAGTCCCTGTCGTGGGAACGAGCCTAAGAGGAGATGGAAGGGGTACATAAGGAGAGGGCAGAGTCCTAGCTACGGCGAGGGTGTACACATAGATGTATGAGTTTAGGCCCCTCTCGTGGAGGCAACAGCCCTATGTCTTAGTGCTTGGGAGCTTATGTCGTGTGGAATGTTGAGATTACAATGGTTGCGAACCCTTGTGCAGGAGGGGAGAGGCGGCTTATATAGAGTTCGCTGCCCCTCATAATTACCTAGCATCTAAGGGTCCGATCGTGGGGTTAAAGTCTGCCGTTACTGGTAACACACGTAATAAAAGCTATTAATGATGATTGGACCAACGTTTGCCCATTGGGCTCTTGACGGTGGCTCCTGGTCTTCTGGCGTCAAGTGAGAACGAGGTCTTCCGAGTGACACGCGATTGCCGAGTGAAGGAAGGAGTCTCCAAGTGGATAGCCTGTTGAGTGACTTGAACGTGTCGTGGAATCCAGTCGGAAGCTTATGCTTGATCTTCAAGTCCTCCAATGTAGTGTCCTTAGGTAGGGTATGTAGGCCTTGCCTAGGACCCTACCTATCGGGGATATACCCCACGGTATGACCCGGCCTGGCGACTCACAGGTGACCCCATAAAGACATGACATCTTATTAATGACTCGGCAGGCGGGTCGCAGGACGACTACGCCCAAGACCCGACGGGGGAGCCGACGCCTGGTGATTCACAAGAGAAGGCCTAGAGAGAGAATGATTCCCTTAAAGGAAATAAGACCCGGAGTAGGATTCGTGAGAGGCTAGTCCTACTCCTACTCCTAGTAGGACTCTATTTGTAAGCTTACCCTCTCCACCTATATAAGGAGGGGTAGAGCACCCCTAGAGGGGAGGACGGACAAGTCCACAAGTTTAGACAACACAAGAGATTAGAGATAGACAAATTAGAGGCTCTCGTGATTAGAGGTAGCAATTAGCACCCTTGTAAACAAGAGATCTTCATCATCATCAATACCAGACAAGCAGGACGTAGGCTTTTACCTCCATCGGAGGGGCCGAACCTGGGTAAAACTCCGTGTCTCTCGATTCCGATACACCCCTTCAAGCCGCCACATAGTTGCATCTTTGCCCCGAACCTATGTCTGTTCACCCGGACATCTGCCATGACAAATCCACGACAGTTGGCGCCCACCGTGGGGCTGCACTTGGTGGTGCTGTGTTCTTGAAGGGATCTCTCCTAGGGATCGAGAAGCCTATGACTCGCCGGATCTACAAAAGCCGGCACGAAAGAATCTTCATCAACCCTAAACTCACCAGTTGAGATTAAAAGACACACGATCGGTTGGATGATGAAGGGCTAAGGATTCATATTCCAGTGTCAGCCGCATTAGCACAGGTTACATGGACACCTACAATTTTTCACCAATACAGACGTGAGGTTGATTATCAGCGCAGTCCTACGTGTACAAACAAAGCCAAGTTGTTTTTGAGAAAAAAATCAGGTGGTATTTTTCATATCTATTTTTTCGTAGATATTGACCCATCCGAGAACAATTACTCCGTCTCTTGCAATATTTTTATGCAGGACCATTGTTCGTGTGGCATGATACCGCGGAGTTAGAGCGCACACCGGTGTGTTGCATTGCTCGATGGATGCAAGGGAGTCGCCGTCCCCATAGACGATCTACATCAATTTTCCGGTACCGCGTGCGTTCACCCGCTAGTATGAGCCGCCGAATGAGTGCGACAAGCCGCCGTACCTGCCTTATGGTCTTCACCAACAGACGCCGTGGCCGTCTCTCACCACCGCGCTGGCTTACAATGCCATGGCCGTCTCTCACCACCGCGCCGGCTTACAATCCCGTGGCCGTCTCTCTCGCCACCGCTCCGGCTTACAACGCCGTGGCATCTTTGACAACAGCATCGACTTACAATGCCACGGGTGTTCTTTATATCTACGTCAACCCAACAGTGGTCGCATACACCGATGCGAGCCGCCCAACGAACACGTGCAAGACGCCACCCATAGTTTGATCTACATCAATATATCGGTGTAGTGATCATCGATATGAGCCGCCCGACGGACAGGCGCACAAGTCGCCGCCACTACAATTTGGTTCACTTCAACAAACAGCCGGGACGAACCATCAACCGGATCATTGAGACAAATCATGCGGGATCATCTATAACCCGCCACGGCCAACCTCAAATTTCAATGGAGATTCTCAAGCCGCCTCTTCTAGTCAACTTAAGACTCGGGGGTTACAGACATGGCGAGACACATTTGGTCATTTTCAACGAGAACCCCGGGTCTTTGCAAGAGAAAATCCAATCCTGGGGGCTATTACATTACTGACAAAAGATTAAAGTTGCCCAAGAGGACAAACCGCCGTGATGCACCATTCAAACATAGGTGCCCGGATTTATTGGATCATCACTTGGAGCTGCTGCCGCTTCTTTATACAAGATGGCGGTTTACAAGATAGCGACTTACAAGAAGAGTTCAAAAATATTCCGGTTGATGTATCAACTGAGATCGGTGAACGGCGGCTTCTTACCTCCGGGTACAACTTCTAACGCCTATTAGCCGGCCGTAGAGGCACAAAATTCCGGCTCAGGAAAACGAGTCATGGCAAGGGCGGCTTCCTACCTTTAGCCGGTACAGCTTCTAACGCCTATCCGCCGGCGCTTTGCGTCGTAATTGCTGAAAATAGGGCTTCTTACTGACGGGTACTGCTTCTAACACCCAATAGGCTGGCTTCATGCCAAATCTCCGGCTAAAAACATGCTTAGTCGCGGTTGTGAAGGGTTTTTACCGACGGGTATCTAACACCTAACAACCAGCGAACGACGGCTTCCTACCTCCGGGTACAACTTCTAACGCATATTAGCCAGGCTTTATGCCACAAAATTCCGGCTCAGGAAAATGATTCGCGGTGAACGGCGGCTTCTTACCTCCGGGTACAGCTTCTAATGCCTATTAGCCGGCCGTAGAGGCACAAAATTCCGGCTCAGGAAAATGAGTCGCAGCGAGGGCCGGTTCCTACCTTCGGGTATAGCTTCTAACGCCTATCCGCCGGCTTTATGCCAAAAAATGTTGACAAGTTAACATTACATCATACATTGCATCTTGCATCATACATGGCATCATACATTGCATCATATATTTCATCATATTCACATGTCATGCCGGCTTATCAAGCCGGGTCAGAGCCAGATTATGAAAGAAGGAGCAATGTTATGAAAGATATAACATCTCCGGGTTGTGCTTTTTCAAGCCGCCCTTATAGCAACATAGAACATATTCTGTCATGTTTTTACAGGTCTTGTTTATTAAAGATGAGCCGCCGTTATATTGGTAAGTTGATTATTCTTGAAGAACCGCCCTATCATATATAATGCCGTGTCATCTAATTGGCTGGTCCTCGGATTTCTTCAATTATGCTCTGTAGTAATCTACAACATTTATGGATTTCTCCAATATATATTTGCCGGGTTGCACCACAACCATGAGTAGGGATTTCATGTCAGAGACAAAGGAATTATTTCAGGATATTCATTCCGGGTTATATTACAACCACGGTTAAGGATCCATCCAACAAATTGTGACCATGTTATCTCAAGGAGATGAGCCGGCTTTTCTATATTCTTCTAAAGTCCTAGCCCAGTAATTCTTACTGACCCGGCACTTGGGGACTACACCGCTCAGATCAATTTTTCAAAGTCCCAAGTCGCTGCAGGCATGCGACCTGACACTTGGCGGCTACAGTATTCAGTTGTTTAAACAGATTATGAGGTTCAAATGGAAGACCCGGTGCATCACATTCTGAAGAGCCGGCCCTTGGGGGCTACACCCGCCAAAGCATTTTGATGAGTCGACCCTTGGGGGCTACACCCGCCGAAGTTTCATAAGGTATAAGACAGTTATAAGCCCCAGGTTGCTACAGGCAGGTCAACCCGGCCCTTGGGGGCTACACAGTCCAAAATATTATTGCAAAGCACCAAGTTATCATGGATAATCTCAGAGCTTGGGGGCTACAGGTAATATGGACATATCAAAAACTCTTGAGGAGATTTTCATGATATTAAGTATGGAGTTCAGTTGTTAGACCCGACGTCACCAACACTTATGACCCGGTGTTATCAAAAGATCATAACCCGCCAGATTATTATAAGCCGCCCTACTTCACAACAATGGAAGTCCGGTTTACATCAGATGGGTTTTCATCCTGATATTTTTATCAAGTCAGTTGGATTCTAGTTGTTTGACCCGGCGTCACCAACGATAATGACCCAGCATCATCAGCGATAATGACCCGGCATCATCAATGATTATGACCTGGAGGAGATGACCCGCCAAGAGTATTGGAAGCCGATTCAATGACATATGGGTGTTCTATTCTTAAAATTTTTCAAAGGACATTGACAAGCAAGATGATTATCAAGATGACTCATTCATATACAGAAAAGACCCGGATTTCTGAGGAGCCATTTTATAAGCCGGCCAAAGGAGCAAGCCGGCCACTTAACATATTTATTATTCTTATTTCAGGAGCTTAGCATGAATAAATTCAAACTAATCTGGGGGCTAATGTCGGGGATATACCCCACGGTATGACCTGGCCTGGCGACTCACAGGAGACCCCATAAAGACATGACATCTTATTAATGACCCGGCAGGCGGGTTGCAGGACGACTACGCCCAAGACCCGACGGGGGAGCCGGCGCCTGGCGACTCACAAGAGAAGGCCCGGAGAGAGAAGGATTCCCTTAAAGGAAATAAGACCTGGAGTAGGATTCGCGAGAGGCTAGTCCTAATCCTACTCCTAATAGGACTCTATTTGTAAGCTTACCCTCTCCACCTATATAAGGAGGGGTAGAGCACCCCTAGAGGGGAGGACAGACAAGTCCACAAGTTTAGACAACACAAGAGATTAGAGACAAACATATTAGAGGCTCTCGTGATTAGAGGTAGCAATTAGCACCCTTGTAACCAAGAGATCTTCAACATCATTAATACCAGACAAGCAGGACGTAGGCTTTTACCTCCATCGAAGGGGCCGAACCTGGGTAAAACTCCATGTCTCTTGATTCTGATCAACCCCTTCAAGCCGCCACATAGTTGCGTCTTTGCCCCGAACCTAAGTCCGTTCACCCAGACATCTACAGTGACAAATCCACGACACTACCCTAGGTACATATCCTCGTCATTAGACCCCGAATGGATCGGGGTTTGAGTGGTGAAATGGGGGTATCAATGCCAATCTTGAATTAAGGCATCAAATCTTCCGAATGATATTCGGGGCTTCAATGAAACTTGCGTCGATTGAACTCTGAGTATTGACGTCAATTCAGGATCAACACGCCAAATCTTCCGAATGATATTCGGGGCTTCAATGAAACTTGCGTCGATTGAACTCTTCTCCATTCGCCCGGATCCATTTAGCCTTGAAAGTGTCCGAGTGGATGTTCAATGCCTATTTTGCTCCGAGTGAACTGAAAGCATCTTTGGAGGTGACGGGTCGATCTGTCAGACCCGGATTTTGCGGGATACAAAAATTTGGGAAGCGCACGTGCATGTGATGATGACGCCACAATCAGGGCAAGTGGAGTCATGACGCCTCGATTCTCACACCAGTCATATCGCCACATACTGGGCGCCGTTAGCGGTTGGCGTGCGTGGTGATCTTGCGGGCCCACTGGTCAACGGGACACTCGGCAGAGTATAAAGCTCCACGCGCCACGATTTGCACAGTAGCTCCGCCCATTCTTTCTCCTTTCCTCCACCTCCTCTGCCTCCAGTGCCCCAATCCGTTCCTCCCTAACGACAGCCGCCGCGCCGATGATGAAGAACACGACGGAGAATCTAGAGCGGGCCAAGAAGGGGGCGACGAAGGTTAAGGGCAAGAAGCTCTCGACCGCCCAGTTCACCATGCCACCGGGATGGATGCACAGTGACTTCCTCCCTTCGGTGGTCACCCACGAGGACATCGACAACTTGGTTTCCGACGGGCTCATGGCAGAAGGAGCTTGGAGGCTGCCGGAGGGAGAGCGCGAGCCGGAGCCACACAATGGGGAGCGGGTCCTCCTCCTCTCCCATGTCGAAAGAGGTTTCTCCATGCCCCCTCATCCATTCTTTAGAGGGTTCTTGAATTTCTTTGGTGCTCAGCTGCATCATTTCCCACCGAATACCATCGCGTACTTGTCGTCGTTCATAACTTTGTGCGAGTGCTTCATGGGGTGTCCTCCCCAATGGGGACTCTTTAAGCACATTTTTACGGTTAGATCTCAGACGGTGAAGAAAGCAGACCCGTCGGATGGAAAAACTCATGTGCTGCAGCTATGTGGGGGTTTGGGGCTTTAGAAGAGAGCGCAATGTTCTTTCCCTGCCATGACTTTCCCTGAATCCGTTAGAGGCTGACAGTCGACTTGGTTCTATTGCAAGGACGTAGCTTCACCCAACATGTCGACTGGCCTTCCCCCCTACAGATTTGACCGTCCAGCTGCCCCCAAGTCCCTAAAGGTGACTAAAGAGGAACAGGATCAGGTGGCGACCTTAGTGGACGCCATGGTGAAACTGGTTCGGGGCGGAGTGAGTGGCCTGGATCTGTTAGAGACTTTTCTCAGTCGATGGATTCAGCCTCTCCAAGCCAGGGATCACACCATGTGACATTATGCGGGCCCAGAGGACTCGACCAGGACGCATCCAGAAGAGGTTCCGCAAAAGACTGTCGAGCAGTGGCTTCGCAGCATCACCGGGGCATGCGACAACCCCATGGGAGCCAAGAGGATCCTACCTTACTCAACCGAAAACCTGCCGAAGAATCTTATAAGTTGCACTTTGTCGACTGAAGTACTTGTATTGTCGAGTGATATACATTGATTTTTGGACTGACTTCCTTGTTGGAATTATGCAGGAATGGACAAACTTGCACTTGCCAGTTACCAATGGGGACCAACCTGAAGATGGCGTAGTGAGCGAGGGTGGCAGCGTGGACAGCGATGGTCCCTTTGACTCTGAGGATGAATACGAGGACTCCGGTGAAGAGGAAGAAGTCGAGTCACCTCCCCGGCATGAAGGCCGCTCCAAGTCCCGCCAGGATCCGTCAGCCGTTGAGGACAGGGCTCTAGGCCCTAGTGAGAAGAACCCTAAGAGGAGCCGCCCTTCAACTGTTGAGTCGAGTGAGAGGTCGGCCAAGCAGCCCAAGCAAATCGCGACCAAACCTCGCAAGGCTCTGCCTCGCATGATGATGGTTGTACCTGTCGTCTCCACGTAAGTATTTATTTTCGAATTCTTTCTATCGACTGTGACCTTGCGTTGTTGCTAACCGAGTGCTATTTGATCCCTTAGAGCTGCTACTTATGTATCATCACCTCCTCGAGATGGAGGAGAAGAAATGGACATTGACACTGCTGATCCTGCAACTTCTCACAGAGGTAAACAAGTCTTTGACTCACTCGGATGGGATTTATCATTTGCAAAGGCTAACACTGTCGATTGACGTTGCAGAGGTCAGTCAACTGGAAGATGATGAGGAACACCCAGACGTCCCGCACGTCCACACTCGAAGAGCTTCATCGGTGCAGACACTTCAGCGTTTGACTGCAGAATCCTCCCAGGGGATGGGTGATTCGACACAAATCAGAGTTGAACCTGCAGTACCTCCGTCGAGTGCCCCTCCAACTGTCTCCACCATCGTGACATCAACTCCAACCAGACCTACTCAGACTGCTTCAGCTGCCCCAGCAACTACGTCGATCCCGCCTATGACGGCTTTCCTCTACATCGCGTCCCGGAAGGTCAGACCGGAGCTGCGAAGGAGGCTATGATCCAGGTAGAGCAGATAAAGCTGCGAACCAAAGAGGCGTACGAGGCTAGCAAGCTAGCTTACGATGTCAGCGCAACCCTCCGCACCAATGTCCGAGTAAGTTCGATTGTAAGTACATTTCCGATTGAATTCCTATCTTTTCTTGACTGTACATCCAGTGGGTGCTTATTGTCCACTCGTAGAATGTTTGAAATTTCTCCACTTGAATAAGTCAGGTCTTAGTCGAGTAGGATTTGGATCGATAGTACGCGTGGTACTAGAGTCACTTGACATGTCGAGTGTATATTTTTGTTGTGACGAGTTACTCGACGGATCGAGTGTTAACCGTCTCAGTGGGGGCACTCTGAGTGTACCCACTGGGTGTAGTCCCCGAGACCACTGTCGAGTGCTTGCATCGGCAGGGGTCTTAGAGCTTGTCGTATGCTTGATACATTTGCCCTTGGTCGCACCACTCCGCAGCTATTTTGTAGGTTCCATGGATATCGTTGACAAACCATGATATGACGCTCCATAAGGATAGACTGCACTTCACGGAGTGGGGAGGGGCGTGTCACTCGACGGATAGAGTGACAGATGTTTTCTGCCACTCGACTAATCGAGAATTGGCACATCAGTGGGGGCACGCTAAGTGCACCCACTGGGTGTAGTCCCCGACACCGTTGTCGAGTGCTTGCACTGGTAGGGGTCTTAGAGCATGTTGTATACGCGATACATTTTGCCTTTGGTCACTCCACTTCGAAGCTACCTTGTAGGTTTCATGGATACTCCAAGATGGATGAATGTTCTGACAGGGCCGACCTTGACGAACGTTTCAGTAACCAGCGGGTGCACGCTAAGTGCACCCACTGGGTGTAGTACCCGAGGCTACTACTAATCGCAGACGATAAGCAGTAGTCTTGAAAACTTGACATTGGGATTTCCGTCGTACGCGTGGTACTAGAGTCACTCGACATGTCGAGTGTATTTTTTTCTGACGAGTTACTCGACAGGTCGAGTGTTAACCGTCTCAGTGAGGGCACTCTAAGTGCACCCACTGGGTGTTGTCCCCGAGACCGCCGTCGAGTGCTTGCACCGGCGGGGGTCTTAATAGAGACTGTTTTGAATTTGTTTATGGCACGCGGAGTGCCAGGGCCACTCGACATGTCGAGTGGACTTTTTGCTTGAATTATTCTTCCCTTGGTCATGGGATTCATGGACATCATGGGTCAACCATTATATGACGCTGTTCCAGGGTAGTAAGACAGTCATTCGACGGTATTCATAGCCTAGTCGACTGTCCTTGGTATCACTTGCCTATTGAATTGCTTTCTTTTGTTGGTTTCAGAGGGCTTGCGAAATTGGGACGTAGTACAAGGATCTTGAGAATGAAAGGAACCGACTACGTGTGGATCTGGAAGCCCCCAACAATGCTCTGGAGCGAGCGCGTGCCGAACTGAAGTCTCTAGGAGGTAATTACTATCGATTTTCTGCATTCCCATCTTCACTTTTCATGTTTTGAACTGAGTACTCTCACTCGAACAGACATGCGCAATGAAAATCGTTGACTCCAAGTGCGACTCAACAATGTTGTTTCTTTAGATTCTATGAAGAAGGCACCGGAGGAGACGGACAAAACACTCACCGACGCCCAACGAGTGGCCAGGGATAAAACCGAAGCTACAGATCGGAAGCTAGCGGCCACCAAGAAGCTGGAGGAGGAGAATGCAAAGCTGAAGCAGGAGCGCGCGGACCTCGCCAAAAGGGCCGAGCAGCTGAACAAAAGGAGCAATGGCCTGGAGAATCACTTGGGCAAATTCTCGAGGAAGATGTACATCATGCTCGACGGTGAGTGTTTCTTGTCGACTGAAGTTTGTAAAATCTTTGAAGGTCGTATCTCACTGATTCTCCTCCCATTCCCACTCTTCAACAGAATTCTGCCAGGACTTCGAGAAGGAGACAGAGGAGGTTGAGCCCAATCTAGATCCCACTAAGTCACCTGTCACAGACGCAGTGGCCATGAATATGCTCAGACTCAATTTCCGGCTCCAGGGCATTCAAGTATATCTTGTCCGACTGAAATCTGCAATGGAGAGAATTGACAAGGAGCTATGGCCCGAGGACACCCTTCAGCTCGACCGCAACTCCATGATGGCTCGCCTGAACGAACTTCAAGTCGAGTGCAGGCCTAGAAGAAATCTGCTACTCATCGTGGGGCCAACATGGCGCTATCGCTCGTCAGGGTCCATTGTAGGGATGTGAGGGAAGAGAAGCTGAAGGAGCTCCGGGTGGTTAACACGAAGAAACTCTAGTTTGAGGACTTCATGGAAACCTTCATCGAAGTAGCCACCAGAATCGCAGACGACATCGACTTGGACACTTTTATCGAGCCAGCCAGCCCATTAAATGCTTAAAAACTTGACCATTGGAAGAAATACTTTTATTCGCCTCGGTATGCCGAGTGGAACCGTATCCCTTAAAACTTCATTCAGGCCTTAGGCTTGAGCACATTTGCTTCTTTACGAAACATTTATCCGCAATTTAACCTTTGGATTTTATCCGTATTCGGCTTTATTCGCATGTTCGTCTGAGTTTGTTTTTAGGCTTAGGCGAAAACATGTTTGCAGCTAAACCCCCGAGTGTGAGGATTGCTCAACACCCAGAGTCTTTTTTGAACTTAGGCGAATGTCGATTCGCAGCTAAGCTATTGAGTGAATGGACTTCTATCCACCCGACGTTTTTTAACTTAGGCGAAACATGTTCGTAGCTAAGCCCCCGAGTGTGAGGATTGCTCATCACTCGGAGTATTTTTGAACCTAAGCGAAGACGGATTCGCAAATGGGCCGTCGAGTGAATGGACTGCTATCCACCCGACAGGTTTTTTTAACTTAGGCGAAAACATGTTCGCAGCTAAGCCCCCGAGTGTGAGGATTGCTCATCACTCGGAGTATTTTTGAACCTAAGCGAAGACGGATTCGCAAATAGGCCGTCGAGTGAATGGACTGCTATCCACCTGACAAAGTTTTTAACTTAGGCGGAAACATGTTCGCAGCTAAGCCCCCGAGTGTGAGGATTGCTCATCACTCAGAGTTTTTTTTGAACTTAGGCGAATGTCGATTCGCAGCTAAGCTGTCGAGTGAATGGACTGCTATCCACCCGACATTTTTTTAACTTAGGCGAAAACATGTTCGCAGCTAAGCCCCCGAGTGTGAGGATTGCTCATCACTTGGAGTATTCCCAAATATGAAACTGTACGATCGGAATCGACAATATATATTGCAGAAATTTGAATTGCATTGATGAAGTATTCTTATTACATCAGAAGATTCTTCTGTCTCTTAAGTATAAAAACGCCGGAGCAGATCTACGTTCCAGGCTCGTGGCTCGTCTATCCGATTCATGAGATTATACAGATGATAGGCTACGTTGTTAAGCGCTTTAGTGATGACGAAAGGACCTTCCCATGCAGGAGCAAGCTTGTGAGGTCGGTGTTGATTCACTTGGAGCACCAAG
Source organism: Hordeum marinum (assembly GCA_022496015.1). Lineage (NCBI taxonomy): Eukaryota > Viridiplantae > Streptophyta > Magnoliopsida > Poales > Poaceae > Hordeum > Hordeum marinum. The sequence goes on from CM039676.1 coordinate 297,545,969, forward strand.
TCTCCCTCATGAAACGACCGACTCTTGACATTCTTTGCATGAAAGCGCCGCAAATCCTGCTGATAGGTAGTATTCCGGATCAAAGCCATCTCTCGTTCCTCCTCTAGGAGATCAACACCATCCTGCCTAGCCTGTTCGGCTTCAGCCTCAGAATACGGTTCCACTCGAGGAGAATTGTGAAACAAGTCACTCGGCAAGACAACTTCAGCACCATAGACCAGGAATAAAGGAGTCCGTCTAGTCGACCAATTAGGCATCGTCCTCAGACCCCACAAAACAGACGACAACTCAGTTACCCAGGCTCCGGCGCATGATCCAAATCGCGCATGAGACGAGGCTTCAGACCTTGCAGGATGAGACCATTAGCTCGCTCGACTTGTCCATTGGTTTGAGGATGTGCAATAGATGCATAATCCACTAGGGTGCCTTGGGAGTTACAGAAGTTCCTGAATTCTTCCGAGTCAAAATTAGTGTCATTGTCTGTGATGATGCTGTGTGGAATGCCGTATCGATAGATTATCTCCCTCATGAATGTGACCACCGTGCGTGAGTTCAGCTTGTTGATTGGCTTGGCTTCTATCCACTTGGTGAATTTGTCGACTGCTACCGGCAAGTGAGTGAATCCGCCTTTTTCGGGTCAAAAGGGACCAACCATGTCAAGTCCCCAAACAACAAACGGCCAGGCAAGAGGAATTGTCTTCAGAGCAGATGCCAGCTTGTGTGACAAGTTTGCATAGAACTGGCAACCATCACAATGATCAACGATGTGTTTAGCCATCTCATTAGCTCGTGGCCAGTAAAAACCAGCTGGTATTCTTTAGCGACAATCGTCCTTGAGGACGCATGGTGACCGCAAGTTCCCGAGTGAATCTCGTCCAGAATCATTCAACCTTCCTCGAGGGAAATGCAGCACTGCATAACACTAGTCACACTCTCTCTGAACAGCTGATCTCCCATTACAGTAAAAGCCTTGGACCTACGCACAATCTGTCGAGCCTCTATTTCATCTTTAGGGAGCTCTTGTATGAGGATATAGGCAATGTAAGGCACCGTCCAATCGGGAGTGATAACCAGAATTTCCATGACTAGATCAATTACTGCAGGGACATCGACTTCTGTCGGGTCAGTGGAACTCAAAGCTTGTGGGGGCTCTTCGGTGAAATGATCTTCTTGAACCGAAGGAGTGTGCAAGTGCTCTAAGAACGCACCACTGGGGACAGGCCATCGAGTGGACCCAATCTTGGATAGCTCATCGACTGCCTGATTTTTCAGTCAGGGAACATGATGAAGTTCCAGGCCTTCAAATTTCTTCTCCAACTTTCGGACTACATTGCAGTATCCAGTCATAGCGGGGGTTGGAACATCCCACTCTTTCATCACTTGATTCACCACCAGATCAGAGTCGCCATAAACCATCAGGTGCCTGACGCCGAGTGAGATAGCCATGCGCAACCCGTACAAAAGTGCTTCATATTCTACCTCGTTGTTGGAGGAATCAAAGTGAATTTGCAAGACATAGCTGAGCTTGTCACCTGTGGGAGATATCAAGACAACACCAGCACCGGACCCATTCAACATTTTAGAGCCGTCAAAGAACATTGTCCAATGTGCCGAACTTGGATAGGTTGTTGCTGTTCAACCCACTCGGCCATGAAACCTGCGAATGCTTGGGACTTGATTGCTTTTTGGCTTCGAATCTGATGTCAAAGTGTCCAAGCTCGATTGCCCATTTAGCCACTCGACCTGATGCGTCTCGATTATTGAAAATCTCGGACAAAGGAGCATCACTAACGACTGAAATCGAGTGGTCTTGGAAATAATGCGCCACCTTCTTCGCTGATAGGTAAATACCATAAACCGGCTTCTGATAGTGTGGATATCTTTGCTTTGAGGGGGACAAAACTTCCGAGACATAATAGACTGGCCGCTGGACTTTATAAGCTTTAACCTCCTCTTCCCGCTCGACAGTTAGCACTATACTGACGACCTGATTTGTGGCCGCGATGTACAGGAGCAAGGGCTCTTTGCTGGCAAGAGCGGCAAGCACCGTATGGGTGGAGAGCAGGGCTTTGAGCTCACCAAATGCTGCTTCGGCTTCGGGAGTCCACTCAAACGTGTCGGACTTCTTCATCAATTGATATAAAGGCAGAGCCTTCTCACCAAGACAAGAAATGAATCGACTCAACACTGCCAAGCAACCTGTGAGTTTCTGAACGTCGTGCACTCGCACAGGAGTCTTCATTCGGGTAATTGCGCTGATTTTCTCAGGGTTGACATCAATTCCTCGCTCGGAAACGAGAAAACCGAGTAACTTGCCACCAGGGATGCCGAAAGTACACTTGGCCGGATTCAGCTTTATGTCAAATCGCCTCAGATTGGTGAATGTCTCGGCCAAATAAGCCAGCAGGTCAGAACCTTTGCGGGACTAGACCACTATATCGTCCATGTACGCCTCGAAATTCCAAGGGATCTGGTCGAGTAAACATTTCTGAATCATGCGCATAAAAGTATCACCGACATTTTTGAGACCAAAAGGCATAGTGATGTAACAAAAACACCCGAATGGGGTGATGAAGGCTGTCTTTATTTCGTCCGGGCCATACAAACAGATCTGATGGTACCCAGAGTAAGCATCCAAAAACGATAAACGTAGCTTGGCTTCCTATTTACTGTCGAGTGTTGATGAGATATTCGTCGGGGCAGTAGTAGGATCCATCGGGTGGATGTGCACCTTCTTCACTTCCCCTGCCGACTGAAATGCCGACTCGGAAGCCGGCTTCTTTGCGCGGAGCAAATCGGCAGGGTCCGTGGTTTTCTTGTACTCCTCCAACTCAACCATGGCCATCTGGTAATCGGAGATCTTGGAGCCTTGCTGGAGGCATTCTTCGGCCCGCTGTCGATTGCCGGTGACCGTGATCATGCCCTTAGGACCTGTCATCTTCAACTTGAGGTACACGTAACATGGTTAGGCCATGAAACATGCATACACAGGTCATCCCAAAATGGCATGGTAAGCACTCTAGAAATTCATGACTTCAAATGTCAACTTTTCTTTTCGGAAACTTTTGTCATTCCCGAATGTCACATCCAATGCTATATGGCCGAGTGACTTGGCCTTCTTTCCTGGGATGACCTCGTGAAACTGCATGTTGCTTTCACTTAGACGGGACATCGGAATGCCCATCCCTTTCAGGGTATCCGCATAGAGAATGTTCAGGCCGCTGCCACCATCCATGAGGACCTTTCTCAGTCGAGTGCCCCCCCCACCGGATCAACTACCAGAGCCTATCGACTCGGAGTGGCCACATGAGACGGATGGTCTGTCTGGTCGAATGTGATAGCATATTGGGACCACTTGAGGTAGGTGGGGGTATCTGGTACAGCCATGTTGATTTCTCTGTTGATGACTTTCAGACGACTCTTGCTCTCGACATCAGCAAAGATCACCAGAGTAGCAGTGACATCCGGGAATGTTTCTTTATATTCATCTTCATCACCCTTCTTAGGAGATTTATCACTCGGCGGGTCCCCCTTGAATTGCTGGATAAGGGTCTGACACTGTCGAGTGGTGTGCTTGGGCAAAATCACATTGCCCTTCGCATCTTTCCTCGTGTGAATTACACACAGCTGATCCATGATATCAGTTCCTGACTGATTTTTCCCTTTCTTGGGGGCATACTGTGCTTTAGCTTTGCTCTTGTTTTTTGACTGAGTCGCCAGTGTTGCTGCTTCTGCTTGAACCAGATCTTCAGCTTTTTGCTTCTGTTTCTGATTGTTACTGCCACCAGCCTCATTGGCGACTTTCTTTCCTTTGCCGCTACGGAGGAGGTCTTCTTCCTTGCCATTGGCGTACCGAGTGGCGATTTCCATCATCTTGCCGAGTGAAATATCACCCGTTTGCCCAAACTTCAAATATAGCTCTCTGTATCCCACACCGGCCTTGAACGCACAAACAGCCTGGTGTTCCGACACATTCTCCACTGTATGATGCAAAGTGGACCACCGCTGAATATAATCTCTCAAAGTTTCATTAGGCTTCTGGACACAGTGCTGTAAGTCGACCAGACCTGTCGGACGCGTGCAGGTGCCCTCAAAGGTTCGGACAAACACTCGGGCAAGATCCTCCCAACAATGTATACTTGAAGGAGCCAAACGATTTAGCCAAGCTCGAGCTGAACCATCTAACATCAAGGACAAATGCTTCATTGCAACATTGTCATCTCCACCACCAATTTGCACAGCCACTCGTTAATCATCTAACCAAGTCTCTGGCTTTGTTTCGCTAGTAAACTTCTCGATCCCTACCACCAACCTGAAGTTGGGGGGAATCTCTGCAGAATGTATGGCTCTGCTGGAACACTCAGGACCAGAAACCACAGCTGAGCTACCACTCGGAAATTTTTTGTCGTGTCCTTCTCGGTGGGCTCTCCCCCTGTCAATCCGCTTCTGAACGAGGAGGTCGCGGGCATCAAAACTTGCATTCCGCTCATCACCGAAGGAGCACCTATCGTCCTGGCGCCGGGGTGCGTATGGACCAGTCCGCAGAGGAGTGGGCACTCGATGATGGTCTTCGCGGTGAAACTGATCTCTGACCTGCTCTTCACGAAAACCTCTGCCCCGATGGTGCAAGGGCGATCCAGGGCTGTGTGTCGAATAAACGGTCTTCGCCCTAAGGGAATTGTTGTGTATCCTGTTGCGGGACTGAGAAACTACTGAATTCTGACGCTGCGCTGCATCTAACAGTGCTATGATCTGCATCAACCCTCTTCCAGCCTCTGACCAAGACGGCCGAATGGAATCTGCTATCCTAGCAGCAACAACAACATTTAACACAGGATTTCGATATACCTCAACGTCATCATGAGATCCAGTCGGAAATAGCTACCGCTGACGTCGACTGGGACGTGGCGGGTGCTAGCAAGCACGCTCATCAAGTTCCGCCTGGATCTCTTCTAGACGAATGCGTGCGGCCTCCAAAGCTTGAGCCTTGGTAGTTGCACCGACGATGGGAGTATGAAGAACCTCCTCCTCGCGGCGCGACTGCTCATTCAACGGACCGCAAGGCTCGCGCCTGCCACGGCCAAAGCCAGGCGGTGAACTCTAATGAGAGTCCGCCATCAAGACCTCCATTGCGGGATCGCATCTTTCACACTCGAAGGGCACGTTGGACGGATCAGAATCCGACTCGAACACGTCATGAAGGGACTCGACGGGCTTGAGTGCTGCAATCTGCGGAGAAGAAGTTTGACGTGCCACTGCATGTTTGACCAAGCACTGAAGTCGTGAGCGGCCGAACCGCTTGCGACCGCGAACAACGAGGGGAGCCGACGCGTAAGGAGTCGAGGGCTGACGCAGCAACACGCCGCAGGAACTTGCGCGGAAGTGCACGGACCCGCGGACCGGGTGCGCCTCGACATCGAGAGGCGCTTCCTGGAGCCATGCCGAATCGTCGGCAATGAAGGTGAGCACTCAGAAATGGATCTCGTGGACTAGAGCAAAAACACCGCCGGAAGACATGTCGAAGGATGGAAAATGCAACCTCACCGAAAGTCACTTAGACGCCTACCCCACGGTGGGCGCCAACTGTCGTGGGAAAGAGCCTGACAGTAGATGGTAGGGGTACATAAGGAGAGGGTAGAGTCCTAGCTACGTCGAGGGTGCACACATAGATGTATGAGTTCAGGCCCCTCTCGTGGAGGTAACAACCCTACGTCTCAATACTCGGAAGCTTATGTCGTGTGGAATGTTGAGATTACAATGGTTGCGAACCCTTGTGCAGGAGGGGAGGGGCGGCTTATATAGAGTTCGCTGCCCCTCATAATTACCTAGCATCTAAGGGTCCGATCGTGGGGTTAAAGTGTGCTGTTACTGGTAAGGTACGTAATAAAAGCTATTAATGACGATTGGACCAACGTCTGCCCGTTGGGCTCTTGACGATGGCTCCTGGTCTTCTGGCGTCGAGTGAGAACGAGGTCTTCCGAGTGACACGCGATTGCCGAGTGAAGGAAGGAGTCTCCGAGTGGATAGCCTGTCGAGTGACTTGAACATCTCATGGAATCCAATCGGAAGCTTATGCTTGATCTTCAAGTCCTCCAATGTAGTGTCCTTAGGTAGGGTGTAGGCCTTGCCTAGGACCCTACCCTAGGTACATATCCTTGTCAGTCCCCGAGCAGAGTGAAAGGCTTCAGGTCGATACGCTGAGAGGCTATGCGTGTTCGGACGTCTTCCCGTGACATTTGCCCTTCTTCGTAGAACATCCCTATTTTTTCGAGGACCTCCTTCATGATGATTTGGGCAAGTTCACGCTGGATGTGATATAACTCATCTCGGAGTCGATGATCCGAGATATCTCCTAGGTTCTTTGCCCATTGCAGAATATGGGCATCGTCAGATCTAGGTTACATGCGAAGGTTCTGTTGATCCCGTTTGAACTCCTGCATGTGGTGGAGGACATAGAATCCATCACTGATAGTACCACTCGGTTGCTGGATGCAGCAGAAGTTAGTCTTATGGCCGAAGCCGGGCGCGCGGTTCCTTGTCTTCCTGAGCGAGATCTCTCGACCCTGTACGCCGTACGTAAAGATAGCAGTATCGAGAACAAACTTGATGTGGGTGTAATCCTTTTTCTTCATGTTCGAGTCCAAGTAAAGAGCATGGGAGACTCGGGGGTAAAGGATGATGAGGACGGCATGCCCATCGCTGCGCAAAATAAGTACACCTCAAATTAGCCTCCATGCGTGCAAATGAAATGATTGAAATCAAAGGAAGGATATCTACACGGATGACTTACATGGGATGATAAGGCACGAGAATCGTCTCCTTGTCCTTATTGCTGACCACGAAATCTGCGATGTATTTACTCGCGTATTCATGGTGCTCTTTGCAGACTGCCAAGAAGCTCTCGTGCATGAAGTACGGGTCAGCGACACAGATATAAGGTATCTGCTCAATCCTGATGATGTAGTTCATGTGCAAGGCAAAAAGGCGGAGAAACGTTAAATCTAGCCTTTTCACGTGAAACATGCCGAAGATGTAATCGAATCGAAGGAAGAACTTTTCCACGGGGAATGTGTCGACGTACAACCTTTGCTGCGACACGTTAACCATGTAGAGCGGGTATCCTGGATTTTGCAAGGTGATCAGGCTTTTCTCTCTTCGTAGCACATCATCATGAAGTCTCCTGAGATCGCTGTATATGGCCTCTAACGCTGCCTTAGGTACGATTGGTTCATTGGGGATATGGTATTTCGCCGCACCCATGACAGGTATATGGTCTTGAACCCGAGGCTGCAGAGGCGGCTGGATCATAGAAGCAGCTTTGTTGCCTTTCCTCACTCTCTTCCCATGCTTCTTTGCTACTGGAAGGTCGTCTATAATATGTTCAGCCTCCGGAGGCGGCAATTCAGGCACCGACTCATGATGCTCAAACCCTGAGTACTCATACTACTGAGCCGTCAATCCTTCGTCGTCATAGGCGCTAGTATTGAGATACTATAGAGTGTCATCGTCATCCTCATCGATGGCATCGATATCATGCATCGCGGGGTCTCGTCGTCGTATCCCCCCTAGTATCGGAGGAGCCAAATTCTCGTGGCCTAATTTGACACTGGCCAAAGAAACCTTGAAGACGTCAGGGGGATCGGATGGCTATGGAACAATTGTTCCTTCGGCTTCACTATCGTTGCCTTCCCCACATCCACCTTCTGGCCGCTGATGGTGCACAATATGGTGCATGGGGTAACGTTGGCCTGCAAAGACATGTCTGCGACGTGAGACATCCAAAAGGCAACGGAAATGGGAGATTACACATTTATTGAAGAGGGCCGGTGTGACAGGTACCGTGAGGTCATTGAGCTCAGCCAAAGACGAAGCACCGCCGAGCACGTCCGAGATGGAGGACGGGCTGCTATAAGCACGTGCAGGAGCCGGTGCAGGAGCAGGTATAGGAGCAGGTGCGGGAGCCGGTGCAGGAGCAGGTGCGGGAGCCAGTGCAGGAGCAGGTGCTGGTGCAATGCTAGTCGAGTTGCTCCCAAAGAAGTTGGAAAGGGGAAAGTCTGCTGCCTCTTTATTTGGATTTTGCCTACCCCAACTGACGATATTCGGAACCAAGACACCATATGAAGCTGCAGTCTCCTGTTTTGCGGCAGCTACCGCTGCTGCAACCGCAATCGCAACCTTCTTGTTGATGTTTTCTTCATTTAACATCTATCTTTCCTTTTTCTCCTCCGTGGTCTCATGGTAGTACTTCTTCCATGTGGCGCCGTCTCCACGCCATGCACGCGTCCATACGATAGCCGAGTGTCCATTGGGAGTCCTTTCAATATGTTCAAGGCCTGGTTGAATGGGTTGTCCCACTTGGGCCTCGCCAACGCCTCCGACGGCGAGTCGCTTTCGGCCGCGATCTTGTGCTGCTCTCTTTGCAAAAGGAACATGGATCGTTCACAAATATGACTAAATGTGCAGTCGAATTGATCAGAAGCTAAAAATTACCAGCAGTCTCATGAACTCCATCGTGACCGCGTTCGTCTTGAAAACCTTCTTCACTGGGTCCTAATGGTACCGGGACCTGAGGATGTCAAGCTCCTGTGGGACGGTGAACTCCGCCAAGGGGTCTGGGATGCCCCGACTTTTGCATTTCGTGTCCTCCTTGGCCCATATGGACCTCTTCCCCGCGTAACCACGTCTTCCGAGGTGGTGGCATTCCATGTTCCTCTCTTGGAGCCCCTTCATGTACTCTGACTTTTCTTTGGCAGCTTCGGCAATGCAAGCCGCCTTGAATATTTCAAACTGCTCTTCCGTAATTGTCGAATTATCCTTTACAATCTCGGAGTAGGGTCCCTTTTTGTCGATGATCCTTGCTTTCACCCTTACTTTCCAGGCGGACAATGCGCCGCTAAACTTGCCCATGGCGCGTCTGTTTATCTTCTTCATTGTCAGATCTTTATCTGGATTTTTATATTTCATTTCATCCCGCCCCGGGAACAAGAACACCCGGTGCAGCTTCGTTAGGAGGAACTGCTTCATATCTGGTATCTTCCATAGTTTCACATCGTTGATGGTGGCGGTTTCCCGTAGCATGCAGCCTATTTGATTTCCGAAGCACGCACGCGCTTCCGTAGGCTCTTTTGGCTCAAAATTGTCGTCGTCCACCTCCGTGACCACCAGTCTAGTAGTGATGAGTTGGTTTGGGCGTCGTTGCCTCTTTGGTTTCAGTTCTATACTGGCTTCGCTAGTCTCGGTGCCGGTCTCAATGGCGCCATCAGTCTCAGCACCGGTCTCAGCGTCGGTGTCAGTCTCAGCGTCGGTCTCGGCACCGGTCTCGATGTCGGTCTCAGTCTCAGATGTGACAGGTGGGCCCTGCAACAACCGTTGCTCATCGAGAAGGTTCAAATAGGCGTCTGCCGCCGCGTAGACGTTGCAATCACCAGAACCATGTCCTTCATCGTTGCTAGCCATGTTTCCTATGATTAAATCTAGTCAATTAATTCTAGACATAATAAAATGAATAATGACATAAAAAGGTCAATATTTTGCAGGAATGTTGATTCATTCCTGTTGCGGCAAATCCGGGCACTCGATATGTCCTAGTTTGTAGCACAAGTCATGCCGAGATTCACGAATTTTTTTGGCATGACCTTTGCTACAAACTGGACAAATAGAGCACTTGAAATTTGCCGGAACGGAAATGAATCAACATTCCGACAAAACATAGGCCACTTAGAATCATTCCGTGCAAACAATTTTCAAATATCCATCTTCGGCACCACAACACATGTCCAAATATACAGGAGTAACCACATGTCCAAATATACACGAGCAAAAAAATTCAGTACCGCCCTAGAATAATATTTCTATCCTAATTTGATATCTAGCTAAATTCATGTATATCAAAATAGCTACCCAGGGTTTATACCAAAACCTAGGGTTCATACTTAAACCTAGGGTTCATACCTAAATTCACCTAAGTAAATTAACCTACTGCCCTCTTGCAAAGTATTCACCTACTATACCACTACTACTCTGCTTAAAACTAGCTAGGGTTCATAACTAGAGAGGAGGGGTGGGGTCTTACAGAGAGGGTGTTGGAAATATGCCCTAGAGGCAATAATAAAATGGTTATTATTGTATTTCCTTGTTCATGATAATTGTCTATTGTTCATGCTATAATTGTGTTAACCGGAAACCGTAATACATGTGTGAATACATAGACCACAACATGTCCCTAGTAAGCCTCTAGTTGGCTAGCTCGTTGATCAATAGATGGTCACGGTTTCATGACCATGGACATTGGATGTCGTTGATAACGGGATCACATCATTAGGAGAATGATGTGATGGACAAGACCCAATCCTAAGCATAGCACTAGATCGTGTAGTTCATTTGCTAAAGCTTTTCAATGTCAAGTATCGTTTCCTTAGACCATGAGATTGTGCAACTCCCGGATACCATAGGAATGCTTTGGGTGTGCCAAACGTCACAACGTAACTGGGTGGCTATAAAGGTGCACTACGGGTATCTCCGAAAGTATCTGTTGGGTTGGCACGAATCGAGACTGGGATTTGTCACTCCGTGTGACGGAGAGGTATCTCTGGGCCCACTCGGTAAGACATCATCATAATGAGCTCAATGTGACTAAGGAGTTAGCCACGGGATGATGTATTACGGAACGAGTAAAGAGACTTGCTAGTAACGAGATTGAACAAGGTATGGGGATACCGACGATCGAATCTCGGGCAAGTATCATACCGATAGACAAAGGGAATTGAATACGGGATTGATTGAATCCCCGACATCGTGGTTCATCCGATGAGATCATCGTGGAGTACGTGGGAGCCAACATGGGTATCCAGATCCCGCTGTTGGTTATTGGCCGGAGAAGTGTCTCGGTCATGTCTACGTGTCTCCCGAACCCGTAGGGTCTACACACTTAAGGTTCGATGACGCTAGGGTTATAGGGAAATGGTATACGTGATTACCGAAGGTTGTTCGGAGTCCCGGATGAGATCTCGGACGTCACGAGGAGCTCCAGAATGGTCCGGAGGTAAAGATTGATATATAGGAAGTCCAGTTTTGGTCACCGGAAAGTTTTCGGGCTCATCGGTAGTGTACCGGGAGTGCCGGGAGGGTGCCGGAGGACCCCCGGGAGGGGTGTGACGACCAAAGGACCACATGGTCTGTTAGATAAAGTGTGCCAGCCCTTATTGGGCTGGGCAAGACTTTTGCTAAAGGCCCATGCGGCTGGAGATAAGGAGATAAGGCAAAAAGGATTTAAAAGGAGGAGATCCACCTCCCTTGTGGGAGGTGGACTCTCCCTTTAATTCGGCCGGCCATCTCCTCTTTGGAGTAGAGGCCAAGCCAGCCCTCCACGTCCCTCCTCCTATATATACTTGAGGTTTTGGATGTTTTGAGATAGGATTTGATCTCTCTCTCTCACGGCGAAGCCCTACCTCTCTTCTTCCTCCTCCGCAGCGCTTAGGCGAAGCCCTGTCGGAATACCTTGCTACTCCACCACCACCACGCCGTCGTGCTGCTGTTGGAGCCCTTCCCCAACCTCTCCTTCCTCCTTGCTGGATCAAGGTGTTGGAGACGTCACCGGGCTGCACGTGTGTTGAACGCGGAGGTGCCGTCCGTTCGGCACTTGATCGGATCTACCGCGATCTGAATCGCTGCGAGTACGACTCCATCAACCGCGTTCTTGTAACGCTTCCGCTTAGCGATCTTCAAAGGTATGAAGATCCACTCTCCCCTTTCTCGTTGCTGGTTTCTCCATAGATGGATCTTGGTGAACGCGTAGGAAATTTTTTGATTTACTACTACGTCTCCCAACAGAGGGTGCTCAGGGGAAACGGTGGCGAGGAGGGCGTCGAGGGTGGCAGGGCCGTGGAGGGAGGCAGGGCGGCCCCATGACGGCGAGGGAGGCAAGGCAGCAAGGAGGGGACGAGGGTGGCTCCTGGGGGCATCGAGGGCGCGTGGCTCCGGTGGCGGCCCCGGTGACGATGACAAAGGTAGTGGCGGCAAGGGAGTAGGGGCGGCGAGAGGGAGCAGGGGCGGCGAGGGGAGAGGGATGCGAGAAGAATGTGGAATTGGGGAAGGAGGGATAACCACGAAGGGTCAAGTCAAACTTAGCGGTAGCACTTGTAAGGGAAATGCGCTACTGCTATTTTCTTAGCAGTAGCGCTTGTCAAAATAGGGCGCTACTACTATACCTAGCCTGTTGGCAACGGTGTGGCAGTTGTAGTAGTAGCGCTTTTTTTTCTGGGACGTGCTACTGCTATTTTCATAGCAGTAGCAATCTTTGTCTCCCCGCGCTATTGTTAGATAGTAGTAGCGCCCTATTTTGACCAGCGCTACTGATAATCCTCTGTGTATAAGGTTTTCCCTAATAGTGGTGGGTTGCTAGTAGTGTTGATTACTCCTTGTAGTTGATGCTAGTTGGTTTACTTGGTGGAAGATCATATGTTTAGATCCTTTATGATAATTAATACTCCTCTGATTATGAACATGAACATGCTTTGTGAGTAGTTACATTTGTTCCTTAGGACATGGGATACGTCTTGTTATAAGTAATCATGTGAATTTGGTATTCGTTCGATATTTTGATGAGATGTATGTTGTCTCTCCTCTAGTGGTGTTATGTGAATGTCGACTACATAACACTTCACCATTATTTGGACCCAAGGGAAGGCATTGGGAAGTAATAAGTAGATGATGGGTTGCTAGAGTGATAGAATCTTAAACCCTAGTTTATGCGTTGCTTCATAAGGGGCTGATTTGGATCCATATGTCTCATGCTATGGTTAGATTTATCTTAATTCTTCTTTCATAGTTGCGGATGCTTGCGAGAGAGGTTAATCATAAATGGGAGGTTTTTCCAAGTAAGGGCAGCACCCAAGCATTGGTCCACCCTCATATGAAATTATCAAAGTAACGAACGCGAATCAAATGAGCATGATGAAAACTAGCTTGATAGAAATTCCCGTGTGTCCTCGGGAGCGCTTCACTTTATATAAGAGTTTGTCCAGGCATGTCCTTTGCTACAAAAAGGATTGGGATACCTTGCTACAACATTGCTACACTTGTTACTTGTTACCCGTTATAAATTATCTTATCACAAAACTATCTATTAATGATAATTTTAGTGCTTACAGAGAATACCTTACCGAAAACCGCTTGCCATTTCCTTATGATCCTGGTTGGGTTCGACACTCTTACTTATCGAAAGGACTATGATAGATACCGTATACTTGTGGGTCATCAAGACTCTTTTCTGGCACCGTTGCCAGGGAGTGAAGCGCCTTTGGTAAGTGGAATCTGGTAAGGAAAATTTATATAGTGGGCTGAATTTTACTGTCACTTGTTACTATGGAAAGTAATCCTTTGAGGGGCTTGTTAGGGGTAACTTTACCTCGACCAGAAGCACAAAGAGTTTCTCCTCAACCTACTGAACCTAATGAAAATATTTTTTATGAAATTCCTTCGGGTATGATAGAGAAACTGCTGGCTAATCCTTATGCAGGAGATGGAACATCCTGATTTACATCTAATGTATGTGGATGAAGTTTGTGGATTATTTAAGCTTGCAGGTCTATCTGAGGATCACGTCAATAAGAATGTCTTTCCTGTATCTTTGAAGGAGAAGGCATTGACATGGTATAGGCTATGTGATGATATTGGATCATGGAGCTACAACCGATTGAAAATGGAGTTTCATCAGAAGTTTTATCCTATGCATCTAGTTCATCGTGATCGGAATTATATCTATAATTTCTAGCCTCGTGAAGGATAAATAATCGCTCAAGATTGCGGGAGGCTTAAGTCAATGTTATATTCATTCCCAAATCATGAGCTCTCGAGAGAAATTATTATTCAGAATTTTTATGTTCGGCTTTCTCGTAATGATCAATCCATGCTTGATACTTCTTGTACTCGTTCCTATATGAAGAAAGACATTGACTTCAAATGGGATTTATTGGAAAGAATTAAACACAACTTTGAAGATTGGGAACTTGACGAAGGTAAGGAGTCAGGTATAAACCTTAAGTTTGATTGTGTTAAATCCTTTGTAGACACCGATGCTTTTCATGAATTTAGCACTAAATATGGACTTGACTCTGAGATAGTAGCTTCTTTCTGTGAATCTTTTGCTATGCATGTTGACCTCCCTAAGGAGAAGTGGTTTAAATATAATCCTCCCATTGAAGTGAAAGTAGTTGAACCTATTAAAGTTGAAGAATAAACTATTACTTATAATGTTGACCCTGTTATTCCTGCTGCTTATATTGAGAAACCACCTTTCCCTGTTAGAATAAAGGAACATGCCAAAGCTTCAACCGTGGTTCGTAAGAGCTATGTTAGAACACCTACACCTCCTGAACAAATTAAAATTGAACCTAGTATTGCTATGGTTAAAGATCTCTTGGATGATAATATTGATGGGCATGTTATTCATTTCTATGATGAAGCTTCTAGAATTGCCAGACCTGATGCTAAAGATAAACTTAAACCTATTGTTGGCATGCCTGTTGTTTCTGTTAAAATAGGAGATCATTGTTATCATGGCTTATGTGATGTGGGTGCTAGTGTGAGTGCAATTCCCTTTACCTTATATCAATAAATTATGAATGATATTGCACCAGGTGAGTTAGAGGAAATTGATGTTACCATTAAGCTTGCTAATAGAGATACTATAGCACCAGTTGGGATTGTTAGAGATGTTTAAGTCTTGTGTGGGAAAATATAATATCCTACCGATTTCCTTGTCCTTGGTTCCCCACAAGATGAATTTTGTTCCATTATATTTGATAGACCTTTCTTGAATACTATTAATGCCAGATAGATTGTGAGAAGGAAACTGTTACTGTAAGTTTTGGGGATGCGTCTCATGAGTTTAATTTCTCTAAATTTCGTAGACAACCCCATGATAAAGAATTGCCTAGTAAGGATGAAATTATTGGTCTTGCTTCTATTGCCGTGCCTCCTACTGATCCCTTAGAACAATATTTGCTAGACCATGAAAATGATATGCATATGAATGAAAGGAATGAAATAGATTAGATTTTATTTAATCAACATCCTATTTTGAAACATAAATTGCTTGTTGAAATACTTGGGGATCCTCCTCCACCCAAGGGTGATCCCGTGTTTGAGCTTAAACAATTATCAGATACTCTGAAATATGCTTATCTTGATGAAAAGAACATATAACCTGTTATTATTAGTGCTAACCTTTCAGAGCATGAAGAAAAGAGATTATTGAAAACTCCGAGGAAGCACCGTGCTGCTATTGGATATACTCTTGATGATCTTAATGGCATTAGTCCCACTCTATGTCAGCACAAAATCAATATGGAGCCCGATACTAAACCAGTTGTTGATCACCAACGATGGTTAAATCCTAAAATGAAACAAGTGGTAAGAAATGAAATATTAAAGCTTCTGGAGGCAGGTATCATTTATCCTATTGCTGATAGTAGATGGGTTAGTCCCGTCCATTGTGTCCCTAAGAAAGAAGGTATTACCGTAGTTCCTAATGATAAAAATGAATTGATCCCACAAAGAATTGTTACAAGGTATAGAATGGTAAATGATTTTAGGAAATTAAACAAAGCTACTTGGAAAGATCATTACCCTCTACCTTTTATTGATCAAATGCTAGAAAGACTATCCAAACACATACATTTTTGCTTTCTAGATGGTTATTCTGGTTTCTCTCAAATACCTATGTCAAAAGAGGACCAAGAGAAGACCACTTTTACTTGCCCTTTCGGTACCTTTGCTTATAGACATATGCCCTTTCTAGATGGTTGAGGTTTTCATGGATGATTTTCCCGTTTACAAGACTTCTTTTGAGGATTGTTTGAGCAACCTTGATCGAGTTTTGTAGAGATGCGAAGAAACTAAACTTGCCCTAAATTGGGAGAAGTGCCACTTTATGGTGAATGAAGGTATTGTCTTGGGACACAAAATCTCTGAAAGAGGTATTGAAGTTGATAAAGCTAAAGTTGATGCTATTGAAAAAATGTTGTGTCATACGGATATCAGAGGTATAAGAAGTTTCCTTGGTCATGCTGGTTTCTATAGGAGGTTTATTAAATACTTCTCTAAGATTTCTAGGCCTCTCACTAATCTTTTGCAAAAAGATGTTCCATTCATTTTTTATGATGATTGTGTAGAAGCATTTGAAATTCTTAAGAATGCCTTGATTTATGCACCTACTGTTCAACCACCTGATTGGAACCTACCCTTTGAAATTATGTTTGATGCTAGTGATTATGCCGTTGGTGTTGTTCTAGGACAAAGAGTTGATAAGAAATTAAATGTTATCCATTATGCTTGTAAAACTCTAGACATCGCTCAAAGAAACTATGCTACCACTGAAAAGGAATTTTTAGCAGTTGTGTTTGCTTGTGATAAGTTTAGACCTTATATTGTTGATTCCAAAGTAATTGTTCACACTGATCATGCTGCTATTAAATATCTTATGGAAAATAAAGATGCTAAATCTAGACTTATTAGACGGGTTCTTCTACTACCAGAATTTGATTTGCATATTATTGATAGAAAGGGTGCTGATAACACCGTAGCGGATAACATGTCTAGGTTAGAAAATGTTCTTGATGACCTACTACCTATTGATGATAGCTTTCCTCATGAACAATTAGCTGTCATAAATGCTTCGTGTAATGCTCCATGGTATGCTGATTATGCTAATTACATTGTTGCTAAATTTATACCGCCTAGTTTCACTTACCAACAAAAGAAAATGTTCTTCTATGATTTAAGACATTACTTTTGGGATGATCCAACCTTTATAACGAAGGAGTAGATGGTTTTATTAGATGTTGTGTACCTGAGCATGAACATGAACAGATCCTACACAAGTGACATTCCGAGGCCTACGGAGGACACCATGCTGGAGATAGAACTGCACACAAGGTATTACAATCTGATTTTATTGGCCTACTCTCTTCAAGGATGGTCGTAAGTTTGTCTAGTCTTGTTATGAATGTCAAATAATTGGCAATATTAGTAGACGTCAGGAAATGCCTATCAATTGCTCTCTTTTTATTGAACCAGTCGATGTTTGGGGTTTTGATTATATGGGACCTTTTCCAAAGTCCAACAGGTATACTCACATTCTAGTTCCTGTTGATTATGTTACTAAGTGGGTAGAAGCCATTCCAAGTAGTAGTACTGATCACAACACCTGTATTAAAATGCTGAAAGAAGTTATTTTCCCTACATTTGGAGTCCCTAGATATTTAATGATTGATGGTGGTTCACACTTTATTCATGGTGCTTTCCGTAAATTGCTTGCTAAGTATGACGTTAATCAGAGAATTGCATGTCCTTATCACCCTTAGTCTAGTGGTCAAGTAGAATTAAGCAATAGAGAGATTAAATTCTTCTTGCAAAAGATTGTTAATAGATCTAGGAAGAATTGGTCTAAGAAACTTGATGATGGATTATGGGCTTATAGAACTGCTTACAAAAACCCTATGTGTATGTCTCTGTATAAAATGGTTTATGGTAAAGCATGTCACTTACCTCTAGAACTAGAGCATAAAGCTTATTGGGCAATCAAAGAGCTCAATTATGATTTCAAACTTGCTGGTGAGAAGAAGTTATTAGACATTAGCTCACTTGATGAATGGAGAACCCATGTCTATGAGAATGCCAAGTTGTTTAAAGAAAAAGTTAAGAGATGGCATGATAAAAGGATACAAAATCATGAATTCAATGTAGGTGACCATGTCTTGCTATGCAATTCTCATTTAAGATTTTTTGCAGGAAAACTCCTCTCTAAATGGGAAGGTCCTTACAGTGTGGAGGAAGTATATCGTTCTGGTGCTATCAAGATCAACAACACCGAAGGCACAAATCCGAAGATGGTAAACGGGCAAAGAATCAAACATTATATCTCAGGTACTCCCACAAATGTTGAAACCAATATTATCAATACCATAACTCTAGAGGAGTACATTAGGGAGACCTACCGGAATATTTCGGACTGTGAAAAGGAATAGGTATGTGGTACGGTAAGCAAACCGACTCCAAAACTTTCCCAATAGCATTGTTTCTCAATTTTTGGAATATTTAATAAATTAGGAAAATTTAAAGTAGTCCGAAAGGTGCACGAGGAGGCGACAAGCCTGTAGGGCACGACCTACCCCCATGCCCGCACCCATGTGGCTTGTGGCCATCTCGTGCACCCTCCGGACTCCGTTTTCTTGTAGGACACTCCTTTAGGTCGGTAAAACTTTGTTATATAATCTCCCGAAGGCTTGGAATTTTGTATCACGACAATACCTCCTATTTTCATTTTAGCTATTTCTACAGCAGATTTAGAGCAAGATGTCTTTGCAAGAGTCGATCGGGGAGAGTCGTGTCTCTCACCTGGCACCGGGGTCTGGAACATACAACGAAGCCAATCACTTTGGGAAGGCCACGGAGGAAGAGATGGAGGCCAACTTGAAAAGGGTGGATGCCATGGAGGAAGACCAAGTAGTTACTTCTCGTCTACATCCTGGAGTCATGTTAGAGGTACTTCAGAGCTCAGAAATTCCAAATTCGGTCATCCCTCCCAATGCTAGATTTCTTACTTATGAAAATGTGAAAAATAGTGTTGCTTTTTCTCCCGCGGCAATGAAACATCCATGGGTGATGGGGTCCCTAACAGTCATTGGAAAGTTTTGCAAGGAGACAATGGATCTAAGACGGCAAAATAACAAGCTTAAGGAGGAGAATCGCATTCTGCGGGGCATCATCACCAAGAATATAACACCATCACCTCCGAAGAAGGACATATAAATACATGCATGGGTATGGGCACTCCCCTTGGCTTGTGCCAAGCTTGGGGGAGTTTCCCCTGTATCGTATCATCATCTGATCTTTTAATTTTCTTGTTTTTCCTAGTTTGATCCTTTTGGTTATATCTTGATCTAGTAGAATAAATTTTTTAGTGTGGTCTAGCTTTGAGTTTTGCTTTATGTTCCCCTTATGTAAGCGAGTCCGGGAGATATACAATAAAACATAGTTTTGAGGTGAGGGCTTTGCTTCTTGAGAAAAATAAATAAGGTAATAAAATAAGAATAGAATAAAAGCAAAGAGTATATATGATGATCTTATGGGGAGTGATGACTTCATGCTACCTCTTGAGCATGCGTTGGTTTTCTCTTGAAGAGGAAAGGGTGATGCAGTGAAGTAGATAAGTATTTCCCTCAATTGTTGAGAACCAAGGTATCATTCCAGTAGGAGGAACTAGCAAGTCACCAATGGATGCACCTACACAAATAATCAAACTCCTACACCCAACGCTATAAAGGGGTTGTCAATCCCTTCATGGTTATTTGCAAGGATTAGATCCGATAGTGATAGATGTATAACGAGTGCGGAAAGTAAAAGGTAAACAAATTGCAACAAGTATAGATCTAAAAATATATGATGGAAAATAGACCCGGGGGCATAGGTTTCACTAGAGGCTTCTCTATTGAAGGCAAATATCATGGCGGGTAAACAAATTATTGTCAAGGAATTGATAGAAAAGCGAATAATCATGTAGTTATCCAAGGCAAAGATCATGCATATAGGCATCACGTCCATGACAAGTAGATCTAAACGATTCTAGATCTACTACTATTACTCCACACATCTACCGACTCCTGCCTGCATCTAGAGTATTAAGTTCATGAAGAACAGAGTAACGCATTAAGAAAGATGACATGATGTAGAGGGATAAACTCAAGCAATATGATGAAAATCCCATCTTGTCACCCTTGATGAAAACAATACAATACGTGCCTCGCTACCCTGCTTTGTCATTGGGTGAGGACACCGCAAAATTGAACCCAAAATCAAGCACTTCTCCCATTGCAAGAATTACCAATCTAGTTGGCCAAACCAAACCAATAACTTGAAGAGACTTGCAAGGATATTAAATCATGCATATAAGAAATCAGAGGAGATTCAAATAAGATTCATGGATAATCTGGACATAAACTCACAAGTCATCAGCTCTTGACAAAGACACCACAAAAGAAGGTTACATCGGATATATCTCCATGAAGACCATGAAGAACAAGGTATTGAAGATCAAAGAGAGAGAATAACCCATCTAGCTACTAGCTATGGACCCATAGGTCTATGGTGGACTACTCACGCATCATCGGAGGGGCAATGGAGTTGATGTAGATGCCTTTCGTGATCATTTCCCCCTCTGACAGATTACCGAAGAAGGCTCCAAGATTGGATCTCTCGGGAACGGAGGCTTTCGGCGGCGGAAAAGTATTTTCGTGGCTTGTTCTGATGTTGGGGGAATATTTGGGTATTTATAGGCCAAGAATTAGGGTTAGGAGACCTGCTAGGAGACGACAAGCCTACTAGGCGCGACCAGTGGGCCCCGCGCCTAGCAGGCTTGTGGCGCCCTGGCACCTCCCCTGACGTGCACTCCAAGCTTGGATGACTTGTTTCCTTCCAGAAAAATTCCTTCCAAAGGTTTTATTACGTTTGGACTCCGTTTAATATTCCATATATGCAAAACTCAAAAACAAGGAAAAAACAGAAACTTGCACTTGGCTCTATATTAATAGGTTAGTCCCCAAAATAGTATAAAATAGCATATTAATGCATATAAAACATCCAAAAAAGATAATATAATAGCATGCCATCATAAAAAATTATAGATACCTTGGAGATGTATCAGCATCCCCAAGCTTAATTCCTGCTCGTCCTCGAGTAGGTAAATGATAAAAACATAATTTTTGATGTGGAGTGCTACCTAACATATTTATCCAAGTAATATTCTTTATTGTGGCATTAATATTCAGATTTGTAAGACTCAAAACAAAAGTTTAATATTGATATAGAAACAATAAAATTTCAAGCATACTAGAAAAGCAATTGTATCTCTTCAAAATATAATGGCAAAAGAAAGTTATCCCTACAATATCATATGGTCTGGCTATGCTCCATCTTCCCCACACAAAGTATTTACATCATGCACAACCCCGATGAAAAGTCAAGCAATTGTTTTCACACCTTTATTTTCTCAAACTTTTTCAACTCTCACGCAATACATGAGCGCGAGCCATGGATATAGCACTATAGGTGGAATAGAATATGGTGGAGGTTGTCAAGGAAAGGGAGAAGATAGTCTCACATCAACTAGGCGTATCAATGGGCTATGGATATGCCCATCAATAGATATCAATGTGAGTGAGTAGGGATTGCCATGCAACTGATGCACTATAGCTATAAGTGTATGAAAGCTCAAAAGGAAACTAAGTGGACGTGCATCATGAAGAAAAATATCCCATTAGTATATGAAAGTGACAAAATAGGAGACTCTCTATCATGAAGATCATGGTGCTACTTTGAAGTACAAGTGTGGCAAAAGGTAATATCAATGTCCCTTCTCTCTTTTCTATCATTTTTTGTTGGGCATCTAAGGCCTCTTTTATTCATTCTTTTTTTATTTGGGCTTCTTGGCCTCTTTTATTTTTCATAAAGTCTGGACTCTCATCCCTACTAATAAGGGAATCATAGCTTCCATCATCCTTTCCTCACATGGGACATGCTCTATAATGAAAATCATCACACTTCTATTTACTTACAACTCAAAAGGAAAATTACAACTCGATTCCTATGACAAAATATGACTCTATATGCAATATGGAAGTGATGGTGCATGTCATAAAAGGAAACGGTGGAAGTTGCATGGCAATATATCTCGGAATGGCTATGGAAATGCCATATTAGGTAGGTATGGTGGTTGTTTTGAGGAAATATATATGGTGGCTGTTTTGAGGAAGGTATACAGTGGCTGTTTTGAGGAAGGTGTTTGTTGCACCGGCGAAAGTTGCGCGGTACTAGAAAGGCTAGCAAAAGTGGAAGGGTGAGAGTGCATATAATCCATGGTATACATTAGTCATAAAGAACTCACATAATTATTGAAAAAGTCTATTAGTCATTGAAGCAAATCATTAAACGCATGCTCCTAGGGGGAGGTTGGTAGGAGTTAACCATTGCGCGCCCCCGACCCTCACACAAAGGTCGACAATCTATAAATAAGTCATGCTCCAACTTCCTTACATAGAGGTTCACCATGCGTGCATGCTACGGGAATCACAAAGCTTTACACAAGTATTTTTACCAAATCACAAATTACTTCCTAACATGTCTATTAACATTACCATCTCTATATCTCAAAACGTTATGCAAGGAATCAAACTTCTCATAAATACTCAATGCACTTAATATGGAAGTTTTTATTATATCCCTTTTGGATGCCTATCCTATTAGAACTAAATTCATAAACTAGACCAATTACCATGCTATTTTTAGGAACTCCCAAAATAATATAAGTGAGGTACTAGAGTTCAATTATTTCTATAAAACGAAAACACCACCGTGCTCTAAAAGATATAAGTGAAGCATATAGAGCAAAACTGCCCAACTCGAAAGATATAAGTGAAGCACAATGAGTATTCTAATAAATACACGATTCAGAGTGTCTCTCTCAAAAGATGTGTGCAGCAAGGATGATTGTTACAAACTAACAAGGAAAGACTCATACCACACAAGACGTTCCAAGCAAAACACATATCATGTGGTGAATAAAAATATAGCCTCAAGTAAATTACCGATGGATTGAAGACGAAAGAGGGGATGCATTTCGGGGCATTCCCAAGCTTAGGATCTTTGGAATACTTTAATATGACTTGGGGTGCCTTGGTCATCCCCAATCTTTGGCTTTTGCCACTCATTATTCCATAGTCCATCCAATCTCTACCCAAAACTTGAAAACTTTACAACACAAAACTTAACAGAAAACTCGTGAGATCCGTTAGTATAAGAAAACAAATCACCACTTTAGGTACTGTTGTGAACTCATTATTTATTTATATTGGTGTTATACCTACTGTAATATAACTTTTCCATGGCTCATACCACATGGTACAACCCACAGATTCATTAAAATAGGCAAACAACTCAAAGAAAACAGAATCTGTCAAAAACAGAACAGTCTGTAGCAATCTGGAAACTTCGTACACTTATGTAACTCAAAAAATTCTGGAAAATTAGGACAACCTGGAAATATATATATAAATCTTGTGTAAAAATTTCAGATCAATTAGACACTCTGAAAAAATTATAAAATTCCTGGACAAAGAGCAAAAGTTTCCGTTTTTCAGCAAGATCAAATCAACAACTACCATAGATCGCCATAAAGGTTTTACTTGGCTCAAATACTAATTAAAACACCAAAAAAACCACTATAGAAGTAACAATGTGGGAAACACTAAAAAATAGAAGCAAAAACAGAACACAAAAATAAATTTGGGTTGCCTCCCAACAAGCGCTATTGTTTAACGCCCCTAGCTAGGCAAAAGCGCAATAGATCTAGGTATTGTCATCTTTGGTATGTAACTCCTCAATTGCACACTTAAAATCCCTAGGAGGCGAAGGAGTGGGAGTGGTTTGTACTAAGCAAAAGCAGATCCCAAGTTGGTAATAATGTCCTCTAGCTTGCCAATTCTAGAGGAATCTTGTTCCAATTTTTCATTAACTATGGGTTCCTTTTCTTTAAGATTTTTTAAGGTAACTCCTACTTTAGATCCATATTGAGTAATGTGATTATGAATATTTTTATCCAAGTTTTCAATGAGCTCAACCGTACCAACCCTTTTTTCAACGATATCAAGCCTTCACATCACATGTTCCAGAGTTAAAATAGTTCCGTTAACCATGATTGGGGGTGAACCTAACAAATTTATCAAAGCACTATATGAGTCAAAGGTATGACTTCCCAAAAAGTTCCCTCCCATGATAGTATCTAGAACATATCTATTCCAAGGAGTGATACCTACGTAAAAATTGGGAAGAAGAACGGTAGTAGATTGCTTACAAATAGATCTTTTTTGAGAATTGCAAATTCTATACCAAGAATCTTTTAAGTTTTTCCTTCCCTTTGCTTAAAATTAAGAACCTCATACTCGGGAGTATTAGTTATCATAGTAAGGCTAGCCATGAGTTCGAGGAAATGAAAGGCAAATGAAAGAAAGGCGAATAAAAAGGCAAATATTTTTGCTATTTTTTGGAAATCATTTTAGAAGTGTGGGAGAGGAAAACAATAGGCAAATGGCAAATAAAGTAAATGCAAGAGATGAGTTTGTGATGGGTACTTGGTAGGTTTGATGTGTATCCTCCCCGGCAACGACGCCAGAAATCCTTCTTGCTACCTCTTGAGCATGCGTTGATTTTCTCTTGAAGAGCAAAGGGTGATGCAGCGAAGTAGATAAGTATTTCCCTCAGTTTTTGAGAACCAATGTATCAATCCAGTAGGATTAACAAGCAAGTCACCAATGGACGCACCTACACAAATAATCAAACTCTTGCACCCAACGCTATAAAGGATTTGTCAATCCCTTCATGGTTATTTGCAAGGATTAGATCCGATAGAGATAGATGTAACAAGTGCGGAAAGTAAAAGGTAAATAAATTGCATCAAGTATAGATCTGAAAATATATGATGTAAATAGACCCGGGGCCATAGGTTTCACTAGTGGCTTCTCTCTTGAAGGCAAATATCATGGCGGGTAAACAAATTACTGTCAAGCAATTGATAGAAAAGCGAATAATCATGTAGTTATCCAAGGCAATGATCATGCATTTAGGCATCACGTCCATGACAATTAGACTGAAACGGTTCTGCATCTACTACTATTACTCCACACATCAACCGACTCCTGCCTGCATCTAGAGTATTAAGTTCATGAAGAACAGAGTAACACATTAAGAATGATGACATGATGTAGAGGGATAAACTCAAGCAATGTGATGAAAACCCCATCATGATGAATCCCCATGATGTAGGGGGATAAACTCTCACCCTTCCCCGCACAAAGTATTTACATCATGCACATCCCCGATGAAAAGTCAAGCAATTGTTTTCACACCCATTTTCTCAAACTTTTTCAACTCTCACGCAATACATGAGCGCGAGCCATGGATATAGAACTATAGGTGGAATAGAATATTGTGGAGGTTGTCAAGGAAAAGGGAGAAGATAGTCTCACATAGACTAGGTGTATCAACGGGCTATGGGGATGCCCATCAATAGATATCAATGTGAGTGAGTAGGGATTGCCATGCAACGGATGCACTAGAGCTATAAGTGTACGAAAGTTCAAAAAGAAACTAAGTGGGGGTGCATACAACTTGCTTGCTCATGAAGACCTAGGGCAATTTGAGGAAGCCCATCATCGGAATATACAAGCCAAGTTCTATAAAGAAAAATTCCCAATAGTAAATGAAAGTGACAAAATAGGAGACTCTCTAACATGAAGATCATGGTGCTACTTTGAAGCACAAGTATGACAAAAGGTAGTAGCAATGTCCCTTCTCTCTTTTCTCTCATTTTTTTGTTGGGCATCTAAGGCCTCTTTTATTCACTTCTATTTTTTTATTTGGGCTTCATTGGCCTCTTTTATTTTTCATAAAGTCCGGACTCTCGTCCCTACTAATAAGGGAATCATAGCTTCCATCATCCTTTCCTCACATGGGACATGCTCTATAATGTAAATCATCACACTTTTATTTACTTACAACTCAAAAAAAATTACAAATCGATACCTATGACAAAATATGACTCTGTATGCAATATGGAAGTGATGGTGTGCATGTCATAAAAGGAAACAGTGAAAGTTGCATGGCAATATATCTCGGAATGGCTATGGAAATGCCATAATAGGTAGGTATGGTGGTTGTTTTGAGGAAATATATATGGTGGCTGTTTTGAGTAAGGTATATGGTGGATGTTTTGAGGAAATATATATGGTGACTGTTTTGAGGAAGGTGTTTGTTGCACCGGCAAAAGTTGCGTGGTACTAGAGAGGCTAGCAAAAGTGGAAGGGTGAGAGTGCGTATAATCCATGGACTCGACATTAGTCATAAAGAACTCACGTACTTATTGCAAAAATCTATTAGTCATTGAAGCAAAGCATTAAACGCATGCTCGTAGGTGGGAGGTTGGTAGGAGTTAACCATCGCGCACCCCTGACCCTCTCACAAATGTCGACAATCTATAAACAAGTCATGCTCCGACTTCCTTACATAGCGGTTCACCATATGTGCATGCTACGGGAATCACAAACCTTCACACAAGTATTTTTACCAAATCACAGTTTACTTCCTAAGATGTCTCTTAACATTACCATCTTTATATCTCAAAACTTTATGCAAGGAATCAAACTTCTCATAAATACTCAATGCACTTAATATGGAAGTTTTTATTATACCCCTTTTGGATGCCTATCATATTAGGACTAAATTCACAACCTAGACCAATTACCATGTTGTTTTTAGAAACTCTCAAAATAGTATAAGTTAGGTACGAGAGTTCAAGTATTTCTATAAAACGAAAATACCACCGTGTCTAAAAAATATAAGTGAAGCATATAGAGCAAAATTGCCCAACGCAAAAAATATAAGTGAAGCACATAGAGTATTCTAACAAATTAACGATTCAGCGTGTCTCTCTCAAAAGATGTGTGCAGCAAGGATGATTGTGGCAAACTAAAAAGCAAAGACTCATATCATACAAGACGCTCCAAGTGACGGTGTCCTGGACTAGGGGGTACTCACCACGTCGTCTCCCGACCAGTGGGTTGGATCGAGGACCCCAGGACGATTCACTAATGGGCCAGTTCGGAGAGCCCATGATGCATACAAGGGAGATTCCACAAGACTTGGCGCACAAGACAAGGACTCCTCTAAACCTTAGGCCTACGGTGCAATATATAAACCGAGGCCATGCTAGTCAATAGATAATCTCACTCTCATATTCATTACTACAATCTCGTGGTAGATACCTGTACTATGTATTATCCTCCATATGAATACAATCAAAAGCAGGACGTAGGGTATTATCTCCTCGAGAGAGCCCGAACCTGGGTAAAATCCTGTGTTCATGTTACCATTGCTTCAAGATGCCTAGCTTAGGACCCCTACTACGAGATATGCTGGATTTGACACCGGCATTGGTGCTTTCATTGAGAGCCTGCTGGGTAGTCGCCGTGGTGCAATGGGAATTCAGATCGACTCCATCGTGATCTACGCGTCGGAACCGAGGTACATCGTCAATGTCGGCATCTTCGTCGCCAGCTTAACTGGTCACCTCGGCTATGCCGAGGACTGCGCTCCACGTCGGATCATATAGATCGCACGGGTGTCTTCATCAACATCGACTCCAATCTCAACCAAAATCGTGAAAGAATCCTCCATGGTGCTCGCGGGCTCAACGTCAAAATTGCCCTTACGGATCACACAGTTTTTCTGGACAGCTGATTTGTGTTCCTCGTCCTCGCCTCCTCGACTGTCATTTTGACGATCACTTCGGTGGAATTGAGTCTAGAACAACCGTGCAAAATTTCGTCGCGTTCCAGTGGAGGAATCTCCGGCGATCTACAATCTACCGAAGCCCCGTCGAATCTGAACGAGAATCTAGAGGAGTTTAGGGCGAGGAGTCTAGCATGTAGGTGGGACGTCCGTTGGAAAATCCTACCATTCATCGGCTGCGAAATTCCTATACCGATCACCCCTCAAAATTTCAGCTCGATCCGACCGTCCAAACTCCGGGAAACATCCGATTAGTACAACGAATTTTGGATCTATTTTCTGCACGAAAACGAATGTGACCCGAGTTCATTTTTTTCATGAATGAGTTGATGGACATCCTTTTTGAAGGAAATTTTCTCATCATCTCGTTCATCCGACCAAGAGTTCGGCATCACGAGGGCCGAATAATCATCAAGCGAACCTCATCATCTACGGGTTGTATGGGTCAGGCGCTCCATTGCTTCATCAAGCCCGCATTGACCACGTCACAAATTGCGACCTGCGTTGGCATCGCCGTGTCGTTATTTTTTCAAGATGACGTCCATCACGCCAACCTTCTTTGACACGACGGCTGGCTTGGGGCTCTGGCGTCACCTTACCGATCCACTCTGTCACTTCGGCTAGACTGGGGGCTTCGTCATCTCCTCATCAACCTACTCCGGAGAGTTTGGCGTCACTAGCCGACCAACTATGACACCTCGGCTGGCATGAGACTTCGGCGTCACCAGCCAACCTACATGAGACTTCGGCATCTGCCGATCACAATTTCGCCATGTTAAATGGACCGAGGACTTCATCTCACCACATCGACCGTGAAGCGTCGCCACTTCGTCAAGACGAACTCTTCGTTCAGGCACCTCGGCATCTAGGCCATATTCCTTTACTTATTTGCTTAACTTAAATTAACTAAGTAGAAGAATTTTTTTAAATATATTATTATCTTTCTTTGTTATTACTTTTGGCTTGCTCTATTTTATGAGTGTAGGAAATCGACTTCGACCGCTGTCACACGGTCATCCCGGCGTCACCTTGCCGACCTACTCCACCACCTTGGCTGGACCAGGGGCTTTGCCTCGCCACATCGGTCGAGCCATGACACTACTTCAGAGTGTCAAACTCCTCGTTCAGTCACGTCGGGCGGGCTTGGGGGCTGGGACCTCAGTCATGCTGAAGACTACACAACAGATCTGTCAAAGTTCGATGGGCATCCTCATCTCGCCACAAGCCCGGATCACGTCATCGACGCCGAGCACATTAACCAGCTAAGTCGCTTTCATGCTCAAAAACTTTCAGTTTTAAATTTTGTTCGGTTCGACCAAGCATTATACTTTTTTGACAAAAAGTTATTTGCGAAAAAATTTCTTTGTCAAAACTTTGTTTATTACAAACAAATTCAAATACCCCATTTACTTGGGGGCTTCTTTTATGAAGCCATTCCTCTCGCATATGTTTATTAATGTATCACACCCTTCCTTGTTCGTGTTTATGCCAATATATGCATCATGTTGACTTAAGTGTTATGCAAACCTAGGTTGCCTTGCTCCCGTGCTTACCACTACGTTCTCGATTGTTTGGCTAGGGAGTAAAGGGAGCACCTCTGCGATTGTTATGATCGGGTCATCCAAACTCGTACCTCAGACGGGTGAAGCCGAAAGCTAGCGCTCTTACTGTTTTCAACTATGGTCGGCCACGATGGAAGACAAGCATACATAAATCTATTACACATCGCTCATGGTAATCATGAGAACCCAAAGAAAGCAACCGTTGGAGGAACTATTTTCTTTGAAGATGCTTGTTACGTTAAATAGTAATATATCATAAGTTCCCTCGGCGCGCTTTGTCTGTTATAGTCTAATGGCCTGATTGCCTGGTTATTTGAAACACTTCTTGTATCCTTGGATGGCATAGTAAATAACACTTTTTGGCCCTTGGCCGAAGAGGGAGAAGTCGGCGGTCGGTTAAGATGCATTTAAAGTTTGGGCGAACACATATATGATATAAGTACTTCGTTACATACAATCATTACACATAAAATTCTTTTACCAAGTCATTTGGGGGCTCTAAACTTTATATTATTTCTTTTATAATAAATGTGTTTTCTTCTTGGTCGTTGCAAAGTATTCCCCCCTACTCCTTTTTCCGACACCAGTGTGTGGTCAATCGTCGAATAGCCTGGTTTCTTTCTAAAGCCGCTTGAGTTTAGGTCGCTAAATAGGCCTCGGAGAAAACTCCGCCTTTGGGATATGGAGGTTGAAGCCGACGACTGACCTGCTTGGAGTCCGGAGTCCGGACCTATCATATTAAAGCACGATCGAAGCACATATTCATTTTAAGTCCAATTTCAGATTGGCACAATTTTATTTTATCTAATCATAAAAAATAATTTTGCATAAGTTTTTTGGTTTTCTCGAGCATAACTTTCGCAGTACAACGCCATATGCATTTCATGCATTGGCGATATTAAAGGGGGTCTATGGCTAGCACCGAACCCACGGAAGACCGAGGTACTCCGTGCAGTCCTCTACAGAATGTCCTCGGTATTTCGCATTTATATGCATCAATTTCGAGTTGTGTCTTTGGTCTATAGATGGATTTCTCGACTCCTATGCTTACCCCATACGCTTCCGCTTTGTTCGGCTAAGGGGTAAAGGGAGAACCACTGCGATTGTCACTTCCAGTTTAACCGGTTAAGTGCCTCGGTTGGAGAAAGCCGAAAGTTGACTGTCACGACAAGCGTAAATCGGTTAGCGAACCGCAGGCGGTGTTCAACCAAATATAGCCGATCGAGGTTATAGAGTAAAATGAAGAGCCTTTCTTTCTTGAAAAGGCCAAGTTGTGGATGGCTCGACCTCGAATAATCCGAGAAGTCGACATATATCGGGGGCTATTAAGTTGCCCCCAAACATATGCTCCTTGACTAAGCGAAAGTTATAAAGCCCGACTTCTGATTGCCTTGTTTCCACTAACACAACCACCTCCGGGCACCGAGACGTCGGCTGAGGGTTGTCTTGTTACTATGAAAACACCCTGCGTAGCATCTACAAAGGGGTAGAAGCCGACGATGGGCCACTTTCAAAGGATAAACGGTCACAAAGGAGTCAAAATAGCATATGTCATGAAAGATTTTATATTCGATATGCGAGTGATGCCTTCCATAATCATTGTTACAAAGCCATAAATATGCGTCAATTTGACTTATGATTTTAGCCAAGCTGGGTTGCCTGGCTCCTGTGCTTACCCCGTACGTTCTTGATTGTTCAGCTAGGGGGTAAAGGGAGCACCTCTGTGATTGTTACTTCCGGGTCATCCGAGTTAGTACCTCAGACTGGGTGAAGACGAAAGCTATCCATCTTAAGAAAATAATTGGTTGGCAACGACGGAAGATTGTTGAACCAGTTTTCAAGACCGACGACTTAATATGAAGAACAGTTTGGAAGAACCGAGGAGCGTCCCCAACTTGGAAGACCGATTAAGGGGGCTACTAATGGTGTCTTGTACTAGGGGGTACTCACCACATCGTCTCCCGACCAGTGCGTCGGGCCGAGGACCCCCAGGGCAATTCACTAATGGGCCAGTTCGGAGAGCCCATGATGCATACAAGGGAGATTCCACAAAACTTGGCGCACACGACAAGGACTCCTCTAAACCCTAGTCCTATGGTGCATTATATAAACCGAGGCCAAGCTAGTCAATAGACAATCTCAATCTCATATTCATTACTACAATCTCGTGGTAGATACCTATACTATGTACTATCCCCCATATGAATACAATCAAAAGAAGGTCGTAGGGTATTATCTCTTCGAGAGAGCCCGAACCTGGGTAAAATCCCGTGTCCACATTACCATCGTTCCAAGACGCGTAGCTTAGGACCTCTACTACGAGATATGCCGGATTTGACACCGACACCAAGCAAAACACATGTCATGTGGTGAATAAAAATATAACCTCAAGTAAATTTACTGATGGATTGAAGACGAAAGAGGGGATGCCTTTCGGGGCATACCCAAGCTTAGGCTTTTTGGCATCCTTGAATATGACTTGGGGTGCCCTGGTCATCCCCAATCTTAGTCTCTTGACACTCCTTATTCCATAGTCCATCCAATCTTTACCCAAAACTTGAAAACTTCACAACACAAAACTTAACAGAAAACTCGTGAGATCCGTTAGTATAAGAAAATAAATCACCACTTTAGGTACTGTTGTGAACTCATTATTTATTTATATTGGTGTTATACCTACTATAATCTAACTTCTCCATGGCTCATACCACATGATACAACCCATAGATTCATCAAAATAGGCAAACAACTCAAAGAAAACAGAATCTATCAAAAACATAATAGTCTGTAGAAAATTCAAAAATTATTATACTTCGGTAACTCAAATAATTCTGAACAATTATTAAATCCTGGGAAATTTATATATCAATCTTGTGTAAAAATTTCAGATCAATTCGACGCTATGAAAAAAATAGAAATTTACCGGACTGAGCGCAAAAGTTTCTTTTTTTCCAGCAAGATCAAATCAACAACTACCATAGATCACCCTAAAGGTTTTACTTGGCTCAAACACTAATTAAAACACCAAAACACAATTAATACAGAAGTAATAATGTGGGAAACACTCAAAAACAGAAGCAAAAATAGAACACAAAAATAAAATTGGGTTGCCTCCCAACAAGCGCTATTGTTTAACGCCCCTAGCTAGGCAAAACACAATAGATCTAGGTATTGTCATCTTTGGTATGCAATACAAAAGTATCTCTCATAATAGATTCATAACATAATCTTATTTTCTTTCTAGGAAATTTTTCCATGCCTTTCCTTAATGGAAATTGGAATCTAATGTTTCCTTCTTTCATGTCAATAATTGCACCGATTGTTCTAAGGAAAGGTTTACCAAGAATAATAGGACATATAGGATTGCAATCTATATCAAGAACAATGAAATCTATGGACACATAATTCCTATTTGCAACAATAATAACATCATTAATCCTTCCCATAGGTTTCTTAATAGTGGAATCCGCAAGATGCAAATTTAGAGAGCAATCATCAAGATCATGGTAACCTAGCACATCACATAAAGTTTTCGGAATCGTGGAAACACTAGCACCCAAATCACACAAAGCATGGAACTCATAATATTTTATTATAATATTAATAGTAGGTTCCTTCTCATCATGAAGCTTTCTAGGAATAGAAACTTCTAGATCAAGTTTTTCTTCAAAAGATTTCATCATAGCATCAACTATATGGTTAGTAAAAGCTTTATTTTGACTATAAGCATGAGGAGAATTTAACATGGATTGAAACAAGGAAATACAATCAATCAAATAGCATCTATTATAATTAAAGTCCTCGAAATCCAAAGGAGTGGGTTCATTGCTGTTTAAAGTTTTGACCTCTTCAATCCCACTTTTATCAATCTTAGCATTAAGATCTATAGACTCCAAATCAATGGAACGCCTTTTAACTAAAGTTGACTTATCTCCAGTCCCATCATTATCAAGCTTTATATTGGAAAACAAAGATTCAATAGGAGTCACATCAATCACTTTGATATCTTCATCACTATTATCACGAGAAAACACCTTTTCAAGCCATTCACGCTTAGTATGAATTCTAACGGTTCTTTCCCTACTTTCATCAATATAAATTCTCATAGCTTTTAAAGACTCATTAATATCATGCTTGGGTGTAGTAGATCTAACTTTCAAAGAATCAATCTCAAGAGAAAGTCTATCAATGTTCCTAACCAAATCATCAATCTTGAGCACTTTTTCTTCAATAGAATCGTTGAAAACTTTTTTGCGAACCAATAAAATCCTTAACAATATTCTCAAGATCAGACGGCATATTATTATAATTTCCATAAGAATTGTTGTAGGAATTACCATAATTATTAGAGGAATTACTAGGAAACGGCCTAGGGTTGAAATTACCTCTATACGCATTATTACCAAAATTGTTCCTACCAACAAAATTCACATCCATAGATTCATTATTATTTCCAATCAAATAAGACAAATGCATATCATTAGGATTAATAGGAGCACTCTTACTAGCAAAAAAAATCATAATTTCATCCATATTTTCACTCAAAGTATTTATTTCTTCAATAGCATGCACTTTTTTACTAGTACGAAATCTTTCGTTATGCCATTGAGAGTAGTTTTTCATGATGTTATCTAGGAGTTTAGTAGCTTCTCCGAACGTGATTTCCATAAAAGTACCACCCGCGGCAGAATCTAAAAGATTTCTAGATGCAAAATTCAATCACGCATAAAAAATTTGTGTAATCATCCATAAACTCAAACCATGTGCGGGGCAATTTCTAATCATTAATTTCATCCTTTCCCATGATTGTGCAACATGCTCATGATCAAGTTGCTTAAATTCATTATATCGTTCCTAAGGGAGATGATCTTAGTGGGCGGAAAGTACTTGGAGATAAAAGCATCTTTACACTTATTCCATGAATCAATACTATTTTTTGGCAAAGATGAAAACCAAGATTTAGCACGATCTCATAGCGAGAAAGGAAATAACTTCACTTTAACAATATCATTATCCACATCTTTCTTCTTTTGCATATCACACATCTCAATGAAAGTATTTAGGTGGAATGCGACATCTTCACTAGGAAGGCTAGAAAATTGTTCTTTCATGACAAGATTAAGCAAGGCAGCATTGATTTCATAAGATTCCGCACTAGTGGCGGAGAAATCGGAGTACTAATAAAATCATTATTATTAGTATTGGAAAAATCACACAACTTGGTATTTTCAGACATCTTGACAAAGCAAGCAATCAAACACACAAGCAAACGAAAGGCCAACGAAAGAAGGGCGAACAAAAAGGCAAATCTTTTTGGTATTTTATGAAAATCGTTTTAGAAGTGGGGGAGAGGAAAACGAGAGGAAAATGGAAAATAAAGTAAATGCAAGAGATGAGTTTGTGATGGGTACTTGGTAGGCTTGATGTGTATCCTCCCCGACAACGGCACCAGAAATCCTTCTTGCTACCTCTTGAGCATGCGTTGGTTTTCCCTTGAAGAGGAAAGGGTGATGCAGCAAAGTAGATAAGTATTTCCCTAAGTTTTTGAGAATCAAGGTATCAATCCAGTAGGAGGAACAAGGAAATCACCAATGGATGCACCTACACAATTAATCAAACTCTTGCACCCAACGCTATAAAGGGGTTGTCAATCCCTTCACGGTTATTTGCAAAGATTAGATCCGATAGAGATAGATGTAATGAGTGTGGAAAGTAAAAGGTAAATAAATTGCAGAAAGTATACATCTGAAAAATATATGATGGAAATAGACCTGGGGGCCATAGGTTTCACTAGAGGCTTCTCTCTTGAAGGCAAATATAATGGTGGGTAAACAAATTACTATCAAGCAATTGATAGAAAAGCAAATAATCATGTAGTTGCTGGGGAATGTTGCATGGGAAACAAAAATTTTCCTATGCACACGCAAGATCTATCCATGGTGATGAGCATCTATGAGAGGGAGAGTGGATCTACATACCCTTGTAGATCGCTAAGCAGAAGCATTAACAAACGTGGTTGATGTAGTCGAACATCTTCGCGATCCAAATTGCCGAGCGTCCCGGGATCCCATCATGATGCTTCTTGTGATCCAATCACGATCCATCTCGCGATCCCATCAAGATCCTTCTCGCGATCCAATCACGATCCGTCCCGCGGTCCCATCATGATCCGTCTCACGATCTTGATCATGGTCCTTCCGATCTAGCGCCGAACGGATGGCACCTCCGCGTTCAACTCTTGTACAACTTGATGACGATCTCCGCCTTCTTGATCCAGCAAGAGGGAGCAGAGAGGTAGACGAGTTTCGGCAGCACGACGACATGGTAGCGGAGTTCGTGAAGAATAATCTCTGCAGGGCTTCGCCAAGCACTACGGAAACTACGACGGAGGATAAACTAGAGGGACGGGGTTGCTGACACACGGCTTAGGGTTTCTTGATGTGTTCCAAGTGCTAGCCCTGCCGCTTTATTTATATGCTGATCCCTAGGGTCGAAACTTGGAGAAAAATCCTCCTCAAGGTCAGTTTGCCCGCAAGGCAAGAGTCCTCCTCAGACTCCAGGACCAGACACCAAGGTCCTCGGTGTCTGGCCCTAGACGCCAGGGTCTTGGCGTCTTTCCCCTAGCATCCGCAAAACACCTTTTACGCCTTTCTAAAACCTCATGGGCTTTACCCTTTGGCCCAAATAAAGTGTCCTTGTACCCCGGACATTTCGGGAAACATCCGAAACTATTTCCAGTGAATTCTGGAACCCTTCCAGAGACCAAACACTATTATCCCGTATATGAATCTTTACCTCCTGACTATTCTAGAGCTCCTCTTGACGTACGGGATCTCATCCGGGACTCCAAACAACCTTCGGTCACCACCATATATAACTCTATACTACCAAAACATCACCAAACCTTAAGTGTGCACACCCTGCGGGTTCGAGAACTATGTAGACATGACCGAGACACCTCTACGGTCAATAACCAATAGCGGGACCTGGATGTCCATATTGATTCCTACATATTCTATGAAGATCTTTTATCGGTCGAACCTCTATGTCAAGGATTCAGTTAATCCCGTATGATGTTCCCTTTGTTCTTTGGTATGTTACTTGCTCGACAATCGATCGTCGGTGTCTCCATACCTAGTTCAATCTCGTTACCGGCAAGTCTCTTTACTCGTTCCGTAGTACAAGATCCCGTGGCTAACACTTAGTCACATTGCTTGCAAGGCTTATTGTGATGTTGTATTACCGAGTGGGCCTGAGACACCTCTCCATCACACGGAGTAACAAATCCCAATGTTGATCCATGCCAACCCAGCAGACACCCTCGGAGATACCTGTAGAGCACCTTTATAGTCATCCAGTTACATTGCGATGTTTGATACACACAAGGCACCCCTCCGGTGTCAGTGAGTTGCCTGATCTCATGGTCATAGGAACACATACTTGACATGCAGAAAACTATAGCAATAAACTCACACGATCATATGCTACATTTATAGTTTGGGTCTTGCCCATCACATCATTCTCCTAATGATGTGACCCCGTTATCAAATGACATCTCATGTCCATGGCTAGGAAACCTTGACCATCTTTGATCAACGAGCTAGACTACTACATGCATACTAGGGACACAGTGTTGTTTATATACCCACACATGTATTTAGTTTCCAATCTATACAATTATAGCATGGATAATAAACGATTATCACGAACAAGGAAATATAATAATAACCAATTTATTATTGCCTCTAGGGCATATTTCCAACAGTCTCCCACTTGCACTAGAGTCAATAACCTAGTTCACATCACCATGTGATTTACATTGTTATGAATCTAACACCCAATGAGTTCTGGGGTTCAATCATGCTTTGCATGTGAGCGAGGTATTTAGTCAACAGGTGTGACATTCAGATCCGTGTGTACTTTGCAAATCTCTATGTCATACTGTAGACACTGCTACCACACTCCACTTTGGAGCTATTCCAAATGGCTGCTCCACTATACATATCCAGATTGCTACTAAGAGTCATCCGGATTGGTGTTAAAGCCTGCATCGACGTAACCCTTTATGACGAACTCTTTATCACCTCCATAATCACGAAATATTTCCTTAGTCCAATAGTTACTAAGGATAATTTTGACCGCTGTCTAGTGATCCACTCCTGGATCACTCTTGTTCCCCTTGACAGACTCATGGCAAGGCACACACAAGTGCGGTACACAACATGGCATACTATATAGAGCCTATGGATAAAGCATAGGGGACGACCTTTGTCCTTTCTCTTTCTTCTGTCGTGGTCGAGCTTTAAGTCTCACTCAACTGCACACCTTACAAACCAGG
Source organism: Hordeum marinum (assembly GCA_022496015.1). Classification (NCBI taxonomy): domain Eukaryota; kingdom Viridiplantae; phylum Streptophyta; class Magnoliopsida; order Poales; family Poaceae; genus Hordeum; species Hordeum marinum. The sequence goes on from CM039676.1 coordinate 297,583,265, forward strand.
CAAGAACTCCTTCTTTGACTGATCTATTTTGAACTCTTTCAAAATCTTGTCTAGGTATGTACTCATTGAAAGTCTCATCAAGCATCTTGATCTATCTCGATAGATCTTGATGTCCAATAATTAGGTAACTTCATCCAAGTCTTTATTTGAAAAATCTTTTTCAAACAACTGTTTATGCTTTCCAAAAATTCTACATCATTTCTGATAATATGTCAACCACATATACTTATCAGAAATTCTATAGTGTTCCCACTCACTTTATTGTAAATACAAGTTTCTCATTAACTTCGTATAGACTCAAAAACTTTGATCATCTCATCAAAGCGTATATTCCAACTCCGAGATGCTTGCTCTAGCCCAAAGAAGGATTGCTCGAGCTCGCACACCTTTTAGCATCCTTAGGACTGACAAAACCTTCTGGTTGTATCACATAAAACCTTTCCTCAAGTAAACCGTTAAGGAAACGATGTTCTGACATCCATCTGCCAGATTTCATAATTGAAAAATGCAGCAACTGCTAACATAATTCCAACAGACTTTAGCATCACTACGAGTGAGAAAGTCTCATCATAGTCAACTCCTTGAACTTGGCGGAAACTTCTTTGTGACAAATCGATCTTTATAAATGGTGACATTTACCATCAGTGTTTGTCTTCATCTTAAAGGTCCATTTGTACTCAACGACCTGTCGTCCAACGAGAAAGTCTACCAAAGTCTATACTTGGTTTTCATAGATGGATCCTTTCTCGGATTTCATGGCCTCTAAACATTTGTTGGAATCCAGGCCCATCATTGCTTCTCCATAGCTCGTAGGCTCATTGTTGTCCAACAACATGACCTCTAAGACAGGGTTGTCGTACCACTCAGGAGCAGTACGCGTCCTTGTCGACCTACGAGGTTTGATAGTAACTTGATCTGAAGCTTCATGATCATCATTATTAACTTCCTCTTCAACTAACGTAGGCTCCACAGAAACAATTTTCTGCGTTGCGCTACTCTCTGGTTGAAACAATGGTTCAACAACCTCATCAAGTTCTATCTTCCTCCCACTCATTTCTTTCGAGAGAAACTCTTTCTCGAGAAAGGACCCGTTTGATAGTAACTTGGATCTGAGATAGAAGGTATACCCAACTGTTCTTAGGGTATTCTATGAAGATGCATTTGTCCACTTTGGGTTCGTGCTCATTAGGTGAAAACCCTTTTCACATAAGCGTCATAGCCCCAAACATTAAGAAATGACAGCTTAGGTTTCTGCCAAACCATATGGTGTCATCTCAATGGATTTAGATGGTTCCCAATTTAAAGTGAATGTAGTTATCTCTAATGCATAACCCCAAAATGATACTGGCAAAACGATAAGAGACATCATAATTCGCACCATATCCAATAGAGCACGACTACGACGTTCAGACACACCATCACACTATGGTGTTCCAGGTGGCATGAGTTGTGAAACAACTTTCACGTTGTCTTAAGTTGTATACCAAACTCGTAACTCGGATATTCACCACCACGATCATATCATAGACATTTTATCTTCTCGTCACGATGATCTCAAACTTCACTCTAATTTTGCTTGAACTTTTCAAACGATTCAGACTTGTGTTTCATTAAGTAAATATACACTATATCTACTCAAATCATCAGTGAAGGTAAGAAAATAACGATATCCACCGCATGCTAGAACACTCATTGGACCATATACATCAACATGTATCATTTCCAATAGGTCACTTGCCCGTTCCATCAAGCTGAAAACGGGGTCTGTAGCCATCTTGCCCAAGAGGCATGGTCCGCATGTCTCAACCGATTCGAAACCAAATGAGTCCAAAGATCCATCAGCATGGAGTTCCTTCATGCGATTTATACCAATATGACATTTAGCGGCAATGCCACAAGTATGTGGTACTATCATTATTAACTTTGTATCTTTTGGCATCAATGTTATGAACATGTGTATTACTATGATCAAGATTCAACAAACCATTCTCACTGGGTGCATTACCATTGAAGGTATTATTCATGTAAACATAATAACCATTATTCTCTAACTTAAATGAATAACCATGTTGCAATAAACATGATCCAATCATGTTCATGCTTAACGCATACACCAAATAACATTTATTTAGGTTCGTCACTAATCCCGAAGGTATAGAGAGCGTGCGATGTTGATCACATAAACCTTGGAAACATTTCCAACACACATCGTCACCTCACCCTTAGCTAGTCTCCGTTTATTCCGTAGCTTTTGTTTTGAGTTACTAACACTTAGCAACCAAACTGGTATCCAATACCCAGGTGCTACTAGGAGTACCAGCAAGGTACACATCAATAACATGTATATCAAAATATACTTCTCTTGACATTGCCAGCCTTCTTATCTACCAAGTATCTAGGGTTGTTCCACTTCAGCGACCGCTCTCCTCATAATAGAAGCATTTAGTCTCGGGTTTGGGTCCAACTTTGGGTTGCTTCACTGGAGCAGAAACTGACTTGCCGTCCATGAAGTTTCCCTCCTTGCCCTTGCCCTTCTCGAAACTAGTGGTTTTACTAACCATCAACACTTGATGCTCCTTCTTGATTTCTACCTTTGCTGTGTCAAACATCGCGAATAGCTCAGGGATCATCATTTCTATCCCTTGCATTTCATAGTTCATCACGAAGCTCTAGTAGCTTAGTGACAGTGACTTGGAGAACTATATCAATCACTATCTTATCTGGAAGATTAACTCCCACTCGATTCAAGCGACTGTAGTACCCAGACAATCTGAGCACATGCTCAACGATTGAGCTATTCTCCTTCATCTTGCAGACAAAGAATCTTGTTGGAGATCTCATATCTCACAACATGGGCACGAGCCTGAGATCCCAATTTCAGCTCTTAGAACATCTCATATGTTCCATGACGTTCAAAACGTTTTGAGCATCAATTCTAAGTCGTAATGCATGACACGTTGAACTATCAAGTAGTCATCGGAACGTGTCTGTCACATGTTCACAACATCTATAGACGACGCTAGAGGTGGTGGTGCACCGAGCGGTGCATTAAGGACATAAGCCTTCTATGTAGCAATGAGGACAATCCTAAGATCACGGATCCAGTCCGCAATATTGTTACCATCATCTTTCAACTCCATTTCTCTAGGAACATATAAAAATTAAAGGGAGCTACAACGTGAGCTAGTAATCTACAACATAATTTCCAAAGACACTACTAACTATGTTCATGATAATGAGTTCAATCAATCATATTACTTAAGAACTCCCACTCAAATAGACATCCCTCCGATCATTGGAGTGATACATGATCCAAATTCACCAACTCAAGTCCGATCATCACGTGAGTTGAGGTGGTTTCAATGGTGAACATCATCATGTTGATCATATCTACTATATGACTCACGTTCGACCTTTGGGTCTCTTGTATTTCGAGGCCATGTCTGTACATGCTAGGCTCGTCAATTTTAACCCAAGTGTTCTGCATGTGCAACACTGGCTTGCATCCGTTGTATGTGAACGTAGAGTCTATCACACCTAATCATCACGTGGTGTCTCGACACGACGAACTCTCGCAACGGTACACACTCGAGGAGAACACTATTCATCTTGAAATTTAAGTGAGGGATCACCTTATAATGCTATTGTCGTCCTAAGCAAAACAAGGTGCATACAAGGATTAACATCACATGCAAATCATAAGTGACATGATTTGGCCATGAACTTGTGCTTTTGATCTCCATCCTTAAAGCACCGGCATGATCTCCATCTTCATCGACATGACACCATGATCTCCATGATCTTGATATCTATCAACGTGTCACCATCGAGGTTGTCATGCCCACCATGCTTCTAATACTATTGCTACCATTTAGCGATAAAGTAAAGCATTACATAGTGCTTAATGATTGACACACAGGTCATACAATAATTAAAGACAACCCTATGGCTCCTGCCATTTGTCGTACTCGTCGACATGCAAGTCGTGATATTCTATACAAAACATGATCATTTCATACATCACATATATCTCATCATGTAATTGGCCATATCACATCACAACATACCCTACAAAGACAAGTTAGACGTCCTCTAATTGTTGTTGCAAATTTTACGTGGATGCTACGAGTATCTAGCAAGAACAATTCTCACCTATGCAAAACCACAACTGTGATACATAAATTGCTTTTCAACCTTCTCAAGGACCGCCTTTGTCGAATCCGATCCAACTAAAGTAGGAGAAACAGACACCCGCCAGCCATCTTTGTGTAACGAGGTTACATAATAGTCGATGGAACCGGTGTCTCGTAAGCGTACGAGTAAGGTTAGTCTGGGCCGCTTCATCCCACAATACCGCTGAACCAAAACACGACCAAGGTAGGAAGCAATCTAAGCATCAACGCCCACAAACTCCTTTGTGTTCTACTCAAGATCTCATATACACATAGACCTAGCTCATGATGCCACTGTTGGGGAACGTTGCATGGGAAACAAAAAAATCCTACACACACGCAAGATCTATCCATGGTGATGAGCATCTACGAGAGGGAGAGTGGATCTGCATACCCTTGTAGATCGCTAAGTGGAAGCGTTAAGAAATGCGGTTGATGTAGTCGAACGTCTTCATGATCCAAATCACCGAGCGTCCCGTGATCCCATCATGATCCTTCTCGCGATCCAATCACGATCCGTCCCGCGATCCCATCATGATCCTTCTCGCGATCCAATCATGATCCATCTCGTGGTCCCATCATGATCCGTCTCGCGATCTTGATCACGGTCCTTCCGATATAGCGCCGAACGGACGGCACCTCTGTGTTCAGCACACGTACAACTTGATGAAGATCTCCGCCTTCTTGATCCAGCAAGAGGGAGCAGAGAGGTAGATGAGTTCCGGCAGCACGACGGCGTGGTGACGGTGTTGGTGATGAACAATCTCCACAGGGCTTTGCCAAGCACTACAGATGGAGGATAAACTAGAGGGATGGGGTTGCCGGCACATGGCTTAGGGTTTCTTGATGTGTTCCAAGTGTTGGGGAACGTCACATGGGAAACAAAAAATTTCCTACGCACACGCAAACCAATCCATGGTGATGAGCATCTACGAGAGGGAGAGTAGATCTACGTACCCTTGTAGATCGCTAAGCGGGAAGCGTTAAGAAACGCGGTTGGTGTAGTCGAACATCTTCGCGATCCAAATCGCTGAGCGTCCCGCGATCTCATCACGATCCATCCCGCGAACACATCATGATCCGTCCCGCGAACTCATCACGATCCATCTCACGATCTTGATCACGATCTGTCCCGTGAACTCATCACGATCCGTTCCGTGATCACATCACGAACCGTCTCGCGATCTCGATCACGGTCCTTCCGATCTAGCGCCAAACGGACAACACCTCCGCGTTCAGCACACGTGCAGCTTGATGACGATCTCCACCGTATCGATCCAGTGAGAGGAGGTGGAGAGGAGAGAGATTTCACCGGCAGCATTACGGCGCTCCGGTGATGGTGGTGGAGCAATTCCGGCAGGGCTTCGCCTAAGCGCTGCAGAAAACCGATCTAGAGGAGAAACTATGCACCGGTGTAACGGGTAACACGTGGCCGGAAATTCTGTCCAAAAACCACCCAATCCACTAGTATATATAGGAGGAGAGGAGAGGAGAGGCAGCCAAGGCCTTTGGGTCGGCCGAAATAGGAGGTGGGAAGCAATCCTACTTCACCTCCAATCCTAGTTGGAGTAGGATTGCCTCCTATTGGCTGATTTTCCACTTTTTGCTTTAGGACTTTCTCTCCTGCGCCATGGGCCTTTGTGGCTGTTTTCCCAGCCCAATAAGGGCTGGTTAATACTCTCCCACAGCCCATGGACCTCTTGGGGTCGAATTACCCCTCCCGGAGGTCTCCCGGTACACTACCGGCACTCCCGGTACACTACCGACACTCCCGGTACACTACCGATGAGCCCGAAACTTTTCCGGAAACCAAACTGGGACTTCCTATATATGAATATTTACCTCCGGACCATTCCGGAGCTCCTCGTGATGTCCGGGATCTCATACGGGACTCCAAACAAACTTTGTTCATCACCATACATAACTCTACACTACCGAAACGTCACCGAACCTTAAGTGTGCAGACCCTGCGGGTTCGAGAACTATGTAGACATGACCGAGACACCTCTACGGTCAATAACCAATGGAGGGACCTGGACGTCCACATTGGTTCCTACATATTCTACGAAGATCTTTATCGGTCGAACCTCTATGTCAAGGATTCAGTTAATGCCGTATAACGTTCCCTTTGTTCTTCGGTATGTTACTTGCCCGAGATTCGATCGTCGCTATCTCCATACCTAGTTCAACCTCGTTACCGGCAAGTCTCTTTACTCGTTTCGTAATACAAGATCCCGCAACTAACAATTAGTCACATTGCTTGCAAGGCTTATTGTGATGTTGCATTACCGAGTGGGCCCCGAGATACCTCTCTGTTACACGGAGTAAGAAATCCCAGTCTCGATCCATGCCAACTCAACAGACACCATCGGAGATACCTGTAGAGCACCTTTATAGTCACCCAGTTACGTTGTGACGTTTGATACACACAAGGCACTCCTCCGATATCCGTGATTTGCATGATCTCATGGTCATAGGAACATATACTTGACATGCAGAAAACAGTAGCAATAAACTGACACGATCATATGCTATGTTTGTAGTTTGGGTCTTGTCCATCACATCATTCTCCTAATGATGTGATCCCGTTATCAAATGACATCTCATGTCCATGGCTAGGAAACCTTAACCATCCTTTGATCAACGAGCTAGTCCATTAGAGGCATACTAGGGACATGGTTTTGTCTATGTATCCACACATGCATTTAAGTCTCCGATCAATACAATTATAGCATGGATAATAAACGATTATCATGAACAAGGAAATATGATAATAACTAATTTATTATTACCTCTAGGGAAGATTTCCAACAGTCTCCCACTTGCACTAGAGTCAATAATCTAGTTCACATCACCATGTGATTCGCATTGTTATGAATCTAACACCCAATGAGTTCTGGGGCTCGATCATGCTTTGCATGTGAGAGAGGTCTTATAGTCAACGGGTCTGCGATATTCAGATCCGTGTGTACTTTGGAAATCTCTATGTCAAACCATAAACACTGCTACCACACTCCACTTGGTACTATTTCCAAATGGCTGCTCCACTATACGTATCCAGATTGCTACTACTAGTCATCCGGATAGGTGTTAAAGCTTGCATCGACGTAACTCTTTACGACGAACTCTTTATCACCTCCATAATCAAGAAACATTTCCTTAGTCCTCTGGTTACTAAGGATAATTCCGACCGCTGTCCAGTGATCCACTCCTGGACCACACTTGTACCCCTTGACAGACTCATGGCAAGGCACACACAGGTGCGGTACACATCATGGCATACTATACAGAGCCTATGGCTAAGGCATAGGGGACGACGTTCGTACTTTCTCTTCCTTCTGCCGTGGTCGAGCTTTGAGTCTCACTCAACTTCACACCTTACAAATTAGGCGAGAACTCTTTCTCTGACTGATCCATTTTGAACTCTTTCAAAATCTTTGTCAAGGTATGTACTCATTGAAAGTCTCATCAAGTCATCTTGATCTATCTCTATAGATCTTGATGCTCAACAATTTGGTAGCTTTATCCAGGTCTTCCTTTGAAAATCACTTTCCAAACAACCATTTATGCTTTCCAGAAATCCTACATTATTTCCGATCAACAATATGTCATCCACATATACTTATCAGAAATTCTATAGTGCTCCCACTCACTTTGTTGCAAATACAAGTTTCTCGTAAACTTTTTATAAACTCAAAAACTTTGATCAACTCATCAAAGCGTATATTCCAACTCCGAGATGCTTGCTTCAGTCCATGGAAGGATCACCGAAGCTTGCACACATTTTAGCATCCTTAGGACTGACAAAACCTTCTGGTTGTATCACATACAACCTTTCCTCAAGTAAACCGTTAAGGAAACGATGTTTTGACATCCATCTGCCAGATTTCATAATTGAAAACACAGCAACTGCTAACATAATTCCAACAGACTTTAGCACCACTACGAGTGAGAAAGTCTCATCATAGTCAACTCCTTGAACTTGTCACAAACATCTTTGCAACAAGTCGAGCTTTACAAATAGTGACATTCACCATCAGTGTCTGTCTTCATTTTAAAGATCCATTTGTACTCAACGACCTGCCGTCCAACGAGCAAGTCTACCAAAGTCTACACTTGGTTTTCATACATGGATCCTATCTCGGATTTCATGGCCTCCAACCATTTGTCGGAATCCGGGCCCATCATCGCTTCTCCATAGCTCATAGGTTCATCGTTGTCCAACAACATGACCTCCAAGACAGAGTTGTCGTACCGCTCAGGAGCAGTACACATCCTTGTCGACCTACGAAGTTCGATAGTAACTTGATCCTGAAGCTTCATGATCATCATCATTAACTTCCTCTTCAACTAACGTAGGCTTCACAGAAACATCTTTCTGCGTTGCGCTACTCTCTGGTTGAACAAAGGTTTAACAACCTCATCAAGTTCTATCTTCCTCCCACTCAATTCTTTCGAGAGAAACTTTTTCTCGAGAAAGGACCCAGTTCTAGCAACAAACACTTTGCACTCGAATCTGAGATAGAAGGCATACCCATCTGTTCTTAGGGTATTCTATGAAGATACATTTGTCCGCTTTGGGTTCTAGCTTATTATGTGAAAACATTTTCCACACAAGCATCGCAGCCCCAAACATTAAGAAATGACAGCTTAGGTTTCTGTCAAACCATAATTCACACGGTGTCATCTCAACGGATTTAGATGGTGCCCTATTCAAAGTGAATGTAGTTTTCTCTAATGCATAACCCCAAAATTAAAGTAGTAAAACGATAAGAGACATCATAGCACGCACCATGTCCAATAGAGCATAACTATGATGTTCGGACACACCATCACACTATGGTGTTCCAGGTGGCGTTTAGTTGTGAAACAACTTTCACATTGTCTTAAGTTGTATGCCAAACTCGTGACTCAGATATTCACCTCCATGATCATATCGCAGTCATTTTTATCTTCTTGTCACGATGATCTTTAAACTTCACTCTGAATTTGCTTGAACCTTTCAAACGATTCAGCCTTGTGTTTCATTAAGTAAATATACACTATATCTACTCAAATCATCAGTGAAGGTAAGAAAATAACGATATCCACTGCACGCTACAAGACTCACTAGATTGCATACATCAACATGTATCATTTCCAATGAATCACTTGCCCGCTCCATCCAACGGGGTCCTTTAGTCATCTTGCCCAAGAGGCATGGTTCGCATGTCTCAACCGATTCGAAATCGAATGAGTCCAAATATCCATCAGCATGGAGTTTCTGCATGCGCTTTATACCAATATGACATTTAGCGGCAGTGCCACAAGTATGTGGTACTATCATTATTAACTTTGTATCTTTTGACATCAATGTTATGAACATGTGTAATACTACGATCAAGATTTCAACAAACCATTCTCACTGGGTGCATGACCATTGAAGGTATTATTCATGTAAACAGAATAACCATTATTCTCTAACTTAAATGAATAACCGTATTGCAATAAACATAATCTAATCATGTTCATGCTCAACGCAAAACACCAAATAACATTTATTTAGGTTCGTCACTAATCCTGAAGGTAGAGAGAGCGTGCGATGTTGATCACATCAACCTTGGAAACACTTCCAACACATATCGTCACCTCACCCTTAGCTAGTTCTCCGTTTATTCCGTAGCTTTTATTTCGAGTTACTAACATTTAGCAACCGAACCGGTATCCAATACCCAGGTGCTACTAAGAGTACTAGCAAGGTACACATTAGTAACTCGTATATCAAATATACTTCTATCAATGTTGCCAGCCTTCTTATCTACCAAGTATCTAGGGTTGTTCCGCTTCAGCGACCGCTCACCTCATAACAGAAGCACTTAGTCTCGGGTTTTGAGTTCAACTTTGGGTTGCTTCACTGGAGCAGCAACTGACTTGCTATCCATGAAGTTTCCCTCCTTGCTCTTGCCCTTCTCGAAACTAGTGGTTTTGACTAACCATCAACACTTGACGCTCCTTCTCGATTTCTACCTTCGCGGTGTCAAACATCGCGAACGGCTCAGGGATCATTATTTCTATCCCTGGCGTTTTATAGTTCATCAACAAGTTCTAGTAGCTTAGTGACAGTGACTTGGAGAACTATATCAATCACCATCCTATCTGGAAGATCAACTCCCACTCGATTCAAGCGATTGTAGCACCCAGACAATCTGAGCACATGCTCAACGATTGAGCTATTCTCCTTCATCTAGCAGGCAAAGAATCTTGTTGGATCTCATATCTCGCAACACGGGCATGAGCCTCAGATCCTAATTTCAGCTCTTAGAACATCTCATATGTCATGTGACGTTCAAAACGTTTCAGAGCCTCAATTCTAAGCCGTAATGCATGACGCACTAAACTATCAAGTAGTCATCAGAACGTGCCTGTCAGATGTTCACAACATCTACAAACAACGCTAGAGGGGTTGGCGCACCGAGCGGTGCATTAAGGACATAAGCCTTCCGTGCAGCAACGAGGACAATCCTCAGATCATGGAGCCAGTCCGCAATAATGCTACCATCATCTTTCAACTCTATTGCTCTAGGAACATATAAAATTCAAGGGAGCTAGGGTGAGCTAGTAATCTACAACACAGTTTGCAAAGACACTACTGACTATATTCATGATAATGAGTTCAATTAATCATATTACTTAAGAACTCCCACTCAAATTGACATCCCTCCAGTCATTCGAGTGATACATGATCCAAATTCACCAACTCAAGTCCGAACATCACGTGAGTTGAGGTGATTTCAATGGTGAACATCATCATGTTGATCATATCTACTATATGACTCATGTTCGACCTTTCGGTCTCTTGTATTCCGAGGCCATGTCTGTACATGCTAGGCTCGTCAAGTTTAACCCGAGTGTTCTGCAGGTGCAACACTGGCTTGCACCCGTTGTATGTGAATGTAGAGTCTATCACACCCGATCATCCGTGGTGTCTCAACACGACGAACTTTCGCAACGGTGCACACTCGGGGAGAACACAATTTATCTTGAAATTAAGTGAGGGATCACCTTATAATGCTACCGTCGTCCAAAGCAAAACAAGGTGCATAAAAAGGATTAACATATCATGCAAATCATAAGTGACATGATATGGCCATGAACTTGTGCTTTTGATCTCCATCTAGAAAGCACCGACATGATCTCCATCGTCACCGGCAAGACACCATGATCTCCATCATCTTGATCACCATCAACGTGTCGCAATCGGTGTTCTCGCGCCCAACATGCTTCTACTACTATTGCTACCGTTTAGCGATAAAGTAAATTATTACATAGAGCTTAATGATCGACATGCATGTCATACAATAATTAAAGACAACCCTATGGCTCCTACCGGTTGCCGTACTCAATGACATGCAAGTCGTGATAATCTATACATCACATGATCATCTCATACATCACATATATCTCATCATGTAATTGGCCATATCACATCACAACATACCCTGCAAAAACAAGTTAGACGTCCTCTAATTGTTGTTGCATGTTTTACGTGGCTGCTACGGGTATCTAGCAAGAACGATTCTCACCTACGCATAAACCACAACGATGATACATAGATTGCTTTGCAACCTTCTCAAGGACCGCCTTTGTCGGATCCGATCCAACTAAAGTGAGAGAAACTGTCACCCGCAAGCCATCTAAGCAACAAGTTGCGCCGAGGGAACCGGTCTCTCGTAAGCGTACGAGTAATGTTGGTCCGGGCCGCTTCATCTCACAATCCCGCTGAACCAAAATACGACCAAGGGAGGAAGCAATCTAAGCATCAACGCCCACAAACCTTTTGTGTTCTACTCGAGATCTCATCGAACCATCAACCTAGCTCATGATGCCAATGTTGGGGAACGTCGCATGGGAAACAAAAAATTTCCTACGCACATGCAAACCTATCCATGGTGATGAGCATCTACGAGAGGGAGAGTGGATCTACGTACCCTTTTAGATCGCTAAGAGGGAAGCGTTAAGAAACGCGGTTGGTGTAGTCGAACATCTTCGCAATCCAAATCGCCGAGCGTCCCGCGATCTCATCACGATCCGTCCCACGAACACATCATGATCCGTCCCGCGAACTCATCACGATCCGTCTCACGATCTTGATCACGATCTATCCCGCGAACTCATCATGATCCGTTCCGTGATCACATCACGAACCGTCTCGCGATCTCGATCACGGTCCTTCCGATCTAGCGCCAAATGGACGGCACCTCCGGGTTCAGCACACGTGCAGCTTGATGACGATCTCCACCGTCTCGATCCAACGAGAGGAGGTGGAGAGGAGAGAGAGTTCACCGGCAGCGTGACGGCGCTCCGGTGATGGTGGTGGAGCAATTCCGGCAGGGCTTCGCCTAAGCGCTGCAAAAAACCGATCTAGAGGAGAAACTATGCACCGGTGTAACGGGTAGCACGTGGCCGGAAATTCTGTCCAAAAACCATCCAATCCACTAGTATATATAGGAGGAGAGGAGAGGAGAGGCAGCCAAGGCCTTTGGGTCAGCCTAAATAGGAGGTGGGAAGCAATCCTACTTCACCTCCAATCCTAGTTGGAGTAGGATTGCCTCCTATTGGCTGATTTTCCACTTTTTGCTTTAGGACTTTCTCTCCTGCGCCGTGGGCCTTTGTGACTGTTTTCCCAGCCCACTAAGGGCTGGTTAGTACTCTCCCACAGCCCATGGACCTCTTGGGGTCGAAGTACCCCTCCCGGAGGTCTCCCGGTACACTACCGGCACTCCCGGTACACTACCGGCACTCCCGGTACACTACCGATGAGCCCGAAACTTTTCCGGAAACCAAACTGGGACTTCCTATATATGAATCTTTACCTTCGGACCATTCCGTAGCTCCTCATGACGTCCGGGATCTCATCCAGGACTCCGAACAAACTTCGGTCACCACCATACATAACTCTACACTACCGAAATGTCACCGAACCTTAAGTGTGCAGACCCTGCGGGTTCGAGAACTATGTAGACATGACCGAGACACCTCTACGGTCAATAACCAATGGCGGGACCTGGACGTCCACATTGGTTCCTACATATTCTATGAAGATCTTTATCGGTCGAACCTCTATGTCAAGGATTCAGTTAATCCCGTATAACGTTCCCTTTGTTCTTCGGTATGTTACTTGCCCGAGATTCGATCATCGGTATCTCCATACCTAGTTCAACCTCGTTACCGGCAAGTCTCTTTACTCGTTTCGTAATACAAGATCCCGCAACTAAAAATTAGTCACATTTCTTGCAAGGCTTATTGTGATGTTTCATTACCGAGTGGGCCCCGAGATACCTCTCCGTTACACGGAGTAACAAATCCCAGTCTCGATCCATGCCAACTCAACAGACACCATCGGAGATACCTGTAGAGCACCTTTATAGTCACCCAGTTACGTTGCGGCGTTTGATACACACAAGGCACTCCTCCGATATCCGTGAGGTGCATGATCTCATGGTCATAGGAACATATACTTGACATGCAGAAAACAGTAGCAATAAACTGACACGAACATATGCTATGTTTGTAGTTTGGGTCTTATCCATCACATCATTCTCCTAATGATGTGATCCCGTTATCAAATGACATCTCATGTCCATGGCTAGGAAACCTTAACCATCCTTTGATCAACGAGCTAGTCCATTAGAGGCATACTAGGGACATGGTTTTGTCTATGTATCCACACATGCATTTAAGTCTCCGATCAATACAATTATAGCATGGATAATAAACGATTATCATGAACAAGGAAATATGATAATAACTAATTTATTATTGCCTCTAGGGCATATTTCCAACACCAAGTGCTAGCCCTGCCCCGTTATATATATGCTGAGCCCTGGGGTCGAAACTTGGAGAAAAATCCTCCTCAAGGTCAGTTTGCCTGCAAGGCAAGAGTCCTCCTCGGACTCCAAGACCAGATGCCAGGGTCCTCGGTGTCTTGCCCCTGGCATCCGCAAAACACCTTTGGCACCTTCCTAAAACCTCATGGGCTTTACCCCTTGGCCCAAATAAAGTGTCCTTGTACCCCGAACATTTTGGGAAACATCTGAAACTATTTCCGGTAAATTCCGAAACCCTTCCGGAGACCAAACACTATTATCCCATATATCAATCTTTACCTCCGGAATATTCTAGAGCTCCTCATGACGTCCGGGATCTCATTCGGGACTCTGAACAATCTTCGGTCACCACCATACATAACTCTATACTATTGAAACGTCACCAAACCTTAAGTGCAGACCCTGCGGGTTCGAGAACTATGTAGACATGACCGAGACACCTCTACGGTCAATAACCAATAGCGGGACTTAGATGCCCATATTGATTCCTGCATATTCTACAAAGATCTTTTATCGATCGAACCTCTATGTCAAGGATTCAGTTAATCCCGTATGATGTTCCCTTTGTTTTTCGGTATGTTACTTTCCCAAGATTCGATCGTTAGTATCTCCATACCTAGTTCAATATCATTACCGGCAAGTATCTTTACTCGTTCTGTAGTACAAGATCCTGTGGCTAACACTTAGTCACATTGCTTGCATGGCTTATTGTGATGTTGTATTACCGAGTGGGCCCTGAGATACCTCTCCGTCACACGGAGTAAAAAATCCCAATGTTCATCCAGGCCAACCTAGCAGACACCCTCGGAAATACCTGTAGAGCACCTTTATAGTCACCCAGTTACGTTGCGACATTTTATACACACAAGGCACTCCTCCGGTGTCATTGAGTTGCATGATCTCATGGTCATAGGAACACATACTTGACATGCAGAAAATTGTAGCAATAAACTGACACGATCATATGCTACATTTATAGTTTGGGTCTTGTCCATTACATCATTCTCCTAATGATGTGACCCCATTATCAAATGATAACTCATGTCCATGGCTAGGAAACCTGGACCATCTTTAATCAACAAGCTAGTCTACTAGAGGCATACCAGGGACAGAGTGTTGTCTATATACCCACACATGTATTTAGTTTCCAATCAATACAATTATAGCATGGATAATAAACGATTATCACAAACAAGGAAATATAATGATAACCAATTTATTATTGCCTCTAGGGCATATTTACAACAATAGTTATCCAAGGCAATGATCATGCATATAGGCATCATGTCCGTGATAAGTAGACCGAAACGATTATGCATCTACTACTATTACTCCACACATCGACCGACTCCTGCCTGCATCTAGAGTATTAAGTTCACGAAGAACAGAGTAACGCATTAACAAAGATTACATGATGTAGAGGGATAAACTCAAGCAATATGATGAAAACCCCATCTTGTTACCCTTGATGGCAACAATACAATACGTGCCTCGCTACCCCTAATTTGTCACTGGGTGAGGACACCGCAAGATTGAACCCAAAACCAAGAACTTCTCCCATTGCAAGAATTACCAATCTAGTTGGCCAAACCAAACCAATAACTTTAAGAGACTTGCAAGGATATGAAATCATTTATATAAGAAATCAGAGGAGATTCAAATAAGATTCATCAATAATCTGAACATAAACTCACAATTCATCGGATCTTGACAAACACACCGCAAAAGAAGATTACATCGGATAGATTTCCATGAAGACCATGAAGAACATGGTATTGAAGATAAAAGAGAGATAAGAAGCCATCTAGCTACTAGCTATGGACCCGTAGGTCTGTGGTGGACTACGCACGCATCATCGAAGGGGCAATGGAGTTGGTGTAGATGCCCTTCGTGATCGATTCCCCCTCCGGCAGATTACCAAAGAAGGCTCCATAATTGGATCTCTCGGGAATGGAGGCTTCCGGCGGCTGAAACGTATTTTCGTGGCTTGTTCTGATGTTGGGGGAATATTTGGGTATTTATAGGCCAAGAATTAGGGTTAGGAGACCTGCGAGGAGGCGACAAGCCTTCTAGGCATGGCCAGGGGGCGCGCCTTGCAGGCTTGTGGTGCCCTGGCACCTCCCCTGACATGCACTCCAAGCTTCGATGACTTGTTTCCTTCCAGAGAAATTCCTTCCAAAGGTTTTATTCCATTTGCACTCTGTTTAATATTCCATATCTGTAAAACTTAAAAACAAGGAAAAACAGAAACTGGCACTTGGCTCTAGATTAAAAGGTTAGTCCCAAAAATAATATAAAATAGCATATTAATGCATATAAAACATCCAAAACAGATAATATAATAGCATGCCATCATAACAAATTATAGATACGTTGGAGACGTATCAATTACTCCTTGTAGTTGATGCTAGTTGGTTTACTTGGTGGAAGATCATATGTTCAGATCCTTTATGATAATTAATACTCCTCTGATTATGAACATGAACATGCTTTGTGAGTAGTTATGTTTGTTCCTCAGGACATGGGATAAGTCTTGTTATAAGAAATCATGTGAATTTGGTATTCGTTCGATATTTTGATGAGAGATATGTTGTTTCTCCTCTAGTGGTGTTATGTGAACGTGGACTATGTAACACTTCACCATTATTTGGGCCTAGGGGGAGGCATTGAGAAGTAATAAGTAGATGATGGCTTTCTAGAGTGAGAGAAGCTTGAACTCTAGTTTATGCGTTGCTTCGTAAGGGGCTGATTTGGATCCATATGTTTCATGCTATGGTTAGATTCTTAACTCTTATTTCGTAGTTGCAGATGCTTGCGAGAGAGGTTAATCATAAGTGGGAGGTTTTCCCAAGTAAGGGCAGCACCCAAGCACCGGTCCACCCACATATCAAATTATCGAAGTAACAGACGCAAATCAAATGAGCATGATGAAAACTAGCTTGAGAGAAATTCCCATGTGTCCTCGGGAGCGCTTCACTTTATATAAGAGTTTGCCCAGGCCTGTCCTTTGCTGCAAAAGGATTGGGCTACTTTGCTTCACCTTTGCTACACTTGTTACTTGTTACTTGATTCAAATTATCTTATCACAAAACTATTTGTTACCAATAATTTCAGTGCTTGCAGAGAATACCTTACTGAAAACCGCTTGTCATTTCCTTCTGCTCCTCACTGGGTTCGACACTCTTACTATCGAAAGGACTACGATAGATCCCCTATACTTGTGGGTCATCAGTGGCTTGTGGGCCCCTTGGCAGGTCTCCGGTGCCCATCTTCTGCTATATGAAGGGTTTTGACCTGGAAAAAAAATCAAGGGAGAGCTTTCGGGACGAAGCGCCGCCGTTTCGGGGCGGAACTTGGGCAGAACCAATCTAGAGCTCCGGCGGAGCTGTTCTGTCGGGGAAACTTCCTTCCTGGAGGGGGAAATCAAAGCCATCGACATCAACAATGATCCTCTCATTGAGAGGGGGTCTTTCTCCATCAACATCTTCACCAGCACCATCTCCTCTCCAAACCGTAGTTCATCTCTTGTATCCGATCTTTGTCTCAAACCTCAGATTGGTAACTATGGGTTGCTAGTAGTGTTGATTACTCCATGTAGTTGATGCTAGTTGGTTTACTTGGTGCAAGATCATATGTTCAAATCCTTTATGATAATTAATACTCCTCTGATTATGAACATGAACATTCTTTGTGAGTAGTTACGTTTGTTCCTGAGGACATGGGATAAGTCTTGTTATAAGTAATCATGTGAATTTGGTAGTCGTTCGATATTTTGATGAGATGTATGTTGTCTCTCCTCTAGTGGTGTTATGTGAATGTCGACTACATAACACTTCACCATTATTTGGGCCTAGGAGAAGGCATTGGGAAGTAATAAGTAGATGATGGGTTGCTAGAATGACAGAAGCTTAAACCATAGTTTATGCGTATCTTTGTAAGGGGCTGATTTGGATCCATATGTTTCATGCTATGGTTAGATTTATCTTAATTCTTGTTTCGTAGTTGCAGATGCTTGCGAGAGATGTTAATCATAAGTGGGAGGTTTGTCCAAGTAAGGGCAGCACCCAAGCACCGCTCCACCCACATATCAAATTATCAAAGTAACGAACGCGAATCAAATGAGCATGATGAAAACTAGCTTGAAAAAAAAATTCCAAGCCTGTCCTTTGCTACAAAAAGGATTGGGCTACCTTACTGAAAACCGCTTGTCGTTTCCTTCTGCTCCTTGTTGGGTTTGACACACTTACTTATCGAAAGGACTATGATAGATCCCCTATACTTGTGGGTCATCAATGGTTTCCAGCGGATGTAAGCTCGATGTGCCCCCTCCGTGTAATGAAAATCATACTCAATATCGTTCGAACTACTCAAATCCCTAGTCGGATATGCCTAAACTGGGTACTAAATCTAACTCATGAGGTAGATTGGATGAACAGTGTCCAATTTTTAAATGGAATGGGGGCATGGAATATACCATCACGGACTGATAAACCACAAGTATAGGGGATCACAATAGTCTTCGAGGGCAGTATTTCACCCAAATTTATTGATTTGACACAAGTGGAGCCAAAGAATATTTATTGCTCTTAGAAGTTGAGTTGCCAATTCAACCACACCTGGAATTACTTTCTACAATGAAGTTTTTAGTAGCACAATAACAAAAGCAATAGGAACATTAACAACAATAGATTTGTTTTGATTGTACCAGCAATAGTAACAAAAGTGGATTAACGGAAATCAATATGCGAAAAGCGTAGGCGTTGGATCAGTGATGGATAATTGAGTTGGACGACATTCATCATGTAACAGTTACACACTAGTGTGACACATAATTAGCTACAGTTCATCAATATAATGTAGGCATGTATTTCGTATATAGTCATACTGTTGGAACACGCGGTATGCTACTCTAGCGCCAAATAAAAATTTCTACCGTGCACCCAAGAACATGCTACTGGAACTAGATCACAGGATCGGGTTTACCACTAGACGTGCAGTCATCGCAGCGGAAGTAGAGTTGGTGATGCGTGTAGTCGATCAGCCAATTTGTCTCCTCCTCATTTAGCCGATATCCCATGAACAACACCTTGTGGATCCCTCAAACGGTTCATCCAAGCACCACAGATGCGATGCCTCCAAGGCATCCACATGTACGGGGGCAGCAGCGGGCGGCGGACTGGTAGGTCCGACCGCACGACATGGTGGCGTGAGGAGTGGCGATGGCTGTTGATTGGGAGGAAAAGATCAACCCTGAAAGGTGCGCCCACTCCCCTTTATATAGACCTCCGAAGTGGGATCAACACTTGAGGCCCACGACGATTCTAGTCCCATTTTCCATTCGGATCCAATCCGAATGGGCTGCAATCCCATAAGTGTGCGACCCTATAGGTTCACGTACACATGGACATGACCCAAGTCGATAGTCGGTAGCGGCTCCTAGCAAAACGTGCCAACTCCCATGTGTGCACAAAGTCTTTAGACGAACCTCGACAATGTGTCATATACAACATTCCTTTTGCATCATGATATAGGTTGTAGAGCTCAAGGCGAGTACTTTTCACCCTTGTGGTAGCTCGACATCTCTTCTCGAAACCGTGATGTAGATTCCCGAACTAGGTTAACACTTAACCCATGTTGCATGGCCATGCTTTATGAATCCAACCACACGAGAGGTTCTAGAGAATATCTCTCCTCACGGAGGAGAAAATCCCATCTTGGTTAACCATGTCTCGCAGCATGTCTCATGACTCACCCGAAAGCTACCTTTATAACTACCAAGTTACAGAGTAGCGTTTGAGAGACCCTAAGGAAGTCGATCCTCATCCCAAGAACATGCGATGACCTCAGGTGTAGGAAATGGCATATACATTGTTCTTGAGACTAAAATATGACATTATCTCACTGTGTCTCAAAGTGGGTTTGTCCGACTCGGTGATCTCAATCCCCGAGTCCATACTATCAGTTTAGCACCTCTATGCACATGACTTGTGAAACGTAGTCATCAGCTGAATCGTATACTAGTAAAGGATATGTGTCCACATAACCTTAACAACTAGGGACTATTAGAACAATCATCATACTATATATAGTCTCACAAATAAGTCACGTACTTATTGATACATATCACTGATGATGTTCAAGGACAATACAAAATACTCATGAATACATAGGAAACAAAATCATCACATGATTGCCTCTAGGGCATATCTCCAACAGTCTCCCACTTGCACTAGAGTCAATAATCTAGGCATCGTATACCCATGGACCTCATGTGCATCTCATGCTTCGACTACGGGAGAGGCTTCGTTAATGGATCAGCAACATTTGCGTCCGTGTGTATCTTGCATATGTTTACATCGCCTCTCTCGACAATGTCGCGAATGCGGTTAAAACACCTGAGTATGTCTTGGGTTTTATGACGGTCCCGTGGTTCCTTGAGTTGTGCAATAGCACCACTATTATCACAATAGAGGTCCAATGGATTGGACGAGTCCTGAACTACTCCAAGATCAAAAATAAAATTCTTCACCCAAACACCTTATTTTGTAGCTCCATAAGCCACAATGGACTCAACCTCAGTTATAGAATCAGCTACCGTATCTTGCTTGGCACTCCTCCAGCTCATTGCTCCTCCGTTCTAAATGAACACAAACCCATATTGCGATCGACTATCATCCCTATCGGCTTGGAAACTAGCATCAGTGTAACTCTTTACAATGAGCTCATCCTCATCTCAACAAACCAGGAACATATCCTTTGTTCTTCTCAAGTATTTAAGTATATTCTTTACCGATGTCCGGTGACTCTCACCTAGATCAGCCTGGTATCTGCCTACTATGATTAGAGCAAAGCTAACATCAGGATGAGTACATACCATAGCATACATGATGGACCCGACAGCCGAAGCATACGGAATCCCATCCATGTGTCTTCACTCATCAAGAGTCGAAGGACTCCGAGTCTTGCTAAGACTAATGCCATGTGACATGTGCAAGAACCCTTTCTTGGCATCTTGCATGTTGAACCTCTTCAACACCTTGTATATATACATACTTTGTCTTAATCCAATAAGCCTTCTCGACCTATCTATATAAATCTTGATTCCCAAAATATAAGATGCTTCTCCCAAGTCTTTCATCGAAAAACTTTTTTTCAATTAGTCCTTGACAGATTCAAGCATTTGAACATCATTTCCAATCAACAATATGTCATCCACATACAGGATTAGAAATGCAACTGAGTTCCCACTGACCTTATTGAATACACAATGATCATAGTCATTCTTGATGAAGCCAAACTCTTTGACCGCTTCATTAAAACGAATGTTCCAATTCCGAGATGCCTGCCTCAATCCATAAATGGATCTCTGAAGCTTGCATACCATGCCAACATTCTTTGGATCAACAAAACCCTCGGGATGTGTCATATACACGTCCTCAGTTAAATTTCCATTAAGGAAAACCGTTTTGACATCCATTTGCCATATCTCATAATATAAATATGCAACTATAGCAAGAATGATCCGAATTGATTTAGGCATCGCTACCCGTGAATAAGTCTAACCGTAGTCAACTCCTTGAACTTGTCAATAACCTTTAGCCACAAGTCAAGCCTTATGGACTGTAACATTTCCATCCATATCAGTTTTCTTCTAAAAGATCCATTTGCACTCAATGGCTCGAACGCCATCTGGAGGATCAACAAAGTTCCAAACTTGATTGTCATCCATGGACTTTAATTCGGATCTCATGGTCTCAAGCCATAACTCGGAATCAGGGCTCACCATCGCTTCCGCATATGTGGTCGGTTCATTGTTCTCCAAGAACAACACATTGCAGTCATGTATATTGCGCAACCTTTTCTACCTACGTGGAACCGGTGCCGATTCCACTACGGGTTCCCTGACTAACTCTGGCGTGATTGAATCACCTGTCGGAATGTCCCCGCGCGGCTCTCGAATTTCTTCGAGTTGGACCGACCTCCCACTAGCCTTCAGATTGAGAAACTCTTTCTCAAGTAAAACTCCATGTCGAGCAACAAACACTTTGCCCTCTTCATAGTTGTAGAAGTAATATCCCAAGGTTTCCCTAGGATATCCCACGAATATGCACTTGTCCGACTTGGGTGTGAGCTTGTCCGACCGAAGTCACTTGACATATGCTTCACAACCCCAAATCTTTAGAAAAGACAAGCTATGACTCTTTGCATTCCATATCTCATATGGTGTCTTATCTACGGACTTTCATGGTACCCTATTTAGTGTGAAAGCTACGGTTTCTAGAGCATATCCCCAAAATGACAAGGGTAAATCCGACTGACTCATCATCGATCGGACCATGTCTAACAAAGTCTGATTCCTCTGTTCCGACACACCATTTCTTTATGGCGTACCTGGAGGAGTGAGTTGTGGAACTGTTCCACGGTTCTTAACATGATCATCAAAATCCTGGCTCATATACTCACCGCCATGATCAGATCGTAGATCCTTGATTGTCTTGCCGAGTTGATTTTCCACTTCGTTCTGAAACTCCTTGAACTTTTCAAAAGTTTCCGACTTGTGCCTCATCAAGTAGACATATCCATATCTACTAAAGTCGTCGGTAAAAGTCACGAAGTATTGGAAACCACCTCTAGCTATCGTGCTCATTGGTCCACATACATCACTATGTATAAGTTCCAATAGCTCAGACGCCCTCTCACAACTCTTTGCAAAAGGAGTCTTAGTCATCTTACCGAGTAGGCAAGACTCACATGTCTCAAATGATTCAAAATCAAATGAAATCAGAATTCCATCATCATGGAGCTTCTTCATGCGCTTTTGACTAATGTGTCCTAGTCGACAATTCTAGATGTAAGTTGGATTTATCTTGTTAGGCTTATGCCTCTTGACATTTATGTTATAGACCGATTCACCTTCAAGATCTAATATAAATAACCCATTCTTAACAGGTGCAAAGCCATAAAACATTTCATTCAAGTAAATAGAACAACCATTGTCCTTAATACTGAATTCATAACCTTGCCTCATCAAACATGAGGCCGAAATAATGTTTTGACTCAATTCAGGAACATAATAACAATTATCAAGTTCCATTACAAATCCCGAAGGTAAATCAAGTTCCATGGTGCCAACGTCTAATGCAGCAACTCTTGCTTTATTTCCGACACGTATGTCAACTTCTCCTCTTGCAACATTCCTAGTCCTTCTTAGCCCCTGCATCGAGTTGCATATGGGAACAACCGATCCAACATCATATACCCAAGACCTACTAGAAATATCAGCAAGGAAAATGTCTATAACATATACAACAAGTGTACCTGAAGAAGAAGTCACACTTCCAGTCTTCTTGCCTATCTGGGCAAGCCACTTGCCGCAGTTCCTCTTCCAATGAACGGTCTCCTTGAAGTGAAAGCAAATGGTCCCCGTGTTTGGTCCGGACTTAGGCGCGATGGTGACAGTAGGAGTTGCCTCCTTGCCCTTTGCCTTAGTCTTTTTCTTGGACCAAGTCTTCTTGAACTTTGTTGTGTTCTGCACCATCAACACTTGATGCATGCCTTTCTTGACATCCTTCTCTGCCACTTTTAGCATCACATGCAATTCAGTCAGCTTCTTTTCCATGTCGTGCATATGGAAGTTCGAGATGAATGCCCCATAGCTAGTCAGAAGAGAAGCCAAAATTGTATCTGTGGACAATTCGTCCCCAAGTGGGAAGCCTAACCGATCCAAAGCTTGCATGTATCCGATCATCTTGATCACATGTGGGCTTAGTGGATCACCCTTTTTTAGCTTACAATCCATCAAGTATCACCAAACGTTCAACCTTTTGGTCCTTGCCTGCATCTGAAACATGCTCTTGAGGTTCTCGATCATATCAAAAGCCTAAATTTTTTCGAAATGTTGTTGCAGATTGGGCTCCATAGAAGCCAGCATGAGACAGTTGATCTCGTCTGACTCATCAACGAGTTTCTGGTGGGCATTCCTTGTCGTGGCATTAGCATTCTCGACGGGTTCCTCTAGAAGGGGTTCCTCTAGAACATGTTTCTTTTTATCATGCCTGAGAAAAATTCTCGGATTTCTATACCAGGTGGTAAAGTTTGTTCCATTCAGTTTATCCTTTTCTAGGATTGATTTCAACGAAAAACTGGGTTGAGTAGGTGGTGCCATTGATCTACAACAGAAATATGCAAAACACTAAGACATGTATTCATAAAGAGTAATTCAAATTAAACATTTTAATAAGAACATTACTCCCACTAAGATCAACGTCCCTCTATTGATTCTTAGTGATTCAAGATCCAAGATCCACATGTCAACTAGTGAGTTTTTGCATCACCGCTAGAAGACAAGATCACTCGGTAAGCAACACTTGCTAATCATATCTCTATATGACTCTTGTTTGTTGGGGACATCTCATGCCACGCCAACTCTTATGCCTCGAGGCTCAAAACTATTTTGATAGCCACGACAAGTTAACCAATGCTTTGCTCGTAAGTGCCCGACACAAACACACCACGTTAAGGAGAATTAGCAGCACCTTAATTTTATAGGCCCACCACTAAAAATACTTAACATGTGATGTTGCAGCAATTGGGGAGGCAATTTTACTTGACATTCTTTAAGGGATCACCCTACTTAATAACATTTATCATGCAAAAGAAGGGCGCATAAAAGGGATAAACTTTCACATGCACTTTATATATGTGTGATATGGCATAGCCCCTTTTATCAACGCATGGTGATCTCCATCTCCACGTGCGTTGCATGCCCATGGCAATCTCCATCTCCATGCATGGTTGCCCTTGTGGTGATATCCATCTCCACACATGGTGTCAACCGCCAAGTGTTACATAAGATACTATGCTATTACAAACTAATAGCTATGTGAGTAAATTACATTACAAGGCATCTCATGTTGACATGCAGGTCATTAATACAATAATGGGACAACCATATGGCTCCATTGGGTTGCCACACTCATGACACACAGATCATGCTTTAATAATTTACAAGCAACATTCATGGGCTATACTAAATCACAAGCATTCCCTGCAAAAACAAGTCAGACGTGCTACCGCCAAAAATAAAACTGTCCGAAACTCTATTTTTCAAGAGGATTTTGACCTCGAAAATATTGTTGAAAACGACAAAGCTGTTGAAGGTCAGATGCATCTTTTCATGCCCTTTAGTTTGACAGGTTGTGGAGCGAAAACAAAGTTCGTATGCAAAAGTTATGCCCGTTTTACTGTGACCCCTCCAATAGATTTCAGCACTGCGGAAATCACATTTACACAATGTCGATCTTTGCTCCAGTTCAATCAATCTCATTGATCTTCGCATGCTGCATCTAGATTTACGCTCCACTATCTACCTCGATGGTGGAAACCCGAACGGTAGGGGTATGCTACCTCTTAAGCTTGTGTTGGTTTTCCCTTGAAGAGAAAAGGGTGATGCAGCAAAGTAGATAAGTATTTCCCTCAGTTGATGAGAACCAAGGTATCAATGCAGTAGGAGAAACAAGCAAGTCACCAATGGATGCACCTACACAAACAATAAAACTCTTGCACCCAACGCTATAAAGGGGTTGTCAATCCCTTCACGGTTATTTGCAAGGATTAGATCCGATAGGGATAGATGTAAACAAGAACGGAAAGTAAAAGATAAATAAATTGTAGCAAAGTATTTTTGGTATTTTTGGTTTATAGAACTGAAAATATATTATGGAAAGTAGACCCGGGGCCATAGGTTTCACTAGAGGCTTCTCTCTTGAAGGAAAATATCATGGTGGGTGAACAAATTATTGTCAAGCAATTGATAGAAAAACGAATAATCATGTAGTTATCTAAGGCAATGATCATGCATATAGGCATCACATACGTGTCAAGTAGACCAAAACAATTCTGCATCTACTACTATTACTCCACACATCGATCGACTCCGCAAGATTGAACCTAAAACCAAGCACTTCTCCCATTGCAAGAAATTACCAATCTAGTTGGCCAAACCAAACCAATAACTCGAAGAGACTTACAAGGATATGAAATCATGCATATAAGAATTTAGAGAAGATTCAAATAAGATTCATGGATAATCTGAACATAAACCCACAATTCATCGGATCTTGACAAACACACCACAAAAAAGTAATACATCGGATAGATTTCCATGAAGACCATGAAGAACATGGTATTGAAGATAAAAGAGAGATAAGAAGCCATCTAGCTACTAGCTATGGACCCGTAGGTCTGTGGTGGACTAAGCACGCATCATCGAAGGGGCAATGGAGTTGGTGTAGATGCCCTTCGTGATCGATTCCCCCTCCGGCTGATTACCAAAGAAGGCTCCATAATTGGATCTCTCGGGAACGGAGGCTTCTGGTGGTGGAAAAGTATTTGCGTGGCTCCCTTTGGTGTTGCGGGAATATTTGGGTATTTATACGACGAAGAATAGGGTTAGGAGACTTGCTAGGAGACGGCAAGCCTGCCAGGCGCGATTAGGGGGGTGGTCGCACCTACCAGGCTTGTGATCTCCTAGTAGATCCCCTGGCGTGCACTCCAAGCCTGGTGGATTTGTTTCCTTCTAGAAAAAATCATTCCGAAGATTTTATTCTGTTTCAACTCCGTTTAATATTCCATATCTGCAAAAGTCAAAAACAAGGAAAAAATAGAAACTAGCACTAGGCTCTAGATTAATAGGTTAGTCCCAAAAATAATAGAAAATAGCATATTAATGCATATAAAACATCCAAAACAGATAATATAATAGCATGACATCATCAAAAATTATAGATACGTTGAAGAAGTATCAGGGTAATTCGTGTCATGACCTCTGCATCACGATCATGGAATCAAGATCACGAAACCAACCGTCAACACTGACGTGCATAGCGGATCTCATGGACCCACACCTGAACCGATCTACATATCTCATATGAAAATCACCAAATCTATCACCACACAGCGGAGGCTCTGATACCACTGTTGAAACACGCGATACGCTACACTAGCGCCAAATAAGAATTTCTACCGCGCACCCAAGAACATGCCGCTGGAAATAGATCACGGGTTCGGGTTTACCACTGCACGCGCAGTCACCGCAGAGGAAGTTGAGTTTGTGATGCGTGTAGTCGATCAGCCAATTTGTCTCCTCCTCGTGTAGTCGATCTCCCACGAACAGCTCCTTGTGGATCCCTCAAACGGTTCGTCCAAGCATTGCAAATGTAATGCCTCCAAGGCATCCACACGTACGGGGGCAGTGTCGGGCGGCGGACTGCTAGGTTAGACTGCACGTCATGGTGGCATGGGGAGTGGCGGTGGTTGTTGATTGGGAGGAAAAGATCAACCCTGAAAGGTGCGCCCACTCCCCTTTATATAGACCTCCGAATTGGGCTCAACACTTGAAGCCCACGACGAGTCTAGTCCCATTTTCCATTCGGATCGAATCCGAATGGGCTCCAATCCCTTAAGTGTGCGACCCTATAGGTTCATGTACACATGGACATGACCCAAGTCGATAGTCGATAGCGGCTCCTAGCAGAACGTGCCAACTCCCATGTGTGCGCAAAGTCGTTAGATGAACCTTGACAATGTGTCATATACAAAATCCCTTTTGCCACATGATATAGGTTGTAGAGCTCAAGGCGAGTACTTGTCACCCTTGTGGTAGCTCGACGTCTCTTCTCGAAACCGTGATGTAGATTCCCGAACTAGGTTAACACTTGACCCATGTCGCATGGCCATGCTTTCTGAATCTGAGCACACGACAGGGCCCAGAGAATATCTCTCCTCACAGAGGGGCAAATCCCATCTTGGTTAACCATGTCTTGCGGCATGTCTCACGATTCACGTGAAAGCTACCTTTATAACTACCCAATTATGGAGTAGCGTTTGATAGACTGTTGGGGATATAACCCCGTGGAAAGTGATGGGGAACGTATTAGTAAACCAAAAAATTTCCTACGTCACCAAGATCAATCTATGGAGAAACCAGCAACGAGCAAAGGGGTAGAGCATCTTCATACCTTTGAAGATTGCTAAGCAGAAGCATTACTAGAACGCGGTTGGTGGAGTCGTACTCGCAGCGATTCAGATCGCGGTGGATTCTGATCTAAGCGCCGAACAACGGCGCCTCCGCGTTCAACACACGTGCAGCCCGGTGACGTCTCCTACGCCTTGATCCAACAAGGAGGAAGGAGAGGTTGAGGGATAGCTCCGGTAGCACGACGGCATGGTGACGGTAGAGTTGCGTGGTACTCCGGCAGGGCTTCGCCAAGCACTACAAAAGATGAGGAGGAGAAGGGGTAGGGATGCACCGAGAGGGAGAGGAACTTGTGTGTTGCAGCCCCCAAAAGCCCTCACTATATATAGGAGGAGGAGGCGGGGCGCACCCCCTAGGGTTGCCACCCTAGGGCGGCGGCCGGCCCTAGATGGCCTTTGGATGCGGCGGCCAAGGGAGGGGAGAGGGGTGCGGCAGCCCTAGCCGCCCTAGGGTGGGCCTAGGGCCCATCTGGGCCTAGGGCTTGCCCCCCTCTCCTTTGTTGCGCCTTGGACCAGGTGGGAGGGACACCAACCCACCTAGGGGCTGGTTCCCTCCCACCTTTGGCCCATGCATCCCTCTGGTGCCGGTGGCGCCACACGGTGGACCCCCGGAACCCTTTCAGTGGTCCCGGTACATTACCGATGATGCCCGAAACACTTCCGATGACCAAAACCTCACTTCCTATATATGAATCTTTACCTCTAGACCATTTTGGAACTCCTCTTGACATCTGGGATCTCATCCGGGACTCCAAACAACCTTCGGTAACCACGTACACAATTTCCCTATAACCCTAGCGTCATCGAACCTTAAGTGTGTAGACCCTATGGGTTCGGGAGGCACGTAGACATGACCGAGACACCTCTCCAGTCAATAACCAACAGTGGGATCTGGATACCCATGTTGTCTCCGACATGCTCCATGATGATCTCATCGGATAAACCACGATGTCGGGAATTCAATCAACCCGTATACAATTCCCTTTGTCTACCGGTATGACACTTGCCCGAGATTCGATCGTCGGTATCCCTATACCTTGTTCAATCTCGTTACTGACAAGTCTCTTTACTCGTTTCCTAACACATCATCTCGTGGCTAAATCCTTAGTATCATTGAGCTCATTATGATGATGTCTTACCGAGTGGGCCCAGAGATACCTCTCCGTCACACGGAGTGACAAATCCCAGTCTTGATTCGTGCCAACCCAACAGATACTTTCAGGGATACCTATAGTGTACCTTTATAGCCATGCAATTACGTTGTGACGTTTGGCACACCCAAAGTATTCCTACTGTATCCGGGAGTTGCACAATCTCATGGTCTAAGGAAACGATACTTGACATTAGAAAAGCTTTAGCAGACGAACTACACAATCTTGTGTTATGCTTAGGATTGGGTCTTGTCCATCACATCATTCTCCTAATGATGTGATCCCGTTATCAACGACATCCAATGTCTGTGGTCATGAAACCGTGACCATCTATTGATCAACGAGCTAGCCAACTAGAGGATCACTAGGGACATGTTGTGGTCTATGTATTCACACATGTATTACGGTTTCCGGTTCATACAATTATAGCATGATCACTAGACAATTACATGAACAAGGAAATACAATAATAACCATTTTATTATTGCCTCTAGGGCATATTTCCAATAGTCTCCCACTTGCACTAGAGTCAATAATCTAGTTACATTGTGATGTATCGAACATCCATAGAGTTCTGTTGTTGATCATGTTTCGCTCATGAGAGAGGTTTAGTCAACGGATCTGCGACATTCAGATCCGTATGTACTTTACAAGTATCTATATCTCCTTCCTGAATGTAATCACAAATGGAGTTGAAGCGGCGTTTGATGTGTCCTGTCTTCTTGTGAAACCTGGGCTCCTTGGCAAGGGCAATAGCTCCACTGTTGGCAAGGGCAAGGGCCCGACGCATTGGGAATCACTCCTAGGTCGGTGATGAACTTAGGGATGGCAATGGGGATACCTAGAACATCCCCATCCCCATCTATTCCCCATACCCCCATCCCCATCCCCGTTTACATGACTGGGGATGAAATTTCCCCATACCCATGCCCCACGAGGGAACGAGGCCCCATTAGGGTCCCCATCCCCATGAAGAAATGATCATATACATAATATGACAGAATATAATCAAGATATATACATGGTGTTGTCCTTGTTCTACTAATAGCGATCTTGGTCGTACTAACTTCTTGGTCATGGTGGCGGTTGAGGTGAGGATGTGAGGTAAGTTCAAGGTTTTCCTCAATTTGTTTTGTTTTTGCAAGTTTGTTTGTAAATATTTGAAGCTTGACCACAATGGCACAGTTAAAAAGTGGGCCCCTGATGGGTATTGGGTCTGGGGAATAGGATCTCATCCCCATCCCCGTTGTACCTTATGGGGAATAAATTGGTTCGGTAAATATCCCCATGGGGAAGTTTTTCGCCCATCCCCACCCCCTAATAGATGAAATCCCCATGGGTTTGACGGGTATGGGGCCCCATTACCATCCCTATCATGAACTCCTTCATCCAGACTCCTTCCTTTACTGCTTCTGAAGCAGCTATGTACTCCGCTTCACATGTAGATGCCGCCATGATGCTTTTCTTGCCGCTGCACCAGCTGACTACCCCTCCGTTCAAAATATACACGTTTCCGGTTTGTGAATTCGAGTCATCTGGATCTGTGTCGAAGCTAGAATCGACGTAACCCTTTACGACGAGCTCTTCGGCACCTCCATATACGAGAAACATGTCCTTGGTCCTTTTCAGGTACTTCAGGATATTCTTGACTGCTGTCCAGTGTTCCGCTCCGGGATCACTTTGGTACCTCACTACCAAACTTATGGCAAGGTTCACATCATGTCTGGTACACAACATGGCATACATAATAGAGCCTATGGCTGAAGCATAGGGGATGACACTCATCTCTTCTCTATCCTTTGCCGAGGTCGGGCATTGAGTCGTATTCAATCTCACACCCTGTAACACAGGCAAGAACCCCTTCTTGGACTGATCCATATTGAACTTCTTCAATATCTTGTCAAGGTATGTGCTTTGTGAAAGACCTATGAGGCGTTTCGATCTATCTCTATAGATCTTGATGCCTAATATGTAAGCTGCTTCTCCAAGGTCCTTCATTGAAAAACACTTATTCAAGTAGGACTTTATGCTTTCCAAAAGTTCTATATCATTTCCCATCAACAATATGTCATCCACATATAATATGAGAAATGCTACAGAGCTCCCACTCACTTTGTTGTAAATACAGGGCTCTCCATAAACCTGTATAAATCCAAATGCTTTAATCACCTCATTAAAGCGAATGTTCCAACTCCGAGATGCTTGCACCAGCCCATAGATGGAGCACTGAAGCTTGCATACTTTGTTAGCATCTTTAGGATCGACAAAACCTTCCGGCTGCATCATATATAGTTCTTCCTTAAGGAAACCATTAAGGAATGTTGTTTTGATGTCCATTTGCCAGATCTCATAATCATAAAATGCGGCAATTGCTAACATGATTCGGACGGACTTCAGCATCGCTACGGGTGAGAAAGTCTCATCGTCGTCAACTCCTTGAACTTGTCGATAACCCTTAGCGACAAGCCGAGCCTTATAGACGGTCACATTACCATCCGCGCTAGTCTTCTTCTTAAAGATCCATTTATTTTCTATGGCTTGCTTATCATCAGGCAAGTCCATCAAAGTCCATACTCTGTTCTCATGCATGGATCCTATCTTGAATTTCATTGCTTCAAGCCATTTTTTGGAATCTGGGCCTGCCATCGCTTCTTCATAGTTTGATGGTTCACCGTTGTCCAACAACATGATCTCCAGGACAGGGTTGCCGTACCACTCTGGTGCGCAACGTGTCCTAGTGGACCTTCGAATAGCAACTTGATTCGAAGTTTCATGATCATCATCACTACTTCCTCTCCAGCCGGTGCAGGCTCCATAGAAACAACTTCCTGTGATGCGCTACTCTCCAGTTCGTGTGGAGGTACAATTACCTCATCAAGTTCTATTTTCCTCCCATTTACTTCTTTCGAGAGAAACTCTTTATCTAGAAAGGATCCATTCTAGGCAACAAAGACTTTGCCTTCGGATCTGAGGTAGAAGGTATACCCAACAGTTTCTTTGGGGTATCCTATGAAGATGCACTTTTCCGCTTTGGGTTTGAGCTTCTCAGGTTGAAGTTTCTTCACATGAGCATCGCATCCCCAAACTTTTATAAACGACAGCTTAGGTTTCTTTCCAAACCATAATTCATACGGTGTCATCTCAACGGACTTAGACGGTGCCCTATTTAAAGTGAATGCGGCAGTCTCTAATGCATATCCCCAAAATGATAGCGGTAAGTTGGTAAGAGACATCATAGATCACACCATATCCAATAGAGTGTGATTACGATGTTTAGACACACCATTTCGCTGAGGTGTGCCAGGCGGCATGAGTTGTGAAACAATTCCACATTTCCTTAGGTGTGTGCCAAACTCGTGACTTAAATATTCTCCGCCATGATCCGATCGTAGGCAATTTATTTTCCTGTCACGTTGATTCTCTACCTCACTCTAAAATTTCTTGAACTTTTCAAAGGTTTCAGATTTGTGTTTCATCAAGTAAACATACCCATATCTGCTTAAGTCATCAGTGAGGGTGAGAACATAATGGTAGCCACCGCGAGCCTCAACGCTCATTGGACCGCATACATCGGTATGTATTATCTCCAACAAGTCAGTTGCTCACTCCATTGTTCCGGAGAACGGAGTCTTGGTCATCTTGCCCATGAGGCATGGTTTGCACGTGTCAAATGATTCAAAATCAAGAGACTCCAAAAGTCCATCAGCATCAAGTTTTTTCGTGCGTTTGACACCAATATGACCAAGGCGGCAGTGCCACATGTAAGTGGGACTATCGTTATCAACCTTACATCTTTTGGTACTCACACTACGAACATGTGTGACATCACGTTCGAGATTCATCAAAAATAAACCATTGACCAGCGGGGCATGACCATAAAACATTTCTCTCATATAAATAGAACAACCATTATTCTCAGATTTAAATGAGTAGCCATCTCGCATCAAACGAGATCCAGATACAATGTTCATGCTCAAAGCCAGTACTAAATAACAATTATTGAGGTTTAAAACTAATCCCAAAGGTAGATGTAGAGGTAGCGTGTCGACGGCGATCACATCGACCTTGGAACCATGCCCGACGCGCATCGTCACCTCGTCTTTCGCGAGTCTCCACTTATTCTGCAGCTCTTGCTTGGAGTTACAAATGTGAGCAGCGACACCGGTATCAAATACCCAGGAGCTACTACGAGCGCTGGTAAGGTACACATCAATAACAAGTATATCACATATACCTTTAACATTGTCGGCCTTCTTATCCGCTAAGTACTTGGGGCAATTCCGCTTCCAGTGACCGGTACCCTTGCAATAAAATCACTCAGTCTCAGGCTTGGGTCCATTCTTGTTTTTCTTCCCGGCAACTTGCTTACCGGGCGCGGCAACTGCTTTGTCATCCTTCTTGAAGTTCTTCTTACCCTTGCCTTTCTTGAAACTAGTGGTCTTATTGACCATCAACACTTGATGCTCCTTATTGATCTCGACCACCGCTGATTTCAGCATTGAGTACAACACAGGAATGGGCTTCTCCATACCCTGCATGTTGTAGTTCATCACAAAGCTCTTGTAGCTAGGTGGAAGCGACTGGAGTATTCTGTCAATAACCGAGTCATATGGAAGATTAACTCCTAGCTGAGACAAGCGGTTGTGCAACCCAGACATTTTGAGTATGTGCTCGCTGACAGAACTATTTTCCTCCATCTTACAACTGAAGAACTTGTCGAAGACATCATATCTCTCGACCCGGGCATGAGCTTGGAAGACCAATTTCAGCTCTTGGAACATCTCATATGCTCCGTGTTGCTCAAAATGCTTTTGGCGCCCCGGTTCTAAGCTGTAAAGCATGCCGCACTGAACCAGGGAGTAATCATTACAACGCGACTGACAGGCGTTCATAACGTCTTGAGTTGCGGGGAAGATGGGTGCATCACCTAGCGGTGCATCAAGGACATACAATCTCTTGGAAGCTATGAGGATGATCTTCAAGCTACAGACCCAGTCCGCATAGTTGCTTCCATCGTCTTTCAGCTTGGTTTTCTCTAGGAACGCGTTGAAGTTGAGGGCAACATTAGCGTTGGCCATTGGATCTACAATATAGATTGTAAAGATAATTTTAGACTAAGTTCATGGTAATTAAGTTCACATAATCAAATTATTTAATGAAATCCCACTTAGATAGACATCTCTCTAGTCATCCAAGTGACACATGATCCACGTCAACTAGCCCATGTCCGATCATCACGTGAGACGGACTAGTCATCAATGGTGAACATCTCCATGTTGATCGTATATTCTATACGACTCACATTTGACCTTTCGGTCTCCCATGTTCCGAGGCCATTTCTATACACGCTAGGCTCGTCAAGTCAACCTAAGTGTATTGCCTGTGTAAATCTGGCTTACACCCATTGTATGCGAACGTTAGAACCTATCACACCCGATCATCACGTGGTGCTTCGGAACAACGATCCTTAGCAACGGTGCATAGTTAGGGTGAATAAATCTCTTGAAATTTTAGTCAGAGATCATCTTATTAAGCTACCGTCCTTCTAAGCAAATAAGATGTAAACATGATAAACGTCACATGCAATCAATATAGTGACATGATATGGCCAATATCATCTTGCTCCTTTGATATCCATCTTCCGGGCACCATGATCATCATTGTCACTGGCACGACACCATGATCTCCATCATCATGATCTCCATCATTGTATCTTCATGAAGTTGTCTCGCCAACCATTACTTCTACTACTATGGCTAACGGTTAGCAATAAAGTAAAGTAATTACATGGCGTTTATGATTGACATGCATGTCATACAATAAATTAAGACAACTCCTATGGCTCCTGCCGGTTGTCATACTCATTCGCATGCAAGTCATGAATCCTATTACAAGAACATGATCAATCTCATATATCACATGCATCACATCCCATCCTTTGGCCATATCACATCACAGAGAATATGCTGCAAAAACAAGTTAGATGTCTTCTAATTTGTTGTTGCAAGTTTCTACGTGGCTGCTATAGGTTTCTAGCAAGAACGTTTCTTACCTATGCCAAAACCACAACGTGATATGCCAATTTCTATTTACCCTTCATAAGGACCCTTTTCATCGAATTCGATCCGACTAGAGTGGGAGAGACATACACCCGCTAGCCACCGTATGCAACAAGTGCATGTCAGGCGGTGGAACCAGACTCACGTAAGCGTACGTGTAAGGTCGGTCTGGGCCGCTTCATCCCACAATACCGCTGAATCAAGATAAGATTAGTGACGGCAAGACAATTGACAAAATCGATGCCCACAACACCTTGTGTTCTCCACCTTGTGTTCTTACGTATGCATAGATCTAGCTTTGATACCACTGATGGGGAATGTAGTAGTAAATCAAAAAAAAATCCTACGTCACCAAGATCAATCTATGGAGAAACTAGCAATGAGCAAAGGGGTAGAGAATCTTCATACCTTTGAAGATCGCTAAGCAGAACCGTTACTAGAATGCGGTTGGTGGAGTCGTACTCACGGCGATTCAGATCGCGGTGGATTCCGATCTAAGCGCCGAACAACGACGCCTCCGCGTTCAACACACGTGCAGCCCGGTGACGTCTCCTACGCCTTGATCTAGCAAGGAGGAAGGAGAGTTTAAGGGAGAGCTTCGGCAGCACGACGGCGTGGTGATGGTGGAGCTGCATGGTACGCCGGTAGGGCTTCGCCAAGCACTACGGAGGACGAGGAGGAGAAGGGGTACGGCTGCGCCGAGAGGGAGAGAAACTTGTGTGTTGCAGCCCCCAAAAGCCCTCACTATATATAGGAGAAGGAGGAGGGGCGCACCCCTAGGGTTCCCACCTTAGGGCGGCGGCCGGCCCTAGATGACCTTTGGGTGTGGAGGCCAAGGGAGGGGAGAGGAGTGCGGCAGCACTAGCCGCCCTAGGGTGGGCCTAGGGCCCATCTGGGCCTAGGGTTTGCCCCCCTCTCCTTTGTTGTGCCTTGGGCCAGGTGGGAGGGGCACCAGCCCACCTAGGGGATGGTTCCCTCCCACCTTCGGCCCACGCAGCCCTCTGGTGCTGGTGGCCCCACACGATGGACGCCCGGAACACTTCCGGTGGTCCTGGTACGTTACCAGTGATGCCCAAAACACTTTCGGTGACCAAAACCTCACTTCCTATATATGAATCTTTACCTCCGGACCATTCCGGAACTCCTCGTGACATCCGGGATCTCATCCAGGACTCCAAACAACCTTCGGTAACCACGTACACAATTTCCCTATAACCCTAGCATCATCGAACCTTAAGTGTGTAGACCCTACGGGTTTGGGAGGCACATAGACATGACCGAGACACCTCTCCGGTCAATAACCAATAGCAGGATCTGGATACCTATGTTGGCTCCCACATGCTCCACGCTGATCTCATTGGATGAACCACGATGTCAGGGATTCAATTAATTTCGTATACAATTCCCTTTGTCTACCGGTATGACACTTGCTCGAGATTCGATCGTCGGTATCTCTATACCTTGTTCAATCTCATTATTGGCAAGTCTCTTTACTCATTCCGTAACACATCATCCTGTGGCTAACTCCTTAGTCACATTGAGCTCATTATGATGATGTCTTACCGAGTGGGCCCAGAGATACCTCTCCGTCACACGGAGTGACAAATCCTAGTCTCGATTTGTGCCAACCCAACA
This sequence comes from Hordeum marinum, assembly GCA_022496015.1. Taxonomy (NCBI): domain Eukaryota; kingdom Viridiplantae; phylum Streptophyta; class Magnoliopsida; order Poales; family Poaceae; genus Hordeum; species Hordeum marinum. The sequence goes on from CM039676.1 coordinate 297,620,182, forward strand.
GATACTTTCGGGGATACTCCTGGTGTACCTTTATAGCCACCCAGTTATGTTGTGACATTTGGCACACCCAAAGTATTCCTACGGTATCCGGGAGTTGCACAATCTCATGCACTAAGGAAACGATACTTGACATTAGAAAAGCTTTAGCAAACAAACTACACGATCTTGTGCTATGCTTAGGATTGGGTCTTGTCCATCACATCATTCTCCTAATGATGTGATCCCATTATCAATGACATCCAATGTCCATGGTCATGAAACCGTGACCATCTATTGATCAACGAGCTAGTCTCACTAGGGACATGTTGTGGTCTATGTATTCACACATGTATTACGGTTTCCGGTTAATACAATTATTGTTGGGGAACATTGCATGGGAAACAAAAAATTTCCTACGCACACGCAAGATCTACCCATGGTGATGAGCATCTACGAGAGGGAGAGTGGATCTATGTACCCTTGTAGATCGCTAAGCGGGAAGCGTTAAGAAACGCGGTTGGTGTAGTCGAACGTCTTTGCGATCCAAATCGCCGAGCGTCCCGCGATCTCATCACGATCCGTCCCGCGATCCAATCACGATCCGTCTTGCAAACTCATCATGATCCGTCCCGCGATCTTGTCACGATCCGTCCCACGAACTCATCACGATCCGTCCTGCGAACTCATCATGATCCGTCTCGCGATCTTGATCACGGTCCTTCCGATCTAACGCCGAACGGACGACACCTCCGCGTTCAACACACGTATAGCTCGATGACGATCTCCGCCTTCTTGATCCAGCAAGAGGGAGCAGAGAGGTAGAAGAGTTCTCCAGCAGCGTGATGGCGCTCCGGCGATGGTGGAGGAGCTATTCTGGCAGGGCTTTGCGTAAGCACTGCAGAAATCCGATCTAGAGGAGAAACTATGCACTGGAGCAACGGGCAGCACGTGGCTAAAAATTCTGTGCAAAAACCCTAAAATCTCGAGTATATATAAGAGGAAGAGAGGAGGAGGCTTGGCACAAGGGCCAAGCCTCCAAGGAGTCGGCCGAACCAGGTGGAGGAGGTGGACTCCACCTCCAATCCTAGTAGGACTAGGATTCACCCTATTTTTGCCTTTCTCCACTTTTTCTCTTTGGGCCTTTTTTCCCAAACCACATGGGCCTTCTGTGGGACTTCCACCAGACCACTAAGGGATGGTAAACACTCTCCCACAGCCCATGGAGCCTCTTGGGTTGAAATACCCCTCCCGATGGTCTCCCGGTACACTACCGGCACTCCCGGTACACTATCGATGAGCCCGAAACTTTTCCGGTGACCAAAACAAGACTTCCTATATATGAATCTTTACCTCCAGACCATTCCAAAGCTCCTCGTGATGTCCTGGATCTCATCCGGGACTCCGAACAACCTTCAGTCACCACCATACATAACTCTATACTACCGAAACGTCACCAAACCTTAAGTGTGCAGACCCTGCGGGTTCGAGAACTATGCAGACATGACCAAGACACCTCTATGGTCAATAACCAATAGCAGGACCTGGATGCCCATATCGGTTCCTACATATTCTATGAAGATCTTTATCGTTCAAACCTCTATGTCAAGGATTCAGTTAATCCCGTATGATGTTCCCTTTGTTCTTCGGTATGTTACTTGTCCGAGATTCAATCGTCGGTATCTCCATACCTAGTTCAACCTCGTTACCAGCAAGTATCTTTACTCATTCCGTAATACAAGATATTGTGACTAACACTTAGTCACATTGCTTGCAAGGCTTATTGTGATGTTGTATTACCGAGTGGGCCCTGAGATACCTCTCCGTCACACGGAGTAACAAATCCCAGTCTTGATACATGCCAACTCAACAGACACCCTCGGAGATACCTGTAGAGCACCTTTACAGTCACCCAGTTACATTGCGACATTTGATACACACAAGGCATTCCTCCGGTATCCGTGAGTTGCATGATCTCATGGTCATAGGAACATATACTTGACATGCAGAAAACAGTAGCAATAAACTGACACGATCATATGCTACATTTGTAGTTTGGGTCTTGTCCATCACATCATTCTCCTAATGATGTGTTCCCGTTTATCAAATGACATCTCATGTCCATGGCTAGGAAACCTTAACCATCTTTGATCAACAAGCTAGTCTATTAGAGGCATACTAGGGACATGGTTTTGTGTATGTATCCACACATGCATCTAAGTCTCCGATCAATACAATTATAGCATGGATAATAAACGATTATCATGAACAAGTAAATATGATAATAACTAATTTATTATTGCCTCTAGGGCATATTTCCAATAGTCTTCCACTTGCACTAGAGTCAATAATCTAGTTCACATCACCATGTGATTCGCATTGTTATGAATCTAACACCCAATGAGTTCTAGGGCTTGATCATGCTTTGCATGTGAGAGAGGTCTTATAGTCAACGGGTCTACGACATTCAGATCCGTGTGTACTTTGCAAATCTCTATGTCAAACCGTAAACACTGCTACCACACTCCACTTGGTACTATTCCAAATGGCTGCTCCATTATATGTATCCAGATTGCTACTACGGGTCATCCAGATTGGCGTTAAAGCTTGCATCGACGTAACTCTTTACGACAAACTCTTTATCACCTCCATAATCGAGAAACATCTCCTTAGTCTTTTAGTTACTAAGGATAATCTTGACCGTTGTCCAGTGATCCACTCCTGGATCACTCTTGTACCCCTTGACGGACTCATGCAAGGCACACACAGGTGCGGTACACAGCATGGCATACTATACAAAGCCTATGGCTAAGGCATAGGGGACGACATTCGTCCTTTCTCTTTCTTCTGCCATGGTCGAGCTTTGAGTCTCACTCAACTTCACGCCTTACAAAGCAGGCGAGAACACTTCTCTCTGACTAATCCATTTTGAACTCTTTCAAAATCTTGTCAAGGTATGTACTCATTGAAAGTCTTATCAAACATCTTGATCTATCTTTATAGACCTTGATGCTCAACAATTAGGTAGCTTTATTCAAGTCTTCCTTTGAAAATCACTTTTCAAACAACCGTTTATGCTTTCCAGAAATTCCACATTATTTCCGAATAGCAATATGTCATCCACATATACTTATCAGAAACTCTATGGTGCTCCCACTCACTTTATTGCAAATACAAGTTTCTCATAAACTTTGTATAGACTCAAAAACTTTGATCACCTCATCAAAGTGTACATTCCAACTCCAAGATGCTTGCTTCAGTTCATACAAGAATCATTCAAGCTTGCACACCTTTTAGCATCCTTAGGACTGACAAAACCTTCTGGTTGTATCACATACAACCTTTCCTCAAGTAAACCGTTAAGGAAACAATGTTTTGATATCCATCTGCCAGATTTCATAATTGAAAAATGCAGCAACTGCTAACATAATTCCAACAGACTTTAGCATCGCTACGAGTGAGAAAGTCTCATCGCAGTCAACTCCTTGAACTTGTCGTAAACTTCTTTGCAACAAGTCGAGCTTTACAAATGGTGACATTTACCATTAGCATCTGTCTTCATTTCAAAGATCCATTTGTACTTAACAACCTGCCGTCCAACGAGCAAGTCCACCAAAGTCTATACTTGGTTTTCATACATGGATCCTTTCTCGGATTTCATGGCCTCTAACCATTTGTTGGTTTCCGGGCCCATCATCGCTTCTCCATAGTTTGTAGGTTCATCATTGTCCAACAACATGACCTCTAAGACAGGGTTGCCGCACCACTCAGGAGCAGTACACGTCATTGTCGACCTACGAAGTTTGATAGTAACTTGATCCGAAGCTTCATGATCATCATCATTAACTTCCTCTTCAACTAACGTAGGCTTCACAGAAACAACTTCCTGCGCTGCGCTACTCTCTGGTTGAAACAGAGGTTCAATAACCTCATCAAGTTCTATCTTTCTCCCACTCAATTCTTTCAAGAGAAACTTTTCCTCGACAAAGGACCCAGTTTTAGCAATAAACATTTTATGCTTGGATCCGAGATAGAAGGTTCACCCAACTGTTCTTAGGGTATTCTATGAAGATGCATTTGTCCGCTTTGGGTTCGAGCTCATTAGGTGAAAACATTTTCCACACAAGCGTCGCAGCCCCAAACATTAAGATATGACAGCTTAGGTTTCTATCAAACCATAATTCACACGGTGTCATCTCAACGGATTTAGATGGTGCCCTATTTAAAGTGAATGTAGTTGTCTCTAATACATAACCCCAAAATTATAGTAACAAAATGATAATAGACATCATAGCACGCACCATATCCAATAGAGCACGACTATGACGTTCGTACACACCATCACACTATGGTGTTCTAGGTGGTGTGAGTTGTGAAACAACTTTCACATTGTCTAAAATTGTATGCCAAACTCGTAACTTAGATATTCACCTCCACGATCATATCGCAAACATTTTTATCTTCTTGTCACGATGATCTTAAAATTCACTCTGAATTTGCTTGAACCTTTCAAACAATTCAGACTTGTGTTTCATTAAGTAAATATACACTATATCTACTCAAATCATCAGTGAAGGTAAGAAAATAACGATATCCACCGCACGCTACAAGACTCATTGGATTGCATACATCAACATGTATCATTTCCAATAAATCACTTGCCCGCTTCATCAAAACAGAAAACGGGGTCCTTAGTCATCTTGACCAAGAGGCATGGTTCACATGTCTCAACCGATTCGAAATCAAATGAGTCCAAAGATCCATCAGCATGGAGTTTCTTCATGCGTTTTATATCAATATGACATTTAGCGGCAGTGCCACAAGTATGTGGTACTATTATTATTAACTTTGTATCTTTTTGGCATTAATGTTATGAACATGTGTATTACTACGATCAAGTTTCAACAAACCATTCTTACTGGGTGCATGACCATTGAAGGTAATATTCATGTAAATAGAATAACCATTATTCTCTAAATTAAATGAATAACCGTGTTGCAATGAACATGATCTAATCACGTTCATGCTCAACACAAAAACACCAAATAACATTTATTTAGGTTCGTCACTAATATGAAAGGTAGAGAGAGCGTGCGATGTTGATCACATCAACCTTGGAAACATTTCCAACACACATCGTCACCTCACACTTAGCTAGTATCCGTGTATTCCGTAGCTTTTACTTCGAGTTACTAACATTTAGCAACCGAACCGGTATCCAGTACCCAGGTGCTACTAGGAGGACTAGCAAGGTACAAATCAATAACACATATATCAAATATACTTCTGTCGACTTTGCCAGCCTTCTTATCTACCAAGTATCTAGGGTTGTTCCGCTTCAGCGACCGTTCTCCTCATAATCGAAGCACTTAGTCTCGGGTTTGGATTAGACTTTGGGTTGCTTCACTAGAGCTGCAACTGACTTGCTATCCATGAAGTTTCCCTCCTTGCTCTTGCCCTTCTCGAAACTAGTGGTTTTGACTAACCATCAACACTTGACGCTCCTTCTCGATTTCTACCTTCGCGGTGTCAAACATCGCGAACGGCTCAGGGATCATTATTTCTATCCCTGGCGTTTTATAGTTCATCAACAAGGTCTAGTAGCTTAGTGACAGTGACTTGGAGAACTATATCAATCACCATCCTATCTGGAAGATCAACTCCCACTCGATTCAAGCGATTGTAGCACCCAGACAATCTGAGCACATGCTCAACGATTGAGCTATTCTCCTTCATCTAGCAGGCAAAGAATCTTGTTGGATCTCATATCTCGCAACACGGGCATGAGCCTCAGATCCTAATTTCAGCTCTTAGAACAGCTCATATGTCATGTGACGTTCAAAACGTTTCAGAGCCTCAATTCTAAGCCGTAATGCATGACGCACTAAACTATCAAGTAGTCATCAGAACGTGCCTGTCAGATGTTCACAACATCTACAAACAACGCTAGAGGGGTTGGCGCACCGAGCGGTGCATTAAGGACATAAGCCTTCCGTGCAGCAACGAGGACAATCCTCAGATCATGGAGCCAGTCCGCAATAATGCTACCATCATCTTTCAACTCTATTGCTCTAGGAACATATAAAATTCAAGGGAGCTAGGGTGAGCTAGTAATCTACAACACAGTTTGCAAAGACACTACTGACTATATTCATGATAATGAGTTCAATTAATCATATTACTTAAGAACTCCCACTCAAATTGACATCCCTCCAGTCATTCGAGTGATACATGATCCAAATTCACCAACTCAAGTCCGATCATCACGTGAGTTGAGGTGGTTTCAATGGTGAACATCATCATGTTGATCATATCTACTATATGACTCATGTTTGACCTTTCGGTCTCTTGTGTTTCGAGGCCATGTCTGTACATGCTATGCTCGTCAAGTTTAACCCGAGTGTTCTTCACGTGCAACACTGGCTTGCACCCGTTGTATGTGAACGTAGAGTCTATCACACCCGATCATCACATGGTGTCTCGATACGACGAACTTTCGCAATGGTGCACACTCGGGGAGAACACAATTCATCTTGAAATTTAGGTGAGGGATCACCTTATAATGCTACCGTCGTCCTAAGCAAAACAAGGTGCATAAAAGGATTAACATCACATGCAAATCATAAGTGACATGATATGGCCATGAACTTGTGCTTTTGATCTCCATCTAGAAAGCACCGACATGATCTCCATCGTCACCGGCAAGACACCATGATCTCCATCATCTTGATCTCCATCAACGTGTCGCAATCGGTGTTGTCGCGCCCAACATGCTTCTACTACTATTGCTACCGTTTAGCGATAAAGTAAATTATTACATAGAGCTTAATGATCGACATGCATGTCATACAATAATTAAAGACAACCCTATGGCTCCTGCCGGTTGCCGTACTCAACGACATGCAAGTCGTGATAATCTATACATCACATGATCATCTCATACATCACATATATCACATCATGTAATTGGCCATATCACATCACAACATACCCTGCAAAAACAAGTTAGACGTCCTCTAATTGTTGTTGCATGTTTTACGTGGCTGCTACGGGTATCTAGCAAGAACAATTCTCATCTACGCAAAAACCACAAAGGTGATACACTAGTTGTTTTTCAACCTTCTCAAGGACCGCCTTTGTCGAATCCGATCCAACTAAAGTGAGAGAAACTGGCACCCGCAAGCCATCTATGCAACAAGTTGCGGTCGAGGGAACCGGTCTCTCATTAGCGTACGAGTAATGTTGGTCCGGGCCGCTTCATCTCACAATACCGCTAAACCAAAATCCGACCAAGGGAGGAAGCAATCTAAGCATCTACGCCCACAAACTCTTTGTGTTCTACTCAAGATCTCATCTACACATAGACCTAGCTCATGATGCCACTGTTGGGGAACGTTGCATGGGAAACAAAAAATTTCCTACGCACACGCAAGATCTATCCATGGTGATGAGCATCTACGAGAGGCAGAGTGGATCTACGTACCCTTGTAGGTCGCTAAGCGGGAAGCGTTAAGAAACGTGGTTGGTGTAGTCGAACGTCTTCACGATCCAAATCGCCGAGCGTCCCACGATCTCATCACGATCCGTCCCGCGATCCAATCACGATCCGTCCTGCAAACTCATCACGATCCGTCCCACGATCTCGTCACGATCCGTCCCGCGAAATCATCACGATCCGTCCCTTGAACTCATCACAATCCGTCTCGCGATCTTGATGACGGTCCTTCCGATCTAGTGCCGAACGGATGGCACCTCCGTGTTCAACACACGTACAGCTCAATGATGATCTCCGCCTTATTAATCCAGAAAGAGGGAGTGGAGAGGTAGAAGAGTTCTCCGGCAGCGTGACGGCGCTCTGGCGATGGTGGTCGAGCTATTCCGGCAGGGCTTTGCCTAAGCACTGGAGAAATCCGATCTAGAGGAGAAACTATGCACTGGAGGAACGGGCAACACGTGGCTAGAAATTCTGTGCAAAAACACTAAAACCTATAGTATATATAAGAGGAAGAGAGGAGGAGGCTTGTCACAAGTGCCAAGTCTCCAAGGAGTCGGCCGAACCAGGTGGAGGAGGTAGACTCCACCTCCAATCCTAGTAGGACTAGGATTCACCCTATTTTTGCCTTTCTCCACTTTTTCTCTTTGGGCCTTTTTTTCCCAAACCGCATGGGCCTTGTGTGGGACTTCCACCAGACCACTAAGGGCTGGTAAACACTCTCCCACAGCCCATGGAGCCTCTTGGGTTGAAATACCCCTCCCGATGGTCTCCCGGTACACTACCGACACTCCCGGTACACTACCGATGAGCTCAAAACTTTTCCGACGACCAAAACAGGACTTCCTATATATGAATCTTTACCTCCGGACCATTCCGGAGCTCCTTGTGACGTCTGGGATCTCATCTGGGACTCCGAACAACCTTCGTCACCACCATACATAACTCTATACTACCGGAACGTCACCAAACCTTAAGTGTGCAGACCCTGCGGGTTCGAGAACTATGCAGACATGACCAAGACACCTCTATGGTCAATAACCAATAGTAGGACCTGGATGCCCATATTGGTTCCTACATATTCTACGAAGATCTTTATCGATCGAACCTCTATGTCAAGGATTCAGTTAATCCCGTATGATGTTCCCTTTGTTCTTCGGTATGTTACTTGCCCGAGATTCGATCGTCGGTATCTCCATACCTAGTTCAACCTCATTACCGGCAAGTCTCTTTACTCGTTCTGTAATACAAGATCCCGTGACTAACACTTAGTTACATTGCTTGCAAGGCTTATTGTGATGTTGTATTACGGAGTGGGCCCTGAGGTACCTCTCCGTCACACGGAGTAACAAATTCCAATCTTGATCCATGCCAACTCAACAGACACCCTCGGAGATACCTGTAGAGCACCTTTATAGTCACCCAGTTACGTTGCGATGTTTGATACACACAAGGCACTCCTCCGGTTTCCGTGAATTGCATGATCTCATGGTCATAGGAACATGTACTTGACATGCAGAAAACAGTAGCAATAAACTAGCATGATCATATGCTACGTTTGTAGTTTGGGTCTTGTCCATCACACCATTCTCCTAATGATGTGATCCCATTTATCAAATGACATCTCATGTCCATGGCTAGGAAACCTTAACCATCTTTGATCAACAAGCTAGCCTATTAGAGGCATACTAGGAACATGGTTTTGTCTATGTATGCACACATGCATCTAAGTCTCCGATCAATACAATTATAGCATGGATAATAAACGATTATCATGAACAAGGAAATACGATAATAACTAATTTATTATTGCCTCTAGGGCTTATTTCCAACAATTATATCATGAACACTAGACAATTATCCTGAACAAGGAAATACAATAATAACCATTTTATTAGTGCCTCTAGGGCATATTTCCAATAGTAAGACCCGCCCAGGTGGGGCCGGGTCATACCTGGCAGCTCATAATTAAGACCAGAGAAGCGGCCTGAAAGACATAGGTCTGGTTATATGACAGCTTACCGAGATGGGCCAAGACGAAGGCCTGGACAGAAGATGGTGTGAAGACCCAGGCGGTTAAGCCGCCCGGAGACAGTTTGCCCAAGATGGCAAGGCGACTTAGAGACAGGATCGTCTACGTTGTAAGAGTCGGTTTATGACTGGTGTAACCCAAGGCCTCGACCTCCTATATAAAGGCGAGACCCCGGGGCAGCTTAGACAGAAACCAATCAATCGAGAATTAGGTCAAGCGAATCCGCTCCCTTGTAATCAATACTCCAATCAATACAACACAAGCAAAACATGGGCTTTTACCCCTTCTTGAGGGGCCGATCTGGGTAAACTCATGTCCCTCGTCTCAACCAACCCCTTTGAGTCCATCACCTTAGTAATGGCCTCAAATCCAAGTCTTCGGACATCTGCCGTGAAAAAACCACGACAGTTGGCACCGACCGTGGGGCTAGCGCTCGATGGTGTTGAGTTCTCAAAGGGATCCCTCCCAAGGATCGAGAGGTATGTTGTTGGCAGGATGAATAAGAGTCGTCGTGGTTGGCTCTACATCAACGACGCCGGCTGGGGCCCCGAGGCCGACTCAATTGAGTATGGTTTCCGGATCCCCTTCGGTGGAATCCACGTCTTCATCGGCAAGATCAGCGGATCTGAACCCGGGCCAGACATCTGCACCGACATCGTCGAGCTGGCCCGGCACGTGCAACCCACCCGACACATGCAAACCGCCCATGCTAACCCGGCCAAGAAGCATGTTTTCGTCGGCTTTACTTAGGGCATGGATCTTGAAGGTTCTGAGTCACAGGGAACTCTCGTGTGCTCGGAGGATGGATCTTCGAGCGGAGAGATGAAATCAATTTACCAGCTACACAATGGCAGGCTTGGGGGTTACGACGAGCCTGGCCCCGAGTCATAATATCACGAGCCGGAGGATTATGAGCCGCCGAGCCATGCTGTCGTCTTCATGGCAGGTTCAGCACCAGCCCCGAGCAGCATAGCCGTCGGCGTAGCAGGATCGGGGGCTGGTAGGACGTCGGCTCGGGTTCTTATGGATCTGATGAACGAGTTTACAACCCTGATGGCCACGGAGGTCACAGCTGAAAATCAAGCGGCCCAGAACATGGAGATCGCGAGGCTAAAGGACCAGATGACCGAGGTTCAACAGGAGATCAATATGCTGAAGGATCAGATGGAGGCAGAGGCGGAGCACCTTAGGACGGATGCTTTCCGCCTGGAGCTAGAGCAGCAGTCTACAGTAGTGGTTCAGCGGATGAGGCATCAGTCCTGCTTGCCGGATCAATACGAGGCTAGGAATCTTTTCAACACGTCGGGGACAGGACGGACAACGGAAGTGCCTGGAAGCCGGCCAGCGGTTCAACAGCTTAACCCGCCCCAGCGGAACCAGGCCTCACCAGTGTCTTTTCCAATGTCGGTGGGTCATTATTCCAACCCGGAGGAGAACATGGTTGCGGCGGCAACCCAGCTTGGTACAATCCCTATCTCGGACGAGGCGTCTTTTGCACAGGAGGTGCGGAACGCTATCGGATACCTGCAGACGGTGATGGCCCAGCAGGAGAAGTACACTTACAGCCGGAGTCGTGTGCATTCAACCCGCATCCCTAGCCATAGCTATAGCTGGTGTTATGACTCACCGGCGGTTTCTAGTAGTGATCAACACCGGAACCCGCCGCGAGTTGATCGGGTAGCTCTGGATGCTCAGGCGCTAGTGGATCGGGCGAGAGCACAACGAGGGGCGGCGGCTCTGGCAGCGGCGGCGGCTCATCAAGAACACGCAGATACACCGTCCATCTCGGAAGGAGCGGGAGTAACCTCCAGGGCTGTGGGGGTGTCGTGCTTAGTGCCACCTTTGCGGAATGAGCGCTTGCCGAAGGATTTCAAGGGCCCATGCAAGGTCCCAAATTATACTGCTGACCTACCTCCGGAGGCTTGGATTGAAAGCTATGAGCTCGCCATGGAGACGTTAGACGTCAGTGACGCAGTATGTGCCAAATATTTCATCATGATGCTGGAAGGGCCGGCTCGCACATGGTTGAAGGGCTTGCCACCCAACACCATTAATTACTGGGCCGATCTCCAGGCGAAGTTCATAAAAAATTTCCGAGGAACGTGGAAGCAGCCCATTACGATTGTGGATTTAGACCACTGTATGCAACAGGAGGATGAATCGGCTCATCATTGGGTCCGGTGGGTCTCAACCATCATCCACTCATCTAAGCAGATTACGATAGCTCAAGCGGTTTTGATTCTGGAAAAGAATTGCCATTTTACACCTCTAAAGCAGAAGCTTGGCCGGCTCAAGCGCTTGTGTCACGACATGGGGGAACTCATGGCGGCTCTCACCAAGTATGCCGACTCTGACAATACGAAAGACCCAGGCTCTGATGAAGAGAAGTCAGGTCAGGGTAAGAAGAATAACAATGGCAAGGGTGCGGCTGACAGCGGCAGCCATAGCAAAAGGAAGAATCCGGACGGCGGGTCGGAATTGGTAGCAAACACCAGCGCCAGGAACAACCGTGCTAAGGGAAACGAGTTCAAGCAGCCCATAAATAAGGGTAAAACTCCATTCAACCTAGAGGAGATGCTTAAAAAACCTTGTCCGGAGCACAGCCGGCCCGATAGGCCGGCAGGCCAACATGGAGGAATTGCCACGTCATGCGGTAGTTTCGTGATTACAGCTTGTGGCAACATCCTGACAATGGTGGTGGCCCGCTAGGCGGCTCAAGGCTAGGCGGGTCAGGAGCCGGTCTTGGCACTGGTGGCTCAGGATCCGGTTATCAGGGTCAGGGAAATCAAGGAGGTCATCACCAACAATCTGGTGGCGGTAATCAGCAGCAGAATAACCAATCTGGGTATTAGAGTAATCCAAAGCAGCTCAGCACGGGTCAATATCATGTTTGTACAACTTGCCTTGACAAGCGAAAGGTGCGCAAGTGGGCGGTTAATGTAGTCACGCCGGCTCTCCCGCAATACTTGAAGTGGTCTGCGTACGACATAACTTGGAGTAGAGAGGATCACCCGCCGCATGTTGACAACCCGGGGCAGCTGGCTTTGGTAGTTTCCCCCCAAGTGGGAGGCTATGTGTTTACTAAGGTACTTATGGATGGCGGCAGCAGCATTAATATCCTGTACTATGACACTTTTCGCAGGATAAAGTTGCTTGACAAGGACCTTAGGCCTTCTTCGACAGTCTTTCATGGCGTGGTACCCGGAAAGTTGGCTTATCCAGTGGGTAAAATCTCCTTGGAGGTTGCTTTCGGCAATGAATATAACTACAGGATGGAGTCCTTGTGGTTTGAGGTGGTCAAGATCAAAACTCCATATCATGCCCTGTTTGGACGTCCGGCTTATGCCAAGTTCATGGCTAGGCCTTGCTATGTCTACTTACAGCTCAAGATGCCCGAACTAAACGGAACGATTACCGTGCATGGTGATCGGAAGATGGCAATTGAGTGTGAGGAAGGAGACACAGCTTACGCAGAGTCAAGTTGTGCTGAAGCAGAGCTCAAGTTCTATAAGGAAAATGTTGACCCGGAGGACATGATTCCGCTCAAAAAGCCTACTACGAAATCTGAGCCGCCCCTCAAGTTTGCGGCGGATGATACCAAGTTGGTGGATTTCACTCCGGGTGACTCATCACAGTAGTTCACTATTGGGGCCAATATGGATCCCAAATAGGAAAGCGCGCTCATCGAATTCATCCGTGAGAATCGGGACATCTTCGCATGGAAACCTTCTGACATGTCGGGTGTATTGAGAGAGTTCGCTGAGCACCACCTTAATGTGGATCCTAAGTTTAAGCCGGTTAATCAGTTCCTCCGACGGTTCAATGAAGAATGGCGTAAAGCTATTGGGGAAGAGGTGGCCCGGCTTCAGGCAGCAGGGTTCATCGTGGAAGTATTTCACCCAGAGTGGCTTGCTAACCCGGTGCTAGTGCTTAAGAAGAACGGCATGTGGCGTATGTGCATGGAGTACATGGATCTTAACAAGGCTTGTCCGGTTGACCCATTTGCTCTCCCCTGTATCGACCAGATTATTGATGCAATAGCGGGTTGTGAGAGTTTATGCTTCCTGGACGCTTATTCCAGTTACCACCAGATCAAGATGGCAGTCAAGGACCAAGAGAAGACGGCTTTCATCACGCCTTTTGGTGCTTTCTACTATGTGTCTTTTGGTGCTCAAGAGTGCCTAGGTGACTTACCAGTGTTGTGTGCAGAACTGTCTTCATAGTCAAATTGGACGCTATGTTCATGCATATGTGGATGATATTATGGTCAAGTCAAGGAAGAAGGAGACTCTACTTGACAACTTGAAGGAAACTTTTGATAACTTACGGGTCTACAAGATGATGCTTAACCCAGCTAAGTGTGTTTTTGGAGTTCCTACAGGCAAGCTTTTGGGTTTTCTCGTCTCTAAACGAGGAATTGAAGCTAATCCAGATAAGATAAAGGCTATTACCTTCCTAGCTGAGCCGACATGCATCAATGATGTTCAGCGCCTGGCAGGTCGAATCGCTGCGTTAAGCCGGTTCATAAGCCACCTGGGTGAGAAGGCCATTCCTTTATACCAGATGATGAAGAAGATAGACAACTTTATCTGGAGTACGACGGCGGGTGAAGCGTTTGAAGCACTCAAGAAGCAACTCACTGAGTCGCCGGTCTTGGCTGTTCCGGCTGAGAAGGAACCTTTGCTCGTATATGTGGCGGCAAATAACAAGGCAGTTAGTGCCACGATTGTTGTTGAGCGTAAGGAGGCAGGGAAAGAATATCCAGTTCAGAGGCCAGTTTACTACATCAGCGAAGTCTTGATAGAGTCCAAGGAGAGGTACCCACATTGGCAGAAGTTGGTATATGGGGTGTTCATGGCAAACTGTAAGCTGAAGCATTATTTCCTCGGGCACCAGGTCACAATGGTTAGCCCTGCCCCGTTGGGGGACATAATTCAAAACAGAGAAGCCACCGGCAGGATTGCTAAGTGGGCATTGGAGCTTGGACCTCTTAATTTGAAATACGTGCCTTGCACGGCGGTCAAGTCTCAAGCCTTGGTGGATTTCATAAATGACTGGACAGAGTGTCAGGCGCCTGAGGAGAAGCCGGATAACACATACTGAACGATTCACTTTGACGGATCCAGGCAACTAGAAGGATCATGGGTTGGGGTTGTCTTAACCTCCCCTAAAGGTGACAAGTTCTGTTATGTGTTAAGGTTGATGTTTCCTTGTACAAACAATGCAGCTGAGTATGAAGCCTTACTTTATGTCCTCTAGGTGGCTAAAGACATGAACCTGAGCCGGGTTCGATGTCCTGGCGACTCAGATCTCGTGGCCTAGGACCCGCGGATGGTGGCTTATCATCAGGCGGTGGATGAAATCGCTGGTCACTTCAAGGGATATCAGGTGGATCATATTGATCATCGCAGAAACGAAGCGGTTGATGCATTGTCAAGGCTAGGCTCCCAGTAAAAGCCGGTGCCACCTAACGTGTTCTTGGACGTGCTACATCACCCATCGGTCAAGCTACCTTCGGAGGAAGACTTGGCTATACCTGACCCGGAGGGGCAGCTGGTGGCGGCTCTACATGCTATCCCCGACTGGATGCTGCCTTACATAGCATACTTGACACGGGGCGAGTTACCTGAGGAGGATACCATGGCAAGACAGATCGTCCGGCGATCTAAGTCTATGACAATCATCAACGGCGAGTTACATAAGTGCAGCATTACCGGCGTTTTTCAACGTTGTGTTTCACCTGAAGAAGGTAAAGAAATCTTGAATGAAATTCACACTGGCGATTGTGGTCATCACGCCGGCTCAAAATCTCTGGTGGCCAAGGCCTTTCGGCATGGTTTCTTCTGGCTGACGGCTCACTAGGATGGAGAAGACTTGGTTCTCAAGTGCAATGGAAGTTCGGACGGTGTGCTCATGTGCCGGCTCAGGAATTACGAATGATTCCAATTACCTGGTCGTTTGCGGTCTGGGGGCTTGATATGATCGGGCCTTTCAAGAGATCCAAGGACAAGAATACCCACCTCTTGGTGGCGGTGGACAAGTTTACCAAGTGGGTGGAGGCCGAGCTGGTCAGCAAGTGTGACGCGGCTATGGTGGTTCAGTTTATCAGAAAATTGATATACCGCTTTGGTTATCCTCATAGTATCATCACTGACAATGGTACGAACTTATCCAAGGGGGCTATGCAAACGTTCTGTGAAGGTGAGCACATCAGGCTTGACGTTTCTGCGGTTGCTCATCCACAATCCAATGGCTAGGTAGAGCGTGCTAACCAGGAGATCTTGAGAGGCATCAAGCCCCGGCTTATGGTTCCTTTGCAGCAAACATCAGGTTGTTGGGTAGAGGAGTTGCCATCAGTCATATGGAGCATCAGAACTACTCCCAACAGATCAACATGCTATAAGGCTTTCTTCATGGTTTATGGCGCAGAAGCCGTGTTACCAAGTGATGTATGTCATGACTCGCCACGAGTGGTGGCTTACGTTGAGGCGGATAATGAGACAGTGCATCAAGACGCGTTGGATGCTTTGGATGAAGAGCGTGATCTGGCGGCGGCTCGATCGGTGATTTATTAGCAAGATCTGCATCGCTACCATAGCCACAGAGTTAAGACCCGGAAGTTTCAAGAAGGCGACTTGGTGTTGCGTTTGATTCAAGATCAGACGAATGTGCACAAGTTATCTCCTCCATGGGATGGACCTTTCGTGGTCAGCAGAAATCTCAACAACGGGTCGTATTATCTCATTGATGTACGAGACGAGTCAAGCACTTCTGGGCAGGAGACCCACCGGTAGTGTAATATAGCTCATCAGCGACCTTACTATACTTGAGTCATCAATACTCGACTTTGTACACCATCATTGTACATATCATATATATATAACAAAGTTGGCATCCCTACAAGCCGGGGCCTCTGCCTTTTCGTGTATCTCAGCTCGTGCAAAAGTTGACTCCATCAACAAGGTCATCTGGGGGCTTCCAACCCACCGGGTTTAGCTTACACAACCTTTTGATTGGCTCTTAAGCCACAGTCAGGCGGGTTATATACCCAAAAGTTGACTCCGTCAACAAGGTCATCTAGGGGCTTCCAACCCGCCGGGTTTAGCTTACACACCCTTTTGATCGGCTCTTAAGCCACAGTCAGGCGGGTTATATACCCAAAAGTTGACTCCGTCAACAAGGTCATTTGGGGGCTTCCAACCCACCGGGTTTAGCTTACACACCCTCTTGATCGGCTCTTAAGCCACCGCAAGTTTGAGTTAAACCTGCCTGTATGCTGATGCTGCTCCGCTATGTGACTCGCCGAACTCTTACCAGTTAATCTCGATTAGAGACCCTAAGCGGTTCAAACATATTTGGTAGCCAATCTCTCTAGAGACCCTGTACTGGTCAAGGTTAAATCAGTGGCTCTTGTCACGTGAGGGCCAGCTTACGGAAAGCAAGGACAAACTCACCATCTGTTGCCGACTCTTCGCTATGTGGCCTGACCGTACTCTTAAACAGTTACTCTTTTAAAGATCCTGCACTGTTTAAGGTTCAAACGACGGATTTATGTCACGTGAGAGGTAGCTTATGGGCATTAAGGGTGCTCATACCCTGCTGCGTCTCTTTCTGGTTCGTTGCGCTCTTAAACAGTTAATCTCGCCTGGAGACCCTGAGCCGTTCAAAGAAATTGACGGTCAATCTCGATAGAGACCCTGTACTGGTAAAGAGTTCTAGTAGCGAGTCCACACAAAAGAACCGGCATATAAGTTTTTGAAAAAGCAAGGTCAAGAAAGATTTGACATCGTCGAGTTGTGCTATTTTTAAGCCGCCCTCACAACAAGGCACAATATATTTCTGCAGTTTGTTTTCACGGGCTTTGTCCCTTAAGATAAGCCGCCATGAAAGCTGATGACAATATATGAATGAAGCACAAAGCAGATAAAGATATATCGAGTTGTGCACGTGCATGATGGCACGGTTTAGGCAATCAAGGTTTTTCTAAGCCTATTACCAAGCTCTCCATAGAGCCCAAAAAGCCAGACTTAAAGTTTTTACACTGCTCAAACTTCGGCGGGTCAAGGAGCCGGGTTATCCCACTACAGGATCAACTTATTCAGCTTGACGACGGATCATCCCGCGGCGGGTCTTCGACCTCCTTGATCTAAAGATTGTCCATGTCCTAGTTGCAGTTTGTTAAAGCTTCAAACTTGGCCTCTTCAAAGAGAGGAGACGGGTCAATGTCAGGGGCAAAGAGGTGCTTACGTCATGCAGTAGTTAAATCCCTGGCCTCGAAGGTTGGGCAGTGCACTCGCTTGTTGTCAGCATTGTAAGCTGCCTGGTACGTTGATAGATCAACCTCCTCTGCCAGCACTGATGCAAGTATCCTGGAGGCCTTCATATAGCGGGCGTAATTAGTTTCTGTGAATTCTGAGCCGTCGTCCTCCTTGGATGGAAAGCCGTCCATCATCTCCTCAACAGTCAGCTCCGGGGCAAAGGCCAACGCTCGGCTTATCGCAGAAAGTGCACCCTTCCGAGCGGCTGATCGTTTGAGTTCTTGGATTTTCTTTGGCAGGGTTGATAAGAGCTTTATGACTCCTTTCATGAACTTGGGGATACTATCTTTATTTAGCATTGCTGTGATCGTGCAAAGAGTCCCGCAGTACAACTACTCTGATAAAGTGTAGATGGCTTTTAGCTGCAACAGGCTATCAACAGGCGATTTCTTTGACCTGCAAAGACGGGTTTCGTGTTATAAGCCAGCTACATAGTCTTTTAAGTAAGAAAATTGACTGAGTATTCAGTAGTTACCAAAAATAGCAGCAGTCATCTTCGAAATATGGTGCTTCAAGTTCTACAACTCGTCTGATACGAGCTTGAGCCGCTGGTCAGCATCATCTGCATGTTTGGCTAGGGCAGTTTGTTCCGCATCAGCAGCCTTCTTGAAAGCAGCAAAGTCAGATTTAACCTTTGCAAGCTCTTCGGCGACAAGCCGACACTTCTCCTCTGCTTCACCATGGGCGGCTTGCTGGGCAGCAAGATTGCCTTTTAAGCCGGTCAGATCAGACTCGGCATTGCTCAAAGCTTCCTGTGACATACAAAAGCAAAAGAGGGGTAAGTCGCCAGGAGAAAATATTACCAAATGGTCAGCTAAGGGAATATAATGCAAGTCTCAAGCAGATTGCAAGCGATATACTCGACACTTGGGGGCTAATGTCTGTTTGCTCTCCAAGACTAGAAGTAAGTTCCGTCTC
This sequence comes from Hordeum marinum, assembly GCA_022496015.1. NCBI lineage: Eukaryota > Viridiplantae > Streptophyta > Magnoliopsida > Poales > Poaceae > Hordeum > Hordeum marinum. Next base: position 297,638,918 of record CM039676.1, read on the forward strand.
ATCTTCATCAAGTTAAGGCGACACTTGGGGGCTACAGCGACGCTTTCCGAATCTGCAATGGAGTACCGGCTCATCTTCCTAAAGTTAAGCCGACATTTGGGGGCTAAATATGACTCTTCATTCAAGTAAGTTCTGGTTCATCTTCATAAAGTTAAGCCGGCACTTGGGGGCTACATCGATGCTTTTCAAGTCAGCAGGGAAGTTCTGGCCCCCTATTTCTATACTGACCCGGACTTGGGAGCTACATTTGATCAACTCATCAACACTGAGTACCGGCTCAACATATACATGTTAAGCCGATACTTGGGGGCTACATGCTAAGTTGTTCTACTTATGACACAGATTGGAAGACCTGGTTTACCATTTGCAATATTAAACCACCTCTTGGGGGCTACATAAGGGTATAAGGAAAGGAGGGAGTACCTCATATTTTTGCTTCATTAAGCCGACAAGTTCGAGCTTCATGTTTCGGCTTGTGGGCAGGCGGTTCAGATAACCAACATGTAATTCATCGGCAGTTAATTTCTCCAGCACGGGGAACTCAAAGTCTGGGTTATCAGAAGCTTTAGCCTTCTCGGTGTGCTTTGTCAGTACATGGGGCTTGGGAGACTGAAAGCCAGTACCAGTAATGATGACATCCGGAAGAATTGGATCTTCGACGGCTATTGAAGGGATGGGCGGCTTAGAACTGGTCCTTGGAGGACTATCAGTTGCCATCTCATGGGCAGCCGACTCGGAGGACCGACGAGCGTCTTCAGGCGCATCCTTTGTGGATGTAGAGGGCTCAACATGCGCCGCAGGAGAGGCCGGCTTCGCAGTCTTCGACTCTTGGGCAGTGGGGGCAGAAGTAGACCCGCCGGTCTTCCTTCGTTTTTCTTGAGCCCTAGAAAGCACAGAAGGTTATTATATAAAGTTCAAGGATGACAAAGGATATGATGCAGACATAAAAGCACGTACTCCGGGTTGATCTTCAGAGGCGGCAACTTAGTTGTTGTAGAGTCGCCTGATGATGGGGGTGTTTCCTGAAGACAGTTAAAGCAATATAAAGCAGAGTAAGGTTATAATACAAAGTTGACAAAGCTAAACTTAGTTAAATGATTACCTCAGCCGACCATTTCCGCTGAGCCGAAGAATTGGATAACCCGGCCACAAGATCTTCAGAGCCGGTGCTCCGGGTTTGGCATCGGGAAGAGTGTGGTTGCTTTTTCAAAAGAAAATCGAGATCTAAGTGAGCAAGAGGATGAGAAAGTGGGACTTTTTGGACGGCCTGCCGTATCTTCTTTGGTGGAAGGTGTTCTGAGTCAGATGAAATATAGGTTACCTCAGGGGCGTTGGCATGGCTTGTCTCCGATTCTTCATGTGAGTAAGTATTGTCAGTGAAATGCATAAAAAGGCAGCCAAGAGAGTCAATTTCTACCTCTGAATCATCAACTTCATGCTGCTCTGGGACAACAGTCTTCTTCTTAAGGGCGCCGGTGTTCTTCTTAGACTTCTTCGCAAGAGGAGTATATTTTTTCTTCCAGAAGCTGGAGTTGGCCTGAAAGCAAGAGCCGTCGAAAGAGGTTAAAGGTTGCTACATACATATATATTTAACCCGAAGGTAAAGAGGTTTGAAAGTTATTCTTACATCTGGGGCCGGGTTAGCAGCACAGAAAGGCTGTAACCCGACGGAGCGGCAAGCTTCTTGGGACTCATGGACAAGTCCCTTGATAGCAGGAACAATGTTCTCTTCTTTCAGAGTTGTGCGGTTGAAGCAGAGGGGGGTCATTGGCATCACCCATGTATTCACACATAAGCCGGTCCCGGCGGCTCAGAGGCATGACCTTCCAGGAGATCCAACAGCGGGTCAGGTCGATTCCTGTCAGACCATTTTCCATGAGGGCTATAATCTTGGCGAAAGCCAGAGCATACTTCGCTCGTTCTGAGGCTGACATCCGGTCTGGGAGTTTAGTTGTGGTGCGAAGCCGGGTAGGACGATAACCCGACAGTGGATGTTCTCCCTCTGTAGACGTGTCCTTGCAGTAAAACCAAGTCTTATTCTAGTCCTTGGGGTGACTTGGCATTTGAACGGCCGGGAAAGACATATCCTGTCTTCTTTGGATGGAGACTCCGCCGAGTTCTAAGCTTGGGCCAGCCGCCACTTCCGTCTGGCGATTGACATAGAAGTACTCGCGGAAGAGGTCAACTGATGGCTCTTCTTGTAAGTAAGCTTTGCAAAGGATTTGGAAGTTGCACATATTGGAGACGGAGTTGGGCGCAATGTCCTGAGGATGCAACTTGAAGAAATGGAGGACATCTCAGAAGAATTTAGAACCGAGCGAGCTGAAACCGCATGCAAGGTGGTCAGCAAATATGACTATCTCGCCCTCTTGCGGGATGGGTTTCTTCTCTTTGCCCGGAACCTGCCAATGAATAACATCTTTAGTCGGAAAAGTTCCTACGTCTACGAAATCCTGCAGGAACTCCTCAGAGACCGTAGAGCCGATCCAATTGCAGGAAGAGGACGCACGAGACATGATGGCCGGTTAAGGCTATGAAAGGTAGCAGTATGCGGCGAGTTAGAAAGTGACAGACAACTAGGGGCGGCTGACGAATTTAAGCACTATGAAGCTAAGCCGCCGGTACAGTTTATTACTAGAGCCGGAATTTTGGCAGCGGGTTGAGGTGGACAAAATCGTGATGCAAAAATCACTAAGGACCTATAACAAGTTTCACGTAGTAAACTAAAGCTGCAAGATCTACAGGCAGAGGAAAATCAGGTTTATTTTAAACCTAGCGATGAACCGTGGGAGAACTAACAAGTTTTAAGCACAGTAAGGGGAAACAACTACAGATCCGCGCTAGGCTATTGATGATTCTACGTGACCTACCGCAATGGGAAGAGGAACACTTCAAGATCACAGAGCTACTTGTTGTTTGGCATTGCGGGAAAAACTCGCGCTCTAATAGGGCAGATGAACTCGATGGATTTGAGGCACTAAGATACTGATCTAGGAGAGGAAGAAAGACATACCAGAAGTGACGCGGCGGACGCGGGCAAGATTCTAGTCCGTTCAGGCCGATGCAGCGGCCTGAGTTGATGATGGCAACGGAGCTTCATAGCGCGACAGAGCTCAAGGGAAATGGCGTCGATAGGAAGAAGAAGAAGTGGAGGCGGCAGAGGAGATGAGAAGGACCCTTCGCGGTCCTATTTAATAGGCTGGAAGGCCAAATGGGCACGGGAATCAAGGCGGCAGAAACTGACCGACAGAGATGGACGCCTCGATTTTCGGGCCGACAGTTTAATGAAAAGATCCATTGTGGATGTCACGGAATCTTTTTGGCATATTAGATGTGATGTCATGACGGGTTATATATTTTGTTTCAGGTGATGGAGTGTGAGACTTGCCGCCAAGTGAGTTTGAAGATTGACCTGAGCAGGCTCAAATCAACCTGGGGCCTAATGTTGGGGATATAACCCCATGGTAAGACCCGCCCAGGTGGGGTCGGGTCATACCTAGCGGCTCATAACCAAGACCAGAGAAGCAGGCTGAAAGACATAGGCCTGGTTATATGACGGCTTACCGAGATGGGCCAAGACGAAGGCCCGGACAGAAGATGGTGTGAAGACCCGGGCGGTTAAGCCGCCCGGAGACAGTTTTCCCAAGATGGCAAGGCGACTTAGAGACAGGATTGTCTACGTTGTAAGAGTCGGTGTATGACTCGTGTAACCCAGGGCCTCGACCTCCTATATAAAGGCGAGACCCCGGGGCGGCTTAGACAGAAACCAATCAATCGAGAACTAGGTCAAGCGAATCCACTCCCTTGTAATCGATACTCCAATCAATACAATACAAGCGGGACATAGGCTTTTACCTCTTCTTGAGGGGCCGAACCTGGGTAAACTTGTGTCCCTCATCTCAACCAACCCCTTTGAGTCCATCACCTTAGCGATGGACTCAAACCCAACTCTTCGGACATCTACTATGACAAAACCACGACATAGACCCTAAGTAAGTCGATCCTCATCCTGAGAACATGCAATGACCTCAGGTCTAGGACATGGCATATACGTTGTGCTTGAGATTAACATATGACATTGTCTCATTGTGTCTAAAAGTGGGTCTGCCCGACTCGGTGATCTCAATCCCCGAGTCCATACTATAAGTTTAGCATCTCTATGCACATGACTTGTGAAACATAGTCATCAACTGAATCGTATACTAGCAAAGGATATGTGTCCGCATAAGCTTAACAACTAGGGACTATTTGAACAATCACCATACTATATATAGTCTTGCAAATAAGTCACATACTTATTGATACATATCACTGATGATGTTCAAGGATAATACAAAATACTCATGAATACATAGGAAACGAAATCATCACATGATTGCCTCTAGGGCATATCTCCAACACATACGTGCTTATAATAATAACTTGCATGCATCTTTTGTCCTACCCTCCCGTGGCAGCGGGGCCCAAAGGGAAACTAAGGGATAATAATGCCTCCTTTTAATAGATAACCGAAACAAAGCATTAACACATGGTGAATACATGAACTCTTCAAATTATGGTCATCACCGAAGGTGATCCCAATTATTGTCACCTTGGGGTATACGAATAATTATACATAATAGGTGCATACAAGTTGCAAGATAGGATCCAAAACACTCTCATATTCGTGAAAACATAATAGGTTTAGATCTGATATCATGGCACTTGGGACCTAGTGACAAGCATTAAGCATAGCAAAGTCGTGGCAACACCAATCTCAAAACATAGTGGATACTAGGGATCAAACCCTATCAAGATAAGTTGATTACATGATAAATCCCATCCAATCCCATCATCATCCAACAAGCCTACAAAGGAATTACTCACTCCCGGTGGTGAGCATCATGGAATTCTTGATGGAGAAGGGTTGGTGATGACGATTGCGATGAATTCCCCTCTCCGGAGCCCTCAAACGGACTCCAGATCAACACTCCCGAGGAAGAACGGGAAGGGGCGGCGACTCCGTTTTGTAGAACGCAATGAAAACTTCTCTCTTATTTTTTCCCGAGAAATAGGAATATATAGACTCAAGATTAGGGTCATCGGAGCCACGTGGGCCCCACAAGGTAACAGGGGGTGCCCTATTACCTTGTGAGCAACTAGTGCCCCCCTCCGGTGGATCTTCGCTCCAGTATTTTTATATATTCCAAAAAATCTCCAGCAATTTTTGTCCAATTTCGAGAACTTTTATTTCTGCACAAAGACAACATCATGGTAGTTCTGCTGAAAAAAGCGTCAGTCCGGGTTAGTTTCATTCAAACCATGCAAATTAGAATCCAAAACAAGAGCAAAAGTGTTTGGAAAAGTAGATACGTTGGAGACATATCAGGGACGAAGGTCTTACTGTCCTTGTTGAGTGCTTGTCGGTGAGGTGGTGAAGCTGATGATGGACGCCGATGCTCGTCATCCAGTTCTTTACTTGGATGCTCGTTGCTGCTGCTTGTTGTCTAGATTTTGCGCTCGCCACCGATGATGTGAGAGTGGAGAGAGGGGAGAGAGAGCGGTGATAGAAGGGTGAGGATAGTTATGGAGGCTCTTCGGGAAATAAGGCGACGTCTCGAGCGTAGCTTCAATGCAGCTTCCGATGCCCATGTGCCTCAAGTTGCATCACTTGGGCTTGGCTGTGAAAACCGACCGATTCAAGCATTTGTAACATTGTGCGGGCAAACATTTAGGTGCACGACGACCAACAACTGGGCCAAAACTGCATCGTGCTGGTCTGTTGGACCTAACACAGGCTACTAAATGTGTCCTACAATAGTGTGGCGAGTACCCAGCCAAACATGAGGCATAATGAGAGAATTTTTGTCTTTTGAAACAAAGGCAAAAAATTTGCCGCATTGATTAATTAAAAAGAAGATAGTTGCCGAGATAATTTACGGAAAATCGAGTGAAATCTAATACAACCCGCACATGAGCATTCTACTCACAAAGCACGAAGCACCGCAACCGCACAAGCGGCTCTCCCAACACACAACAACTACAAACCTCAACGCATGTTGACCACAATGGAACTCCTTATGAGAACACCGACGACGATAAAAACAGAGCACCCTTCGTCATGAGATCGCGGACGTCTTCCTAATGGCACCGCCCTTCTTGCTTTTGTTCTTCTTTGACTTCTCCCTGATTGGTTTCTCCTTCAATAAGCAAGCAATTGTCTTGTCAGATCCTGGCTGATCAGACACCCATTTGTCCAGAAACTCATAAAACTCATTGTATCTCTTGATGTAGTTGTCATCAACCAAGATGCTCCTAGGAGCAGGCACCAACTCAGTGGCCGCATCAACAACATCAACAGGAATCACCGACACAACAACATCAACCACATGAACCACCGGCACTCTGAAAGATAACGAATGCTTAGCTAGATAATGAGGTTAAAATTGCTCTTTCTACTTTGAGATCTATTTTTTGGACCATGATAAGTGTCACACGTGTGGCACGAAGCAACTCCTTTCCTGACTTTTTTAATGGTAAATTTAGTTATCTCGGGACGACAACTTTAGTTGTGAAACATGACAACTTTTTGTTTGGATGGCAAGTTTCAGAATTTTTAGGGTTCATTTTTTTTCAAATGACAATTTTTTTAACACAATACAGACGCAAGCGCTCATATACATACACATACACTCACCTCTATGAATGCACACACACATCCTACCCCTATGAGCACCTTCGAGAGACTGAGTCGACATATCATCTTGAAATTTACGAAGTTACAGTAGGCACCTCGTCGTAGACGGGAACGTCTCCTCCCACCGAATACGCATCGCCGGAAATCCTAAAATAAATCCAGAAATAAATACGAACACCGGGACTTAAACCTAGATGAGCTGAGGATACCACAGTTCCTCTAACCATCCAACCACACGTTGGTCCGTTCGAATGGCAATTTTAGTTGTAAAAACATTAGGACGCTGTTACTTTGTGGCACTTATCATTTGAGATTTTTTTAGAATACTTATCAGAAGAACCATGTGGGGTTTCCAGGGGAAAAACATGTGAAAACTCTTCCGGGCAAATCAGACATGGACATTCGTAGCCGTCGAAATCATTCGGTTTTTCTCCCACATTCATCCAACGTAGCGCTTTCGGTCGCTACATTTATTGGTCCGCCGGTGGCAGGTGCAGTTTTGAACCTAAGACGCCTCCCCCTGAATCGGAAGTGACCGGCAGCCCCAAAGAATCAACGGTTTTCTCCTAGGTTTGGTGCCGATCAGTGACAGTGTGACACCGACTGATCATGCCTGACCCAGCCACGAATAGTTAGCCACGTAGGCAGCCGCAGGCACGGGCCAAGGACCAGGTACACCCGCGCCACCATCACCATGGAAACGTGGAGCAGGAGGGGATATTGGGTTAGCTTGATAGCTTTGATTACGTTATGCTTCCGTTCCCTCGCCACTCACATACAGTGTGCACTACGTACGTACCGCCCGTTCGCCGTACGTGCATGCATGCGAACGCACGACTCGACTGGCTACCTAGATGGATGATGCAGGACAGAGACCGCGGGGTTGGTGAACCATGTGCACGTCGATCGTTCCGGGTCGACGGCCAATGGGACAGAGCGATCGATGCATGTATGGTCAAGAAACGCGGCACCTGATCGATCGATCGATCGATCGAGCGGTCGTAGGTAAATAACCTTTTACTACATTCATTGGCCGATGAGTCCCGGGGCGGAGACGATGCAGGAGCAGGGCATGCTCATCCTGGCAAAAAAACCAACCTGCGTTCTTAGTAAACCAGACACCTGTCTCGGTCTAATGCGTTCTCGCACGTGAAGTTTCAAGCACGACAGACTTAATTGGACGTGTGGTCCGAGCAAAGCCAGCGTGCCGTAGTTTTTCTTCGCGAAGTTTCAGTCAAGTAATATAGTATGCAAGAAAAAAAGAAAAAAAATATTTACACAAATCTTGAAACAAGACCAACGAATTGTAGTATCGACTGAGACTCTGTAAAGTCTTAATCGACTGATTTTTAACAAATCCATTTATTAATTATGGTGTTACGGTCAAGAGGCAAAAGCACCTTCATGCAAGAGGATCCTTGGCCTAACCACACAACCGTGGAACATTCTAAGCAACTATTCTTAGCCAAACAATCTTCACACCATTTTATTCACAACAAAGTTTATGAGGATTGAGGAATCTCCCCTTATCCTTCATTGTTGCATTTATCTCCGCCACCAGATGACCACATGCGAAGACCCGGTTCCACTATCAAAGATCGGGTTTCATTTTTCTTCTTCATACAATCACAAACAAAGATTGGATTCCACTATCAAACGACTAACATAACAAGAAAAAACATTATGGTGCAAACGAGCAAGTCCTAGTAAAAAGGGCTCGCAGACCAGTACCGCATAACCGTTAACAGAAAAAGGAAATTATAAACAATGATTAAAAAACTACATTACATGGGGGATAAACACACCCTAGATCACACCAGGAAGAGTTACAGACTTACAGTTGATCGACCCCAAAAGTACTCCCAACATCTGCTTTTCTCTCCGAAGAAAACTCATCCTTTTTATTGCCTCATCAGTCTTCATCAATCACCGCTTCAGTGTTCATGTTGGTATCTTTATCTCCTCCAGATCTCCTCGCCTTTATTCACAAAACTTGACCCTATGCTCGCCCTACCGACCACTGTGCATCATCGACGTTTCCTATTCCAAATAAGGCGGCTCCTTTCTCCAGCATCGCCTGTCTGTTTTTAGTTTGTAAGTGCATCTGCAACCGGGCGTTCCAAACTCACCTCATATGCCTGGGTAGGCCGTCCAGTCACTGGTCGGTCATGAAATTTTGACCAAGCCAAAGTGGATACAAGTTGTGGCCAATCTCAAAGCCGGCAAGAAGAGGAATGATGGCTCAAGCTCCCACCAATTCATTGGGGTGGACGATGAGGAGGACAAGGTTATCATCATCAATGGAAGAGCTACCGTGCCAAAGAATAACTGACAAGTCATGGCAACAAATGGGAGAAGGCAATGATCTCCTGTGATGCCGCGGCTACAAAAATGTCGTCCATGTGGACGGACATTTTTTCGGCAAGGGAGAACAAGAAAGAGGAGAGGTACAAGCTCATGTTGGATGGGCAAAAGGAGAGGATGGAGTGGAACTAGACGAGGGCGGAGAGGAGGTTGCAAATTAAGAGGAAGAAGATTGAGTTGGAGAAGCAAGAGGCGACGATCAAATGAGAAATCGAGAAGGCCAATCATGAAATTTTGACCAAGCCAAAATGGATACAAGTTGTGGCCAATCTCAAAGCCGGCAAGAAGAGGAATGATGGCTCAAGCTCCCACCAATTCATTGGGGTGGACGATGAGGAGGACAAGGTTATCATCATCAATGGAAGAGCTACCGTGCCAAAGGATAATTGACAAGTTATGGGCAACAAATGGGAGAAGGCAATGATCTCCTGTGATGCCGCGGCTAAAAAATGTCGTCCACATGGACGGGCATTTTTTCGGCAAGGGAGAACAAGAAAGAGGAGAGGTACAAACTCATGTTGGATGGGCAAAAGGAGGGGATGGAGTGGAACTGGACGAGGGCGGAGAGGAGGCTGCAAATTAAGAGGAAGAAGATTGAGTTGGAGAAGCAAGAGGCGGCGGTCAAATGAGAAATCGAGAAGGCCAAGACATTTGGAGAGATCGAGATCGAGAAGGAGAGGTTGCAAGTCGCACGGGGCATGGACGATGCGAAGATCATGTTGGCGGACGAAACCCTCTTCGATGAGCATGCGAAGAAATGGCTTGCGGAGAAGAAGAAGGAGATCTACGACGGTAGGGTGCAGGAGGCGGCGAGGGCAGCAGCGGCAGCGGAGCACGAGACAAGGATGCATGCGGAGCACGCAGCTCAGATGTGGGCGGAGCACACACCCCGGATGCAGGCGGAGTTGTCTGCCTAGGCGGAGCAGGACAAGCTGTACGAGGAGGACGCATGGATCCGACAAGTAGCCCTTCTCGCTCAAACATTGATTTAATTTGACATGTCCGGTTTGTTAAACGGTGCTTTGATTTGTTTTCTTTCAAACTGTTGTATTCGAACAATTCGTATCGGATGATTGATATGCATGGATTTAAGGATTGCATTTAATGTATGTGAATGTGCACCGTAACATATGAGGACCAGGGACCAGCGAACGTTGTCCGTCTGTAGATGCCCTAAGCCTGTCCAAAAGTGCACATACGTTAGGCTTCGACGCCATCTTTGAGGAGGACTGTCTTTAAATAATGTGAGCTATTGTCACTCACAGCTCTCAGGGCACAAAACAAACCGAATACGCGAATGAGAATTCTTGTGCAAGTGCAATCCTAGCCGTCAGATCACGCCATGCATGGACGACTCATTGGTAAAAGTAAAACGACTTTGTTAGAAATCAGTTAACTTATGAAGTCTAAGTCGATACCATAATCCGTTGATTTTGCATCGAGATTCATGCAAACAATTTTTTTAGATTTTTTTTCTTTTTACATATTATAGTACTTAATTGAGACTTAACGAAGTCTAAGTCGACTAAGACCTAGACACATCCAAGTAAGACGGATGATGATAAACTTAAAAAATCACCGTCTCCGCATGCGCCACGATTTACTTCCGTCCACACCGTGATCCAACAATGGATGATGATAAAAACTCCTTTTTAGCAAGAGTTAATCATGGAAAGTTGGAAAAAACCCTCACCAAACTCACCTTGAGACGCCTATAAAACCCAGGGCCCCTCCATGGAGTCGCTGCACTCGCAACGGCCGCGCACTGCACTAACCACTGAGATCGATGGCCGTCCAAGTCGTGACGTCCGAGCTGGTCGCGCCGAGCGACGCCACCCCGCGGCGCGCGCTCTGGCTATCCAACCTCGACCTCGGCGCCCGGAACGGCTACTCCCCGACCGTCTACTTCTTCCGAGCACCCGATCGCGGCAACGGCAAGGCTGACTCCTTCTTCTCGGCCGGCGTCCTCAGGGCGGCGCTGGCCAGGGCGCTAGTCCCGTTCCACCCCTTCGCCGGCCGCCTCGGCGCGGGCCGCGACGGCCGGGAGGAGATCGACTGCAACGCCGAGGGCGCGCTCTTCGTCGTCGCGCGGTCCGAGGCCGCGCTCGACGACTTCGAGGGCTTCACGCCGTCCAAGGCGATGCGCGACATGTTCGTGCCGCCGTATGACAACGCCGGCGGGGGCGCCCCGTTGCTCATGCTTCAGGTTTGCTGCATGGATCATCTTCTATTTTCGCGTGCCCTTAATTAATCGATCATTTTTCTTACGTGCATGGCATGTTGTATTAGTGCAACTAATCCTATATATGGAAGTGGGAAGATTAGAAGACTGAATTGATTCTTTGAGATGAGAAAGATGGTCAAGGTCAAGCGCACCAAACCACACCGGTTCTGTTTCATTTCATTCCGGTGACGTATAAGCACTGTAGATTAGGGTTCCAAACATGCCAAATCTATAAGTCGATTAGCCTATCGTATTAGTATTTTGATCACTAGTGGTGGCTAACTAGCTTCACTGTTAGTAATGGTTAACGCACCTAAACTTATTAACCGGCGACGTGTCGCCATGAACGCAGGTCACCTTCTTCCGGTGCGGCGGCGTGGCGCTCGGCACGGCCATGCACCATTTCGTCATCGACGGCCGCAGCGCCTTCCACTTCATCCAGACGTGGGCCAGCATCGCCCGGGGTGACCCGAGCGCCACCGTGCCCCCGTCCCTCGACCGCACCCCGCTGCGCGCGCGTTCCCCGCCGACCGTCCACTTCGACCACAGCAGCGAGTACCGCCTCACCGCCGCCGCTTCAATCGATCCTCCTGCCTCTGGCTGCGCCAAGCCGTCGTCGGAGTACGCCAGCGTCATCCTCCGGGTGACCGGCGCACAGGCCGCCGCGCTCCGGGCGCGCGCGGGCGCGCCCCGCGTGTCGACGTTCCGCGCGCTGGTGGCCCACATCTGGCGCTGCGCGTGCGCGGCGCGCTCCCTGGCCCCCGACGCCGAGTCCCGCCTGTACACCATGATCGACATGCGCGCCCGCCTCTCCCCTCCGCTCCCGGACGCCTACTTCGGCAACGCGGTGGTGCGCACGTCGGTGTCCGCAAGGGTCGGCGCCCTCCTGTCCGGCCCGCTCGGGTTCGGGGCGCGGCGGCTCCGCGCGGCGACGGGGCAGGGCGACGAGTACGCGCGGTCGGTGGTGGACTACCTAGAGACGGCGGACATGGGGGCGCTGCCGAGGAGCGGGCTGCCGGGGACGGACCTGCGGGTGATCAGCTGGATGGGGATGCCGTCGCACGACGCCGACTTCGGGTGGGGCGAGCCGGCGTTCCTGGCGCCGGCGCTCATGTTCTACCCGGGGTTCGTGTACCTGATGAGCTGCCCGGGCAAGGGCGGCGACGTGGCGGTGGCCGTGTCGCTGGAGCCGGATCGCATGGCGAGGTTCAAGGAACTCTTCTTCGAGGAGATGGCCGCCATGGAGTGAGTGAGACTCGCGGTAGCCACGATCGTACTACGTCTACGCGATACGTGTAATGCGCAGGAGTATATATAATAACTGACAGAAGTTAGCATGGCCACCGTTGTACACATTTCTGCTTGTACCCTTGAATTGAAACAGAATTATGCTTTTTCTAGAGGAACCTCATACACAAATACTACTCCTGTATAATCTAAAAAGAAATGTATATCCGTATATGATCTGAATTCCCCGTGAAAAAAGATCAACTCCATTTCTAAATATTTGTTAATTTAAAGGTTTAACTACGAAATACATACGAAACAAAATAAATGAATATATATTTTAAACTATGTCTATATACATCTGTATGTATTTCATAATAAAATTAAAAAAATTTATTTAGAAACGAAGGAGATATATGAAAAAAGAACTGCCACGCCACATGTGAACCATTGTTTTTTAAACGTGATCCGAATTTGAGTAAGCAACGGGCGGGCCCAATCAACGGAGTGGCAGTTGCAATTGCAAGTTCGCAGCCAATAATCTCGTGAACCAACGCGCTATCGGAGGACGAGTCCGCTTTCCCCTCGACGCCTCCGTCCCAAAACCAAAGCTTCCCTCCACTTCAAACGAAACCCTAACCAAACCTCCGCCCCAGTTCTGACATTGCAATGGAGTTCGCCGCGCGAGGCCGAACAGCCGCCGCGGCTGACGGCGTCGGCGTCGGCGTCAGCGATGGCCGCCGCCTTCCCGATCTTCCGCCGTCGCACGGTAACGAGATTCCCCCCGGTCCGCCCTCGCCCGGGACAGCCAAATCATCTCTCTTCTCTTACGCTTGTTACAATGTCTGTGCTTTGCGGTTTGTCGGCAGGAATTGATTTTTTTCTTCTGTTGAAAATCGTCCCTGCCTGCACATTTTTTTTTTTTGGCGAATCGCAAGAGAGGTTCGCGGATTAGCGTGAGATTGTTTTGGCAGAGTGTACAAATCTGAGGGGGGCAAGTGATCATTCTCCGATTTATTGTTTGTTCACCCTAATTCTCAGTTGATTTCATAAATTTGTTCATACATTCAGTTATAAAAATATTACCTGATGTAATAATTGGTCCACCCTGGGCAAAAAAGGAACATAGTATTTCTTCTCCGAGGTTTGTATATGAACATATAAATCCTAAAAACATTATTCACAAGTCTATGAATAAGCTAAGTACGTACTCCCTCCGTCCCAAAATAAGTGTTTCAAACTTAGTACAACTTTATACTAAAGTTAGTACAAAGTTGAGACACTTATTTTGAGACGGAGTGATATTATTTACCACTGCAACGGTGCACGCCGTGTCCCTAAACAGTTATTCGAAGTATTACCCCTCCGTCAGAGTGATACCTGAAGCCCTGTCACCCACCATGCTCTGCTCTGCTCCACAGTCCTGCCTACGCCTGGATCGTGTTCATTTTTGGGATTAAAAGTAGCAAATCACTGCATACTATATTTAGGATCAATATTGTAAGTTATACTATATTTATGATGTGATGATCATAAATACTTTATGATTATTTTGATGCTACAACTTACAACATGTGATGCCATGAAAAAGAATACATATGATGCACGGTTTGTACAATATTTGGGCCTTTTATATAGTACTGATAGTTCTTTCCATTGGCAACGGGAAGGCAATGACGCTGACTCGTCACAGGCAGACATGGTGGCGCTGGTGTTCAGGAGGGAGCAGCTGCTGCACGAGCTCCACAAGGAGCGCATCCGCCACGATATGATCTTGTGCGAGCTTGCCGAAACAGAGCGCGCCATAACCGCGTGCTTAGCAGGGCGGGTCGCTTTGCGTGGGTTGCCATTGATGACTCCACGGGAAGAGGCTATGTACCGCACGCCGTGGTCAAGCGAGGAAACTTCTTGGTGGTACAGGAGCTCCTCGGGGCCTGTGATACCTCCCGTTTACCCGCATGTTGAACGGTCGCCGTCACCAGTGCCGCAGCGAAGGACAGTCGATAATGCTGAGCAGCAAGAGTGCGGCAGCTCATCTAGACCACTGGTAGTAACTCCTTCAGCATTTCCTGCTGTGGATCAATTCCGGTCACTGAACAAGGAGCCTGCAGTGGAAGAAGCTTTGGTTCCAGGTCGGACCAATGTTGTTGCCAAAACGGCAGAGCCGGCATTGCTGCGCAAGGAGATGGTAATAGAGAGCCGAACCACTGTTGACCACGAGCACGAAGCAGGATTGAAGCATAGACATGCCGTGCAGCTGATGGAGAATGGAATTCAGATAAGTGAACAGTTAAAGCGTGCAGCCGTTGGTCAGGAAAGCAAAGGAGAACCCAAGGACAGCCATGCTGTGCAGCTGATGGAGAGAGGAATTCAGATAAGTGAACAGCTAAAGCGTGCATCCATTGGTCAAGGAAGCAAAGCAGAAGTGAAGAACAACCATGCAAAGCAACTGATCGAGAGTGGAATTCAGATAAGCGAACAGCTTAAGCGTGCAGCCGTTGGTAGAGAAATCAAAGCAGAAGTAAAGGACAACCATGCCGTGCAGCTAATGGAGAGTGAACTTCAGAGAACTGAACAGCCAAATCTTGCAGCTGTTGGCAAGGAACAGGAAGCAGGATTGAAGGACAGCCATGCCGTCCAGCTGCTGGAGAGCGGAATTTGGATAAGCGAACAGCCAAAGCGTGCAGCCGTCGGTCAGGGACGCAATGCACAAGCCGGATTTTGGATAAGCGAACAGCTAAAATGTGCAGCCGTTGGTCAGGAACGCAAAGCAGAAGGAAAGGACAGCCATGCCGTGCAGCTAATGGAGAATAAGATACAGACAAGTGAACAGCCGAAGCGTGAAATTTTTGGTCAGGAATGTGAAGCAGTAGCGAAGGATAGCCATGCCGTGAAGCTGACGGAGAATAGAATCCAGAGAAGTGAACATCTAATGCGTGAAGTCTTTGGTCAGCAGCATGAAGCAGAACAAATGGATAGACATGCTGTAAAGTTCATGGAGGAGAGTAGAATCCAGGGAAGTGAACAGCCAAAGCCTGCAAAGCCTACTATGAAAGATTGTACCCATGAACGGAGCCAATTGCGTCACCAAAATGCGCTGGCTGGCAAGGAGAAGTCCCCATTTAATGAGCAGAAGAGACCAGCGTTAAACGAGGTGAGTGACTTAACCTTTTAATTTGTCCTTGTTTATTTCTGCTTCCATTTGCTATTGGGGTGTTGCCAATATTTAAGTTGTGTTTGATCACAACTGCTTGCTTCGGTAAATTCGTCAAGTGACCAACATGGCAAATACTTTTCCCTTGGTCTTAATTTTTTTTGACGCGTTCCCTTGGTCTTAATGAAAATGACACACAATCCTGGTAGCCAGTTTGAATGTAACGTGTTAATCAACATGTATGTGCTATATAGGAAATGTGAAACAGAAATGATACCAAATAGCTTACTGACCCTGTTACAATAAAAATGTCAGTTTACTAATAGAAGTGTTGAGTTACTTTATTTAGGCACATTCTTTGGAGATGCAACTTACTTTAGTTAGGCATGTTCTTCAGATATGCAACTTACTTTAGTTAGGCAAGTTCTTCAGATATGCAACTACTTCAGTTAGGCAAGTTCTTCGGATATATGCCTGAGTTTACCTTCCTTGTTCACTAGTCTTTTATACTATACTAATGCTCTGTAATCTAATCAAACTTTCAGCCTAATACCCAAACCACGCCTAGTGGGGTGAAAAGGAGACAGATTTTTGGACCGGCTGTGAGAACTCCATCACCCAAGAGGCAGAAACCACTTGAAGAATGGAATTGCACCCTCTGTCAAGTGAACTTGACCCGTGAAGAGGACTTGATGCAACACAAAGCAGGCGATCTACACCGGTTGAACCTTGCGGCGTTGCGGTCAAGGCAGGAAGCATTTGGATTTGACTTGCGGAACCATCTCAAGGGCAGCAGCCAGCAGGAGAGCACGCAGGCCTTGCACACAGAAGCCAGGAGCCATCTCAAAGGGAGGAGTCATCAGGAGAGCACACAGGCCCGGCATGCAGGAGTAGGCAGTGAGGGGGCCAAGCGTGCCGTTGACCGCAGGGGCACCGAAGATCTGAGGAAGGAGGCTGGGAGCAAGAGAAGATTTCCCTTCTGCAATTTATGCAAAGTGGAGTGCACCAGCGAGAAGGTGATGCAGTCGCATCTCGCCGGGAAGAAACACCGGGAGAACCTTGAGGCACGCCATTGAGAGGCAGCAGTTGCAGGAAGTGGTGGTTGGTGTCTGATTAACATGTCATTCTGCTGCAAATGTTATTTGCACCCGCAGCTTCTCATGTCAGTGGCTGCGCCGGAGTTTATGTTTGTGAGGAACGTAAAGTCCTTGGCTACGTTTTCATGCCTTTGGACTTGTGTCCCTAGGTGTCAAAATGTTCCATTCAAGTGTACATATACTAGTGTAACGTTCTTATTAGGTTTTCTACTATTTTTTTTTTTGAAATGAAGGCAAAATCTTTGCCTCGTCCATTAAATACAAGAGAATAGAGTTTGTTTGTTACAAAACATTCAAAAATACACGACATGTGGATTACTTGCGTGAAATAAAAGACCCTAGCTTTTTTGCACCGGCGACAGTCCACAGGTTAGCCTCGGTGCAGATTGAGGCGAGCAAGATAGGCGGTGGAGCGCTTTTGTGCTTGTAAACCCTAGTGTTTTGCTCGTTTCATAAAGTCCAAGAGACAAGCAATTGCTTGCCCACCATGCCTCCACCGAGTCGAACAGGGGCCAAGCAAAAGTGTCAAGCTCGAGAAAGTGAAATTTCTCGATGACCAAAGACCAAAGTCGTCTGGAAAAGCACATTTGTAAAAGAGGTGAGGTCCGCATTCTTGCACTCTCTTGCAGAGACATCAGAGATCACAATTTGACCATCCACGCTTTGCTAATATATTCGCCGTCCAAATTCTATCTTGAAATCACAAGATCTAGCTGAATTTGATTTGCATCTCGATTGGAGCACGAATGCATGGGAGACCAACAAGGAAAACAACTCAAAAATAACCAGAACAGAGTGAGGAGACGACACGGTAAAAAAAGATAAAAGTTTGACTGGCGACAAACACCAGCTGCTCTCCCCCTTCGAGCCGCAGGCCACTCCGGCTGCGGCGGCCACCACCCAACATTAATGGCTCGCCGCTCCGCGTTCGGATCCAACGGTCCCTCGTCGGTTCGCCGCGCCTGCTCCCCACGAGGCTCCTCACGCTGCTCTTGCCGGGTGGTCCGTCCGGGGTGCCTGTGCTACTATGCCCGCCCCCCCCCCCTTAGATCCAACCCCGCCCCCGCGAATCCTGCTACGTGGGGAGTGCTCCAAGGCAGCGGCTGGCTGCCGTACGGCGGATCAACAGGCATCCCCCTGGTTCGGGAAGCAGAGGCTCCAATCCATCGTGGTAATTCCTTCCCTTGCCGACCTTTCCATTTCGGCGATGGGGATGGCTGTTGGGTACTCTAACCCGCTAACCCGCTACCCGGACCCAAACCGAACCGAAATATCCGAATTGTCACGCGCAGGAGATGAGATGGGGTAATTCGGGTACCAAAAAAACCAAAATAGTCAGAGAACACGTCAACTTTTGGTATGAATAATTTGGGTAGTATAGGTACTTCGGGTAGTATGGGTGTTTTAGTTAGTGTGGGTAACATGACAGTGTAATAATAGCATGAATAATTTGGTTAGTATGAATAATTTGGATAGTATGGATATTTCGGATTTTCCAGACTGGAACTCGAACCCTAACCCAAAAACCAAATAGCAAGGAAATGAGAACCGAACCCTAACCCGATACCCGAATTACCCGACAATTTGGGTAATTCGGTTCGGTTTGGGTTTGGGTAGCGGGTTAGGGTACCCAAATGCCCAGGGTGACCCCTTGGATGTGTTCTCCAACTATTTCGGGTTTTTTGGGTACCCGAATTACCCGAACCAAAATTTTGGGTAATTTGGGTTCGGATATTTTTTTTACAGGAAAATTTTTGGTTCTCATTTTTATTACCCGAATTACCCATAAATCGAACTACACGAACCGAAATAACCGAAATACCCGAATGCCCAGGGTGACCCCCCTCATCTCATGCGAGTGACGGATCACCACCCGGAGGTGTTCCTGGTGCACTTCGACCAACCCGCCCACCGTGACAACATCGTGTGCAAGGGCGTCCTCAAGATTGACGGCGACAAGTACTTCATCCGTGCCTGGAACGTCGACAACCATGCCGCCATCCTCAAGCTCTCGCTACACGTCCGCATCATAGTGGAGGGGCTGCCCATATAGTTCTAGAGCCTGCAGGGCGTGGACGACGCATTCGTCGACTTTGGCCGCATCGATCACCTCGACAGCTGCACCCACGAGCGCGGCCACACCAAGACCTTCGCATCTTGGCTCTGGGGATGGGATGTCGCCCACATCCCTACAAAGCGGGTGCTCTGGGTGCTCAAGCGGGATGCAGAACGGGTCGACGAGATCCTTGGCTTCTCCCCGTCGGACCTCAACGTCCCCACACCCGGAGTGCACCGCCGTGACATGCTCATCCACGTGGACCGGGTGGAGGACTGGGCCCCGCTCTCCCCCAGATCCTCTCACTTCGGCTAGAGCGGGATCCCCTCCTCGGACGACGACGATGACCGCCCCATGCCGCGCATCGAGATGGGGGTCTGGACGGCCCACGTTGAGGATGGCCAAGAGCATGGCTGGTGGCGGGCGCCACGTGTGGAGTCCTCGGGTTGCGGAAGCTTCAGCTCCGGGGGCGAGAGGCGCGATCACGATGACGAAGACGACCAACATAGTGTTGGAAATATGCCCTAGAGGCAATAATAAATTGATTATTATCATATTTCCTTGTTCATGATAATCGTTTATTATCCATGCGATAATTGTATTAATCGTAAACTCAGATACATGTGTGGATACATAGACAACACCATGTCCCTAGGATGCCTCTAATAGACTAGCTCATTGATCAAAGATGGCTATGGTTTCCTAGTCATGGACATGAGATGTCATTTGATAACGGGATCACATCATTGGGAGAATGATGTGATGGACAAGACCCAAACTACAAATGTAGCATATGATTGTGTCAGTTTATTGCTACTGTTTTCTGCATGTCAAATATTTGTTCCTATGACCATGAGATCATGCAACTCACTGACACCGAAGGAGTGCCTTGTGTGTATCAAATGTCGCAACGTAACTGGGTGACTATAAAGGTGCTCTACAGGTATCTTTGAGGGTGTCTGTCGGGTTGGCATGGATCAAGACTGGGATTAGTTACTCCGTGTGACGGAGAGGTATTTGAGGGCCCACTCGGTAATACAACATCACAATAAGCCTTGCAAGCAATGTGACTAAATGTTAGCCACAGGATCTTGTATTACGGAACGAGTAAAGAGACTTGCTAGTAACGAGGTTGAACTAGGTATGGAGATGCCGATGATCGAATCTCGGGCAAGTAACATACCGAAGAACAAAGCGAACATCATACGGGATTAACTAAATCCTTGGCATAAAGGTTCGACCGATAAAGATCTTCGTAGAATATGTAGGAACCAATATGGGCATCCAGGTCCCGCTATTGGTTATTGACCGTAGAGGTGTCTCGGTCATGTCTACATAGTTCTCGAACCCGCAAGGTCTGCACACTTAAGGTTCGGTGACGTTTCGGTAGTATAGAGTTATGTATGGTGGTGACCGAAGGTTGTTCGGAGTCCAGGATGAGATCCCGGACATCACGAGGAGCTCCAGAATGGTCTGGAGGTAAAGATTGATATATAGGAAGTCCTATTTTGGTCGCCGGAAAAGTTTTGGACTCATCGGTAGTGTACCGGAAGTGCCGGTAGTATACCGAGGGACCATCGGGAGAGGTATTTCGACCCAAGAGGCTACATGGGCTGTGGGAGGAGGTAAACCAGCCCCTGGTGGGCTGGCCTAAGCCTCCTTTAAGGGCCCATGCGACTGGAGTGGTTTGAGAAGGAAAAAATCCAAAGGTGGAGAGGTGGAAAGAGTTTCCGAGTGGAAAGGAGGAATCCTACTCGTAATAGGATTGGAGTAGGACTCCTCCACCTCCAATTTCGACCAAACCTTGAGGGTTTGAGGCTGCCTCCTCCCCTCCCTCCCTCCTATATATACTAGAGGATTTACAGGAAAAAGCTAACCCTAATAACCACGTGCTACCTCTCCTCTAGATTGTAGTTTCTCCTCTAGATCAGTTTTCAGCGTTGCTTAGGCAAAGCCCTGCCGGAATTCCTCCACCACCATCGCCGCAACGCCGTCGCGCTTCCGGAGAACTCGTCTACCTATCCGCTCCCTCTTGCTGGATCAAGAAGGCGGAGATCGTCATCGAGCTGTACGTGTGCTGAACGTAGAGGTGTCGTCCGTTCGGCGCTAGATCGGAAGGACCGTGATCAAGATCGCGAGACGGATCGTGATGAGATCGCGGGATGGATCGTGATGATTTTGCAGGACGGATCGTGATTGGATCGCGGGACGGATCGTGATGAGATCGCGGGATGCTCGGCGATTTGATTTGCGAAGACGTTCGACTACACCAACCGCGTTTCTTAACGCTTCCCGCTTAGCGATCTACAAGAGTATGTAGATCCACTCTCCCTCTCATAGATGCTCATTACCATGGATTGATCTTGCATGTGCGTAGGAAATTTTTTATTTCCCATGTAACGTTCCCCAACAATGGTATCAGAGCTAGGTCTATGTGTAGATGAGATCTCGAGTAGAACACAAAGAGTTTGTGGGCGTTGATGCTTAGATTGCTTCCTCCCTTGGTCGTGTTTTGGTTCAGCAGTATTGTGGGATGAAGCGGCCCGGACCAACCTTACTCGTACGCTTACGAGAGACCGGTTCCATCGACTAACGTTTAACCTCGTTGCACAAAGCTGGCTGGTGGGTGTCTGTTTCTCCTACTTTAGTTGGATCAGATTCGACAAAGGCGGTCCTTGAGAAGGTTGAAAAGCAACTTATGTATCACCGTTGTGGTTTTTGCGTAGGTGAGAATTGTTCTTGCTAGATACCCGTAGCAGCCACGTAAAACATGAAACAACAATTAGAGGACGTCTAACTTGTTTTTGCAGGGTATGTTGTGATGTGATATGGCCAATTACATGATGAGATATATGTGATGTATGAGATGATCATGTGTTTTATAGAATATCACGACTTGCATGTCGATGAGTACGGCAACCGGCAGGAGCCATAGGGTTGTCTTTAATTATTGTATGACCTGCGTATCAATCATTAAGCATTGTGTAATGCTTTACTTTATCGCTAAACGGTGGCAATAGTAGTAGAAGCATGGTGGGCGCGACAACCCCGATGGCCACACATTGATGGAGATCAAGATGATGGAGATCATGGTGTCATGCCGGTGACGATGGAGATCATGCCGATGCTTTCAAGATGGAGATGAAAAGCACAAGTTCATGGCCATATCATGTCACTTATGATTTGCATGTGATGTTAATCCTTTTATGCACCTTGTTTTGCTTAGGACGACGGTAGCATTATAAGGTGATCCCTCACTTAATTTCAAGATAAATTGTGTTATCCCCGAGTGTGCACCATTGCGAAAGTTCGTTGTGTCGAGACACCACGTGATGATCGCGTGTGATAGACTCTACGTTCACATACAAAGGGTGCAAGCCAGTGTTGCACATGCAGAACACTCAGGTTAAACTTGACGAGCCTAGCATGTACAGACATGGCCTCGGAACACAAGAGACCGAAAGATTGAACATGAGTCATATAGTAGATATGATCAACATGATGATGTTCACCATTGAAACCACCTCAACTCACGTGATGGTCGGACTTGAGTTGGTGAATTTGGATCATGTATCACTCGAATGACCAGAGTGATATCAATTTGAGTGGGAGCTTTTCAGTAATATGATTAATTGAACTCATTATCATGAACATAGTGAGTAGTGTCTTTGCAAATTATGTTGTAGATTACTTGCTCGCACTGTAGCTCCCTCGAATTTTTATATGTTCCTAGAGAAATAGAGTTGAAAGATGATGGTAGCAATATTGCGGACTGGGTCCATGATCTGAGGATTGTCCTCATTGCTGCACAGAAGGCTTATGTCCTTAATCCACCGTTCGGTGCGCCAACTCCTCTAGCATCGTCTGTAGATGTTGTGAACATCTAAGAGGCACGTTCTGATGACTACTTGATAGTTTAGTGTGTCATGCATTACGGATTAGAATTGAGGCTCCGAAACATTTTGAACGTCACGGAACATATGAGATGTCCTAAGAGCTGAAATTAGGATCTCAGGCTCGTATCCGTGTTGCAAGATATGAGATCTCCAACAAGATTCTTTGCCTGCAAGATGAAGGAGAATAGCTCAATCGTTGAGCATGTGCTCAGATTGTCTGGGTGCTACAATCGCTTGAATTGAGTGGGAGTTGATCTTCCAAATAAGATAGTGATTGATATAGTTCTCCAAGTCAGTGTCACTAAGCTACTAGAACTTCGTGATGAACTATAAAATGTCAGGGATAGAAATAATGATTCCTGAGCTGTTCGCGATGTTTGACACCGCGAAGGTAGAAATCAAGAAGGAGCATCAAGTGTTGATGGTTAGTCAAACCACTTGTTCGAGAAGGGCAAGAGCAAGGAGGGAAACTTCATGGATAGCAAGTTAGTTGCTGCTCGAGTGAAGAAGCCCAAAGTTAAACCCAAACCCGAGACTAAGTGCTTCGATTATGAGGAGAGCGGTCGCTGAAGCGAAATAACCCTGGATACTTGGTAGATAAGAAGGTTGGCAACGTCGACAGAAGTATATTTGATATACGTCTTATTGATGTGTACCTTGCTAGTACTCCTAGTAACACCTGGGTATTGGATACCGGTTCGGTTGCTAAATGTTAGTAACTCGAAATAAAAGCTACAGAATAAACGGAGAACTAACTAAGGGTGAGGTGACGATGTGTGTTGGAAATGTTTCCAAGGTTGATGTGATCAACATCGCACACTCTCTCTACCTTCGAGATTAGTGACGAACCTAAATAAATGTTATTTGGTGTTTTGCGTTGAGCATGAACGTGATTAGATCATGTTTATTGCAACACGGTTATTCATTTAAGTTAGAGAATAATGGTTATTCTGTTTACATGAATAATACCTTCAATGGTCATGCATCCAATGAGAATGGTTTGTTGAATCTTGATCGTAGTAATACACATGTTCATAACATTGATGCCAAAAGATACAAAGTTAATAATAATAGTACCACATACTTGTGGCACTGCCGCTAAATGTCATATTGGTATAAAACGCATGAAGAAACTCCATGCTAATGGATCTTTGGACTCATTCGATTTCGAATCGGTTGGGACATGCGAACCATGCCTCTTGGTCAAGATGACTAAGGACCCCGTTTTCTGGTTTGATGGAGCGGGCAAGTGATTTATTGGAAATGATACATGTTGATGTATGCAATCCAATGAGTCTTATTGCATGCGGTAGATATCGTTATTTTCTTACCTTCACTGATGATTTGAGTAGATATAGTGTATATTTACTTAATGAAACACAAGTCTGAATCGTTTGAGAGGTTCAAGAAAATTCAGAGTGAAGTTTAAGATCATCATGACAAGAAGAAATGTCTGTGATATGATCGTGGAGGTGAATATCTGAGTTACGAGTTTGGCATATACCTTTAGACAATGTGAAAGTTGTTTCACAACACACGCCACCTGGAACACCATAGCTTGATGGTGTGTCCGAACGTCATAGTCGTGCTCTATTGGATATGGTGCGTGCTATGATGTCTCTTATCGTTTTGCTACTATAATTTTGGAGTTATGAATTAGAGACAACTACATTCACTTTAAATAGGGCACCATCTAAATCCGTTGAGATGACACCGTGTGAATTATGGTTTTATAGAAACCTAAGCTGTCATTCTTAATGTTTGGGTCTGCGACGCTTGTGTGGAAAAATGTTTTCACCTAAAGAGCTCGAACCCAAAGCGGACAAATGCATCTTCATAGATTACCCTAAGAACAGTTGGGTGAACCTTCTATCTCAGATCCAAGCATAAAGTGTTTGTTGCTAAAACGGGTCCTTTCCCAAGAAAAAGTTTCTCTCGAAAGAATTGAGTGGGAGGAAGATAGAACTTAATGAGGTTGTTGAACCTTTGTTTCAACCACAGAGTAGCGCAATGCAGAAAGATGTGCTGTGGAACCTACGTCAGTTGAAGAGGAAGTAAATGATGATGATCATGAAGCTTCGGATCAAGTTACTATCGAACCTCGTAGGTCGACAAGGATGTGTACTGCTCCTGAGCGGTACGACAACCCTGTCTTGGAGGTCATGTTGTTGGACAACGATGAACCTACGAGCTGTGGTGATGCGATGATGGCCCCGGATTCCGACAAATGTTTAGAGGACATGAAATCCGAGAAAGGATCCATGTATGAAAACCAAGTATAGACTTTGGTAGACTTGCTCGTTGGACGGCAGGTCGTTGAGTACAAATGGACCTTTAAGATGAAGACAGACGCTGATGGTGAATGTCACCATTTATAAAGCTTGACTTGTCGCAAAAAAGTTTTTACCAAGTTCAAGGAGTTGACTACGATGACACTTTCTCACTCGTAGCGATGCTAAAGTCTGTTGGAATTTTGTTAGCAGTTGCTGCATTTTTTCAATTATGAAATCTGGCAGATGGATGTCAAAACATCGTTTCCTTCCTTAAGGAAAGATTGTATGAGATACAACCAGAAGGTTTTGTCAGTCCTAAGGATGCTAAAAGGTGTGCAAGCTTCAGTGATCCATCTATGAACTGAAGCAAGCATCTCGGAGTTGGAATATACACTTTGATGAGGTGATCAAAGTTTTTGAGTCTATACAAAGTTTATGAGAAACTTGTATTTACAATAAAGTGAGTGGGAGCACTATAGAGTTTATGGTAAGCATATGTGGTTGACATATTGTTGATCGGAAATGATGTAGAATTTCTGGAAAGCATAAACGGTTGTTTGAAAAGAGTTTTTCAAAGGAAGACCTGGATAAAGATACCTAATTGTTGAGCATCAAGATCTATAGAGATAGATCAAGATGCTTGATGAGACTTTCAATGAGTACATACATTGACAAGATTTTGAAAGAGTTCAAAATGGATTGGTGAGAGAAAGAGTTCTCGCCTGATTTGTAAGGTGTGAAGTTGAGTGAGACTCAAAGCTCGACAACGGCAGAAGAAAGAGAAAGGATGAACGTCGTCCCCTATGCCTTAGCCATAGGCTCTATATTATGCCATGTTGTGTACCGCACCTGGTGTGTGCCTTGCCATGAGTCTGTCAAGGGGTACCAAAGTGATCCAGGAGTGGATCACTGGACAACGGTCAGGATTATCCTTAGTAACTAGAGGACTAAGGAAATATTTCTCGATTATGGAGGTTATAAAGAGTTCGTTGTAAAGGGTTACGTTGATGCAAACTTTAACACCAATCCGAATGACTCTGAGTAGCAATCCGGATACGTATAGTGGAGCAGCCATTTGGAATACCTCCAAGTGGAGTGTGGTAGCAGTGTCTACAGTATGACATAGAGATTTGCAAAGTACACACGGATCTGAATGTCGCAGACTCGTTGACTAAAAGACCTCTCTCACATGCAAAGCATGATCGAGCCCTAGAACTCATTTGGTGTTAGATTCATAACAATGCGAATCACATGGTGATGTGAACTAGATTATTGACTCTAGTGCAAGTGGGAGACTGTTGGAAATATGCTCTAGAGGCAATAATAAATTGGTTATTATCATATTTCCTTGTTCATGATAATTGTTTATTATCCATGCTATAATTGTATTAATTGGAAACTCAGATACATGTGTGGATACATAGACAACACCATGTCCCTAGTATGCCTCTAATAAACTAGCTCGTTGATCAAAGATGGCTATGGTTTCCTAGTCATGGACATGAGATCACATCATTAGGAGAATGATGTGATGGACAAGACCCAAACTACAAACGTAGTATATGATCGTGTCAGTTTATTGCTACTATTTTCTGCATGTCAAGTATTTGTTCCTATGACCATGAGATCATGCAACTCACTGACACCGGAGGAGTGCCTTGTGTGTATCAAACGTTGCAACGTAACTGGGTGACTATAAAGTTGCTCTACAGGTATCTCCGAGGGTGTCTGTCGGGTTGGCATGGATCAAGACTGGGATTTGTTACTCCGCGTGACGGAGAGGTATCTCAGGGCCCACTTGGTAATACAACATCACAATAAGCCTTGCAAGCAATGTGACTAAGTGTTAGCCACGGGATCTTGTATTATGGAACGAGTAAAGAGACTTGCTGGTAACGAGGTTGAACTAGGTATGGAGATGCCGACGATCGAATCTCGGGCAAGTAACATACCGAAGAACAAAGGGAACATCATACGGGATTAACTAAATCCTTGACATAGAGGTTCGACCGATAAAGATCTTTGTAGAATATGTAGGAACCAATATGGGCATCCAGGTCCCGCTATTGGTTATTGACCGTAGAGGTGTCTCGGTCATGTCTACATAGTTCTCGAACCCGCAGGGTCTGCACACTTAAGGTTCGGTGATGTTTCGGTAGTATAGAGTTATGTATGGTGGTGAATGAAGGTTGTTTGGAGTCCTAGATGAGATCCCGGATTTCATGAGGAGCTCTGGAATGTTCTGGATGTAAAGATTGATATATAGGAAGTCCTGTTTTGGTCGCCGGAAAAGTTTTGGGCTCATCGGTAGTGTACCGGGAGTGCCGGTAGTGTACCGAGGGACCATCGGGAGAGGTATTTTGACCCAAGAGGCTACATGGGCAGTGGGAGGAGGTAAACCAGCCCCTGGTGGGATGGCCTAAGCCTCCTCTAAGGGCCCATGCGGATGGAGTGGTTTGAGAAGGAAAAAACCAAAGGTGGAGAGGTGAAAGAGTTTCCAAGTGGAAAGGAGGAATCCTACTCCTAATAGGATTGGAGTAGGACTCCTCCACCTCCAATTTCGACCAAACCTTGTGGGTTTGAGGCTGCCTCCTCCCCTCCCTCCTGCCTATATATACTAGAGGATTTAGAGGAAAAAGCTAACCCTAATAGCCACGTGCTACCTCTCCTCTAGATCGTAGTTTCTCCTCTAGATCGGTTTTCAGCGTTGCTTAGGCGAAGCCCTGCTGGAATTCCTCCACCACCATTGCCGCAACGCCGTCGCGCTCCCGGAGAACTCGTCTACCTCGCCGCTCCCTCTTGCTGGATCAAGAAGGCGGAGATCGTCATTGAGCTGTACGTGTGCTGAACGCGGAGGTGCCGTCCGTTCGACGCTAGATCGGAAGGACCGTGATCAAGATCGCGAGACGGATCGTGATGAGACCGTGGGACGGATCATGATGAGTTTGCGGGACGGATCGTGATTGGATCGTGGGACGGATCATGGGACGGATCGTGATGAGATCGCGGGATGCTTGGCGATTTGGATAGCGAAGACGTTCGACTACACCAACCGCGTTTCTTAACGCTTCCCGCTTAGCGATCTACAAGGGTATGTAGATCCACTCTCCCTCTCATAGATGCTCATCACCATGGATAGATCTTGCGTGTGCGTAGGAATTTTTTTTTGTTTCCCATGCAATGTTCCCCAACACATAGAGGCAGGCACTCTTGGAAGGACACGCTGCTGAGCAAATGATGCCACTCCAAGGGAAAGGACATGGTGGTCAAGGCCAAGCCATGCCGACGCAGCAGAACTCCGACGGGTAAACGACATGAAGGGGCCAACAGGGGCAGAGCTGTGGAGCACCGAAGCTCGGTGCTACGGGCCACCCCGCTGCTCCCTTTGCTGCCACGGACCGCGCCCAAGCGCACGGAGGGGGACGACCCCATCACGGTGTTCTTCTCCTGCCAGGGGCGCGCACTCTCCCCTCCACCAAGGACTGACTACATGTAGCTCGAGTTCGAGCAGGCCATGCTGGAGGCGCTTGCCACTCTGCTCGAGTTCGACGGCGGCCCAAGGAACAAGATAGCCGAGGAGGCGGATGTTGGAATAAGCCACGGCGTCTGGTGCGGTCGGGCTCATCGGGCGTGTCGGGTGCGTGCGGGACGTGCAGGACGCACTGGTGCGGTCGGGCTCATTTGGTGCGTTGGGTGTGCGCGGGACGTGCGGGATGCAGCGGAAGCGTGTAGAGGGCGTGCATTGCGTGCGTGTGTGCGCATGGGTTGTAGTAGCTAGGTTGTTGGTAGTCTGTTGCGAGTAGCGCGTTGTGCGCGTCGTGCTTATGGCCGAGCGAAGCACTTGCATGCAACAACGAGTCGTGCGTGCGTGCTTGGCTGAAGCGTAGGCGCTGCGTTGCCGAGGGCTACAAAGCCGGATGTAATCTCAGTTTGTTTGGTGCTTTGGTTAGTCAAGAGAAAAAGGGGGCGTTTGAGCGCCGGTGGGGTACTTCGCCAGAAAACTATCCTCTTGTTCCTTCGTCTACCTCTAGCTAGCTAGGCCTGTGGCAACAACAATTGGTACCAGAGCTTCAGTTTGGGAGTGATCGTCGGCGTCCATGAAGGCGGTCGTTCCATACGGCGGTGGGGCGGGCGCGATGTCACTACAGCTATGACCGCTGACGATGATGATCTACACCTCCTAGGCAATCAAGGTAGAGGCTATCCTTGACACCCACGAGATGTGGTGCGAGGTGACTCCTGCAGAAGGAGCGACTCGGCACCGGGAAGAGCAAGACGATGCGCGCGGCGTTGCTGGGCGCATTGCCGGAAAACTTGCTAATGCAGGTGGCAACGAAGACCACTGCGAAGGAGGTATGGGTCTCCCTCAAGGTGTGCTTCATCGGTGCCGATCGGGTGCGGGCGGCAAGGCTCATGACGCTACACGGTGAGTACGATTGCCTACGGATGGACGACGGCGATGAGCTGGACGACTATGTCGGGAAGGCCAATGGCATGGCGGCAAGGTACACGGTGCTCGGGTCAATGCTCGACGACAACACCATGGTGAATAACCTACTCGACTCCGTGCCGGGCCGGCTGTACGCCGCGGTCGCCGGCATCGAGCAGTTCAGCAACGTGGAGAACATGGCGTTCGAAGAGGCGCTCGGACGGCTCAAGGCATTCGAGGAAAGGACGCATCTCCGCGCACGGGTTGGCGACGAGCATGCTGGTGAGCAGCTATTGATGAATGCTGCTCAATGGGTGGCGTGGCTGCGACAGTAGGGCGGCGTGGCTTCGGCGACCATGACAACGATGGCGCGACGAGCACAGCGTTGGGCAACGGAGGGAAGCGCCGTGGACGCTGCTACAAATGTGGGTAGCACGGGCACTTTCGGGGTTAGTTCCCGCAACCGCGGAAAGGACCGGCGACAGAGCAGGCTCTCCTGGCCGACGCCAATGTCGACGACGATGGACTCCTCTAGGACATGGCTTAGGGTGTGTGTGTTGGAATAAGACACGGCGTCTGGTGTGGTCAGGCTCGTCGGGCGCGTCGGGTGCGCGCGGGACGTGCGGGACGCAGTGAAAGCGTGGCAAGGGCGTGCTTTGCGTGCGTGTGTGCACATGGGTTGTAGTAGCTAGGCTGTTGGCAGTGTGTTGTGAGTAGCGCGTTGTGCGTGTCGTGTGCGTGGCCGAGCAGAGCGCTTGCATGCAACAGTGAGTCATGCATGCGTGCTTGGCCGAAGCGTAGGTGCTGCGTTGCCGAGGGCAACAAAGCCTGCTATAATCTCAGTTTGTTTGGTGCGTTGGTTAGTCAAGAGAAAAGGGGGCATTTGAGCGCAAGTGGCATACGTCACCAGAAAACTATCCTCTTGTTCCTTCGTCTACCTCCAGCTAGGTAGGCCTGTGGCAATAAAAGCGGAGACCTCAGAGAGTTCGCTCCTTCGATGCTGCGCTCAACCACTAGCGCCATCGGTGGAGCTGCAGATGACATCAATCATGCAGAAAGTGCGCAACATCACCATGCAAGACGAACAAGACCACACTGGCCCGCTGCAGCTCTTCGCTCGACCACCAGAGCCCATCATTGCCGAGACACCACCTCCTCCGGCGAGATGCTCGTCTGCTCCACCAAAGACACGCACCCGAGCTTCTTCGATCAGGCAGAGCGCCAGGTAGGCTGCGGCTGGTTCCAACGTCCCGATCTCCCACAGGGCAATGCTGCACATCGTGCAGCAGCTCGGCATGCTGGGTTCGCAGGAGAAGATGACCCCAAAGGTGGCGGCAGTGCTGAAGAAGAAGTCCAACGAGCCCCTCTCCAACAAGGACATGGAGGCCATTGCGATGCTGACCAACCAAGACCTCGGAGCCCCCCGGATCGCTGTTGGCATGGATGGGCTGGCCGGTGTGGCTGATGAGCCTGTAGCGTGATCATGTTATCTAGATCAGTTAGTCTCCATCGACGGCTGGCCTTCTACCAGTTAGAATTAGGGATTGTTTCCATGTGTAGTATTCTTAGGTTGTTGCTAGTTCGACGATGAAGGGTTCTTGGTGCTATTGGTGTCCGTCGTCACCCCTCGGTGTGCTGGCTGGTGTACCTCTTTTTCCTCATGAAAGTAGTTGTCGGAGCATTTCAACCGTGTCCCCATGAGTAGCATGCTTCGTAGAATTATGTCATGGAACATGAGAGGACTAAATGCGCCAGCTAGGTGTTCGACCATCTGTGATATCGCCTTTCAGCATAGGGTAGGTATCTTAAACCTGCAGGAGACAAAGCTAGAACTTTGGTTGCCTGCAACTGCAAGAGAGATAGTGTTGGAAATATGCCCTAGAGGCAATAATAAAATAGTTTTTA
Organism: Hordeum marinum; assembly: GCA_022496015.1. Lineage (NCBI taxonomy): Eukaryota > Viridiplantae > Streptophyta > Magnoliopsida > Poales > Poaceae > Hordeum > Hordeum marinum. Next base: position 297,670,219 of record CM039676.1, read on the forward strand.
TTGTATTCCCTTGTTCATGATAATTGTCTATTGTTCATGCTATAATTTTGTTAACCGGAAACCATAATGCATGTGTGAATACATAGACCACAACGTGTCCCTAGTGAGCCTCTAGTTGGCTAGCTCGTTGATCAATAGATGGTCAAGGTTTCATGACCATGGACATTGGATGTCATTGATAACGGGATCACATCATTAGGAGAATGATGTGATGGACAAGACCCAATCCTAAGCATAGCACAAGATCGTGTAATTCGTCTGCTAAAGCTTTTCCAATGTCAAGTATAATTTCCTTAGACCATGAGATTGTGCAACTCCCGGATACCGTAGGAATGCTTTGGGTGTGCCAAACATCACAATGTAACTGGGTGGCTATAAAGGTGCACTACGGGTATCTACAAAAGTGTCTGTTGGGTTGGCACGAATCGAGACTGGGATTTGTCACTTCGTTTGATGGAGATGTATCTCTAGGCCCACTCGGTAAGACATCATCATAATGAGCTCAATGTGACTAAGGAGTTAGCCACGGGATGATGTGTTGCGGAACGAGTAAAGAGACTTGCCGGTAACGAGATTGAACAAGGTATAGGGATACCGACGATCGAATCTCGGGCAAGTATCATACCGGTAGACAAAGGGAATTGTATACGGGATTGATTGAATCCCCGACATCGTGGTTCATCCGATGAGATCATTGTGGAGAATGTGGGAGCCAACATGGGTATCCAGATCCCGCCGTTGGTTATTGACCGAAGAGGTGTCTCGGTCATGTCTACGTGTCTCCCGAACCCGTAGGGTCTACACACTTAAGGTTCGATGACGCTAGGGTTATAGGGAAATAGTGGACGTGGTTACCGAAGGTTGTTTGGAGTCCCGGATGAGATCCTGGACGTCACGAGGAGTTCCGGAATGGTCCGGAGACAAAGATTGATATATAGGAAGTGATGTTTTGGTTACCGAAAATATGTCGGGCGTCACCGAGACCAACGGAAGGGTTCCGAGGGTCCATCGGGAGGGGCCACAGGCCCCGGAGGGCTGCATGGGCCGAAGTTGGAGGGAACCATCCCCTAGGTGGGCTGGTGCGCCCCTCCCACCTGGCCCAAGGCGTAGCAAGGAGAGAAGGGGGGGCATACCCTAGCCCTAGATGGGCCCTAGGCCCACCCTAGGGCAGCTAGGGCTGCCGTACCACCTCTCCCTCCCTCTTGGCCGCCGTCCAAGATCCCATCTAGGGCTGCCGCACCACCTAGGGTGGAAACCCTAGGGGTGGGCACCCTCCTCCCTCTGCTCCTATATATAGTTGAGCCTTTGGGGCTTTTTGAGACACGACTCTCTCTGTCGGCACAGCCCTACTCCTCCCTCTCCTCGTTCTCCATAGTGCTTGGTGAAGCCCTGCCGAAGACCACGCAGCTCCACCATCACCACACCATCATGCTGCCAGATCTCTTCCTCAACCTATCCTTCCTCCTTGCTAGACCAAGACGTAGGAGAAGTCACCGTGCTAGACGTGTGTTGAACGCGGAGGCGCCGTTGTTCGGTGCTAAGATCGGAGTCCACCGCGATCTGAATCGCTACGAGTACGACTCCACCAACCGCGTTCTTGTAACGCTTCCTCTTTGCGATCTTCAAAGGTATGAAGATCAACTCTCCACTTACTCGTTGCTAGTTTCTCCATAGATAGATCTTGGTGAACACGTAGGAAATTTTTGGATTTACTACTACATCTCCCAACAGTGGTATCAGAGCTAGGTCTATGCATAGAATCTTTGCACGAGTAGAACACAAAGTTGTTGTGGGCATCAGTCTTGTTAATTTGCTTACCACTACTAGTCTTATCTTGATTCGGCGGTATTGTGGGATGAAGCGGCCCATACCAACTTTACACGCACGCTTACGTGAGACCGGTTCCACCGCCTGACATGCACTTGTTGCATAAGGTGGCTAGCGGGTGTCTGTCTCTCCCACCTTAGTCGGATTGGATTCGATGAAAAGGGTCCTTATGAAGGGTAAATAGCAATTGGCATATCACGTTGTGGTTTTGTCGTGGGTAAGAAACGTTCTTGCTAGAAACCTATAGCAGCCACATAAAAACTTGCAACTACAAATTAGAGGACGTCTAACTTGTTTATGCAGCATATGCCTTGTGATGTGATATGGCCAAAGGATGTGATGTGATGCATTGTGATGTATGAGATTGATCATGTTCTTGTAATAGGATTCACGACTTGCATGTCGATGAGTATGACAACCGGCAGGAGCCATAGGAGTTGTCTTATTTTATTGTATGACCTGCGTGTCAATCATAAACGCCATGTAATTACTTTACTTTCTTGCTAAACGTTATCCATAGTAGTAGAAGTAATAGTTGGCGACACAACTTCATGAAGACACAATGATGGAGATCATGATGATGGACATCATGGTGTCGTGCTGGTGACAGTGATGATCATGGTGCCTCGAAGATGGAGATCAAAGGAGCAAGATGATATTGGCCATATCATGTCACTATATTGATTGCATATGATGTTTATCATGTTTACACCTTATTTGCTTAGAACGACGGTAGTGAATAAGATGATCTCTCAATAAAATTTCAAGAAAGGTGTTCACCCTAACTGTGCACCGTTGCTAAGGATCGTTGTACCGAAGCACCACGTGATGATCGGGTGTGATAGGTTCTAATGTTCGCATACAACGGGTGTAAGCCAGATTTACACACGCAAAACACTCAGGTTGACTTGACGAGCCTAGCATGTATAGACATGGCCTCGGAACACAGAAGACCTAAAGGTCAAACATGAGTCGTATAGAAGATGCGATCAACATGGAGATGTTCACCATGGATGACTAGTCCGTTTCACGTGATGATCAGACACGGGCTAGTTGACATGGATCATGTATCACTTGGATGACTAGAGAGATGTCTATCTAAGTGGGAGTTCATTAAATAATTTGATTATGTGAACTTAACTATCATGAACTTAGTCTAAAACTGTCTTTACAATCTATATTGTAGATCCAATGGCCAACGCTAATGTCACCCTCAACTTCAACGCGTTCCTAGAGAAAACCAAGCTCAAAGATGATGGAAGCAACTATGCGGACTGGGTCCGTGGCTTGAGAATCATCCTCATAGCTTCCAAAAGATTGTATGTCCTTGATGCACCGCTAGGTGATCCACCTATTTTCCCAGCGGACCAAGACATTACAAACACTTGGCAGTCATGCTGCGATGATTACTCCCTTGTTCAGTGCGGCATGCTTTACAGTTTAGAACCGAGGCTCCAAAACCGTTTTGAGCAACACAGAGCATATGAGATGTTCCAAGAGCTGAAACTGGTTTTCCAAGCTCATGCCCGGGTCGAGAGATATGAAGTCTCCGACAAGTTCTTCAGCTGTAAGATGGAGGATAATAGTTCTGTCAGTGAGCACATACTCAAAATGTCTGGGTTGCACAACCGCTTGACTCAGCTGGGAGTTAATCTCCCGGATGACTCGGTCATTGACAGAATCCTCCAGTCGCTTCCACCTAGCTACAAGAGCTTTGTGAGTAACTACAACATGCAGGGGATGGAGAAGTCCATTCCTGAGTTGTACTCGATGCTGAAATCAGTGGAGGTCGAGATCAAAAAGGAGCATCAAGTGTTGATGGTGAATAAGACCACTAGTTTTAAGAAAGGCAAGGGTAAGAAGAACTTCAAGAAGGACGGCAAAGCTGTTGCCATGCCCGGTAAGCAAATTGCCGGTAAGAAGAACAAGAATGGACCCAAGCCTGAGACTGAGTGCTTTTATTGCAAGGGTACCGGTCATTGGAAGCGGAACTGCACCAAGTACTTAGCGGATAAGAAGGCCGACAATGTTAAAGGTATATGTGATATACTTGTTATTTATGTGTACCTAACCAGCGCTCGTAGTAGCTCCTGGGTATTTGATACCGGTGCAGTTGCTCACATTTGTAACTCCAAGCTGGAGCTGCGGAATAAGTGGAGGCTGGCAAAGGACGAGGTGACGATGCACGTCGGGAATGGTTCCAAGGTCGATGTGACCGCCGTTGGCACGCTACCTCTACATCTACCTTCGAGATTAGTTTTAAACCTCAATAATTGTTATTTAGTACCAGCTTTGAGCATGAACATTGTATCTAGATCTCGCTTGATGCGAGATGGCTACTCATTTAAATCTGAGAATAGTGGTTGTTCTATTTATATGAGAGAAATGTTATATGGTCATGCTCCATTGGTCAATTGTTTGTTTTTGATGAATCTCGAACGTGATGTTACACATGACCATAGTGTGAGTACCAAACAGTGTAAGGTTGATAACGATAGTCCCACTTACATGTGGCACTGCCGCCTTGGTCATATTGGTGTCAAACGCATGAAGAAGCTCCATGCTGATGGACTTTTGGAGTCTCTTGATTTCGAATCATTTGACACGTGCGAACCATGCCTCATGGGCCAGATGACCAAGACTCCGTTCTCTGGAACAATGGAGCGAGCAACTGACTTGATGGAGATAATACATACCGATGTATGCGGTCCAATGAGCGTCGAGGCTCGCGGTGGCTACCACTATGTTCTCACCCTCACTGATGACTTGAGCAGATATGGGTATATCTACTTAATGAAACACAAGTCTGAAACCTTTGAAAGGTTCAAGGAATTTCAGAGTGAGGTAGAGAATCAACGTGACAGGAAAATAAAGTGCCTACGATCTGATCATGGCGGAGAATATTTAAGTCACGAGTTTGGCACGCACCTAAGGAAATGTGGAATTGTTTCACAACTCACGCCGCCTGGCACACCTCAACGAAATGGTGTGTCTAAATGTCGTAATCGCACTCTATTGGATATGGTGCGATCTATGATGTCTCTTACCGACTTACCGCTATCATTTTGGGGATATGCATTAGAGACTGCCGCGTTCACTTTAAATAGGGCACCGTCAAAGTCCGTTGAGACGACATCGTATGAATTATTGTTTGGAAAGAAACCTAAGTTGTCGTTTCTAAAAGTTTGGGGATGCAATGCTTATGTGAAGAAACTTCAACCTAAGAAGCTCGAACGCAAAGCGGAAAAGTGCGTCTTCATAGGATATCCCAAAGAGACTATTGGATATACCTTCTACCTCAGATCTGAAGGCAAAGTCTTTGTTGCCAAGAAGGGATGCTTTCTCGAGAAAGAGTTTCTCTCGAAAGAAGTAAGTGGGAGGAAATAGAACTTGATGAGGTAATTGTACCTCCACTCGAACCGGAGAGTAGCGCAACACAGGAAGTTATTTCTATGGAGCCTACACCGGCTGGAGAGGAAGTTAATGATGATGATCATGAAACTTCAGATCAAGTTACTATTGAACGTCGAAGGTCCACTAGGACACGTTCCGCACCAGAGTGGTACGACAACCCGGTCCTGGAGATCATGTCGTTGGACAACGGTGAACCTTCGAACTATGAAGAAGCGATGGCGGACCCAAATTCCAACAAATGGCTTGAATCCATGAAATTCGAGATAGGATCCATGTATGAGAACAAAGTGTGGACTTTGGTGGAGTTGCCTGATGATAAGCGAGCCATTGAAAATAAATGGATCTTTGAGAAGAAGATTGACGCGGATGGTAATGTGACCATCTATAAGGCTCGGCTTGTCGCTAAGGGTTATCGACAAGTTCAAGGAAATGACTATGATGAGGCTTTCTCATCCGTGGCGATGCTAAAGTCTTTCCGAATCATGTTAGCAATTGCCACATTTTATGATTATGAGATCTAGAAAATGGACATCAAAACGACATTCCTTAATGGCTTCCTTAAGGAAGAACTGTATATGATGCAACCAGAAGGTTTTGTCGATCCTAAAGATGCTAACAAAGTATGCAAGCTCCAACGCTCCATCTATGGGCTGGTGCAAGCATCTTGGAGTTGGATCATTCGCTTTAATGAGGTGATTAAAGCGTTTGGGTTTGTACAGGTTTATGGAGAATCCTGTATTTACAAGAAAGTGAGTGGGAGCTCTGTGGCATTTCTCATATTATATGTGGATGACATACTGATAATGGGAAATGATATAGAACTTTTGGAAAGCATAAAGGCCTACTTGAATAAGTGTTTTTCAATGAAGGACCTTGGAGAAGCTGCTTACATATTAGGCATCAAGATCTATAGAGATAGATCGAGACGCCTCATAGGTCTTTCACAAAGCACATACCTTGAAAAGATATTGAAGAAGTTCAATATGGATCAGTCCAAGAAGGGGTTCTTGCCTGTGTTATAGGGTGTGAGATTGAGTACGACTCAATGCCCGACCACGGCAAAGGATAGAGAAGAGATGAGTGTCATCCCCTATGCTTCAGCCATAGGCTCTATTATGTATGCCATGCTGTTTACCAGACCTGATGTGAACCTTGCCATAAGTTTGGTAGGGAGGTACCAAAGTGATCCCGGAGTGGAACACTGGACAACGGTCAAGAATATCCCCAAGTACCTGAAAAGGATAAATGACATGTTTCTCGTATATGGAGGTGCCTAAGAGCTCGTCGTAAAGGGTTACGTCGATGCTAGCTTCGACACAGATCTGGATGACTCCAAGTCGCAAACCGGATACCTGTATATTTTGAACAGAGGGGCAGTCAGCTGGTGCAGCAGCAAGCAAAGCGTCGTGGCGGCATCTACATGTGAATCGGAGTACATAGCTGCTTCGGAAGCAGCAAAGGAAGGAGTCTGGATGAAGGAGTTCATCACCGACCTAGGAGTGATTCCAAGTGCGTTGGGCCCGATGACTCTATTCTGTGACAACACTGGAGCTATTGCCCTTGCAAAGGAGCCCAGGTTTCACAAGAGACAAGACACATCAAGTGCCGCTTCAACTCCATCCGTGATTACATTCAGGAGGGAGATATAGATATTTGTAAAGTGCATATGGATCTGAATGTCACAAATCCGTTGACTAAACCTCTCTCACGAGTAAAACATGATCAACGCCAGAATGCTATGGGTGTTTGATTCATCACAATGTAACTAGATTATTGACTCTAGTGCAAGTGGGAGACAGTTGGAAATATGCCCTAGAGGCAATAATAAAATGGCTATTATTGTATTACCTTGTTCATGATAATTGTCTATTGTTCATGCTATAATTGTGTTAACCGGAAACCATAATGCATGTGTGAATACATAGACCACAATGTGTCCCTAGTGAGCCTCTAGTTGGCTAGCTCGTTGATCAATAGATGGTCAGGGTTTCATGACCATGGACATTGGATGTCGTTGATAATGGGATCACATCATTAGGAGAATGATGTGATGGACAGGACCCAATCCTAAGCATAGCACAAGATCGTGTAGTTCGTCTGCTGAAGCTTTTCCAATGTCAAGTATCATTTCCTTAGACCATGAGATTGTGCAACTCCCGGATACCGTAGGAATGCTTTGGGTGTGCCAAACATCACAACATAACTGGGTGGCTATAAAGGTGCACTACGGGTATCTCCGAAAGTGTCTGTTGGGTTGGCATGAATCGAGACTGGGATTTATCACTCCGTTTGACGGAGAGGTATCTCTGGGCCCACTCGGTAAGACATCATCATAATGAGCTCAATGTGACTAAGGAGTTAGCCACGGGATGATGTGTTGCAGAACGAGTAAAGAGACTTGCCGATAATGAGATTGAACTAGGTATAGGGATACCGACGATCGAATCTCGGGCAAGTATCATACCGGTAGACAAAGGGTATTGTATACGGGATTGATTGAATCCCCGACACCGTGGTTCATCCGATGAGATCATCGTGGAGCATGTGGGAGCCAACATGGGTATCCAAATCCTACTGTTGGTTATTGACCGGAGAGGTGTCTCGGTCATGTCTACGTGTCTCCCAAACCCGTAGGGTCTACACACTTAAGGTTCGATGACGCTAGGGTTATAAGGAAATAGTGTACGTGGTTACCGAAGGTTGTTTAGAGTCTCGGATGAGATCCTGGACGTCACGAGGAGTTCCGGAATGGTCCGGAGACAAAGATTGATATATAGGAAGTGAGTTTTGGTTACCGGAAATGTTTCGGGTGTCACCGGGACCACCGGAAGGGTTCTGAGGGTCCACCGGGAGGGGCCCCGGGCCCCAAAGGGCTGCATGGGCCGAAGGTGGAGGGAACCAGCCCCTAGGTGGGCTGGTGCGCCCCTCCCACCTGGCCCAAGGCGCAGCAAGGAGAGAAGGGGGGCAAACCCTAGGCCTAGATGGGCCCTAGGCCCACCCTAGGGCAGCTAGGGCTGCCGCACCACCTCTCCCTCCCTCTTGGCCACCGGCCAAGATCCCATCTAGGGCTGCTGCACCACCTAGGGTGGGAACCCTAGGGGTGGGCACCCTCCTCCCTCTCCTTCTATATATAGTTGAGCCTTTGGGGCTGTTTGAGACATGACTCTCTCTCTCTCTCTCTCTCGGCGCAGGACTAGTCCTCCCTCTCCTTGTTCTCCGTAGTGCTTGGCGAAGCCCTGCTAGAGACCACGCAGCTCCACCGTCACCATGCCTTCATGCTGCCGGAGCTCTCCCTCAACCTCTCCTTCCTCCTTGCTGGATCAAGGCGTAGGAGAAGTCATCGGGCTGCACATTTGTTGAACGCGGAGGCGCCGTTGTTCGGTGCTAAGATCGGAGTCCACCGCGATCTGAATCGCTACGAGTATGACTCCACCAACTGTGTTCTTGTAACGCTTCCGCTTAGCAATCTTCAAAGGTATGAAGATCCACTCTCCCCTTACTCGTTGCTGGTTTCTCCATAGATAGATCTTGGTGAACATGTAGGAATTTTTTTGATTTACTACTACATCTTCCAACAGGTAGGAGGTCCAAGGCTGCAGGGCTATGTGGTGCTGCTGGCAATTTAGGACGAGGGGAGGTGCTGCAAACTTTTGGAACAAGGAGGTTGTCGACATTCAATCGTAGAACATTGGAAGATTCTCCATTGCCGTTCAATTCAAGCCACTCTTCGGTGAGGCTAGCTTCTAGATGACGACCGTCTACAGCCCTACAGACGACAGCCTAAAGGAGGAGTTCCTTCAAGAGATAGCCTGAGTTGCATCGAGTGGGAGAGAGCCGTGGCTGATAAACGGAGATTTCAACATCATCTACCAAGTCAGAGAGAAGAGTAACCTCAATATAGATCGAAGAATCATGGGAAGATTTAGGAGAGCTCTGGATATGACAGGGCTCCGAGATATCAAATGCAACACGAGAAGATACACTTGGAGCAATGAGAGAGATGCACCAACTTTCAATAGCATTGACAAATTCTTCTGTAACAACGAGTGTGAGACTGCACACTCAACGTTCATGCTGTCCGTGGCCTCTACCTCTTTCTCAGACTACTGCCCTCTATTGCTAACTGATGACGCCACGCCTCCCAAGCTGACTAGGTTCAGATTCAAGAACTTCTGGCAAAAGTTCCCTCGTTTCACTGACACGGTCGCCTGTGCATTGCAGCGCCCGGTAAACCATGACAGCCCCTTCGTGGTGATAAGGAAGAAGATGGCTAGGACAGCAGCTGATCTAAAGATCTAGGGCAAAGCCATGTTTGGTGGAGCGAGGCTTCAATTCTACATTGCAAATGAAGTGATCGTCCTATTCGATAGAGCGTAGGAAAGAAGATAGCTTACCGCAGCCGAGCTGTCCCTCAGGAAAGAGCTTAAGATTAAGGTGATTGGCTTGGTGGCAATCAACAGAGCAAGGAAGAGACATGCCTCTAGGGTTCTGTGGCTGCGCTCTGGGGATGCCAGCACAAAATTCTTTCATGCAAAGTGCAGCTCCAGGAGAAGGAAGAAGCACATTCACACGCTTAAAACTTCGGATGAGACTGTATCTGATCACAAAGAAAAGGAGGAGGTTGTGTTTGATTATTTCACTAAACTCCTCGGAGTGCATCAGCCGAGGCAACACACAATCTCCTGGGACCGACTTGATCTTCCCACACTACAGATGCAAGGAATGGATGCATGTTTCATAGAGGCAGAGGTCTAGGCTGCAATCTAAGTGTCTCTAGCTGAAAAAGCTCCGGGCCCTGATGGATTCACGGGTCAATTCTTCCGCAGCTGTTGGCACATTATCAAGGGGCATGTCACGCAAGTTTTCCATAAGTTTTACAGAATGGTGGGATCAAACTTTGCGAAGATAAATATAGATCTCATCTCCCTACTGCCCAAGAAAAATGAGGCCTCTGAGCTCAGCCACTTTCTCCCAATAAGTCTCATCCACTCCATCACCAAGCTCATCGCCAAGGTTCTTTCTAAGAGACTTGCTGGGCCCCTCAAGGACATAACTTGGCCGGCACAATCTGCTTTCCAAAAGGGAAAATGTGTGCATGATAGTTTTATATATGTGCAGGGTTTTGTCAAGGCACTTCATAGGAATAAGACTCTGGCGCTTCTCTTCAAACTAGACATAGCTTGGGTGTTCGACTTCGTGTACTGGGAATACATCCTAGAACTTCTTTAGAAGTTGGGATTCAGTAGGCGATGGATAGAGTGGATTGCATTGCTTCTATCAATGGCATCCTCCTCCTGCCTGCTTAAAGGTATTGGAGGAAATAAGATTAGCCATAGGCGAGGTCTACGTCAACGGGATCTGCTCTCCCCACTGCTCTTCATCTTAGCTATAGACCCGCTACATCGTCTCCTCGAGGACGCAGCGGAGTCCGTCCTCCTCCAGCCTCTACCGGGTAGAGGAGTTAGCTTGAGGGTTAGCCCCTATGCCGTTGACGCAGTCATCTTCGCCAACCCGATCCAGGAGGAGGTCCAAATGCTGCTAGACATCGTGAAACTCTTTGGAGAGGCAACATGCCTGAAGTTGAACCAAGAGAAGTGCATTGTCGCCCCGATCAGATGCAAGAATATAAATATAAATAGTGTTCTTCAGAACTTTTGGGGCTCCATGATCGACTCTCCCATGACCTACCTAGGGCTGCCGGTCTCCACCACTAGGATCGGGGTAGTTCACCTACAATTCCTGCTAGATAGGATCAGTAGTAGATGATACGTCTCCAACGCATCTATAATTTATGAAGTATTCATGCCATGTTTACAATAATTCTATATAATTTTGGTATGATTTTATTAAAACTAACCCAGACTAACGCGGTTTTCAGCAGAACTACCATGGTGTCATTTTTGTGTAGAAATAAAGGTTCTCGGAATGGGCTGGAAATTTATGGAGAATATTTTTGGAAAATATAAAAAATACTGGAGCAAAAAGATACCGGAGAGGAGTCCCGAGGCGGCCACAAGCCACCAGGGCGCCCCCTGGCTTGTGGGTCCCTCGGGAGTCCCCTTGACGTGATTCCAATGCCAAGTACTCCTATAAATCCATAAACCTCTAGAAACAAACCCAGATCGGGAGTTCCACCGCCGCAAGCCTCTATAGCCACGAAAAACCAATCGGGAGCTCGTTCCGGCACCCTGCGGGAGGGGAAAACCATCACCGGAGGCCATCTTCATCATCCCGGCGGTCTCCATGATTAGGAGGGAGTAGTTCACCCTCAGGGCTGAGGGTATGTACCAGTAGCTATGTGTTTGATCTCTCTCTCTCTCTCTCTCGTGTTCTTGAGATGACACGATCTTGATGTACCGCGAGCTTTATTAATATAGTTTGAATCATATGGAATTTTCCCCTCTCTATCTTGTTGTGATGAATTGAGTTTTTCCTTTGATGTTTTCTTATCGGATTGAGTCCTTAAGGATTTGAGAACACTTGATGTATGTCTTGTGATGGGATATCTATGGTGACAATGGGATGTTGTATTGATCCACTTGATGTATGTTTTGGTGATCAACTTGCGGGTTCCATGACCTTGGGAATCTATGCATAGGGGTTGGCACATGTTTTCGTCTTGACTCTTCGTAGAAACTTTGGGGCACTCATTCCAGTTCTTTGTGTTGGATTGAACATGATGAATCTAAAATTGTATGATGCATATCGTATAATCAAGCCCATGGGTACTTGTGGTGACATTGGATTATCTAGGTGACATTAGGGTTTTGGTTGATGTGTATCTTAAGGTGTTATTTTAGTACGAACTCTAGGGCTGTTTGTGACACTTATAGGGATAGCTCATAAGATTGATCGGAAAAGATAACTTTGAGGTGGTTTCGTACCCTACAATAATTTCTTCATTTTTTCTCCGCTATTTGTGACTTTGGAGTGAACTCTTTGTTGCACATGAGGGATTTACATATAATTCAACTATGTCAGTATTGTTGAGAGAGCTTGCACTAGTGGAAGTATGAACCCTAAGCCTTGTTTTCAAGCATTGCAATACCGTTTTTGCTCACTTTTGTTACTAGCTACCTTGCTATTTTTATATTTTCAGATTATAAAAACTTATATCTACCATCCATATTGCACTTGTATCACCATCTCTTCGCCAAACTAGTGCACCTATACAATTTGCCATTGTATTGGGTGTGTTGGGGACACAAGAGATTTCTTGTATTTGATTGCAGGGTTGTTTGAGAGGGACCATCTTCATCCTACACCTCCCACAGATTGATATACCTTAGGTCATCCACTTGAGGGAAAATTGCTACTGTCCTACAAAACTCTGTGCTTAGAGGCCCAACATAGTCTACAAGAAGAAGGTTGCATAGTAGACATTAGTAGACTAGCCGGCTAGAAAGGAAAGATAATGAGCATCACGGGAAGAAGAGTGCTGGTCCGGTGCGTGCTCACAACACTCCCCGTTTTTGCACTAACGTCGCTGCGTGTCCCAAGAAAAATCTTGAAGGAGCTAGACAAGGCCAGCAGAAAATTCTTATGGCTCAAGACGATGAGCTAACCAAGGGAAGATGCAAGGTGAAGTGGGACAAGGTGTGCTCGCCAAGTGAACTCAATGGGTTGGGAGTCCACGACTTGACAAAATTCGAGCGAGCCCTGCATCTCAGGTGGATCTGGATGAGATGGCAGTTCCCACAGTGACCTTGGGCTCGGTTGGAGGTTCCATGCGATGACCAGGATCGACGAATCTTCGCTGCAGCAACCAGAGTATTTATCGGCAATGGAAAGATAGCTGGGTTTTTGTACATCGACCCGGCTGCTGCAAGAGCTGCTTTGCACCTCTTTCCCTGCCCTCTACAAGCACTCAAGGAGGAAAAACTGGACCGTGGTGGAGGCCTTGGAGGATGATCACTGGATCCATGACCTGAGGCATGACTGCATCGCCCCCTTTCTACAGGAGTTCGTCAGACTGGCTCGTCAACTTAGGCACTCGGGAATCGGCCTTGATGAAGGGACTGAAGATACAATCAAGTGGATGCGCAGCGGCAGCGACAGCTATTCCACCTCTTTGGCATACATAATGTAGTTCGATGACGTAGCAGCAACACACATCAAATCTTGGGCACCACAAAAAATCAAAATCTTTTCCTAGCTTGCACACCAGGACAGATTATGGTGCTGTGATCGCTTGCAGCGGAGAGGATGGCCAGACAACTATTTCTGCATCTTCTGTATGCGAAATTTGGAGACATCCACCCACCTCTTCCGGAACTGCAACTTCTCAAGAGAAATCTGGGTGGAGGTGGTCTGCTGGGTTGGATGTGGCTCGCTCAAGATTGAAGGACGGGAAAATTTTAACACTCACAGGACTGTAATAGAGATGATTGGAAAGGGGGATCCCCAGGTGAGGGGAGGAATTCGTGCCATGATCATGCTGACCACTTGGGAGATATGGAACGAGAGAAATTTCTGCATTTTTAGAGGAAAAATCCCGAGTGTGAGCGAGCCAGTAGCTGCCATCCGTAGGGCAATGGAGCAATGGTGCCTGGCTAGGGCCAAGCCATTAGAGCACCCCTTTGGGGACTTAGGGGTGAGACGGTCACCTTAGTTTTTTTGTTCCCTGTTCTTCCCCTATCCATCCACCTCAAGCCCACTTGGATTTGAGAATTGTATTTCCTGTATGCTTCCTGCTAAATCAATCTAAGCTAGCAAAATATGGATCTTTTGAAAACCAATCTATCTTGAAGAGCCACCCAAGCAATTTTTTTACTTTTGGAGGCGCCCAAGCCCTCCAAACCATCTTATCCATGGGAGAAAGGACCATCCCAAGAAATTGCGCCTTATATGTGAAGGCCGTCGAGTAGTGCCCACTAGTCGTATGCTTCCATATGATGTCGTCCTCGGCGAGCTCGTCAAGATGGACCTCATTAAGTAGAATCCAAAGGGAGAAGAATTGCAAGATGTGCTCCATGAAGACATTGATGGGGGGTTTGATTTTTAGAATCCATGCATTGTGCTTGAGGGCCTCCCTCATGTTCCAATTCTTTCTCATGGATGCTTCATAGATGAGTGGGGCAATGTCCTTTGGCATCCGCTGAAGAAGCCAATGAGAGTCCCGAAAAGGCATCCTTGTGCCATTACCAATGGGGATGGTGGTGGAAGCATAGAAGAAGTTAAGGTCCTCCTCATCACAGGGGTTTCCCATGCCAACCCACATCTTGGTGGGCTCCTTCCATTTGAACCACGACCACCGCAAATGAAGAGCCCTTGTAAACTTGTTGGTGTTGAGTACCCCGAGCCCTCCAAACTCAAGAGGCCGGGAAACAATCTCCCAATTCACCCTGCACTTTGACCCCATTGTCTTGTCCGGACCGGACCAAAGGAAGTCTCTCTCGAGCTTATTAATGCTGAGGAGGATGGTTGGTGGGATGACTAATGGGGTGGCGGGATAGACAACTTGGGAAGTGATCACGGATTTGACAAGAGTCCTTCGCCCGATGCTAGTGATGTTTTGGCCATCATAAGTTGATAATTTGCGAGCCACCTTGTCCACGAGAAATTGGAAGTCCACCAACTTTAGCTTCCAAATGGTAGGGGTAGCGCCAAGTATCGCAAGGGGAACGAGGTCTAGGCAGTCGGCAAGCTTTGGGTTAAGTTGCCCAAATCAAGATGGTTGCAACGAATGTGAGCCACATAACTCTTTTGGAAATTGGTGCAAAGGCCCGTGACTTCCCCATAACCCTACAAAATGCTTGCAAGGTTGTCCACATCCTTTTTGATTGGAGCCAAGAAGACGGCCGCGTCATCCGCATAAAGGGAGGTCCTCATTGTGGCACCCCTACCACGGATTTTGTGGAGGATCCCCTTCCCTGTAGCCACGTCAATGATTTTTTGGAGTGGGTCGATGGCAATGATGAATAGAAGCGGTGATATGGGGGGGGTCCCTGGCGATGGCCCTACCCATGCTTGATTGGGCCCCCGAAAATCCCGTTGAGGATGGTCCTCGAGGATGAGGAGCAAAGGAGTGCTGTGATACAATCTGTGAATTTACTAGGGAAGCCACACCACTGGAGGAGATCAAGCAAGTACTCCCACTTGACGGAGTCGAATTCCTTGCAAATATCAAGTTTGAAGAGGAGGGATGGAGTCTTCCTCTTGTGAAGGTGTTGAGCAAGATTTTGAACATACAAAAGGTTGTCATGAATGGATCTCGTTTTGATGAAGGCGCTTTGGGTGTTGGAGACGAGCTTGGACATGTGAGTGCCAAGCCTCAAGGAGAGCACCTTCACAATGATCTTCGCAATTGCGTGGATGAGGCTAATGGGCCTATAGTCGACGATCCCCTCCGCCCCTTCCTTCTTCACCAAGAGCACCACATTTGCTGAGTTGAGCCAATGGAGATTTGCGGTGTGTAGGGAGTCAAATGCGTAATGACCCTCATGAGGTGAAGTTTGATAATGTCCCAACACCTCTTGAAAAAGAGGCCCATGAATCCATTCGGTCTCGCACCTTGTCGCTTGGCATGTCGGTGATCGTTTCGAGGACCTCACTTTCGGTCATTGGGGAGCCCAAATGATGTAAATCAAGTGGCTCGGAATCTAGCTCTTCCCAGATGAAATCTTTGCGGCTTTGGGGGGCTCTCCTCATGACATTATAAAAATTATCATGGATAAGCTTTTCTTTAGTGTCGTGCTCAGTGACCCAACCAAGCTCGTTCTTGATTCTATGGATATGGTCCTTTCTCCTCCTTGCATTTACCCGGCGGTGGAAGAATTTGGTGTTGGCGTCCCCTTCTTTAAGATTGTATATTCTAGCGCATTTCGTCTTGAGCGACCGCTCAAGCACGACTAAGGCGATGAATCTCCGCTTGAGCCGAGACCGGAGAGAAAGTTCCTCGGTGGAGAGTGCCATATCCTCTTGGACAATGTCGCGGCGGAGAATTACCATGAGGGCGGCCTCGTGATGAACTTGGCCTTTTCGAAGAGGCCTCTATTCCACTCGAAGACATATGTGGCAAGTTTGATTTGGAAATTAGACTTTGATTTCAGTTGAAACATCGACAGCGATTAAAGTGCCCGCCAATATTGTTCGATGGTTCAGTCTGTTCAGAGGTTTTACGAGAACCATTGTTGCTTGATAATAAGGGTAGGAGGGGTGCTTATTTATTAGTACTACATGAAATAGTAGAAACCTTCAGGAAATAGTATATGATGCTATGTAAACAAGATCTCATTTATTCCAAGTTCGGCTCCGGTTTCCTTTAGCACTAAGCATAACATCTTAAGCCGCCCCAATTGATCAATCATTTGCTTTTTTCGTGCACCTTTTCCTCGCACACCCGCCCCTTGAGCAGAGCCACCAACTCTAGCGGCTCGGCCTCAGGTTCTTCTCGCCGTCACTGCTCTGCTACCACTGGAACCCGAGGACACGACCGATGGAGTTCTCCATCGGGGCTGATCCATTGACGCCGCACGGTAAAGTCGAGTCACACTCACTCTTATTCCCCGCTGCATGGTAAAGTCGAGTCACAGTCACTCTTACCCTCCGCCGCACGATAAAGTCGAGTCGCAACCACTCTTACCTTCTCGCTATCTCCCGATCGTTTGTCACTTTTTGTTTGTGTCAATTTTCCTTGGTTCAGATGCAGACCACTCATGATGCTACCACTGACTGACAGCTGCGAACAATTGCTCGTCCCCCTATGTCGCCCTTCCTGGTGACACCGGGGAAACCCTAGATCAAGCTGCCTCCACCCCCTTCCCACTTACCCTTTGGCTCGCCGCCACCTGAGGAGCGGCCGCCGAAGCCTGCGCCAACTCCGGTGAAGGTGGCGGTAGGGCCCTTTCGTTCCGTCGTCTGCAAGTAGGGGCTGCACGGGGGCAGAACTATTGGAAATATGCCCTAGAGGCAATAATAAATTGGTTATTATCATATTTCCTTGTTCATGATAATCGTTTATTATCCGTGCTATAATTGTGTTAATCGAAAACTCAGATACATGTGTGGATACATAGACAACACCATGTCCCTAGTATGCCTCTAATAGACTAGCTCGTTGATCAAAGATGGCTATGGTTTCCTAGTCATGAACATGAGATGTCATTTGATAACGGGATCACGTCATTAGGAGAATGATTTGATGGACAAGACCCAAACTACAAATGTAGCATATGATTGTGTCAGTTTATTGCTACTGTTTTGTGCATGTCAAGTATTTGTTCCTATGACCATGAGATCATGCAACTCACTGACACTGGAGGAGTAGCTTGTGTGTATCAAACGTCGCAACGTAACTGGGTGACTATAAAGGTGCTCTACAGGTATCTCCGAGGGTGTCTGTCGGGTTGGCATGGATCAAGACTGGGATTTGTTACTCCGTGTGACGGAGAGGTATCTCAAGGCCCACTCAGTAATACAACATCACAATAAGCCTTGCAAGCAATGTGACTAAGTGTTATTCACGGGATCTTGTATTATGGAACGAGTAAAGACACTTGCCGGTAACGAGGTTGAACTAGGTATGGAGATACCGACGATCGAATCTCGAGAAAGTAACTTACCGAAGAACAAAGGGAACATCATACGAGATTAAGTGAATCCATGACACAGAGGTTCGACCGATAAAGATCTTCGTAGAATATGTAGGAACCAATATGGGCATCCAGGTCCCTCTATTGGTTATTGATCGTAGAGGTGTCTCGGTCATGTCTACATAGTTCGCGAACCCATAGGGTCTGCACACTTAAGGTTCGGTGACGTTTCAGTAGTATAGAGTTATGTATAGTGGTGACCAAAGATTGTTCGGAGTCCTGGATGAGATCCCGGACATCATGGGGAACTCCGGAATGGTCCGGAGGTAAAGATTGATATATAGGAAGTCCTGTTTTGGTCGGTGGAAAAGATTCGGGCTCATCGATAGTGTACCAGGAGTACCGGTAGTGTATTGGGGGACCATCGGGAGAGGTATTCCGACCCAAGAGGCTACATGGGATGCGGGAGGAGGTAAACAAGCCCCTGGTGGTCTGGCCAAAGCCTCTTCTAAGGGCCCATGCGGCTGGAGTGGTTTGAGAAGGAAAAAAAATCCAAAGGTGGAGAGGTGGAAAGAGTTTCCAAGTGGAACGGAGGAATCCTACTTCTAATAGGATCGGAGTAGGACTCCTCCACCTCCAATTTCGACCAAACCTTGAGGGTTTGAGGCTGCCTCCTCCCCTCCCTCCCTCCTATATGTACTAGAGGATTTAGAGGAAAAAGCTAACCGTAATAGCCACGTGCTACCTCTCCTCTAGATCGCAGTTTCTCCTGTAGATCTGTTTTCAGCAGTGCTTAGGTGAAGCCCTGCTGGAATAGCTCCACCACCATCGCTGCAATGCCGTTGTGCTTCCGGAGAACTCATCTACCTCTCCGCTCCCTCTTTCTGGATCTAGAAGGCGCAGATCATCATCGAGTTGTACGTGTGCTGAACGCTGAGGTGCCGTCCGTTTCGCACTAGATCGGAAGGACCGTGATCAAGATCGCGAGACGGATCGTGATGAGATCACAGGACGGATCGTGATGAGTTCGCGGGATGGATCGTGATTGGATCGCGGGATGGATCATGATGAGATCGCGGGATGCTCGGCGATTTGGATCACGAAGACGTTCGACTACACCAACCGCGTTTCTTAATGCTTCCCGCTTAGCGATCTTCAAGGGTATGTAGATCCACTCTCCCTCTCGTAGATGCTCATCACCATGGATAGATCTTGCATGTGCGTAGGAATTTTTTTGTTTCCCATGCAACGTTGCCCAACAGGAACGGGGCGCGGGATTGTGCCTAGTGCGGAGTGCGGGCGCGCGGGCGCTGGGCCATGACGAGGTGCGCCTCCAGCTCTGCACGACCGCACGTGGTGCGGCTGGGCATGAGCCGTGCGGCATGACAACACCTGGTGCAGATGGGTGGAGCATCCGGCTTCCCTATCGTCGATCTGCCGCTTGTCTGGCAGCCATGAGGCATAGTGGTAGCAGCGCGCGGCTACGACGCGGCAAGGACGGAGCGCGCTGCAAGGACGGGCAAGGAGCGAGATGGCCAGGGCCATTGCCGGGGCACGTTTGGAGGTGACAACCCATGTGTTGTGACTTCGGTGGGTGTGCGGTGCCGGCTGTGGGCAGGGCCGAACTGATCTGGGCCCTTCCTAATCATGGCTGGTGTGGGTGGTGGAGCAGTCTGTGGTGGTAGCTGTGGGCGGGGCCGGCCAGATTTGGGCCCTTCCTGGCCATGGCTAGTGCGAGTAGAGAAGCAGACCACAACGATGGCTGCAGGTGTGGCCGGCCAGTTCGGGGCTCTTCCTGTCCCATGGCTGGTGCGAGTGGTGGAGCGGACCGCGATACATGTGCGGGGATGTCGGTGCTTCCGTCATGCTCCGATCTAGATATGAGGAGGGTAGCTCCAAATCTACTGGTGGGTGCATCTAGGGTGTTGTCCCCGACGTAGGATTGCAATTTCTCCAGACAAAAGTCCTACTCTGTGCCGGTGATGACAACACACGTGGGCATTGTTTCCTTATTGAAGGCCTTACCGAGGAGATCTTGCACCTCTCTCGTCCTCGAGTTTGGTCTCCGGGTGAAAACCAAGATCTACCCTGTTGGATCGGCGATGACGGCGTCCTTGACGTTGTTTCTTTTTTGTAAGCATCATTATGGAGATTTGACCCCTTGATGGGAGCACATGGTTTTGTGGCAAGGTGTCCAGTACGGACTTGGTGGTGACAGGGTGATGGTCGGGTCTGCGATGGCATATCCATCAAGGGTTGGCTATTGTCCGGCGGTGTTTGGACATTGGAGCACTCTTGACATGCAGGCAGCGCCAAACAAGCCATGTTGGATGTCCTCTCGCCACCGAAGCGGCACATGTTCGCTCCTTTATCAGATATGTCTTCTCTCTTTGGTGTTAACGAAGCTGTTCGCATGCTTGTGTTCCTTGGTGCTTTTGTACGCCATGTAGTGCTTTAGACCTAGTTTAGCTAGGTGTGATGTGTCCTTTTTTAGGTTTTTGCCCAATATTTCTCTAATAAACCGAGAAGTTTCAGCCATCGGCTTCTTCTTTTGCAATGGAATCTTAGCAGCTCTCCTGCTAACTTTCAAAAAGATGCAGGCCATCGTTTCGATTCCAAGCCAAGAACTCATGAACATGCACCGCTGCGACACCTTACAATTTATTGGAGAAACATATTTACATGTGCTCGCAAATATTTCATTTCCTGGGTTCAAATCTTTTGCCTCTTTCTTAAAAAAACAAGGGGAAGGCTCAAACATCATTTACATGTCACACATCATTTGAGTCTTTTGCGTTACCAAGTGTTGTTACATGAATGTTCATACATTGTATAATTTCTTGTTATCCTTCTGTGCATGGAGTCATCTTCTGGGTAGTACAATCCAGGTCGACCGTGCTGAGATAATCATCATTTAAATTATGAAAACTTACTAATTTTAATATTTCAGTTCTCCGAAACATAATCTGATTATGACAACTTATCAAATTTAATTGTTTGCACACGATGAACTTCATCAAATTAGGATAAGTTCTTAGTATAAGATATTAAACCCATTTGTAGTTCAGACCTTGCAAATATTAAACACGACGTGTTTTCTCTCTTCAGGTCGAGCACTCGCCTGCTCCCCTCCCCCTCGCACCCCGCGAGCGGGGGCTGGGGGGCACGGTGCTCGCACCTCGCCGAGGCCTTGGTGCCCGAATCCTCGTGTGGTACTCCCGGATGAGTTAGCAAGCGTGTGGCGCTTTATACTCGCTCGAGGGCTCCATTGATGGCCCGATGTGCCATCTCGGAGCCTCGGGAGGCCCAACTCTCCCGAGGCAGGAAACAAAATTTTCTTTGGGGAGCTGCTTGAGCATCAAAGGGGGCTCCTGAGCAACACGTCTCAGGAGCCTTACCGGTCATATAGCCACTCACCTCTCGATGTCGTCCTTGGTGATCCTGTCGGCATCGAGGGTGTTGAGGCCTTGCCCCGTATTTGTTTCCTTGGTGATCCGGTTGTACACTATGGTGGTAGGGAAATGTGCGGGACTGGGACTTGTCGACATAGAGCTGCTTGAGCGTCAAAGGGGGCTCATGAGCAGCACGCCTCAGGAGCCTTACCGGTCATATAGCCACTCACCTCTTGATGTCGTCCTTGGTGATCCGGTCGGCATCGAGGGTGTCGAGGCCTCACCTCGTAGTTGCATCCATGGTGATCCGTTCGTACACTACGGTGGTAGGGAAATGTGCGGGACTGGGGCCTGTAGACACATAGTGCCGAAAGGGCTCCCAACCCGCCTCACCCAAAAGAAGAAGGGGTCCATAGGACATTCGGACTCCCCAAGCGCCATAGCCACGCCTCCCCTAGAGCCTACCGCGAGCATGCCAGGCTAAGTACTCTAATCACAACCAAAATGTCGCCTCAATTAACAAAAACACAAAGACCAAGACACATAACAGAAGCACAGATAGAAAGAGGCAAGCGCCCAAATTCATTACACGCCTGTAGGGCGTCCCTTAGTTCTTTGACTGAAGGAGCAGGAAAAGGTGGAAAAAGTGAGAAAGCCCCCCACGGGGGCTGCTGCTTCGGGAGCCCCAGGGTCCGTGCATCAACACTCAGTCAGTGTCCTCCTCCTCCTTCACGGGCCCGTGAAGGCATGGTGGCCCGTGCGTTTCGGGAGTAGAGGAGCGACATCGTGGCGGCTGGCTATCCCCCGAGGTCTAGGCACACCGGCGCGGTGGCTCATCATAGCTGCTATCGCAGTTGTCGCTCGGGTTCTCTTCGGAGAGGGTGTCGCCACCACTGGAGGCGCGATGCCTGTCACGAAGGGCAAGCTCATCTCTAAGATCGCCTCGGCCGACATCTTCTGGGCAGCACCCCAGATGCTCACCCTCTTCCCCGAAGACCTTGATGAAGAGCGTCGCCACCCCGTCATACTTGAAGTGAAGGGTGTGCCTCCCCACCAAGCCACGGGCACAAGCAAACGTCTCCCACCCGCGGTTTAGGTACAGATAACCCTTGGGGGTGACCTCGACCTCCACCCACGATGCCGCGTTGCAGCAGCCATCGGCCTGCAGCCATAGGCCGTCAGGCCCTCCCGGCCGGCAGTGCCCCTGCGAAGTAGCGAGGGAGCTGAAACCAGGCGGCCTCTGGCCTCTCCGCCCACACCATGAACTCCTGGGCCATCTCGGCCATATGGAGCCGTGGGCGTGGCGACGGGGTTGCCACCGCCGCCCTCCCACCGCGGGCGCTACCTCCTCGACTACTACGGCCGCCCGCGCTGGTCGGAGCCCCACCGTGACCACCGATGGTAACCCCTGGCCATGTTGGAGCACGCCCACGCCCACGGGGAACCACCGCTGACGTTGCAGCGTGCTTTCAAGGACGATCGCGGCCCCTCCTGGGCGGCGGTGAGGCAGGGTTCTCCTCGGAGGCCTTCCCCTTGTCAACGGTGGAGAGCTTCCTCACTGAAGCCATGATTGGGAGAACGGTAGCTTGGAAGTTGGGAGGCGAAGAAGATAATAGTGTGTTAAGGGTTTTCTCGCCCTCTCCTGCTTAAGTACGACCAGGGGCCAACCGGCGCCCCCTCGCTGTAAAACGTAGGAAACGGAGTAACGGTTCTCACGCTATGCTCACGGCAAGGTACGAAGACAAAATACAAAACAAGGTAGGTCATGTGCTATTCCTTGGTATTCCAAGGTAGCCACTGGTTAGGAAATTAAAAACCAATCATAATAGAGCCAAAGATCAAGCAAAAACAATGGATCATAGCTCCCACAAGTCACAACACAACACCACACACATTCTGCCCCAAACAACAACATAGCAACTTCCACATCAATTATCTAGAGCTATATGATGTTTCCAACCCCAAACAAAGCATGTACAAAAACTGCATAACATGCTTGACAAAGCATCGAACTACACAAACTTGAAAGGAAGCAAGGTTCACTAAGCATGAAGCTCACAAGATGGCATAATGAAACAGATTCTAGGGACTTAGTGAAAATCACAGTTTTCTGGAATTTGAGTTAAGCTGATAGCAAATTGACAGCATAAAACAATGATGCTAGAGACCATCTCATGGCATGCCATTTAACAGGATGGTAGAGGACAATATCTACTACAAAACACTAGCACTGAGCTTGAGCTAAAACTCAACAGAACACTTGGTAGCATCTACTCAACATGGCATAAAATAATAACAGATTCTCAGACTTAGAAATATTTAGCATGTTGAAATCAGCAACATTTTATTAGCTAATTTGGAACAAGAATCCCACTTATATGCAAGTTTATTATGTCAAAATAAAATATCATGGCATAATACTCACAAAACCCTACCGGTTACATGTTGACACAATTATCATAGCATGCATGGATTTATTCTTGCAAAAATGACAAAATGACATATTGGGATAAAATGAAATTTTTCAAAACTTGCTCAAAAGCTAAAACAAATTAGACCAATGGATTCTTGGGTTTTTTTACCCCAAATCCATATATCACACTCATATTTTTGCATAGGAAAAACACACACAATCTAGCTCAAAAGAAAATGCACAAAACCTACATGACTTATAAGTCAAAACCTTCCTATTCGGGCCACTACCAAAAATGCCTATATCCAGATCTGGACATATTCCAAATGTGAAATTTATTTATATAAGCAAAATAAAACAAGCAAAATAATTAAAACAATAAGTAATTAGGAGGGTCCCACCTGGCAGTGAGCCAGGGCCCCTCCGTGGGCATGACAAGTGGGGCCAGGGCCCACTTGTCATACACACACACAGAACACACACAGGGCCACACCACGCACACACAAGCACATGCAGATCCACCTGGCCACACGGGCTCCAGATCGAACACACGCACAAACACACACATCCAGCCGAAAAAGAAAAGGGGGGGGGGCAAGGGGAATCGAACCCCAGACCTCTCGATCTCTGCCCTCGGCGTGCACCACTGCGTTACGAACCGGCATCTGACTGAAGGAGGGGCTGCACGCAACATAAACAGAGAAAAATAGGGCCTCCTTCGTCTCTCTTCAGCAGGGGAGATGGCGATGATGCCGATGGCTACTCCGACAGACTCCGGCGAGAAAGACCACCAACGCGTGCTGCGGGAGGCGAGGGGATGCCGTTCCCGTGGTCAACTAGCGGCTATACGCACAACAGAGAGGAGCTCGAGCACGTGCCCATGCTCGGCTCGGGCACGGCGGCAACAACGAAGGCTATGATGATGCAGGGCAAAGTGCGAGTGAGCTTAGGAAGCGGAGGCACGCGGGAGCGATGCAGAGCAGAGAACTACCTTACACGGGCGCCCGACACGAAGCAGAGAGCAACTGGCACTCCAACACACATGAAAAACACTGGCTTGACGGAGCTACGCGGGCACTACCTTGACATCCACAGATCTACGTGCGCAGGGAACGAGAGCGCGGGGGAGAAGGGTGAGCAGGTAGAGGGGCATACCGAGCTCACCTATGGCATGGAGAGGAGGTCGGAATCGAGCGGGGGACGATGTTGGTGACGACAGAGCACGATGGCGATCTCTGGGTGCGAGGCAGAGGAAGAAGACGGTCGAGGTCGCCAGAGTACTCGGCCTTGGCGATCCCTTGACGACGGAGACGACACAGAAGGTGCAGGGGATCCTTCCCGCTACACCAAGGCGACGGAGACGCAGTGAGGAGGGGTGAACCCCAGCACGAGCTACAGCTCGACCGAAGCATCGCGGGCGCGGCGACGACAGATGCATGTGCAACCCACCTGGCGGCGGCACGAGGATAAGGGCAAAAGGAGAGGGGAAACCCTAGGGATGGAGGACAACAACTTATAGGGGGGCTGGAGGAACGGCGTCGCCTCGACGTCTGTGAAGAACCTCGTCGCTCCTCACTATTCTCTCTAAAGAAAAGGCACGCCGTCAGGAGCAGCCATCCGTCAGGCGACGGTGATGCTGGGGCTGCGGGAGCTGCACTGGGCTTCCTCTGCTGGGCCAAGGCAAGGCTCAGGTGGCTGAGAGTCCTCTCTCTCCCTCAAAACAGAAGGGTTTCCTTTCTTTCTTTTTTTAAACAAAACAAAACCAACAAAAGCCCCACGGAGAAATAAAAGGATTTTTAGCAAACCAATATTTTTTACACTAAAATAAATGCACCTATTTACAGAAATGAGCTAGCCATTTTTAGCCAAAGCAAATTAATTACTTTAATGAAAATATATTGTTGTTTTATTAAAATACATTAATGACAAAAGTAGGAGGCTTGACATTCAAGTGGTAGGTGACGCAAATGTATCGATAAGAGCGAGACATCTAGCAAAGCAAAAATAGTGTCGAGATCCGGGTACGATCATCTTGTGTGTTGGTTCTTCAGACGGACAAAGAGCTGGGTCCTCGTAGTTGTACTCTCCTGGATCATTGTACTTAGGTTCAACACTCGCGTCTACCCTAGAGAAACAACACCAAATAAACAAATAACCAAGGTGCAATGCACAAACAAGAGGATGCATGATTCATTTGAAGTATTTAACATGGCAATCCTAAGCAAGTCATGTTTCCCATGCAACAGTTAAGTTATTTAGAATTCTGGACATAACCTCATGTTAAGTTGTTTGAACAGACATGATCATGGCAAATATGGATGATTCATGAAGAATCAATGCAAATGCATATGTAAAACGTAGAAAATGGAGTAACGGTTCTCACGCTACGCTCACGGCAAGTTACGAAGACAAAATGCAAGACAAGGAAGGCCATGGGCTATTCCTTGGAATTCCAAGGTAGCCACTGGTTAGGAAATGAAAAACCAATCACAATAGAGCCAAATATCAAGCAAAACAATGGAGCATAGCTCCCACAAGTCACAGCACAACACCACACACATTCTGCCCCAAACAGCAACATAGCAATTCCACAGCAATTATCTAGAGCTACAAGATGTTTCCAACCCCAAACAAAGCATGTACAGAAACTACATAACATGCTTGACAAATCATCCAACTACACAAACTTGAAAGCAAGCAAGTATCACTAATCATGAAGCTCACAAGATGGCATAATGAAATAGATTTTAGGGACTTAGTGAAAATCACAGTTTTCTGGAATTTGAGTTAAGCTGATAGCAAATTGACAGCACAAACAATGATGCTAGAGACCACCTCATGGCATGCAATTTAACAGGATGGTAGAGGACAATACCTACTACTAAACACTAGCACCGAGCTTGAGCTAAAACTCAACAGAACACTTGGTAGCATCCACTCAACATGGCATAAAACTAATAACAGATTCTCACACTTAGAAATATTTAGCATGTTGAAATCATCAACATTTTATTAGCTACTTTGGAGCAAGAATCCCACTTATATGCAAGTTTATCATGTCAAAAGAAAATACAATGGCATAATACTCATAAAACCCTACCACTTACATGTTGACACAATTATCATAGCATGCATGGATTTATTCTTACAAAAATGACAAAATGACATATTGGGACAAAATGACATTTTGCAAAACTTTCTCAAAAGCTAAAACAAATTACACCAATGGATTCCTGGTATTTTTCTACCCCAAATCCATATATCAAACTCATATGTTTGCATAGGAAAAACACGCACAATCTAGCTCGAAAGAAAATGCACAAAACCTACATGACCTATAAGTCAAAAGCTTCCTATTTAGGCCATTGCCAAAAATGCCTATGTCCAGATCTGGACATATCCTAAATGTGGAATTTATTTCTATAAGCAAAATAATTAAAACAATAAATAATCAGGAGGGTCCCACCTGGCAGTGAGCCAGGGCCCCTCTGTGGGCATGACAAGTGGGGCCAGGGCCCACTAGTCATACATACACACACATAGAACACACACAGGGCCACACACCACACACACAGGCACACGCAGATCCACCTGGCCACACAGGATCCAGATCGAACACACACACACACAGCCAGCCGAAAAAAGAAAGGGGGGGCAAGGGGAATCGCACCCCAGACCTCTCGGTCTCTACCCCCGGCGCGCACCACTACGCTATGAACCGGCATCTGACTGAAGGAGGGGCCGCACGCGACATAAATAGAGAAAATAGGGCCTCCTTCTTCTCTCTTCAGCAGGGGAGATGGCGATGCCGCCGACGGCTGCTCCGGCGGACTCCGGCAAGGAAGACCACTGACGGGTGCCGCAGGAGGCGAGGGGATGCCGTTCCGGTGGTCAACTAGCAGCTATACGCACAACAGAGAGGAGCTCGAGCATGAACCCATGCTCGGCTCAGGCACGACAGCAACGGCGAAGGCTACGGAGATGCAGGGCAGAGTGCGAGCGAGCGAGGGAAGCGGAGGCACGCGGGAGCGATGCACAGTAGAGAACTACCATACGCGGGCGCCTGACGCGAAGCAACGAGCAACTGGCACTCCAACACACATGAAAAACACCGGCTTGACGAAGCTACATGGGCACTACCTAGACACGTGCGGATCTACGTGCGCAGGGAACGAGAGCGCGGGGGAGAATGGTGAGCAGGTAGAGGGGCATACCCAGCTCACCTATGGCATGGAGAGGAGGTCAGAATCGAGCGGGGGGGCGATGCTGGTGACGGCGGAGCACGGCGGCGATCTCTGGATGCGAGGCAGGGGAACAAGACTCTCGAGGTCGCGGGAGTACTCGGCCTTGGCAATCCCTCGATGACGGAGATGACGCAGAATGTGCGGGGGTTCCTTCCTGCTGCACCAAGGCGACGGAGACGCAACAAGGAGGGGTCAACCACAGCACGAGCCGCAGCTCGACCGGAGCATCGCGGGCGCGGTGATGGAAGACGCATGGGCAACCCACCTGGCGGCGGTGGCACAAGGAGAAGGGGAAAAGGAGAGGGGGAAACTCTAGGGATGCATGAAGGCAACTTATATGGGGGCTGGAGGAACGACGTCGCCTCGACATTCGTGAAGAACCCCGTCGCTCCTCACTGTTCTCTCTGAAGAAAAGGCAT
Source organism: Hordeum marinum (assembly GCA_022496015.1). Classification (NCBI taxonomy): domain Eukaryota; kingdom Viridiplantae; phylum Streptophyta; class Magnoliopsida; order Poales; family Poaceae; genus Hordeum; species Hordeum marinum. The sequence goes on from CM039676.1 coordinate 297,698,461, forward strand.
GTCGTCAGGAGTAGGCGTCCGTCAGGCGATGACGACGCTGGGGCTATGGGAGCTGTGTTGGGTTGCCTCTGTTGGGCCAAGGCAAGGCCCAGGTGGCTGAGAATCCTCTCTCTCCCTCGAAATAGAAGGGTTTCCTTTCTTTTTTAGCCAAAGCCCCATAGAGAAATAAAAGGATTTTTAGCAAACGAATATTTTTTACACTAAAATAAATGCACCTATTTACATAAATGAGCTAGCCATTTTTAGCCAAAGCAAATTAATTACTTTAATTAAAATATACTGCAGTTTTATTAAAAGACATTAATGACAAAAGTAGCAACAAAAGAAAGAGCTCACTTACTCCACTCTAAACAGTTTACTTAAGCAACAGAACATTTTTAAAGATTTATTAGGCAGGTTTAAATTGATGTCATAAAACAATTGAGAGCAAAAGGGTTTTTGCTTTGATGTTGAAATGGGAAAGGGGTTTTAACTCCACATGCACACACCTCACTCCCAAGAACCTAACACACATAACACTTCAACCACACCACAATCACATCACCACACCCTTGTGCACACAAAACAACATGATGATGAATGCTTATGATGCCATGATGCAAGAATGACATGAAGCAAAAATTTATATTTAGCACAACACATGGAAGGTCCACATGACCTACATGACCAAAATGCCAAGGGGGCACTTGGGCTGTTACAAAGGACCACAACCACTCTACTGCTTCTGCTGCTGAGGAGAACGACACAGAGGTGGAGTAGGAACCCAATACTTCTGCTGCTTAGGTACAATCTGAGAGCTGGACAAAGAAGGATGAGAGTCTCTGAACCACTTCCTTAAGTTCTCCACCCTGAGCTGGACTGCTTCAAACTTTAGAGCCAAGTTATAGAACTGATGAACTCATGAGGCTCGTGCAAGACTAGAGCAATATTAAGGTCATCCCTGAGGCGACCTCTGAAATGATAAATCTTCGCCTTGTCATGAGGAACGTCTTGCTTCACATAGCGGGCCAGATTCTGGATCGTGATGTTATACTGATAGCCAGACGAGTTTCCTTGCTTCAAGTTCCTGAACTTCTCACGCATACCCTCGACAAAGCTCGTCGGGATATGATGAGCTCTGAAGTCACGGCAGAAATCATCCCAACTGAGTGCACGGTCACCTCTGGAATCCTTGTACTGCTGCCACCAATCGGCTGCCTAACCCTTGAACTAGAAGGTCGCGAATCTGACATAGTCCTCTGACTTGACATTGCAGAACTCAAATTGCTTGTTCATGTCATGGAGCCAATCATCTGCATCAAGAGGCTGATCACAACAAGTGAAGGACTTGGAATTGTTTGTGAGGAACTGTTGAGAGTTGTGAAATGCGGCTGATTATTGAAATTCCCTTGATGACCTTGTTGTCCCTGACTCCTCTCTTGCAACAAATTGAGCAACATCTGAGTATTCACATTCATTGCGGCCATCAGACATTGCCAAGCTTTCGGAGGTGGAGGTGGGGGTGGTGGAGGGTTAGACTGCTCCCCATCATCACGACCCGGGTGTCCACAAGTGGCTGCAGCCATCCTGAAGATGGACAAGAATATCAACACATCATTGACAAAGATGATTGAAAGAAGCTTAATCAAATGGCTTCAAATAAATTTGCAACAGAATATCATCAATTGCATTCAAATGGAAAATTAGTAGGAATGCCTTCTGTAGGATCGTGATAACATCATTAGATCTTGAAGCCACTTGAATAAACACAACAAGGTACTGAGCTAAGATGTGCTGAGAACAAATGTATAAACCCTCATACATCTGACAGAAGATGGTCCTAGGTAACAACTAGAATTCCCACCTAAGAACTTCTGTAATCTTTGGTTATGTATCGGGTCCACGGATACACGGAGTTCAATCCATCACTCAACTCCTGGCAGTAATACTACTCTCCAATATATCTCATCCGTCAACACACAACCAGAGGCCTCGGAAATTCATCTACCTTGGACCCTCGTAATCACAATGATACCAAGCATGGCAGTACATCTGGACGTTCTCCCTAGTATTGGGTGACGCTAAACTCCTCTCACCACAAATAGTATTGAACCAATTTCGGACATCCTTTGTCCTGAGGTAATAAGGATACTTAATGATAATGATGTGGCCAGAATTCCTTGGAGCTCTACTCGCCGGAACAAAGTCAATTCATACATGAGTCACCAAGAACAAAACTCCATCAAATCAACATCATATAGTTTCCAAAATACCCGCGTGATCCTAAAACAAATTTGAGTGATAAGAGGGTAGAATTAAAATTCCTAAGTCATAATTCCTCGCCAGAGTATAGAAGAGGAGTAAAAGAAACCTACTCTTTGATATAACTAAACTCAAATAGTTTTCACTAGACTCGCCTTGGCCAAGTTCGATCAAGCAAGGGGCTCCTATGGTCGGTATGGCTCTGATTACCAACTTGTAACGACCAAGATGGGGTGCGATCCCAATTAAGCCTTGAGGTCCTCAATGGGGATAGAAGTGCATCTCGGCGCTTCACAAGTACAGGAATTGTTGCATACATGTAAAGAGGAGATGAGTATAGGAGTTGGCTTACAATCGCCATGTGCAAAATTACAATTCCAAATAATCATTCATACAATCACCCATAAGACAGGGTTCGGCTACGTCCGAAATCTAATGATAAAATAAAGCAATGAAACTGTCTTGCTAGCCAAAGAACACAACCACAAAGCTCCCCTACTCATTCGGATATGTCACTACATACACCCACGTTCTTCATCGTACTCCCACTGGAGCTGGGGCGCCTCAATGGGATAGATCTCATCGGAACCTATACCTGTAGTGTTGTAGTAATCTTTGAGCCACACGGACTCAGCAATCTCATAACCGGGTACCGAAACTATGTAAGCCAATGGGTGAGGAATGGTTAAGTGGTGAGGCTGCAACAAGCACTAAGCATATATTTGAGTGACTAACTTACGAGAGCAACATTAAATATAGTGGACTATGCGGGACGGTCGTGAACTAGAGTGATCACTAAGTGATCTTGAACACCTACTTACATCAATCATAATCCCACCGTGTTCTCTTTCTGTTCATGTTCACGAGCAGAGCCAGTCACGGTTAGGCACACGGTTGGTGTGTTTTATTTGACTTTACATCAAGTTTGTTATAACCGGGTATTAAACAAATTTCTAAGTTGCCACATAACCACGGGTACGGCTTCTTGAAAAGATTAAACCCTATAGGGGTGCTCCAACTCGTCCATCGCAAACTAGACACACGCCGCATGGAATAATCTTGACCGTGGATAACCTGTGATCTCCTTGGAAATTCCGTTGGAAAACCTCAACCTTGAGATAGCCCAAAGTATCCTCGGAATCCCTCGCACAAGACACTCAAGAAAGGTAAAACAAGTCCAGCAAGACCAGCCCGCAGGCCAGATCCCAATAGGAGCCGTGTGTATCTCTTTCTCAGTGCACTACCGGATGAGCATAGTGCACGGAAGCCTGATAGAAATCTCCAGAGTTGCCCCGGGTTGGCTCTGCACACGACTCTAGTTTGGACCAACACTCATGAGGAGCACTGGCTCGGGTTGTTGATTAATTATCCACGGGGTATCTAAGCCCTATGCATTTTTAACTAGGTTGTTAAGCAAATAGTACCAATGTTGGTTCTTGCCAGACAAGATTTATCCCAAAACGAATAGTCAAGGGGGTCCCCATAACAACCCCGAGCATATTAGGAGCCCAAAATGTGGAACATAACACCGATAACAAGTAACTGTGGCGGCAAAAGTGGAACAAAACACCGGGAAAAGGCCAAGCCTTCCACCTTTTACAAAGTGTATAGGTGTATTAAATTAAATAGCAATAAATATTGTGATATCTCCAGTTATCCATGTTATCACATGGAAACAACCTTCACCTGCAACTAAGAACGCTATAAGAGGGGTTGAGTAGCGCTAACTAAGCCAAACAAGGTGTTGCTAGGTAGTGGAGGGTTAGAGGCTTTCATGGAAATTTAGGAGGCTTGACATCTTAGTGGTAACTAACGAAACATAACGGTAAAAGCCAGACATGGAGCATAGCAAAAATAGTGTCGGGATCCGGATACGATCACCTTGCCTGTTGGTTCTTCAAGGGGATAAAGAGCTGGGTCCTCGTAGGCATTCTCTCCGAGATCCTCATACTCAAGCTCGACACTCAGGTCTACCCAAAGATAAACAACACCAAATAAACATACAAACAAAGTGTAATGCGCAACCAAAGATGATGCATGATCAAATTGATGCAAATAACATGGCAACCCTATGCTAGTCATGTTTACCATACAAATATTAAGTTTTTTAGTATTCTGAATAGAACCTCATGTTTAGTTATTTGAACATGCATGAACATGGAAAATATGAATGATCCACGTAAAAACAATGCAAATGCATATGTATAACGTTGCAAACGGAGTAACGGAACTCACAATACACTCACGACAAGGTATGAACGGTAATGGAGACAAAAACAAAGATGAAGAAGCCCATGGGATATTTCTGTTGGGGAACGTCGCATGGGAAACAAAAAAATTCCTACGCACACGCAAACCTATCCATGGTGATGAGCATCTACGAGAGGGAGAGTGGATCTACGTACCCTTGTAGATCGCTAAGCGGGAAGCGTTAAGAAACGCGGTTGGTGTAGTCGAACTTCTTCGCGATCCAAATCGCCGAGCGTCCCGCGATCCAATCATGAACCGTCCCGCGAACACATCATGATCCGTCCCGCGAACTCATCATGATCCATCTCATGATCTTGATCACGATCTCTCCTGTGTACTCATCACGATCCGTTCCGTGATCACATCACGAACCGTCTCGCGATCTCGATCACGGTCTTTCCGATCTAGCGCCGAACGGACGACACCTCCGCGTTCAGCACACGTGCAGCTTGATGATGATCTCCACCGTCTCGATCCAGCGAGAGGAGGTGGAGAGGAGAAAGAGTTCACCGGCAGCGTGACGGCGCTCCGGTGATAGTGGTGGAGCAATTCCGGCAGGGCTTCGCCTAAGCGCTGCAGAAAACCGATCTAGTGGAGAAACTATGCACCGGTGTAACGGGTAGCACGTGGCCGGAAATTCTGTCCAAAAACCACCCAATCCACTAGTATATATAGGAGGAGAGGAGAGGATAGGCAGCCAAGGCCTTTGGGTCGGCCGAAATAGGAGGTGGGAAGCAATCCTACTTCACCTCCAATCCTAGTTGGAGTAGGATTGCCTCCTATTGGCTGATTTTCCACTTTTTTACTTTAGGACTTTGTCTCCTGCGCCATGGTCCTTTGTGGCTGTTTTCCCAGCCCACTAAGGGCTGGTTATTATTCTCCCACAGCCCATGGACCTCTTGGGGTCGAAATACCCCTCCCGGAGGCCTCCCGGTACACTACCGACACTCCCGGTACACTACCGATGAGCCCGAAAATTTTCCGGAAACCAAACTGGGACTTCCTATATATGAATCTTTACCTCCGAACCATTCCGGAGCTCCTCGTGACGTCCGGGATCTCATCCGGGACTCCGAACAAACTTCGGTCACCACCATACATAACTCTACACTATCGAAACGTCACCGAACCTTAAGTGTGCAGACCCTGCGGGTTCGAGAACTATGTAGACATGACCAAGACACCTCTACGGTTAATAACCAATGGCGGGACCTGGACGTCCACATTGGTTCCTACATATTCTACGAAGATCTTTATCGATCGAACCTCTATGTCAAGGATTCAGTTAATCCCGTATAACGTTCCCTTTGTTCTTCGGTATGTTACTTGCCCGAGATTCGATCGTCGGTATCTCCATACCTAGTTCAACCTCGTTACCGGCAAGTCTCTTTACTCGTTTCTTAATACAAGATCCCGCAACTAACAATTAGTCACATTGCTTGCAAGGCTTATTGTGATGTTGCATTACCGAGTGGGCCCCGAGATACCTCTCCGTCAGACGGAGTAACAAATCCCAGTCTCGATCCATGCCAACTCAACAGACACCATCGGAGATACCTGTAGAGCACCTTTATAGTCACCCAGTTACGTTGCGACGTTTGATACACACAAGGCACTCCTCCGATATCTATGAGTTGCATGATCTCATGGTCATAGGAACACATACTTGACATGCGGAAAACAGTAGCAATAAACTGACACGATCCTATGCTACGTTTGCAGTTTGGGTCTTGTCCATCACATCATTCTCCTAATGATGTGACCCCGTTATCAAATGACATCTCATGTCCATGGCTAGGAAACCTTAACCATCTTTTGATCAACGAGCTAGTCTATTAGAGGCATACTAGAGACATGGTTTTGTCTATGTATCCACACATGCATCTAAGTCTCCGATCAATACAATTATAGCATGGATAATAAACGATTATCATGAACAAGGAAATATGATAATAACTAATTTATTATTGCCTCTAGGGCATATTTCCAACAATTTCTTGGTATTCCAAGGATGGCACTGGATTAGAAATGAAAATCTAGCAGTAATAGGACTAAAGATCATGCAAAACCATTGGGTATAGCACACACAAGTCACAAAACAAACAAACACACAATTTGTCCATAAACAGCAACATGTCATCTTGCAACACACACACACACAAGCAGAGCTACAACAAGTTTCAAATCACAAGAAAGGCATGGACATGAAGTATATAGCATGCTCAACAATTCATCTATTAATAGAAACATGAATGGAAGGAAGGATTAATGGCAATTGAGGTCACAAGATGGCATGTTGAAACTGTTTTTAGGGACTTATTGGAAATTCTAGTTTTACATAATCTGAGTTAACATGATGGCATCTTCACAACATCAATTATGTATGCTAGAGGGAATTGCATGGCATGAAAATTAACAGGGTGATAGAGGACAACATGTACTTCAATTAACTATATTATGGCAATGCTACTTCTTGAGCTTGCGTTGGTTTTCACTTGAAGAGGAAAGGGTCATGCGGCAAAGTAGATAAGTATTTCCCTCAGTTGTTGAGAACCAATGTATCAACCTAGTAGGATATACAAGTAAGTACCCAATCTTCACGCCTACACAAACAATCAAACACTTGCACCCAACACTATAAAGGGGTTGTCAATCCCTTCACGGTTATTTGCAAGGATGAGGTTTGATAGAGATAGACACAGAAGATTACTAAAACAAAAAGTAAAACAAAGGCAAAAAGATTGCAGAAAAGTATTTTTGGTATTTTTGGTTTATAGATCTGAAATATAATATGGGAAATAGACCCGGGGGCCATTGGTTTCACTAGAGGCTTCTCTCTTGAAGGAAAATAACACGGTGGGTGAACAAATTACCGTTGAGAAATTGATAGAAAAGTGCATAGTTATGACGATATCCAAGGCAATAATTTTGCATATAGGCATCATGTACATGTCAAGTAGACCGAAACAATTCTGCATCTACTACTATTACTCCAGACATCGACTGACTCTTGCCCGCATCTAGTGTATTAAGTTCATGAAGAACAAAGTAACGCATTCGGTAAGATGACATGATGTAGAGGGATAAACTCAAGCAATATGATGAAAACCGCATCTTTTTATCCTTGATGGAAACAATACAATACGTGCCTCGCTACCCCTACTTTGTCACTGGGTGAGGACACCGCAAGATTGAACCGAAAACTAAGCACTTCTCCCATTGCAAGAATTACCAATCTAGTTGGTCAAACCAAACCAATAACTCGAAGAGACTTGCAAAGATATGAAATCATGCACACAAGAATTCAGATATGAACCAAATAATATTCATAGATAAGCTAATCCCAAACCCACAATTCATTGGATCTCGACAAACACACCACAAATGAGTATTACGTCGGATAGATCTCCATGAAGATCATGAAGAACATGGCATTGAAGCACAAAGAGAGAGAATAAGCCATCTAGCTACTAGCTATGGACCCGAAGGTCTATGGTGGACTACTCACGCATCATCGGAGGGGCAATGGAGTTGATGTAGATGCCCTCCGTGATCGAATTCCCCTCCGTCAGATTACCAAAAAAGGCTCGAAGATTGGATCTCTCGGGGACGGAGGCTTCTGGCAGCGGAAAAGTATTTTCGTGGCTCCCTCTTGTATTGGGGGAATATTTGGGAATTCATAGGCCAAAGAATAGGGTTAGGAGACTTTCTAGGGGGCCACAAGCCTGCCAGGCGTGACCAGGGGTAGTGGTTGCACCCCCTGGCTTGTGACCTCCTCGGAGGTCTCTTGCCTTCCCCTCCAAGTCTGGTACATGTCTTCTGGTGCAAGAAAAATCATCACGAAGGTTTCATTCCATTTGGACCCAGTTTAATATTCCTTATCTGCAATACTCATAAATAAGGAAAAAACAGAAACTGGTACTAGGGTATAAATTAATAGGTTAGCTCCAAAAATAATATAAAATAGCATATTAATGCATATAAAACATCCAAAACAGATAATATAATAGCATGGAACAATCTAATATTATAGATATGTTCGAGACGTATCAAGCATCCCCAAGCTTAATTCCTGCTCGTTCTCGAGTAGGTAAATGATAGAAAGAGAATTTTTGATGTGGAATGCTACCTAACATATTTATCCATGTAATATTATTTATTGTGGCATGAATGTCCAGATCCATAAGACTCAAAACAAAAGCTTAATGTTTACATAAAGACAATAATATTTCAAGCATACTAAGAAAGCAATTGTATCTCTTCAAAATATAATGGCCAAAGAAAGTTATGCATACAAAATCATATAGTCTGGCTATGCTCCATCTTCCACACACAGAGTATTTATATCATGCACAACCCCGATGACAAGACAAGCAATTGTGTCACACCTTTTATGTTCTCAAACTTTTTCAACTCTCACGCAATACTTGAGTGTGAGCCATGGATATAACACTATAGGTGGAATAGAATATGGTGGAGGTTGTGAAGAAAAAGGAGAAGATAGTCTCCCATCAACTAGGTGTATCAACAGGCTATGGAGATGCCCATTAATAGATGTGAGTGAGTAGGGATTTCCATGCAACAGATGCACTAGAGCTATAAGTGTATGAAAGCTCAAAAACAAACTAAGTGGGTGTGCATCCAACTTGCTTGCTCATGAAGACCAAGGGAAATTTGAGGAAGCCCATCATTGGAATATACAAGCCAAGTTATATAATGAAAGATTCCCATTAGTATATGAAAGTGACAAAATAGGAGACTCTCTATCATGAAGATCATGGTGCTTCTTTGAAGCACAAGTGTGGAAAAAGATAGTAGCATTGTCCCTTATCTATCTTTCTCTCATTTTTTCTCTTTTGGTGGGCATCTATGGCCTCTTTTTTTATTTGGGATTCATTGGCCTCTTTTATTATTTGTAAAGTCCGGAGACTCATACCAACTTGTAAGGGAATCATAGCTTCCATCATCCTTTTCTCTCACGGGACAACGCTGTAATAATGATGATCATCACACGTTTATTTACTTACAACTCAAAAAATTACAACTCGGTATCTAGAACAAAATATGACTCTATATGAATGCCTCTGGTGGTGTACCGGGATGTGCAATTATCTAGCATAGCAAATGACATCAAAAAAATGGACAAGCCATGAAAACATCATGCTATCTATCTTACGATCATGCAAACCAATATGAAAATGATGGTGCGTGTCATAATAACCAGAATGATGGAAGTTTCATGGAAATATATCTCCGAATGGCTATGGAAATGCCATAATAGGTAGGTATGGTGGCTGTTTTTAGGAAGGATATATGGTGGGTTTAATGCACCGGCGAAAGTTTTGCGGTACTAGAGAGGCTAGCAAAAGTGGAAGGGTGAGAGTGCATACAATCCATTGACTCACATTAGTCATAAAGAACTCACATACTTATTGCAAAAGCCTATCAGTCACTGAAGCAAAGTATCAGACGCATGCCCCTAGGGGATAGGTTGGTAGGAGCAAACCATCGCGTGCTCCCGACCCTCACACAAAGGCTAACAATCAATAAACAAATCATGCTCCGACTTCCTTACATAACGGTTCACCATACGTGCATGCTACGGGAATCACAAACCTTTACACAAGTATTTTTACCAATTCACAATTACTTCCTAACATGACTCCTAATATTACTATCTTTATATCTCAAAACTTTATGGAAGGAATCAAACTTCTCATAATACTCAATGCACTTTATATGCATTTTTATTATATCCCTCTTGGATGCCTATCATATTAGGACTAAATTCATAACCTAAACCAATTACCATGTTGTTTAAAGACTCTCAAAATAATATAAGTGAGGTACGAGAGTTCATTATTTCTATAAAACGAAACACCACCGTGCTCTAAAAAGATATAAGTGAAGCACTAGAGCAACATTGCCTAGCTCAAAAGATCAAAGTGAAGCACAAAGAGTATTATAATAAATTCACGATTCATGCGTGTCTTTCTCACAAGATGTGTGCAGCAAGGATGATTGTGGAAAATTAAAAAGCAAAGACTCATATCATACAAGACGCTCCAAGCAAAACACATATCATGTGGTGAATAAAAATTATAGCCGCAAGTAAATTTACCGATGGATTGAAGACGAAAGAGGGGATGCCTTCTGGGGCATCCACAAACTTAGGATTTTTGGCATCATTGATTCCTTGGGGTGCCTTGGTCATCCCCAAGCTTAGTCTCTTGCCACTCCTTATTCCATAGTCCATAAAATCTTTACCCAAAACTTGAAAACTTCACAACACAAAACTCAACAGAAAACTCGTGAGATCCGTTAGTATAAGAAAATAAATCACCACTTTAGGTACTATTGTTGTCGGATTTCGGGCTCCGCAAAACCCTTAATATTCGAACACAGGGGCGTGTGCGAAGATCCCCTGCAGCCTTGCCCAACCTAGCTTGCTACTCGATGAATGCAATAGCAAACTCGCAAGAAGATGATGGAGAAGATGGACACGACAGTTTACCCAGGTTTCGGCCGCTGCGAAGCATAATACCCTACTCCTGCTTTGGTGGATTGCCTCTCGAGGAGGTGGTGTGTATAAACTTGTACAATGTTCTAGGGCCTCATGAGGGCTCCCTTTGATGTGTTCGAGGCTCTCTACGGCCCGATGGTGGGTGGATGACGGAATGGATCGGGGGTCCCCTCTACGGTGCAACATATCCTCTATATATAGTGGAGGATCGGGTCCTCTTCCCTTATCACAATGGCAGGAAGGGATCCCACAATGGACAATTTTGAAGGGGGGCAAGAGTACGTGCTTGCCCTTCCCAAAGGCGGTCCTCACGTGCAAAGTAGCTGTCGATGGCGCAGGGATGAGCTCAGCAATGACATCCACCCTCTAGGGCGGGTGGCTGTGGTCTTGTTGCACCGGAATGGAAACCTTTGGGGGTGCTTTGGGAACCCGCATACGTCCTTGCTCCCTTTTGCACCAAAGGGTAATCTACACCGCCTAGCGCTGGCGCCCGCCTGTCCTTCCTTGCGTCACCCTTGACTCCCGAGGTCAGGCCTTGCACAGAGATCTCCGCCGTTCCGGAGGGGGCCTAAGGAGGCCCCTCCTTCGTTGTTCCTGACGCTGCTCCTCCTCGCGAGGGCCTTGTCTTGAGTGAGACCACGCCTAGCTGCATCCGGTCGATGAAGTGGGCCAAGCCCTAGGCCGCAGGCAGGCAAGTCTAGGTACCCCCATTCCTAGAATGTCGACAATAGCCCCCGGGTCCATGGCGCACGTGAGCTAGCCTCAGGGAGAAGCCTCGGGGTTGGCTTGGAGCGCCGCGGGCCCCAAACGCCTGCGGTCTAGGCTCAACGCGCATCACGCAGTTGGTGTCGGGTGTCCTTTGCCCCTTCGGCCTCCACTCGTATCGACAAGAGCCTGACTCCCAACACCGGTCCATTACTGCTCCCTTACTCGCGCACCTGCTCTTGCTTTCTAGGTCTCCAGCTCTACCAGGCATATCCCCAGATCCGGCGCCGCTCTAACCTTCTCCTTGTTGCCCCCATCCCGCATGCTTTCTTGATGGCGCCTTTCCGTAATAAAAAGCTAGAGGCGTAGGGCTCCGCCCCTGCCCCCATCTCGCCGGCGCTCTTGGGGTCTACCCTTGCCAAGGATGAGGACCTCCTCCCAGTGCTCCCATGGACAGTGGACTGGTCCAACGAGCAGGGGCGGACCTTGATTTGAGGTGACTCCTTAGTGAAGCATCCCTCGCCTGAAACAGTCTACCCCTTCTTCCTCCATAGCGTCTTTGCCGGGCTCGTCCCGCCCTTCTCCGCGTTCTTCACCGCCATCCTCGACCACTACCGGATCCAGGCCCTTCATCTTCAACCCAACTCCATCTTGCTCCTGTCTGTGTTTGCTTTCTACTGGGAGGCCTTTGTGGGCGTGTGGCCTTCGGTGGCCCTGTTCCGCCATTTCTTCAGCTTGCGTCTGCACGATGGCGCCCAGCGGTCGGCGTGTGTCTCCTTTGTCGCGGTCCAAAGCGGCAACATGCTCTTGAAAGCCGGGAAGAAGGTGGAGAACTTCAGGCACTGCTGGGTCCTCATGGATCTCAAGAGCACCAACCCTCAGTTGGATCTATCGCAAGGGCTGCCGAAGAAGTCCCCTACGTGGAGCTCCGCGAAGCTTTCTAACCCTTGAGCTGGGCCTGTTCGAGAGCGCTTCTCCCGCCACATCAGCGCCAGGAAGATGACCGGGGGATGATAGTGAAGGAGTTCTTGGCGCAGCGCCTGGCTCCCCTCCAGGCCCATTCTAGGCCCTTGTGGGACTATCAGGGCCATGGCGACAACCTCATGCTTCGGTAAGCGCGCATAACCCCCGAGGAACTGAGCAGGTCTGTGGAGACCCTACTCAATGGCGACTCAGGTGGCCTTCCTGTGGCCTACGCCCCGCTGTACTGCCGTGACAACAGGGCATAGCTGGTTGCCAAGATGCCTATCTTCAATGAACTCGGGCTTCTTCCTACGGAGGGCCTTGGTTCCCCGGTGATGGTATCCTCTGGTGACACCTCGTGCGGCGAGGACTCGAAGAAGACCGCCGACGATGGCCTGGCAGGGCTATATCCCCCGTCGCAGGGCACCCTCCTACACGAGCTTGAGGATGACGACGATGCTGGTGAAGTTTCTGGTGCGGCCTCCACCCGCGTTGCCAAGGTCCCAGAGGGCTCGGGCCGGCCCCTCGTGCCATGCGGTCCGCCTACGTGACGACTTCCCGGAAGCACGGGGAGGAGGCTTCTTCAGTGCACCCCGCCTCCGCGGGAATGGTGGCCGAAGTGCGGGGCTCGCCCTTGCTCGAACCGCAACCCATGGGCGAGGCGAGCGCGGCCGCGACCACGATGGTCTCTCCGGCGGCCGCCCTCACGGGCGGTGCCCCAGCTTCTCCGCACGATGGCGCCCCCGCCAAGGTGGGCTTGGGTGCCTTCGTCGCTGCCGGAGCGGAGGGAAAGAGGAAGTGGGTCAACGTGGAGGAGTAAGTGGTCCGGCTTGTCTTGGCTCGCATTCCTGTGGCTTGTGCGTTGAGGCCCTTCCTTTTGTTTTGTGACCAGGGATGCTTCTATGCCTAAGATGAAGTGGAAGAATGTGGGCGTTAAGCCGAAGGCGACTTCTGACGCGCCGCCTGCCCCCGCCAACATGCCGTCGCTTGCTGCTGAAGGCGTGGAGGCTCGTGAGTCTGCCTCCCTAGTCATCGTCGCAGAGCCCCTTGAGCCCCTAGTGCCCACCGGTGTGGTTGCTCCTGCCCTTGAGAGCATGATGGCGCCGATGTCGGGGGGGGGGGGGCTAGACTTGCAAATTCCCTACCACCGCAGTATACGACCGGAAACCAAGGACGCAACTACAGGGCAAGGCCTTGATACCCCTTATGCTGACCGGAAACCAAGGACAACATCGAGGGGGTGAGTGGTTATGTGACCGGTAAGGCTCCTGAGGCGTGATGCTCAGGAACCCCCTTTGATGCCAGAGCGACTCCCGGTCTGCCCTGTTTGCTGTTGCCTCAGGGGGCCGTGGGGCCTCCCGAGACTTCATGGCGGGGCACCGCGTGGCGGCTGGGGCCCCGAGCGAGGGTCAACTTCCCCAAGATGCAAACCCTTGAGGCGACAGGTCCTTGCACCCCAGCTCCAGGGTGCACCAGGAAGGGCCATAATGCACAACCCCTCGCAACTCACCAACACAAAGGGGGGGGGTTCAGCACATTCACGCCAGCAAGGAGCCATGCAAGCGAGGCAGAACGTTAGAAAGCAGACCAAATACATGAGAAACTAGTGAAATACGCATAAAAGAGGCGACTGCAGGGGGTGCCCTGATCATCTGAGGATAATGCGGCCCAATGGGCACCCTCAAACAGAGTAAACGAAAAGATTACATGGCAACAACCAACAAAAAGGGTCACCTGGCGGCCATGCCACCGAAGAGCCGAAGCTGCCGTCTTAGCCTGATGTTTCACATCCACGAGTGCGACCTTCATGGTTCCATCGTCTCCTGAGGTTTGAAACCTTCACCAGGTCCGAGTATCTCCTCCAACTCCTCGTCACGCCTCACCAGGCAAGGCACGAGCATGGCTCGGTAAAGGCACTGGAACATGATGCCTGCGTTCGCCAGTATGAAGGGCATGCGGACGTAGGCGTTCGGGTTGACCCAGCCATGATCAGAACGTGCTGGCTAGAAGGGGCCATGGGATGCAGCATTGTTAATCGTGAGCGAGTTGACGCAGACGCACGACGGCGGCTGCGATTGATGGTGCTGGGTTGCCCTCGCCTTGCACGGCCTGTGCTTCTCGAAGCTCCTCGATCACTCTGATGATGGACTCTTGTGAGCTCGGCGCCCCGTGCCGTGCCTTCAGGTTGTGCTTGAGCGCCTCTCTTGTCTCACCGACCGGGCCTGAAGCTCCCTAGGTGAGATCCCCCGAGCCGCCCTAAGAGTGGCGCCGAGCGCGTCTTCCTATGCGATGGGGGGAGGGGCCCCATCCTTGGGCACGGGGCTCGAGGTCCCCGGGCGCCCCGAGGAAGTGAGCTTCTTCTTATTCTTGTGCAGGTCCCTACAGGGCGGGGAGTCCTCGTCGTCCAAGCATTCGGACGTTGGGGCGTGGTAAGCACGCTCGAGGGTGTAGATAGCATCCTTCTCGTCGCAAGAAATGCTGATAACGCCACCGCTCCCTGGCATCTTGAGGATGTTGTAGCCATGGTGGGTCACTGCCATGAACTTGGCAAGGGCTGGCTACCCGAGGATCACGTTGTATAGAAGGTGGATGTGCGCGACGTCGAAGATGATGATCTCGGTGTGGTAGTTCTGGCGCCCATCGAAGGTGATAGACAAACGCACCTGCCCGATGGGCACGGGGGATCCGTTCGTGACCCCTAAGAAAGGCTTGCTCGGCATGAGCTGATCATACGGTATCTGGAGGGTCTCAAAGGTCTCAATGGAGAGGATGTTGAGCCCCGCTCCACTATCGATGAGGGTCTTGGTGACGAGGACGTTGCTGATGGTTGGAGTGCATAGCATTGGGAGCTTGCCGGCCATGGCCGAGCACCTGAGCTGGTCCCTCGAGTCGATGGTGACGGCGGTCTGGGACCAATTGATGGGACGCATGGCTTCGTGCTTCGGGAGAGCTGCGTTCACCTCATGTGCGAATTGCTTGAAGGCTTGGTTTGATGCGGGGGTCTGGGCACTGCCCAGGATACAAGGCACGACCCTTATCTCCTGGAATCCCCCAGCCCCGTCGTCCTGCCTGTCCTCTTCGTTCCTTCTGGCTGGAGGTGGTAGCGGTGGTAGGCCGACCTCACGAGGGCGAACCTCGCGAGCCTGGCCGCGTCGCGACCCCTATGGAGGGTCGTCGCGCCAGCTGTACTCACGAGGCTAGTCGCGCAGGCGGTCGTACCGAGCCTGATCACGCCAGCGGTCCTCCTGAGGCTTATTGCGCGACCCATACTGAGTTTCCCGGTTGTCCTAGCGGCCTCCTCTGCTACCACCGCGGTGTCTGAAGCCTCGGTCAGCTCGTCCCGGATGGCTGCTGAAGTGCTCGACGCAGATCAACCTGAGTTCCTGGCAATCGGCAGTGTCATGGTTGTTGGTGCCATGGAAGATGCAGGTGGGCCTTCCTCCTATGGGGTGTTCCTTGCCCTGGATGCGCTTCGCCTCGGGTTCGGCTGCAAGCACGACTAGGGCCTTGTGCTTCACCTCCTTAGCCTTTGTCTTCTTTTCTTCTGGCCCCGCCGCTGGAGGCCCGCGGAGTGACAGGCGGCCCTCCTCTGCCTTGGTGCACTTGTTCACCAAATTGAAGATCTCCAGGGCGGAGCACAGTTCATCATTCATGGCGACCTCCTCCTTCATCCTGAGGTTGGTGACTCCGTCGATGAATGCTGATATGATGGCTTCATCTGAATCCCTTGGGATCTTGAGGCGCGTGGTTGTGAAGCGTTGTATAAACTGATGCAGGGTCTCTCCCTCCTGCTGCTTGATTCTCCGCAGGTCGTTGACAGTGGGCGCACGATCGCGGGTGCCTTGGAAGTTGACAATGAAGTGTTTGCGCGGGCTTTCCTAGGAGGTGATACATGCCTTCGAGAGATTGAAGAGCCAGGAGAGTGCGCCGCCCTTGAGCGCCATGGGGAACCAACACGCCATGATCTTGTCGTCTCCTCCAGATGCCCGATTGCTCAGGGAGTAGATCTGCAGGAACTCTGTTGGATCTGGGGTACCGTCATAGTGCGATGGCAGGTCGGGCTTGAACTTGCAAGGCCACACAGTTGGGTAGAGCTCCAGGGCAATAGCAAGGCACTCCACCGGCTCGACGGGTGCTGCGTGCGCGGGAGGGTCCTGGCCTCGACGCTCCCGTGAGGCCTCCTGGAGCGGTATCCGGTCATGGTGCTGGGTCGGTAGCGCGGGGAACGTGCGTGCGGCAACGCGAGGCCGAGGAACCACTTGGCAGCTCACCTCATCTCCCAGCGTTTCCTGTGGTTTGCATGGTCAGTCGCGGGGGCGCGCTTCCCGCCTGGGCTCGAGGTCGGCATCACGTCGCGGTGGTGGAGGCTGCATGTCATGCGCCACATCATCTGCCATGGATGGTTGTGGCCGAAGCGAGTTGGAGAGCGCCAAAGCGTTGTCGGCAGCGCTGATGAGCTCCGCGATGCGCCGAAGCCATTCGTCGAAGTGGTCAGGGGCGGGACGGTAGTGAAGTAGTTTGTTAGCCATGGTGAGCGCACCCTAGCCGCGCACCGACCTGTGCCGAACATGGGAGGATGACCCGGAAGCTGGGACGATCGACGAAGTGGTGGTGTGGTCGTCGCGCTACGTGGTGACCGGCTAGGAGGAGTCCTGCTGCTCGTGGGCGTCGGGGCCCGCGGCGTCGTTCGCCACAGGCGAGGGTGACCTTCGCGCACCCGCGTGGCCCACCGGAGCCGTCTGGGTGATGCGGGTGGCTTGGCGCTCAGCGCGAGCTCGGCGAGCGTCATACGTCGGAGCAGCAAGGTGGGAGAAGATCTTGGCTCGAGGGAGACTCCGACGCGCCCCCTACCTAGCGTGCCAAATATCAGATTTCTGGCTCCGCGAAACCCTTAAGATTCAAACACAGGGGCGTGTGCGAAGATCCCCTTCAGCATCGCCCAACCTAGCTTGCTACTCGGTGAATGCAACAACAAACTCGCATGATGACGAGGGAGAAGATGGACACGACAGTTTACCCATGTTCGGGCCG
The DNA here is from genome assembly GCA_022496015.1 of Hordeum marinum. NCBI lineage: Eukaryota > Viridiplantae > Streptophyta > Magnoliopsida > Poales > Poaceae > Hordeum > Hordeum marinum. The sequence goes on from CM039676.1 coordinate 297,716,174, forward strand.
CTGCGAAGCGTAATACACTACTCCTGCTTTGGTGGATTTTCTCTCGAGGGAGTGGTGTGTATGAACTTGTACAATGTCTAGGGCCTCATGAGGGCTCCCTTTGATGTGTTCGAGGCTCTCTGTGGCTCGGTGGTGGGTGGATGATGGAATGGATCAGGGGTCCCCTCTATGGTGCAACCTATCCTCTATATATAGTGAAGGCTCAGGTCCTCTTCCCTTATCACAATGGCAGGAAGGGATCCCACAATGGCCAATTTTGAAGGGGACAAGAGTACGTGCTCGCTCTGCCCAAAGGTGGTGTTCGCCTGCAAAGTAGCTGTCGATGGCGTAGGGATGGGCTCATCAATGACATTCGCCCTGCGGGGCGGGTGGCTGTGGTCTTGTTGCACCGGAATGGAAACCTTTGGGGGTGCTTTGGGAATTCGCATACGTCCTTTCTCCCCTTTGCACCAAAGGGGAAACTGCCCCGCCTGGCGCGCTGGTGCCCACCTGTTCTTCCTTGCGTCACCCTTGACTCCCGAGGCCGGGCCTTGCACAGAGATCTCCGCTGCTCTGAAGGGGGCCTGAGGAGACCCCTCCTTCATCGTTCCTGACGCCGCTCCTCCTTGCGAGGTTAGGGCCCTCGCGAGGGCCTTGTCTTGAGTGAGACCACGCTTGGCCGCATTCGGTCGATGAAGTGGGCCAAGCCCTGGGCCGCAGGCAGGCAAGTTTGGGTACCCCCGTTCCCAGAACGTCGACAGTTGTGAACTCATTCTTTATTTATATTGGTGTAATATCTACTTTATTCCAACTTTTCAACGGTTCATACCAAAAGATACGACCCATAGATACATCAAAATAGGTAAACAACACAAAGAAAACAGAATCTGTCAAAAACAAAACAGTCTGTAGCAATCTAGAAACTTGATATACTTCTGTAACCTTAAAAATCTGAACAACTCGGACAACCTGGTAAATTTGTATATTAATCTTGTTTAAAAAATTCAGACTCGTTCAATGCTCTGATAAATTTATAAAATTCTTGGACTGGACACAAAAGTTTCTGTTTTTTAGCAAGATCAAATCAACAATCACCATAGACCATCCCAAAGGTCTTACTTGTCTCAAACACTAATTAAAACACCAAACAAAATTAGTACAGAGGTAATAATTTCTAAAACACTCAAAAACAGAAGCAAAAACAGAAACATAAAAATAAAATTGGGTTGCCTCACAACAAGCGCTATTGTTTAACGCCCCTAGCTAGGCATAACGTAATAGATCTAGCTATTGTCATATTTGGTATGCAATCCAAAAGTATATCTCACAATATATTCGTAAGGAAATTTTATTTTATTTCTAGGAAAGTGTTCCATGTCTTTCCTTAATGAAAATTGGAATCTAATGTTTCCTTCTTTCATATCAATAATTGCACCAATCGTTATTGTTGGAAATATGCCCTAGAGGCAATAATAAATTAGTTATTATCATATTTCCTTGTTCATGATAATCGTTTATTATCCATGCTATAATTGTATTGATCGGAGACTTAAATGCATGTGTGGATACATAGACAAAACCATGTCCCTAGTATGCCTCTAATGGACTAGCTCGTTGATCAAAGGATGGTTAAGGTTTCCTAGCCATGGACATGAGATGTCATTTGATAACGGGATCACATCATTAGGAGAATGATGTGATGGATAAGACCCAAACTACAAACATAGCATATGATCGTGTCAGTTTATTGCTACTGTTTTCTGCATGTCAAGTATATGTTCCTATGACCATGAGATCATGCAACTCACGGATATCGGAGGAGTGCCTTGTGTGTATCAAACATCGCAACGTAACTGGGTGACTATAAAGGTGCTCTACAGGTATCTCCGATGGTGTTTGTTGAGTTGGCATGGATCGAGACTGGGATTTGTTTCTCCGTGTGACGGAGAGGTATCTCAGGGCCCACTCGGTAATACAACATCACAACAAGCCTTGCAAGCAATGTGGCTAAGTGTTAGTCACGGGATCTTGTATTACGGAACGAGTAAAGAGACTTGCCAGTAACGAGGTTGAACTAGGTATGGAGATACCGACGATCGAATCTCGGGCAAGTAACATACCGAAGAACAAAGGGGACGTTATACGGGATTAACTAAATCCTTGACATAGAGGTTCGACCGAAAAAGATCTTCGTAGAATATGTAGGAACCAATGTGGATGTCCAGGTCCCTCCATTGGTTATTGACCGTAGAGGTGTCTCGGTCATGTCTACATAGTTCTCGAACCCGCAGGGTCTGCACACTTAAGGTTCGGTGACGTTTCGGTAGTGTAGAGTTATGTATGGTGGTGACCGAAGTTTGTTCGGAGTCCCGGATGAGATCCCGGACATCACGAGGAGCTCCGGAATGGTCCGGAGGTAAAGATTCATATATAGGAAGTCCCAGTTTGGTTTCCGGAAAAGTTTCGGGCTCATCGGTAGTGTACCGGGAGTGCCGGTAGTGTACCGGGAGTGCCGGTAGTGTACCGGGAGGCCTCCGGGAGGGGTATTTCGACCCCAAGAGGTCCATGGGCTGTGGGAGAATAATAACCAGCCCTTAGTGGGCTGGGAAAATAGCCACAAAGGCCCATGGCGCAGGAGAGAAAGTCCTAAAGCAAAAAGTGGAAAATCAGCCAATAGGAGGCAATCCTACTCCAACTAGGATTGGAGGTGAAGTAGGATTTCTTCCCACCTCCTATTTCGGCCGACCCAAAGGCCTTGGCTGCCTCTCCTCTCCTCTCCTCCTATATATACTAGTGGATTGGGTGGTTTTTGGACAGAATTTCCGGCCACGTGCTACCCGTTTCACCGGTGCACAGTTTCTCCTCTAGATCGGTTTTCCGCAGCGCTTAGGCGAAGCCCTGCCGGAATTGCTCCACCACCATCACCGGAGCGCCGTCACGCTGCCGGTGAACTCTCTCTCCTATCCACCTCCTCTTGCTGGATCAAGACGGTGGAGATCGTCATCAAGCTGCACGTGTGCTGAACGCGGAGGTGCCGTCCGTTCGGCGCTAGATCGGAAGGACCGTGATCGAGATCGCGAGACGGTTCGTGATGAGATCGTGGAACGGATCGTGATGAGTTCGCGGGACAGATCGTGATCAAGATCGTGAGACGGATCGTGATGAGATCGCGGGACGGATCGTGATGAGTTCACGGGACGTATCGTGATTGGATCGCGGGACGGATCGTGATGAGATCGCGGGACGCTCGGCGATTTGGATCGCGAAGATGTTCGACTACACCAACCGCGTTTCTTAACGCTTCCCGCTTAGCGATCTACAAGGGTATGTAGATCCACTCTCCCTCTCGTAGATGCTCATCACCATGGATAGGTTTGCGTGTGCGTAGGAAAATTTTTGTTTCCCATGCGACGTTCCCCAACAGTGGCATCATGAGCTAGGTTGATGGTTCGATGAGATCTCGAGTAGAACACAAAAGGTTTGTGGGCGTTGATGCTTAGATTGCTTCCTCCCTTGGTCGTATTTTGGTTCAGCGGGATTGTGAGATGAAGCGGCCCGGACCAACATTACTCGTACGCTTACGAGAGACCGGTTCCCTCGACGCAACTTGTTGCCTAGATGGCTTGCGGGTGACAGTTTCTCTCACTTTAGTTGGATCGGATTCGACAAAGGCGGTCCTTGAGAAGGTTGAAAAGCAAACTAGTGTATCACCGTTGTGGTTTATGCGTAGGTGAGAATCGTTCTTGCTAGATACCCATAGCAGCCACGTAAAACATGCAACAACAATTAGAGGACGTCTAACTTGTTTTTGCAGGGTATGTTGTGATGTGATATGGCCAATTACATGATGAGATATATGTGATGTATGAGATGATCATGTGATGTATAGAATTTCACGACTTGCATGTCGTTGAGTACGGCAACCGGCAGGAGCCATAGGGTTGTCTTTAATTATTGTATGACCTGCGTGTCAATCATTAAGCGCTATGTAATGCTTTACTTTATCGCTAAGCAGTAGCAATAGAAGTAGAAGCAGGGCTGGCGCCACAACCCCAATGGCAACACATTGATGGAGATCAAGATGATGGAGATCATGGTGTTGTGCCGGTGACGATGGAGATCATGCCGGTGTTTCGAAGATGGAGATCTTAAACACAAGTTCATGGCCATATCATGTCACTTATGAATTGCATGAGATGTTAATCCTTTTATGCACCTTGTTTTGCTTAGTACGGCGGTAGCATTATAAGGTGATCCCTCACTTGAATTTCAAGATGAACTGTGTTCTCCCCGAGTGTGCACCGTTGCGAAAGTTCGTCGTGTTGAGACACCACGTGATGATCGGGTGTGATAGACTCTACGTTCACATACAACGGGTGCAAGCCAGATTTGCACGCGCAGAACACTCGGGTTAAACTTGACGAGCCTAGCATGTACAGACATGGCCTCGGAACACGAGAGACCGAAAGGTCGAACATGAGTCATATAGTAGATATGATCAACATAATGATGTTCACCATTGCAGCCACCTCAACTCACGTGATGATCGGACTTGAGTTGGTGAATTTGGATCATGTATCACTCGAATGATCGGAGGGATGTCAATTTGAGTGGGAGTTCTTAAATAATATGATTAATTGAACTCATTATCATGAACATAGTCAAAGTGTCTTTGCAAATTATGTTGTAGATTACTAGCTCGCGTTGTGGCTCCCTTGTATTTTTATATGTTCCTAGAGAAATAGAATTGAAAGATGTTGGTAGCAATATTGCGGACTGGGTCCGTGATCTGAGGATTGTCCTCATTGCTGCACAGAAGGCTTATGTCCTTAATGCACCGCTCGGTGCGCCACCCCCTCTAGCGTCGTCTATAGATGTTGTGAACATCTGACAGGCACGTTTCGATGACTACTTGATAGTTTTGTGCGTCATGCATTACGGCTTAGAATTGAGGCTCCGAAACGTTTTGAACGTCACGGAACATATGAGATGTTCTAGGGGCAGAGATTGTGATCTCAGGCTCGTGCCTGTGTTGCGAGATATGAGATCTCCAACAAGATTCTTTGCCTGTAAGATGAAGGAGAATAGCTCAATCGTTGAGCATGTACTCAGATTGTCTGGGTACTACAATCGCTTGAATCAAGTGGGAGTTGATCTTCCAGATAAGATAGTGATTGATATAGTTCTCCAAGTCACTGTCACTAAAGCTACTAGAACTTAAGTGATGAACTATAATACACCAGGGATAGAAGTATTGATCCCTGAGCTGTTCGCGATGTTTGACACCGCGAAGGTAGAAATCAAGAAGGAGCGTCAAGTGTTGATGGTTAATCAAACCACTAGTTTCGAAAAGGGCAAGATCAAGGAGGGAAACTTCATGGATAGCAAGTCAGTTGCTGCTCCAGTGAAGCAACCCAAAGTTGAACTCAAACCCGAGACTAAGTGCTTCTATTATGAGGTGAGAGGTCGCTGAAGCGGAACAACCCTAGATACTTGGTAGATAAGAAGGCTGGCAACATTGATAGAAGTATATTTGATATACGAGTTACTAATGTGTACCTTGCTAGTACTCTTAGTAGCACCTGGGTATTGGATACCGGTTCGGTTGCTAAATGTTAGTAACTCGAAATAAAAGCTACGGAATAAACGGAGAACTAGCTAAGGGTGAGGTGACGATATGTGTTGGAAGTGTTTCCAAGGTTGATGTGATCAACATCGCACGCTCTCTCTACCTTCAGGATTAGTGACGAACCTAAATAAATGTTATTTGGTGTTTTGCGTTGAGCATGAACATGATTAGATCATGTTTATTGCAATACGGTTATTCATTTAAGTTAGAGAATAATGGTTATTCTGTTTACATGAATAATACCTTCAATGGTCATGCACCCAGTGAGAATGGTTTGTTGAAATCTTGATCGTAGTATTACACATGTTCATAACATTGATGTCAAAAGATACAAAGTTAATAATGATAGTACCACATACTTGTGGCACTGCCGCTAAATGTCATATTGGTATAAAGCGCATGTAGAAACTCCATGCTGATGGATATTTGGACTCATTCGATTTCGAATCGGTTGAGACATGCGAACCATGCCTCTTGGGCAAGATGACTAAAGGACCCCGTTGGATGGAGCGGGCAAGTGATTCATTGGAAATGATACATGTTGATGTATGCAATCTAGTGAGTCTTGTAGTGTGCAGTGGATATCGTTATTTTCTTACCTTCACTGATGATTTGAGTAGATATAGTGTATATTTACTTAATGAAACACAAGTCTGAATCGTTTGAAAGGTTCAAGCAAATTCAGAGTGAAGTTTAAAGATCATCGTGACAAGAAGATAAAAATGACTGCGATATGATCGTGGAGGTGAATATCTGAGTCACGAGTTTGGCATACAACTTAAGACAATGTGAAAGTTGTTTCACAACTAAACGCCACCTGGAACACCATAGTGTGATGGTGTGTCCGAACATCATAGTTATGCTCTATTGGACATGGTGCGTGCTATGATGTCTCTTGTCGTTTTACTACTATAATTTTGGGGTTATGCATTAGAGACAACTACATTCACTTTAAATAGGGCACCATCTAAATCCGTTGAGATGACACCATATGAATTATGGTTTGATAGAAACCTAAGCTGTCGTTTCTTAATACTTGGGGCTGCGGCACTTGTGTGAAAAATGTTTTCACCTAATGAGGTCGAACCCAAGGCGGACAAATGCATCTTCATAGAATACCCTAAGATCAGTTGGGTGAACCTTCTATCTCAGATCCGAGTGCAAAGTGGTTGTTACTAAAACGGATCCTTTCTCGAGGAAAGGTTTCTCTCGAAAGAATTGAGTGGGAGGAAGATAGAACTTGATGAGGTTGTTAAACCTTTGTTCAACCAGAGAGTAGCGCAGCGCAGAAAGATGTTTCTGTGAAGCCTACGTTAGTTGAAGAGGAAGTTAATGATGATGATCATGAAGCTTCAGGATCAAGTTACTATCGAACTTCGTGGGTCGACAAGGATGTGTACTGCTCCTAAGCGGTACGACAACCCTGTCTTCGAGGTCATGTTGTTGGACAGCGATGAACCTACGAGCTATGGAGAAGCGATGATGGGCCCGGATTCCGACAAATGGTTAGAGACCATGAAATCCGAGATAGGATCCATTTATGAAAACCAAGTATAGACTTTGGTAGACTTGCTCGTTAGACGGCAGGTCGTTGAGTACAAATGGACCTTTAGAATGAAGACAGACACTGATGGTGAATGTCACCATTTGTAAAGCTCGACTTGTTGCAAAGTTGTTTGTGACAAGTTCAAGGAGTTGACTGCGAGGAGGCTTTCTCACTCGTAGCGATGCTAAAAGTCTGTTGGAATTATGTTAGCAGTTGCTGCATTTTCAATTACGAAATCTGGCAGATGGATGTCAAAACGTCGTTTCCTTAACGGTTTACTTAAGGAAAGGTTGTATGTGATACAACCAGAAGGTTTTGTCAGTCCTAAGGATGCTAAAAGATGAGAGAGCTTCAGTGATCCTTCTATGGACTGAAGCAAGCATCTCGGAGTTGGAATATACACTTTGATGAGGTGATCAAAGTTTTTGTAGTTTATACAAAGTTTACGAGAAACTTGTATTTGCAATAAAGTGAATGGGAGCACTATAGAGTTTCTGATAAGTATATGTGGTTGACATATTGTTGATCGGAAATAATGTAGAATTTCTGGAAGGCATAAAAGGTTGTTTGAAAAGTGTTTTTCAAATGAAGACCTGGATAAAGCTACCTAATTGTTGAGCATCAAAATCTATAGAGATAGATCAAGATGCTTGATGAGACTTTCAATGAGTGCATACCTTGACAAGATTTTGAAAGAGTTCAAAATGGATCAGCCAGAGAAATAGTTCTCGTCTGATTTGTAAGGTGTGAAGTTGAGTGAGACTCAAAGCTCGACAACGGCAGAAGAAAGAGAAAGGATGAATGTCGTCCCCTATGCCTTAGCCATAGGCTCTATATTATGCCATGCTGTGTACCGCACCTATGTGTGCCTTGCCACGAGTCTGTCAGGGGGTACAAGAGTGGTCCAGGAGTGGATCACTGGACAGCGGTCGGAATTATCCTTAGTAACCAGAGGACTAAGGAAATGTTTCTTGATTATGGAGGTGATAAAGAGTTCGTCGTAAAGAGTTACGTCGATGCAAGCTTTAACACCTATCCAGATGACTAGTAGTAGCAATCTGGATACGTATAGTGGAGCAGCCATTTGGAAATAGTACCAAGTGGAGTGTGGTAGCAGTGTTTACGGTTTGACATAGAGATTTGCAAAGTACACACGGATCTGAATATCGCAGACCCGTTGACTATAAGACCTCTCTCACATGCAAAGCATGATCGAGCCCCAAAACTCATTGGGTGTTAGATTCATAACAATGCGAATCACATGGTGATGTGAACTAGATTATTGACTCTAGTGCAAGTGGGAGACTGTTGGAAATATGCCCTAGAGGCAATAATAAATTAGTTATTATCATATTTCCTTGTTCATGATAATCGTTTATTATCCATGCTATAATTGTATTGATCGGAGACTTAAATGCATGTGTGGATACATAGACAAAACCATGTCCCTAGTATGCCTCTAATGGACTAGCTCGTTGATCAAAGGATGGTTAAGGTTTCCTAGCCATGGACATGAGATGTCATTTGATAACGGGATCACATCATTAGGAGAATGATGTGATGGATAAGACCCAAACTACAAACATAGCATATGATCGTGTCAGTTTATTGCTACTGTTTTCTGCATGTCAAGTATATGTTCCTATGACCATGAGATCATGCAACTCACGGATATCGGAGGAGTGCCTTGTGTGTATCAAACATCGCAACGTAACTGGGTGACTATAAAGGTGCTCTACAGGTATCTCCGATGGTGTTTGTTGAGTTGGCATGGATCGAGACTGGGATTTGTTTCTCCGTGTGACGGAGAGGTATCTCAGGGCCCACTCGGTAATACAACATCACAACAAGCCTTGCAAGCAATGTGGCTAAGTGTTAGTCACGGGATCTTGTATTACGGAACGAGTAAAGAGACTTGCCAGTAACGAGGTTGAACTAGGTATGGAGATACCGACGATCGAATCTCGGGCAAGTAACATACCGAAGAACAAAGGGGACGTTATACGGGATTAACTAAATCCTTGACATAGAGGTTCGACCGAAAAAGATCTTCGTAGAATATGTAGGAACCAATGTGGATGTCCAGGTCCCTCCATTGGTTATTAACCGTAGAGGTGTCTCGGTCATGTCTACATAGTTCTCGAACCCGCAGGGTCTGCACACTTAAGGTTCGGTGACGTTTCGGTAGTGTAGAGTTATGTATGGTGGTGACCGAAGTTTGTTCGGAGTCCCGGATGAGATCCCGGACATCACGAGGAGCTCCGGAATGGTCCGGAGGTAAAGATTCATATATAGGAAGTCCCAGTTTGGTTTCCGGAAAAGTTTCGGGCTCATCGGTAGTGTACCGGGAGTGCCGGTAGTGTACCGGGAGTGCCGGTAGTGTACCGGGAGGCCTCCGGGAGGGGTATTTCGACCCCAAGAGGTCCATGGGCTGTGGGAGAATAATAACCAGCCCTTAGTGGGCTGGGAAAATAGCCACAAAGGCCCATGGCGCAGGAGAGAAAGTCCTAAAGCAAAAAGTGGAAAATCAGCCAATAGGAGGCAATCCTACTCCAACTAGGATTGGAGGTGAAGTAGGATTTCTTCCCACCTCCTATTTCGGCCGACCCAAAGGCCTTGGCTGCCTCTCCTCTCCTCTCCTCCTATATATACTAGTGGATTGGGTGGTTTTTGGACAGAATTTCCGGCCACGTGCTACCCGTTTCACCGGTGCACAGTTTCTCCTCTAGATCGGTTTTCCGCAGCGCTTAGGCGAAGCCCTGCCGGAATTGCTCCACCACCATCACCGGAGCGCCGTCACGCTGCCGGTGAACTCTCTCTCCTATCCACCTCCTCTTGCTGGATCAAGACGGTGGAGATCGTCATCAAGCTGCACGTGTGCTGAACGCGGAGGTGCCGTCCGTTCGGCGCTAGATCGGAAGGACCGTGATCGAGATCGCGAGACGGTTCGTGATGAGATCGTGGAACGGATCGTGATGAGTTCGCGGGACAGATCGTGATCAAGATCGTGAGACGGATCGTGATGAGATCGCGGGACGGATCGTGATGAGTTCACGGGACGTATCGTGATTGGATCGCGGGACGGATCGTGATGAGATCGCGGGACGCTCGGCGATTTGGATCGCGAAGATGTTCGACTACACCAACCGCGTTTCTTAACGCTTCCCGCTTAGCGATCTACAAGGGTATGTAGATCCACTCTCCCTCTCGTAGATGCTCATCACCATGGATAGGTTTGCGTGTGCGTAGGAAAATTTTTGTTTCCCATGCGACGTTCCCCAACAGTTATAAGGAAAGGTCTACCAAGAAAAATAGGACATGTAGGACTGCAATCTATATAGAGAACAATGAAATCTACAGGCACATAATTCCTATTTGCAACAATAAGAACATCATTAATCCTCCCCATAGGTTTCTTAATAGTGGAATCCGCAAGATGAAAATTTAAAGAGCAATCATCAAGATCATGGAAACCTAGCACATCACATAAAGTTTTCAGAATCATGGAAACGCTAGCACCCAAATCACACAAGGCATGGCACTCATAATCTTTAATTTTAATCTTAATAGTAGGTTCCCACTCATCATAAAGCTTTCTAGGTATATAAACTTCCAACTCAGGTTTTTCTTCAAAAGATCTCATCATAGCATCAAGGATATGTTTAGTAAAAGCCTTATTTTGATTATAAGCATGCGGAGAATTTAACATGGATTGCAACAAGGAAATACAATCAATCAAAGAAAACCTATCATAATTGAAGTCCTTAAAATCCAAAAGAGTGGGTTCATTGCTATTTAAAGTTTGTCCTCTTCAATCCCACTTTTATCGATCTTAGCATTAAGATCGATAAACTCCGAATCATTGGGATGCCTTTTAACTAAAGTTGACTCATCTCCAGTCTTATATTTATCAAGATTCATTAGAAAACTAAGATTCAATAGGAGTCACATCAATCACTTAAGATCTTCACCATTATTATCACGAGACCACACCTTTTCAAGCCATTCACGCTTAACACGTATTCTAGCGGTTCTTTCCTTACACTCATAAATAGAAATTCTCATAGCTTTTAAGGACTCATTAATATCACGCTTAGGTGGAGTAGATCTAATTTTCGAATAATCAATCTCAAGTGAAATTTTATCAACGTTCCTAGTCAAATCATCAATCTTGAGCATCTTTTCTTCAATCATAACATTGAAAACTTTTCACGAACCAATAAATTCTTTAATATTATTTTTACGATCATAGGGCATATTATTATCATTTCCATAAGAATTGTTGCAGTAATTACCACAATTATTAGAGGAATTACAAGGAAACGGCCTAGGGTTGAAATTACCTCTATACGCGTTATTACCAAAATTGTTCCTACCAACAAAATTCACATCCATAGATTCATTATTATTTCCAATAAAATAAGACAAAGGCATATCATTAGGATCAATAGGAGCACTCTTACTAGTAAAACAATTCATCAATTCATCCATCTTTTCACTCAAAGTATTTATTTCTTCAATAGCATGCACTTTTTTACTAGTAGGAGATCTTTCGGTATGCCATTGAGAGTAATTTTCCGGAATATTATCTAGGAGTTTAGTAGCTTCTCCTAATGTGATTTCCATAAAATTACCACCCGCGGCGGAATCTAAAAGACTCCTAGATGCAAAATACAACCCCGCATAAATTTTTTGTATAATCATCCATAAACTCAAACCATGTGTGAGGCAATTTCTAATCATTAATTTCATCCTCTCCCAAGATTGTGCCACATGCTCATGATCAAGTTGCTTAAAATTCATTATATAGTTCCTAAGGTATATGATCTCAGCGGTCAAAAAGTACTTGGAAATAAAAGCATGTTTACACTTATTACATGAATCAATACTATTTTTAGGCAAAGATGAAAACCAAGTTTTAGGGCCATCTCGTAGTGAGAACGGAAATAGCTTCAATTTAACAATATCATTATCCACATCTTTCTTATTTTGCATATCACACAACTCAACGAAAGTACTTAGATGGGATGCAGCATCTTCACTGGGAAGGTGAGAAATTTGTTCTTTCATAACAATATTAAGCAAAGAGGCATTAATTTCATAAGATTCTGCCCTAGTGGTGGGAGCAATCGGAGTACTAATAAAATCTTTATTATTAGTATTGGAAAAGTCACATAACTTGGTATTCTCTTGAGTCATCGTAAAAAAGCAAGCAATCAAGCATAGAAGCAAACAAAAAGCAAACGAAAAGGCGAACGGAAGAAGGGCGAATAAAAAGGCAAATTTTTTTGGTATTTTTTGAAAATCGTTTTAGAAGTGGGGGAGAGGAAAATGAGAGGAAAATGTCAAATAATGTAAATGGAAGAGATGAGTTTGTGACGGGTACTTGGTAGGCTTGATGCAGATCTCTCTGACAACGGCGTGAGAAATCCATCTTGCTACTTCTTGAGCTTGCGTTGGTTTTCCCTTGAAGAGAAGAGGGAGATGCAATAGATGAGTATTTCCTTCAATTGTTAAGAACCAAGGTATAAATCTAGTAGGAGATGCAAGCAAGTCCCCAATCTTTGCACCTACACAAACAATCAAACACATGCACCCAACGCTATAAAGGGGTTGTCAATCCCTTCACGGTTATTTGCAAGGATGAGATCTGATAGAGATAGATATACAATATTACTAAAACAAAAAGTAAAACAAAAGTAAAGATTGCAGCAAAGTATTTTTGGTATTTTTGGTTTATAGGTCTAAAAATATAATATGGAAAATAGGCCCGGGGGCCATAGGTTTCACTAGAGGCTTCTCTCTTGAAGGAAAATAATACGGTGGGTGAACAAATTAGTGTCGAGCAATTGATAGAAAAGTGCATAGTTATGACAATATCCAAGGCAATGATTATGCATATAGGCATCACGTCCGTGTCAAGTAGACCGAAACGATTCTGCATCTACTACTATTACTCCACACATTGACCGACTCCTGCGTGCATCTAGAGTATTAAGTTCGTGAAGAACATAGTAATGCATTAGGTAAGATGACATGATGTAGAGGGATAAAATCAAGCCATATGATGAAAACCCCATCTTTTTATCTTTGGTGGCAACAATACAATACGTGACTCGCTACCCCTACTTTGTCACTGGGTGAGGACACCGCAAGATTGAACCCAAAACTAAGCACTTCTCCCATTGCAAGAATTACCAATCTAGTTGGCCAAACCAAACCAATAACTCAAAGAGACTTGCAAAGATATGAATCATGCATATAAGAATTCAGATAAGAACCAAATAATATTCATAGATAAGCTGGTCAGAAACCCACAATTCATCGGATCTCGACAAACACACCGCAGAACAGTATTACATCGGATAGATCTCAATGAAGATCATGAACAACATGGTATTGAAGCACAAAGAGAGAGAAGAAGTCATCTATATACTAGCTATGGACCCGAAGTTCTGTGGTGCACTACTCACGCATCATCAGAGGGGCAATGGAGTTGATGTAGATGCCCTCCGTGATCGGATCCCCCTCCGATAGATTACCGAAAAAGGCTCCAAGATTGGATCTCTTGGGAACGGAGGCTTTTGGCGGCGGAAAAGTATTTTCTTGGCTCCATTAGTATTGGGGGGGCTATTTGGGAATTTATAGGCTGAAGAATAGGGTTAGGAGATCTGCTGGGGGCCACAAGCCTGCCAGGCGCGGCTAGGGGTGGTAGTCGCCCCCTGGCTTGTGACCTCCTGGCAGGTCTCTTGACTTCCCCTCCAAGTCTGGTAGATGTCTTCTGGTCCAAGAAAAATCAGTGCGAAGATTTTATTCCGTTTGGACTCCATTTAATATTCCTTATCTACAATACTCAAAAACAAGGAAAAAACAGAAACTGGCACTAGGCTCTTGATTAATAGGTTAATAATACAAAATATTAATGCATATAAGACATCCAAAACAGATAATATAATAGCATGGAACAATCAAAAATTATAGATACGTTCGAGACGTATCAGGCAACATCAAAATATGCATATATCAATGGCTTTCATCTCCACAACATGGCATATTGAGAACAGCAGTTTTCCAGACTTAGAGAAATTCAACAAGTTGCAAACATGGCAATTTTAATAGGATGACAAGTTTGACAACAATTTTAAATAATATGCAATAGTTCTACCTACAAGGACTTGGCACAAACTAACAAGGACAACATGCTCATCAATTCATAACATTGTGCCAACCTCAAAGGAGCTATGGATTCATGGGAATCATCAAGACAACATGGTGACAAAATAACAGATCTGAACACTTACAAATATTTTAGCATTTGAAAACAACATTTTGGGTGGCATGTTGACAACAAGAATACCACCCATATCATGATCTATCATGGCATGAAAAAATACAGGGGCTAGCACCCACACCAATGAACATCTTTCATGTTGACAAGTTTATCATATGATTGAAGAATTAAATCATGTGAAAAAGACAAAATGACACCTTATCATAAACAACATTTTCACAAAATTTCTCAAATGATAAAACTAATGTCACTAATGGATTCACTGGATTTTTCTACCCCAAAATCATCTATCATAAGGATAGGTTACTGTAGAAAATGATGCCACGAAACAGATGCACAAAATCATTCTCAAAGCCATAAATCAAAACCTTCCTAATATGGCAGCTACTCAAAATGGCATGTATTGAAATGGCAGTGTATAGATTTTGGCCTTCACTAAATGGCAACAAACAGAAATAGAAGCATCTAGATTTGGAAGTATACCCGAAAAGGAATATACTGAAAACATAGAAAAGAATAGCACAAAAACAAAATAAAAGAGAGGGCCCACGTGGCATAGTCACCACCGGCCCCAGGGGGTGACATGTGGGCCCCTGGGCCCACTGTTAGTGACTCCATGATCAGAAACAAAATGGGGGTTAATTGACCCCGCGCGGTATCGAACCCGGGCTTCCCCGGTTGGAAACTGAGGGGCCTACCATTAGGCTAGGCTTCGATTATTGACCAAAGGGGCGCTTGCCTCCTAATGTACAAACCCCAGGAGCTGGTCTCCTTCCCTGGGATAGAGAAGAGGATGTCGACGCCGGAGGCAACGGTGGCGACCACCGGGGAAACATTCACCGGCGGGTGTGAGGGATCCAATGGGAGGCTGCGCGCACGCGACGGGCCCGTGTGCTCCTGGCCTAGGTGAGGAGCGCACAAGCTTGCGACCTACTGCCATGGCATGGCTTCGCAGGGAGATGTGTGCAAGGCGGGGCGAGGCTAGGCAGAGAGCACGACGCATGCAGAGCGCAGTAATCAGCCGCGAGCACACAGAGGCAAGGGAGTCGGGCGACTACGCAAGCAACCACAACACCATGAATTACAACAAAACTCGTTTTACCGGAGTTGCGGGAGCACGTCAATGAAACTAATGGATCTACGAGCACGAGATGCAAATGATGAAACGGGTGAGGGTAATGGAAGGAGGGGCCATACCTCCCTACCTAGCACATGGAGAGGTGGAGCACGGCACGACGAGGCGATGGTGAGGAGTCGACGAACGCAGTGAGCTTTTGGGTCCGAGAAGCAGAGGAATAAGAGGCTTGGGGCAGCGCCGATATGGGTCTTGGTGCTCCTTCGTTCGTTGGGGAAGAAGGAGGAGCTACGAGTACTCCTTCCCACGGCACTAAGGAATTGAGGCGCGGCGGGGACTTTATCCCAAGACCGATCTCGAGTAGGTTCGGAGCATGGCGGGCATGGTGATGGCTTTGGTGTGGGCTTCTTACCTGGCGATGGTGCGAGGATGATAGGGAGAATACGGGGCGAGGGTCGACCTTAGGGCACAGGGGGCATCTTTTATAGGAGCTAGGGACTGTCGTCCGCTGTCAAATCAACAAGGACGACGATGTGGCTCCCCTGAATGTGCGCCGTACAGAGGAGGGAGATGACAAGGGGGATAGCTGGGTTGTTGGGCTTGCTAGAAAATAAAGGAGGTCCAGGCGGGCTGGCACTCTCTCTCCCCCCCAAAAACAAATAGTTTTCCTTTTAAATAAAACGGCCACAATCTAAAAGAAGCCAAGGAGTTTGAAAGAGAGTCTTTGAGAAAAAGAAAAAATAGTTTTGCACTCACAAAATTAAGGTCTAATTAATAAAAATGGTTTTGGCATTTTTAGAGAAACTAAATAATTCACATATAATTATTATAGGAATCTGTTTTGCAAAGATTCAAAAGGCAAATATATTCAAACATGGTTGGGAGCTATTTTAAAATGCTTATCACATTATTATGAAGGAGAGCAAAATTTACTAGAGATGATACGAGCAAACAAAACATCACCTAACTAGCATTGCTATTTAAAGGGTTTTTAGGCATAATTTGTACAAGAATAGGGGGATCCACACAACACAAAACCTCACTTGCTGAAAGCACATTTGCTCCCTTAGTGGTTTTGATAATTAATAACAACATATATGGCATTGAACTAATGTTTCCACTAAGCATATTTCAGGAAAGGTTCAGTGATGGGTTGGCAAAAGGATCGTGGAGATACACCTAGATGCAAGAAAATGGATTGGAAAAG
This sequence comes from Hordeum marinum, assembly GCA_022496015.1. Classification (NCBI taxonomy): domain Eukaryota; kingdom Viridiplantae; phylum Streptophyta; class Magnoliopsida; order Poales; family Poaceae; genus Hordeum; species Hordeum marinum. The sequence continues at coordinate 297,732,901 of CM039676.1, forward strand.
CTTCAAGCAAGAAGACTCTACATTTTACTTTGTGAGAAATCACTTTGAGTCATAGGAAAGCCAATACTATTAACACGGGGTAAGGTACTGTTGGTGAACAAAATGCTCATACGTGCACAAGTGATAGTCACCAAAAACATCCACAAGATCCTCCAAAAAAAGTCTATCCAAAACAATATATCCAAAATAGGTGCAACCAACAATTCCCACTCGATGCAACCGATTCCCAAGCTCAGACTAAGCCCAGCCAAACCCTAGCTTTTCGGTAAAATCGATTCTGGATCGGTAGAACCGAGTTCACATGGCAAACCTACTGATGCGTGTTGCACAAAATCGGAAATTCTAAGTTTTTTCTTCAGTGTCACCGAGTCTTGCCATTCTGACCATTTCCCACCATTTCAGTACAACCGAGAAGTCTGTATCGGTCTCACCGAGATTCAAAAGTTGCTACCTTTGAGGCAACTTGGTACAACCGAGATTAACACATCGGTTTCATTGAGTTTGACTTTTATATGTGACGGTTGGGTTTTTGGAGATGCCTATATACCCCTCCACCACCACTCACTCGCAAGAGAAGCAATCAGAATAGATCCCCACATATACGAACTGGTTTTCTCAGAGAGAGAGAGCCACCTACTCTTGTGTTGAGATCATGACATTCCATTCCAACCATATGAATCTTGATCTCTAGCCTCCCCAAGTTGCTTTCCACCCAATCAATCTCTTCCACCAAAGCCAAATCTGTGAGAGAGTGATTGTGTGTTGAGTAGTCTATCATCTTGAAGCACAAGAGCAAGGAGTTCATCGACATTATCAATCCTATTACCTTTTGGAGGGGGTGCCTCCTATATTGGTTAGGTGTCGCTTGGTATCCTCCTACTTCGTGTTGTGGAGTGAACCAAAAAGTTTGTAAGGGCAAGGAGATCGCCTACTTCATGAATATCTACCCCGAGTTAGGCTAGTCCTCCGTGGACATAGGCCGTCATGGTATAGTCAAGGTTGCTTCTTCGTGGAACCCTCCATGGGTAGAACCCTCTGTGGACTCTCGTGACCATTACCCTCTGTGGGTTGAAGACTCCATGAACGTGGACGTACAATAGCACCACCAATCGGAACCACGTGAAGATTCATTGTGTCGCCAAATTGCATTTGATCTTCCTACCCTTCCTTTACTATTCATGTTTGTCTTTACTTTCCACTGTTATACTTGTAGACATGCATGTGTAGGGTGTGCTTGACTTGCTACAACTGCTAAAATCTGCCAACACTTAAAATTGGGAAAAGGTAGATTTTTAATTGGTCAAGTAGTCTAATCACCCCCCTCTAGACCTACTTCCGTTCCTACAAGTGGTATCAGAACTTTGGTCTCCATTGCATTGGTTTCACAACCTAAGGGAGTATGGCGTCTTGTGAGGGAAATCATCACTATAGAGGTCCATACTTTGATGGCACTAATTTTGCTAGTTGGAAGCACAAAATGAAAATGCATATTCTTGGTCATAACCCCGCTGTTTGGGCTATTGTTTGTGTTAGTTTGCAAAGTGGGTTCTTTGCGGATGGAAGGGAACCAGATCATGAAGCGACCGCGGAAGAATTGAAGATGTAGCAATACAATGCACAAGCATGTGACATTCTGTTCAACTGCCTATGGCCCAAAGAATTCAACAAAATCAGCTGTCTTGAGAATGCAAAAGAGATTTTGGGATATTTTGGTTGATATGCGTGAAGGTACCGACCGTAAGAGAATACAATTTGGATGTTCTTCAAAGTCAACTTTACAAGTTCAAGATGAAGGATGGTGAAGGAGTCGTTGAGATGTACTCTAGGCTAGCTCTCATCACCAATGAGATTGCCGGTTTAGGAAGCGAATATATGACCTACAAATTCATCATCAAGAAGATACTTCGAGCTTTGGATGATAGATATGACACTATATGCACATTTATCCAAATGATGCCCAACTATAAAGATCTCAAGCCAACGGAAGTGATTGGAAGGATTGTTGCTCATGAGATGACACTCAAGGACAAGGAAGAACTTCACAGCAAGTCTAGAGGTGCATACAAAGCCACAAGTGATGCTCCTGCAACTTCAAGCAACAAACTTGTCACAAATGAAGAGATAAGCCTCATGGTCAAGAAATTCTAAAAATTCTACAAGAATAGAGGCAAAGTGCGAAGCTCCAACTCAAGATATGAAGCGAAGCGTTCGTCAAGTCATGACCAAAACTGATACAATTGTGGGAATCCTGAACACTACTCCAATGAGTGCACGACTCCTTACAAAAGGAAAGAAGAGTCACCAAGAAGATGAATCTCAAGAGATGAGTCACCTCGAAGAAAGAGAAGGAGTAGAGATCATCGTTATGAACGAAGACCCTCAAGGAGAAGTAGGGACTCAAAGAAGAAGGACTAGTACACCAAGAGCTACTCAAGAAGAAGACATCAAGATCATGTTGGTGAATGGGTTTCCAGCTCCGAATCCAATAACCACTCAGAGAGAAGCTATCACTCCAACTCCAACTATAGTTAAGATGAAGGTGTTTCCAGACTTCCCCTAGTGACAACCGACTCCTACGACATATTTGATTCACCAAATGAAGGGAGCGAATGTTGATTCATGGCTAAAGGCCCCAAGGTATCACACCCCGAGTATCCTTAATCCAATAGTGACGAGGATGACTTACTAGGAGATGATGACTTGCTATGTGACAAATCTAGTAGTATTAGTCAATATGAACTTGCTAGTAATCTCTCTAGTCAAGATAAGTCATATGATGATGATAAGATGGAAATACAATGACTAACTCAAGAACTAAACACTCTTAAGTTATCTCACGAGTCTACTCTACAAGATCATAGAGAGCTTGAAAGGATACATGAGAAGCTCTGCTTCGAGAAGATCAACCTAGAGCAAGAGCATGAGTTCCTTAAAGCGATCAATGCCGATCTTCGAAAGAAGACTGCCTCTTAGCTATCCAAACGACTTCTCTTGTCTACATTCATTCCACAAGTTAAGGCTAAGCAAACTAGTAACAAAGGCAAGAAAGGTTCTTCAACTAGTAGCAATAAAAATGATAAATCCAATGATATTGCTTCGAGTAATTCTATTGATCCCACTAACACTTCTCTTAGCCAAGTTACACTTGAGCAAGAAAATGAACTTTTGAAAGGGATTATAGATAAAGGTATCTACAAGGGTCTTGCCGGGTGTAAGCAATTTGAGGAAATTGTTCGCAAGCACGGAGGATATCGGAAGAACAATGGTGCTAGATACTTCAACGCAAATGGAGTTGAATGGGAAGAAGGTCAATATCCCAATCCCAAGTTTGTTCCTCAAAAGGATATGTATGAAAATACTCTCCCCAAGGGAACAAATGCTCAAGATGACCTTCCACCACAAGACCACAAGCTCAAGGGCAAGAACAAGCTTCAAGAGGACATTGACTCATATCAAAATGAATCCAAAGCTTTGGTGAAGTGGGTTCCCAAGGCTACTATACAAGCTCAACTTGTACAAGTGCTACTTCAACACCAAGGATCCCCATCAACTTGATGTGGGCCCCAAGAAGAGGAACTAGAGAAGTTCTTGAGGGGTGACTCTGCCAATGAAATCCACTCATATTCATTATTGGCAAGAACTAGTTGCAATCAACATTGTGCAATAGTTCAAGGAGTCACACATTCCCCCGAAGGTAAGCAAGGGAAAAGGTAATCAACAAATCAATGGACATCATCATTTATGCTTTGCACTCCATGTCCATAGATATCCTTGTATTTGTCTCTTGTGTGTTGGGACTAACCCATGTAGGTGAGAAGAGTAAGGAAACAACAAGGATGCTCCCAACTCATGGTGATCTTTGATAACCCACAAGTATAGGGGATCGCAACAGTTTTCGAGGGTAGAGTATTCAACCCAAATTTATTGATTCGACACAAGGGGAGCCAAAGAATATTCTCGAGTATTAGCAGCTGAGTTGTCAATTCAACCACACCTGAAAGACTTAATATATGCAGCAAAGTATTCAGTAGCAAAGTAATATGGTAGTAACGGTAACGATGGCCAAGTGATAGTAGTAGATTTGTAGTGCTTGTAATAGTAGCAATAGAAAAGTAACCAAACGAAGATCAATATATGAAAAGCTTGTAGGCAATGGATCAGTGATGGATAATTATGTCGGATGGCATTCATCATGCAACAGTTATAACATAGGGTGACACATAACTAGCTCCAATTCATCAATGTAATGTGGGCATGTATTCCATATATAGTCATACGTGCTGATGGAAAAGAACTTGCATGACATCTTTTGTCCTACCCTCCCGTGGAAGCAGGGTCCTATTGGAAACTAAGGGATATTAAGGCCTCCTTTTAATAGAGAACCAGACCAAAGCATTAGCACTTAGTGAATACATGAACCCCTCAAAGTACGGTAATCACCAGAAAGAATCCCAGTTATTGTCACCCTGGGGGATGCGGATCATAACTCATAATAGGTGTCTACAACTTGCAAGATAGGATCAAGAACACACATATATTCATGAAAACATAATAGGTTCAGATCTGAAATCATGGCACTCAGGCCCTAGTGACAAGCATTAAGCATAGAAAAGTCATAGCTGTTAGGAAATATGCAACTTGTATTTCCAGGAGGCCAAAGGCCAGTATATATACATGTATAGGTGTGGAATATATGCAGGAAACCCCATATACAATAGGGTAAATACAAAAGGTCACATGACTATATATAATACTCTAACACCCCCCTCAAACTCATGGTGGGTGAACAACACTGAGTTTGGAGAGATAGAAGCCATGCTGCGCTCTAGTCTGGGCCTTCGTCACAAAATCCACCAACTGTAACTCGGAAGGCACATACTGAAGAGCAATAACCTGATCGTGCACACTAGCACGCACATAGAAAGCATCAACACTAATATGCTTGGTGAGCTCATGCTTCATAGGATCCTGCGCAATGCTAATAGCACCTATACTGTCGGATAAAAGCAGGGTAGGTGTAGTGACAGAAACACCAAAATCCTGAAGTAACCACCTTAACCAAGTCACCTCTGCCGTCAAAAGAGCCATAGCTCATAACTCAGCCTCTGCACTCGAATGGGAAACTGTAGTCTGTTTCTTCGTCTTCCAGGCAATGAGAGAACCATCAAGAAAAACACAGTAAGCAGAAAGTGAACAGCGATCAGAAGGATCGCAAGCCCACATAGCATCCGAATAGGCCTGAAGCTGTAAAGAACTGGATCTAGGAAAGAATAGACGGTGAAAGATCATTCCCTGAAGATACCAGAGAACACGAAGGAGGTGACTATAGTGAATGGAAGTGGGAGCAGAGACAAACTGAGTCAGAATATGAACCGGATAAGAGATATCTGGACGAGTGACAGCTAGATAGACAAGACTCCCAACAAGATGATGATAACGCGTCAGGTCAGGCAAGGGGTCACCATCAGTATCACAAAGGTGAACATTGAGCTCCATGGGAGTCGCAACAGTGCGCTCATCAGTACGAGCAGCATGAGCAAGAAGATCATGTATATACTTTTCCTAAGATATAAAAAATCCGTCAGAGGTAGAACAGACTTCAATCCCAAGAAAGTAGCGAAGAGGTCCAAGATCAGACATAAGAAACTGCTCTCTAAGACGGGCCTTTACAAAGGCAATATACTCGGGGTCGTCACCAGTGATGATCATGTCATCAACATAGAGAAGAAGAAGAGTACGTCCACGAGGTGAATGGTGGACAAACAACGCTGGATCATGAGCACTCGCTAAAAACCAGCGGCAGTCACCACAGAGGCAAAACGCTCAAACTAGGCATGAGGGGCTTGCTAAAGGCCATAGAGAGAGCGACGAAGACGACATACTATGCCATCAGGAATAGAATACCCAGGTGGTGGTTGCATGTAGACCTCCTCAGACAGCTCACCATTAAGGAAGGCATTCTTAACATCAAGCTGAGATACAGACGAGTGGCGTCTAGAGGCCACTGCAAGGAGGGTATAAATAGTGGTCATATGGGCCACAGGAGCAAAAGTCTCATCGTAATCACGACCATGCTCCTACTGAAAGCCACTAGCCACAAGGCGAGCTTTGTAACGCTCAAGAGAACCATCGGAGCGAGTCTTAACCTTGTAAACCCACTTACAAGTGATGGGAGGAACACCGGGAGGAAGAGAAACAAGCTCCCATGTATCGACGCGTTCAAGAGCAGCAATCTCCTCTGCCATGACAAACTTCCATTCAGGATGAACAATAGCCTGGTGATAAGAAGTCGGCTCAAGAACAGCACCACCAGCGGTGGAAAAACCATTGCGATCAATAGGTGGAAGCGGACGAGAACATAAGCCATAGGTAGGCTAAGACAAGAAGGAGGGCACATTAGTAGATGCATCCATATTACATGATCAACGAGTATAATACTGAGGAAAAGATGGAAGAATACGAGGAGAAATCGTCAAGGTAGATCAAGGGGTGGAGACGAAGAAGGCACCGGGGATGAAGGTGTGGAATCCGATGACATGCGAGATGAGGAAACAATGGGAGATGGTGGCAGCAAATCATCGGCAATAAGTGGAGAAGTAGGGTTAGCAGGACTGATAGATAAAGGCTCGGTGGGGGTGATAGGTGTGTCTGGAAAATGAGGAAATAGATATCCTGCATTGAAAAAGTAGAGGAAGATGGACGCAGATAGAAGGGACGAGACTCATCAAAAGTCACATCCCGAGAAATGCACTTCCGACGTCCAATAGGATCCCAACAACGATAGCCCTTATGTTCATCACTATAGCCTAAGAACACACACTCAACAGACTGAGCAGTCAGTTTGGTGCGTTCGCGAGGGGCAAGAAGAACATAGCAAAAACAACCAAACAACCGAAGAGTCGAATAATCAGGAGAACGATCAAAAAGACGCTTGAATGGAACACCGCCCTGTAGAGCAGCGGATGGCTGGAGATTGATGAGATAGTGGGAGGTGGAGACGGACTCAGCCCAAAAGTGAGGTGGGAGAGAGGCAGTGATCATCAATGCACGAGCCGTCTCAAGAAGGTGACGATGCTTGCATTCAGCCACGCCATTCTGAGCATGATCACCAGGGCAAGAGAACTGAGAAAGAGTTCCTTGCTCAGCAAGAACACCACGTAACATCCTTGAAATATACTCGCCACCGGAGTCCGCATGAAACACACGAATAGTCAAAGAGAACTGAGTGTGAACCATGGCAGCAAAACGCTTATATAGAGAGAGAACTTCACTGCGAGAAGTCATAAAGTATAGCCAAGTGTAACGAGAGAAATCATCTATAAAAATAATATAATATCGATGACCCCCTTTCGAAGTGAAGGGAGCCAGACCCCATACATCAGAGTGGACTAAATCAAAAGGACGTTGGGACACTGACTCACTAGTAGGATGCGGTAATTGAATCTGTTTACCAAGTCGACAATCCTGACACTCTAAAGAGGCATCTCCTGAGACAGACCCGAGAAGGCCTTGACAAACTAGAGACAACAAACGAGAACCACAATGATGACCAAGTCGATGATGCCACTACTAGAAGGAGCCGGTAGTTGAAGCGACAGAAGCGAATGGACTGGCGATGGTGGTGGCAGCGGAAGAAACATGAAGCCAGTCAAGCTCCCAAAGACCCTAAGAGTCACGGTGGCGAGGGCCAGCCCCAACCGAAGTGTGCATTTGATGATCCTAGATAGAGCAAGAGTCAACATCAAGGATGGCGCGACAACCAGAATCAGTAAGTTGACCTGCAGAAAATAGATTCATGGTAAGTCGAGGAACATGAGCAACATCAGGAACAGTATAAGAAGTTGTGCTAAGATTGCCTCGACTAGCAATAGAAAGAGGAGTACCATCAGCAATGAGTACATGAACAGGAAAATCAAATGAGTTAAGAGAAGTCAAATTGGAAGAATGAGAAGACATATGAAAAGAAGCTCCGTAGTTGAGAACCCATGAGGATGTACCTGACTGTGTAGAGGGTGGTTGCTCAGTGCGGGAAGCATCAGTCACAAAACCTGCAGTACCCGTCAAAGGAGAACCTGAAGCAGCAAGCAGACGCTTAAGTCGCAAAATATCCTGCTCAGTCAAAGCGGTGGCTGAAGGTGTCGAAGTAGAAGAAGAAGTCCCTGAAGCTGATGATCATTCCTTACGCATGTGTTTCTTTTTCTGGAAGCGCTGAGACTCAACATGACCATCCATATTGCAGTAGCCGTAGTGAGGACGAGAGCGACCCTGACCGCCCGTAGGAGTAGACAAGAGCGGCAGAGCACTGGGACATGAAGGAGTTAATGGAGCATGTGGCTGAGGAGGAAACAGGGCAGCAAGCATAGAAGGAACCTCAAGTAAACCAGCGCCATGGAGGCGAGTCTCCTCAGCACGAATCTCAAAAAGCGCCTCCATGAGGGAGATACGACCATGAGCAAACAACTAAGCACATCAAGGCTCAAACTCCTTATGGAGCCGAGATAAGAACTCGTAGACACGATGAAACTCCAAATCAGCCCACACAGGCTGACAACACTGGCAAGTACACATGAGAGAGAATCAAGCTGATGCCAGATAGCAGAACTCTGTGCATAGAAATCATCAATAGTAGAGTCACCCTGCTAAAGAGCATGCTCCTGGCGAACCACAAACAAATATAGAGCATCACCAGTGGCCTGATAGCGCTAACGAAGACGGGTCCACATCTCAAACACAGTAGGAAGTCCCAGAAACTCAGAGGCAAACTGAGGGAGAACACTAGCAGTGAGAAGAACTGCAACACGAGCATCATCATCGAACCACTAGGTGTAAGAAGACCGAGTCTGATGATAAGTAGAGAGAGCCTCCTCATAAGTCGAAACTCGCTCATCATAAGCATTAACAATAGCCTCGTCAGCAAGCTTAGAGGTATCTCGCACATCCTGAGTAGCATCCGCTAGAAGAACCGGTGGCGTCGGCGGAGTAGGAGCCATAGGAGGAATCGTACACGGCAGACTTGGGACCTCGCCAAAAAGAATGCCCCAAAGACGAAGACCACGCATATGAATGCGCATGAAGCCAACAAACTCAGTGTAGTTGGTACCATCGAAAGTCAGCGGACAACGAGGAACAGCGACATAGTGTGACGACCATCCTGTTTTTTAGTCAACACCAGCAGCAGCAAACAGAGACACGTAGGAAATGATCGTGCAGTAGTGGGCAACAAGATCCAGCGACAGCAGTAGCGAAATCCGATGAGATGGCAGCGGAATCCGGCAGGAACGGCGGTGTGAACTGACTGCCGACGGGATCCGGCAGGCCGCGGTGTGAGCTGGGAGGCGACGGACTGGTGGCCATGTGGAGCAGACCTATCGGGCTAGAAACGGGAACCGGCAGGGCAGGCGGGGTAGCAACCGAAGCCCAGGTTCGATCTGGAGTGGAGCTGTCAAGCGGGATCCAGCGGCAGGCTCGATCTGGAGCGGACCTTTGTAGCGATGGGGAAGAGAGAGTCAATCCCGAGCAGGAGAGCAGCTCCGATCTCGAGCAGAAGAAAGAACGAGGCGGGGGAACCGAGCGGGACTCGGCAGTGCCTTCAGCAAGGAAATGAAGGCAGCGACAACACGAGTCGGCCGGGAGACAATGCCGGCGGCGACACAAAAATTGGATCAGAAGAGCACGAGTTGCACATGCAAAAAAAACCTAGGGCTCTAATACCATGTTAGGAAATATGCAACTTGTATTTGCAGAAGGCCAGTATATATACATGTACAGGTGTGGAGTATATGCAGGAAACCACTTATACAATAGGGTAAATACAAACGGTCACATGACTATATATAATAATCTAATAATAGCAACATGAATCTCAGAACATAGTGGATACTAGGGATCAAACCCTAACCAAACTAACTCGATTACATGAAAAATCTCATCCAACCCATCACCGTCCAGCAAGCCTACGATGAGATTACTCATGAACGGTGGGGAGCATCATGGAATTGGTGATGAAGACGAAGGAGTTGATTTCCCCTCTCCGAAGCCCAAAACGGACTCCAGATCTGGTCTCCTGAGGAAGAATTGGCGATGGCGGCGGCTCTCTATCGTGAAATGCCACGAACTCTTCTTTTTGGGTTTTTTCATCGACAAATAGGGTTATATGGAGCTAGAGAGGAGGTCGGAGGAGCCACAAGGGGCCCGCAAGCCTGCCCCGCGCGACCAGGGGGGTGGCTGGAGCTAGCAGGCTTGTGGACTGCTGGTGGCCCCCCTCTGGTTAATTCTTGCACCAATATTTTTTATTAATTCCAAAAATATTCTCTGTAAATATTCACGGCGATGCGAGAACTTTTATTCCTGCACAAAAATAACACCAAGGCAATTCTGCTGAAAACAGCGCCAGTCCGGGTTAGTTCCATTCAAATCATGCAAATTAGAGTCCAAAACAAGGGCAAAAGAGTTTGGAAAAGTAGATACGTTGGAGACGTATCAACTCCCCTAAGCTTAAACCTTCGCTTGTCCTCAAGCAATTCAGTTGATAAACTAAAAGTGATAAAGAGAAACTTTTACAAACTCTGTTTGATCTTGCTTTTGTAAATATGTCTAACTTATGTTCAGGTTTTCAGCAAAGATTATAAACTAACCACATTCACAATAACATTTAGGTCTCACATTTACTCATGTCAATGCCATAACCAACTAGCGAGCAATAATAACAAGTCTCGGATGACAACAATTTATCAAAACAATCATGATACAATATGACATAATGGTATCTCACTAGCCCTTTCTGAGACCGCAAATCATAAATGCAGAGCACCTCTGGAGAACAAGGACTGACTAAACATTGTAATTCACGGTGAGAGGGATCCAGTCATGCTCAGACTCAACATCAATTAATAGCAAGGCATACAAATGACAATTGTGCTCTCTAACCGGTGCCTTTTATAAGAGGATGATGACTCAACAATAAAGTAAATAGATAAGCCCTTCATAGAGGGAAGCATTGATTTGCAGAGGTCCTAGAGCTCAAGCTTTTCAAACAGAGATATGTAATGATTTTGGAGTGGTATGCTTTCGTTGCTCACATAACAACCAAGAGGTTTTCAATATCTTCCATGCTAAATACATTATAGGCGGTTCCCAAATAGAATGGTAAAGTTTTTTACTCACCCTCCACCAATCAGTCACACTCCATGGCGGGCCGAATGCATGGGTACCGTCCATACAAACACATTCCTGGGGGAGTTTTGTTCGATTATATTTTGCTTTTTATTTCGAGCATGGAACTGGGCATCCCGATTACCAGCCACTTTCTCGTGAATGATAGTGAATCAACACATATCGTGAGAATAACCCACCTAGCATGCAAGATAGTGACAACCCCCATTCACCACATGAGCGATTTGGGCATACAAAACGAAAGGTTTATTTGAAGGTTTAAAGTTTAGCACATGCAAATTTACTTGGAACGACACGTAAATACCGCATATAGGTAGATATGGTGGACTCATATGGAACAACTTTGGGTTTATTGAGATGGATGCACAAGCAGTATTCCTGCTAAGTACAAGTGAAGGCTAGCAAAAGACTGGGTAGCGACCAACTAGAGAGCGACACAGTCATCAACATGCCTTGAGATTAACCAACATTGAATGCAAGCATGAGTAGGATATAATTCACTATGAACATACATATCGTGGAGGCTATGTTGATTTGTTTCAACTACATGCGTAAACATGTGCCAAGTCAAGCCACTTGAATCATCCAGAGGAGGATACCATTCTATCATACTACATGTTGGGGATATGACCCCACGGTGAGACCCAACCTGGGTAAACTCGTGTCCTTCGTCCCAACCAACCCCTTTGAGTCCATCACATTAGCAATGGCCCCGAACCCAAGTCCGTTCACCCGGACATCTGCCGGGATAAAACCATGATAGTTGGCGCCCACCGTGGGGCCTGTGCTCGGTGGTGTTGAGTTCTCAAAGGGCTCTCTCCCAGGGCACGAGGGATACGTGGTCGGAAGGATGAGCAACAGTCGCCGCGGCCGGCTCTACATCGACGACACCGACTGGGGGCTTGATGCCGACTCTGTGGAATATGGATTTCGCGTTCCTTTCGGCGGGATTCACGTTTTTATCGGAAGGACCGATGAATCTACTGTTGGGGAACGTCGCATGGGAAACAAAAAATTTCCTACGCACACGCAAACCTATCCATGGTGATGAGCATCTACGAGAGGGAGAGTGGATCTACATACCCTTGTAGATCGCTAAGCGGGAAGCGTTAAGAAACGCGGTTGGTGTAGTCGAACATCTTCGCGATCCAAATCGCCGAGCGTCCCGCGATCTCATCACGATCCGTCCCGCGATCCAATCACGATACGTCCCGTGAACTCATCACGATCCGTCCCGCGATCTCATCACGATCCGTCTCACGATCTTGATCACGATCTGTCCCGCGAACTCATCACGATCCGTTCCACGATCTCATCACGAACCGTCTCGCGATCTCGATCACGGTCCTTCCGATCTAGCGCCGAACGGACGGCACCTCCGCGTTCAGCACACGTGCAGCTTGATGACGATCTCCACCGTCTTGATCCAGCAAGAGGAGGTGGATAGGAGAGAGAGTTCACCGGCAGCGTGACGGCGCTCCGGTGATGGTGGTGGAGCAATTCCGGCAGGGCTTCGCCTAAGCGCTGCGGAAAACCGATCTAGAGGAGAAACTGTGCACCGGTGAAACGGGTAGCACGTGGCCGGAAATTCTGTCCAAAAACCACCCAATCCACTAGTATATATAGGAGGAGAGGAGAGGAGAGGCAGCCAAGGCCTTTGGGTCGGCCGAAATAGGAGGTGGGAAGAAATCCTACTTCACCTCCAATCCTAGTTGGAGTAGGATTGCCTCCTATTGGCTGATTTTCCACTTTTTGCTTTAGGACTTTCTCTCCTGCGCCATGGGCCTTTGTGGCTGTTTTCCCAGCCCACTAAGGGCTGGTTATTATTCTCCCACAGCCCATGGACCTCTTGGGGTCGAAATACCCCTCCCGGAGGCCTCCCGGTACACTACCGGCACTCCCGGTACACTACCGGCACTCCCGGTACACTACCGATGAGCCCGAAACTTTTCCGGAAACCAAACTGGGACTTCCTATATATGAATCTTTACCTCCGGACCATTCCGGAGCTCCTCGTGATGTCCGGGATCTCATCCGGGACTCCGAACAAACTTCGGTCACCACCATACATAACTCTACACTACCGAAACGTCACCGAACCTTAAGTGTGCAGACCCTGCGGGTTCGAGAACTATGTAGACATGACCGAGACACCTCTACGGTCAATAACCAATGGAGGGACCTGGACATCCACATTGGTTCCTACATATTCTACGAAGATCTTTTTCGGTCGAACCTCTATGTCAAGGATTTAGTTAATCCCGTATAACGTCCCCTTTGTTCTTCGGTATGTTACTTGCCCGAGATTCGATCGTCGGTATCTCCATACCTAGTTCAACCTCGTTACTGGCAAGTCTCTTTACTCGTTCCGTAATACAAGATCCCGTGACTAACAATTAGCCACATTGCTTGCAAGGCTTGTTGTGATGTTGTATTACCGAGTGGGCCCTGAGATACCTCTCCGTCACACGGAGTAACAAATCCCAGTCTCGATCCATGCCAACTCAACAAACACCATCGGAGATACCTGTAGAGCACCTTTATAGTCACCCAGTTACGTTGCGACGTTTGATACACACAAGGCACTCCTCCGATATCCGTGAGTTGCATGATCTCATGGTCATAGGAACATATACTTGACATGCAGAAAACAGTAGCAATAAACTGACACGATCATATGCTATGTTTGTAGTTTGGGTCTTATCCATCACATCATTCTCCTAATGATGTGATCCCGTTATCAAATGACATCTCATGTCCATGGCTAGGAAACCTTAACCATCCTTTGATCAACGAGCTAGTCCATTAGAGGCATACTAGGGACATGGTTTTGTCTATGTATCCACACATGCATTTAAGTCTCCGATCAATACAGTTATAGCATGGATAATAAACGATTATCATGAACAAGGAAATATGATAATAACTAATTTATTATTGCCTCTAGGGCATATTTCCAACAGTCTCCCACTTGCACTAGAGTCAATAATCTAGTTCACATCACCATGTGATTCGCATTGTTATGAATCTAACACCCAATGAGTTTTGGGGCTCGATCATGCTTTGCATGTGAGAGAGGTCTTATAGTCAACGGGTCTGCGATATTAAGATCCGTGTGTACTTTGCAAATCTCTATGTCAAACCGTAATCACTGCTACCACACTCCACTTGGTACTATTTCCAAATGGCTGCTCCACTATACGTATCCAGATTGCTACTACTAGTCATCCGGATAGGTGTTAAAGCTTGCATCGACGTAACTCTTTACGACGAACTCTTTATCACCTCCATAATCAAGAAACATTTCCTTAGTCCTCTGGTTACTAAGGATAATTCCGACCGCTGTCCAGTGATCCACTCGTGGACCACTCTTGTACCCCTTGACAGACTCGTGGCAAGGCACACATAGGTGCGGTACACAGCATGGCATAATATAGAGCCTATGGCTAAGGCATAGGGGACGACATTCATCCTTTCTCTTTCTTCTGCCGTTGTCGAGCTTTGAGTCTCACTCAACTTCACACCTTACAAATCAGACGAGAACTATTTCTCTGGCTGATCCATTTTGAACTCTTTCAAAATCTTGTCAAGGTATGCACTCATTGAAAATCTCATCAAGCATCTTGATCTATCTCTATAGATTTTGATGCTCAACAATTAGGTAGCTTTATCCAGGTCTTCCTTAGAAAAACACTTTTCAAACAACCTTTTATGCCTTCCAGAAATTCTACATTATTTCTGATCAACAATATGTCAACCACATATACTTATCAGAAACTCTATAGTGCTCCCACTCACTTTATTGCAAATACAAGTTTCTCGTAAACTTTGTATAAACATCAAAAACTTTGATCACCTCATCAAAGTGTATATTCCAACTCCGAGATGCTTGCTTCAGTCCATTGAAGGATCACCAAAGCTTGCACACCTTTTAGCATCCTTAGGACTGACAAAACCTTCTGGTTGTATCACATACAACCTTTCCTCAAGTAAACCGTTAAGGAAATGATGTTTTGACATCCATCTGTCAGATTTCATAATTGAAAACGCAGCAACTGCTAACATAATTCCAACAGACTTTAGCACCACTACGAGTGAGAAAATCTCATCGTAGTCAACTCCTTGAACTTGTCACAAACAACTTTGCAACAAGTCGAGCTTTACAAATGGTGATATTTACCATCAGCGTCTGTCTTCATTTTTAAAGATCCATTTGTACTCAACGACCTGCCGTCCAACGAGCAAGTCTACCAAAGTCTATACTTGGTTTTCATACATGGATCCTATCTCGGATTTCATGGTCTCATCCATTTGTCGGAATCCGGGCCCATCATCGCTTCTCCATAGCTCGTAGGTTCATCGCTGTCCAACAACATGACCTTTAAGACAGGGTTGTTGTACCACTCAAGAGCAGTACACGTCCTTGTCGACCTACGAGGTTCGATAGTAACTTGATCCGAAGCTTCATGATCATCATCATTAACTTCTTTCTTCAACTAACATAGGCTTCACAGAAACAACTTTCTGCGCTGCGCTACTCTGATTGAAACAAGGTTCAATAACCTCATCAAGTTCTATCTTCCTCCCACTCAATTCTTTCGAGGGAAACCTTTTCTCAGGAAAGGATCCATTCCAGCAACAAACACTTTGCACTCGGATCTGAGATAGAAGGTATACCCAACTGTTCTTGGCGTATTCTATGAAGATGCATTTGTCCGCCTTGGGTTCGACCTCATTAGGTGAAAACATTTTTCACACAAGTGCCGCAGCCCCAAGTATTAAGAAACGACAGCTTAGGTTTCTATCAAACCATAATTCATATGGTGTCATCTCAACGGATTTAGATGGTGCCCTATTTAAAGTGAATGTAGTTGTCTCTAATGCATAACCCCAAAATTATAGTAGTAAAACGACAAGAGACATCATAGCACGCACCATGTCCAATAGAGCATAACTATGATGTTCGGACACACCATCACACTATGGTGTTCCAGGTGGCGTTTAGTTGTGAAACAACTTTCACATTGTCTTAAGTTGTATGCCAAACTCGTGACTCAGATATTCACCTCCACGATCATATCGCAGTCATTTTTATCTTCTTGTCACGATGATCTTTAAACTTCACTCTGAATTTGCTTGAACCTTTCAAACGATTCAGACTTGTGTTTCATTAAGTAAATATACACTATATCTACTCAAATCATCAGTGAAGGTAAGAAAATAACGATATCCACTGCACACTACAAGACTCACTAGATTGCATACATCAACATGTATCATTTCCAATGAATCACTTGCCCGCTCCATCCAACGGGGTCCTTTAGTCATCTTGCCCAAGAGGCATGGTTCGCATGTCTCAACCGATTCGAAATCGAATGAGTCCAAATATCCATCAGCATGGAGTTTCTACATGCGCTTTATACCAATATGACATTTAGCGGCAGTGCCACAAGTATGTGGTACTATCATTATTAACTTTGTATCTTTTGACATCAATGTTATGAACATGTGTAATACTACGATCAAGATTTCAACAAACCATTCTCACTGGGTGCATGACCATTGAAGGTATTATTCATGTAAACAGAATAACCATTATTCTCTAACTTAAATGAATAACCGTATTGCAATAAACATGATCTAATCATGTTCATGCTCAACGCAAAACACCAAATAACATTTATTTAGGTTCGTCACTAATCCTGAAGGTAGAGAGAGCGTGCGATGTTGATCACATCAACCTTGGAAACACTTCCAACACATATCGTCACCTCACCCTTAGCTAGTTCTCCGTTTATTCCGTAGCTTTTATTTCGAGTTACTAACATTTAGCAACCGAACCGGTATCCAATACCCAGGTGCTACTAAGAGTACTAGCAAGGTACACATTAGTAACTCGTATATCAAATATACTTCTATCAATGTTGCCAGCCTTCTTATCTACCAAGTATCTAGGGTTGTTCCGCTTCAGCGACCTCTCACCTCATAATAGAAGCACTTAGTCTCGGGTTTGAGTTCAACTTTGGGTTGCTTCACTGGAGCAGCAACTGACTTGCTATCCATGAAGTTTCCCTCCTTGATCTTGCCCTTTTCGAAACTAGTGGTTTGATTAACCATCAACACTTGACGCTCCTTCTTGATTTCTACCTTCGCGGTGTCAAACATCGCGAACAGCTCAGGGATCAATACTTCTATCCCTGGTGTATTATAGTTCATCACTTAAGTTCTAGTAGCTTTAGTGACAGTGACTTGGAGAACTATATCAATCACTATCTTATCTGGAAGATCAACTCCCACTTGATTCAAGCGATTGTAGTACCCAGACAATCTGAGTACATGCTCAACGATTGAGCTATTCTCCTTCATCTTACAGGCAAAGAATCTTGTTGGAGATCTCATATCTCGCAACACAGGCACGAGCCTGAGATCACAATCTCTGCCCCTAGAACATCTCATATGTTCCGTGACGTTCAAAACGTTTCGGAGCCTCAATTCTAAGCCGTAATGCATGACGCACAAAACTATCAAGTAGTCATCGAAACGTGCCTGTCAGATGTTCACAACATCTATAGACGACGCTAGAGGGGGTGGCGCACCGAGCGGTGCATTAAGGACATAAGCCTTCTGTGCAGCAATGAGGACAATCCTCAGATCACGGACCCAGTCCGCAATATTGCTACCAACATCTTTCAATTCTATTTCTCTAGGAACATATAAAAATACAAGGGAGCCACAACGCGAGCTAGTAATCTACAACATAATTTGCAAAGACACTTTGACTATGTTCATGATAATGAGTTCAATTAATCATATTATTTAAGAACTCCCACTCAAATTGACATCCCTCCGATCATTCGAGTGATACATGATCCAAATTCACCAACTCAAGTCCGATCATCACGTGAGTTGAGGTGGCTGCAATGGTGAACATCATTATGTTGATCATATCTACTATATGACTCATGTTCGACCTTTCGGTCTCTCGTGTTCCGAGGCCATGTCTGTACATGCTAGGCTCGTCAAGTTTAACCCGAGTGTTCTGCGCGTGCAAATCTGGCTTGCACCCGTTGTATGTGAACGTAGAGTCTATCACACCCGATCATCACGTGGTGTCTCAACACGACGAACTTTCGCAACGGTGCACACTCGGGGAGAACACAGTTCATCTTGAAATTCAAGTGAGGGATCACCTTATAATGCTACCGCCGTACTAAGCAAAACAAGGTGCATAAAAGGATTAACATCTCATGCAATTCATAAGTGACATGATATGGCCATGAACTTGTGTTTAAGATCTCCATCTTCGAAACACCGGCATGATCTCCATCGTCACCGGCACAACACCATGATCTCCATCATCTTGATCTCCATCAATGTGTTGCCATTGGGGTTGTGGCGCCAGCCCTGCTTCTACTTCTATTGCTACTGCTTAGCGATAAAGTAAAGCATTACATAGCGCTTAATGATTGACACGCAGGTCATACAATAATTAAAGACAACCCTATGGCTCCTGCCGGTTGCCGTACTCAACGACATGCAAGTCGTGAAATTCTATACATCACATGATCATCTCATACATCACATATATCTCATCATGTAATTGGCCATATCACATCACAACATACCCTGCAAAAACAAGTTAGACGTCCTCTAATTGTTGTTGCATGTTTTACGTGGCTGCTATGGGTATCTAGCAAGAACGATTCTCACCTACGCATAAACCACAACGGTGATACACTAGTTTGCTTTTCAACCTTCTCAAGGACCGCCTTTGTCGAATCCGATCCAACTAAAGTGAGAGAAACTGTCACCCGCAAGCCATCTAGGCAACAAGTTGCGTCGAGGGAACCGGTCTCTCGTAAGCGTACGAGTAATGTTGGTCCGGGCCGCTTCATCTCACAATCCCGCTGAACCAAAATACGACCAAGGGAGGAAGCAATCTAAGCATCAACGCCCACAAACCTTTTGTGTTCTACTCGAGATCTCATCGAACCATCAACCTAGCTCATGATGCCACTGTTGGGGAACGTCGCATGGGAAACAAAAATTTTCCTACGCACACGCAAACCTATCCATGGTGATGAGCATCTACGAGAGGGAGAGTGGATCTACATACCCTTGTAGATCGCTAAGCGGGAAGCGTTAAGAAACGCGGTTGGTGTAGTCGAACATCTTCGCGATCCAAATCGCCGAGCGTCCCGCGATCTCATCACGATCCGTCCCGCGATCCAATCACGATACGTCCCGTGAACTCATCACGATCCGTCCCGCGATCTCATCACGATCCGTCTCACGATCTTGATCACGATCTGTCCCGCGAACTCATCACGATCCGTTCCACGATCTCATCACGAACCGTCTCGCGATCTCGATCACGGTCCTTCCGATCTAGCGCCGAACGGACGGCACCTCCGCGTTCAGCACACGTGCAGCTTGATGACGATCTCCACCGTCTTGATCCAGCAAGAGGAGGTGGATAGGAGAGAGAGTTCACCGGCAGCGTGACGGCGCTCCGGTGATGGTGGTGGAGCAATTCCGGCAGGGCTTCGCCTAAGCGCTGCGGAAAACCGATCTAGAGGAGAAACTGTGCACCGGTGAAACGGGTAGCACGTGGCCGGAAATTCTGTCCAAAAACCACCCAATCCACTAGTATATATAGGAGGAGAGGAGAGGAGAGGCAGCCAAGGCCTTTGGGTCGGCCGAAATAGGAGGTGGGAAGAAATCCTACTTCACCTCCAATCCTAGTTGGAGTAGGATTGCCTCCTATTGGCTGATTTTCCACTTTTTGCTTTAGGACTTTCTCTCCTGCGCCATGGGCCTTTGTGGCTGTTTTCCCAGCCCACTAAGGGCTGGTTATTATTCTCCCACAGCCCATGGACCTCTTGGGGTCGAAATACCCCTCCCGGAGGCCTCCCGGTACACTACCGGCACTCCCGGTACACTACCGGCACTCCCGGTACACTACCGATGAGCCCGAAACTTTTCCGGAAACCAAACTGGGACTTCCTATATATGAATCTTTACCTCCGGACCATTCCGGAGCTCCTCGTGATGTCCGGGATCTCATCCGGGACTCCGAACAAACTTCGGTCACCACCATACATAACTCTACACTACCGAAACGTCACCGAACCTTAAGTGTGCAGACCCTGCGGGTTCGAGAACTATGTAGACATGACCGAGACACCTCTACGGTCAATAACCAATGGAGGGACCTGGACATCCACATTGGTTCCTACATATTCTACGAAGATCTTTTTCGGTCGAACCTCTATGTCAAGGATTTAGTTAATCCCGTATAACGTCCCCTTTGTTCTTCGGTATGTTACTTGCCCGAGATTCGATCGTCGGTATCTCCATACCTAGTTCAACCTCGTTACTGGCAAGTCTCTTTACTCGTTCCGTAATACAAGATCCCGTGACTAACAATTAGCCACATTGCTTGCAAGGCTTGTTGTGATGTTGTATTACCGAGTGGGCCCTGAGATACCTCTCCGTCACACGGAGTAACAAATCCCAGTCTCGATCCATGCCAACTCAACAAACACCATCGGAGATACCTGTAGAGCACCTTTATAGTCACCCAGTTACGTTGCGACGTTTGATACACACAAGGCACTCCTCCGATATCCGTGAGTTGCATGATCTCATGGTCATAGGAACATATACTTGACATGCAGAAAACAGTAGCAATAAACTGACACGATCATATGCTATGTTTGTAGTTTGGGTCTTATCCATCACATCATTCTCCTAATGATGTGATCCCGTTATCAAATGACATCTCATGTCCATGGCTAGGAAACCTTAACCATCCTTTGATCAACGAGCTAGTCCATTAGAGGCATACTAGGGACATGGTTTTGTCTATGTATCCACACATGCATTTAAGTCTCCGATCAATACAGTTATAGCATGGATAATAAACGATTATCATGAACAAGGAAATATGATAATAACTAATTTATTATTGCCTCTAGGGCATATTTCCAACATCTACACCCAGGCCGGACATCTGCACCAACATCATTGAGCCGGCCCGGCGTGCGCAACCTGCCCGTGATGTGCAGCCCGCCCGTGTGAATTCGGGCCGGAGGCACGTCTTCATAGGCTTTACTCAAGGTATGGATCTGGAAGCTTCCGGGTCATAGGAAACTCTCATCTATTCAGAAGACGAGTCTTCGAGCGGACAGACGGAGTCAATTTACCAGCTCTATAACGGCGGGCTCGGGGGCTACAATGAGCTTTGCCCTGAGTCGGATCATTCTGAGTCAGACGCTCTTGGGCCACCGGCTCACGCTGTCGTGTTCATGGCGGGGTCAGCCCCAGGCACGAACAGTACAACCGCGGGAATGGCAACCTCAGGCGCTGACCTGCCGCCACCGGCTCAAGTTATTCTAGATTTGATGAACGAGCTCGCAGGCCTGATGGCCACTGAAGTTACACCAGATAATCAGGTTGTCCGGAACTTAGAGATTGTGAGGCTCGAGGACCGGATGGCGGAGGAGCAGCAGAGGATAGCTGAGCTGAAAGTCCAAATGGAGGAAGAGGCAGAACGTATTAGAATGGGTGCCTTCCGCCTTAGGCTGGAACAGCAATTGGCGGCTGCGGTACATCAGAGGAGGCATCAATCCCGCTTGCCAGAATTATATGAGGCTAGGAACCTCTTCAACACACCAGGAACGGGACGAACGGCGGATGCACCTGGAAGTCGCCCGGCGGTTCGACTGATGTCTCGCTCGGCCCGATGAAACCAGGCCTCACCGGCAGTCCTTCCAACACCGGCGGGTCATTATTCTAACCCTACCAAGAACATGGTGGCCGCAGCCACCCAGCTTGAAACAATTCCTATTCCAGATGAAGCGCCTTTTGCGGAAGAGGTACGGAATGCCATTGCATACCTTCATACGGCGATGGCCCAACAGGAGAAGTATACTCATAGCCGGAGCCGCGTCCATTCAATGCCTCTCCCAAGCCGAAGCTTTAGTCGGCACTATGAGTCACCGGTGGTTTCCAGCAGCGATCGGCAGAGAGGACCTCAGGGGGACGATCAGCCGGCTCTGGATGCGCAAGCGCTCATGAACCGGGCAAAAAACCAGCAAGAGGCAGTAGCTTTGGCCACGGTGACTCACCAAGAGACCGTGCCCTCTTTATTAGTAGGAGCAGGAGTAACAGCCAGGGCCGTGGGAGTGCCATGCTTATCTCCGGCTGTGCGAAGTGAACGGTTGCCGAAGGATTTCAAAGGACCTCGCAAGGTTCCGAATTACACTGCTGATTTGCCTCCGGAGGCCTGGATCGAAAGTTATGAACTGGCTATGGAAATGCTAGATGTTAGTGAGGCGGTGTGTACTAAGTACTTTATCATGATGCTTGAAGATCCGGCTCGCACGTGGTTAAAGGGGTTGCCTCCCAACACCATCAATTCGTGGGCTGAGTTAAGGGCAAGGTTCATCAAAAAAATTCAAGGGACTTGCAAATAGCCTAGGACCATCGTGGATCTCGATCACTGCGTCCAGCAAGGGGGTGAGTCAGCTCATCATTGGGTCTGACGGGTGTTAACCATCATCCACTCATTTGAGCAGATCATGGCAGCCCAAGCCGTGCTCATCTTAGAGAAGAACTGTCACTTCGTTCCGCTAAAGCAAAAACTTGGTCGGCTCAAGCGTATGTGTCAGGATATGCGAGAGCTCATGACGGCTCTCACAAAGTACGCCGACTCTGATAACACGAAGGACCCAGGTTCTAATGAGGAGAAGGCCGGTCAAGGTAAGAAGAACAGTCAAGGAAAAGGTGTGGTTAACAATGGTAACTAGGACAAGCGAAAGAATCCCGATGGCGGATCAGAACTGGTAGCCAATGCAAGTACCGGCCAGAATCCTCCTAAGGGCAATGGGAAGTTCAGGCCACCTTTTAATAAGAACAAGACTCCCTTCAATTTGGAGGAGGCGCTTAAGAAGCCCTATCCAGAACATAGTCAGCCCGGCAAACCTTCGTCGCACGCATGCGGTGATTGCCACATTATGCAGAAGTTAAAGAATTACTATACGCAACCCAACAACCAGGGTGGTGGTCCGCCCGGCGGCTCGGGACCGGGCGGGTCAGGAGCCGGATTTGGGACCGACAGCTCAGGGTCCGGTCATCACGGTCAAGGTAATCAAGGAGGGCATCCGCAACACTCTGGTAACAATAACCAGCAACAGCATATCCAATCTGGATATCTAAGTAATCCGAAGCAGCTCAGCTCAGGCCAGTATAATGTTTTCAGGACCAGCCTTAACAGGCGAGATCAGAAATTATGCAAGCGAGCGGTTCATGCGGCTACGCTGACTCTGCCGCAGTACTTAAAGTGGTCTGAATATAACATAACATGGAGCCAGGAAGATCACCCTCCGTGTGTTGATGACCCGGGGCGGCTGGCTTTGGTGGTTGCCCCCCAAGTGGGAGGATATATGGTGAATAAGGTGCTTATGGACGGAGGCAGTAGTATCAACATCCTCTATTATGACACCTTCCTGCGGATGAAGTTGCTTGACAAGGATCTTAAGCCCTCATCCACCATTTTGCATGGTGTGGTGCCAGGCAAGTCGGCTTATCCGTGTTGGAAATATGCCCTAGAGGCAATAATAAATTAGTTATTATCATATTTCCTTGTTCATGATAATCGTTTATTATCCATGCTATAATTGTATTGATCGGAGACTTAAATGCATGTGTGGATACATAGACAAAACCATGTCCCTAGTATGCCTCTAATGGACTAGCTCGTTGATCAAAGGATGGTTAAGGTTTCCTAGCCATGGACATGAGATGTCATTTGATAACGGGATCACATCATTAGGAGAATGATGTGATGGATAAGACCCAAACTACAAACATAGCATATGATCGTGTCAGTTTATTGCTACTGTTTTCTGCATGTCAAGTATATGTTCCTATGACCATGAGATCATGCAACTCACGGATATCGGAGGAGTGCCTTGTGTGTATCAAACATCGCAACGTAACTGGGTGACTATAAAGGTGCTCTACAGGTATCTCCGATGGTGTTTGTTGAGTTGGCATGGATCGAGACTGGGATTTGTTACTCCGTGTGACGGAGAGGTATCTCAGGGCCCACTCGGTAATACAACATCACAACAAGCCTTGCAAGCAATGTGGCTAAGTGTTAGTCACGGGATCTTGTATTACGGAACGAGTAAAGAGACTTGCCAGTAACGAGGTTGAACTAGGTATGGAGATACCGACGATCGAATCTCGGGCAAGTAACATACCGAAGAACAAAGGGGACGTTATACGGGATTAACTAAATCCTTGACATAGAGGTTCGACCGAAAAAGATCTTCGTAGAATATGTAGGAACCAATGTGGATGTCCAGGTCCCTCCATTGGTTATTGACCGTAGAGGTGTCTCGGTCATGTCTACATAGTTCTCGAACCCGCAGGGTCTGCACACTTAAGGTTCGGTGACGTTTCGGTAGTGTAGAGTTATGTATGGTGGTGACCGAAGTTTGGTCGGAGTCCCGGATGAGATCCCGGACATCACGAGGAGCTCCGGAATGGTCCGGAGGTAAAGATTCATATATAGGAAGTCCCAGTTTGGTTTCCGGAAAAGTTTCGGGAGTGCCGGTAGTGTACCGGGAGTGCCGGTAGTGTACCGGGAGGCCTCCGGGAGGGGTATTTCGACCCCAAGAGGTCCATGGGCTGTGGGAGAATAATAACCAGCCCTTAGTGGGCTGGGAAAACAGCCACAAAGGCCCATGGCGCAGGAGAGAAAGTCCTAAAGCAAAAAGTGGAAAATCAGCCAATAGGAGGCAATCCTACTCCAACTAGGATTGGAGGTGAAGTAGGATTTCTTCCCACCTCCTATTTCGGCCGACCCAAAGGCCTTGGCTGCCTCTCCTCTCCTCTCCTCCTATATATACTAGTGGATTGGGTGGTTTTTGGACAGAATTTCCGGCCACGTGCTACCCGTTTCACCGGTGCACAGTTTCTCCTCTAGATCGGTTTTCCGCAGCGCTTAGGCGAAGCCCTGCCGGAATTGCTCCACCACCATCACCGGAGCGCCGTCACGCTGCCGGTGAACTCTCTCTCCTATCCACCTCCTCTTGCTGGATCAAGACGGTGGAGATCGTCATCAAGCTGCACGTGTGCTGAACGCGGAGGTGCCGTCCGTTCGGCGCTAGATCGGAAGGACCGTGATCGAGATCGCGAGACGGTTCGTGATGAGATCGTGGAACGGATCGTGATGAGTTCGCGGGACAGATCGTGATCAAGATCGTGAGACGGATCGTGATGAGATCGCGGGACGGATCGTGATGAGTTCACGGGACGTATCGTGATTGGATCGCGGGACGGATCGTGATGAGATCGCGGGACGCTCGGCGATTTGGATCGCGAAGATGTTCGACTACACCAACCGCGTTTCTTAACGCTTCCCGCTTAGCAATCTACAAGGGTATGTAGATCCACTCTCCCTCTCGTAGATGCTCATCACCATGGATAGGTTTGTGTGTGCGTAGGAAAATTTTTGTTTCCCATGCGACGTTCCCCAACAGTGGCATCATGAGCTAGGTTGATGGTTCGATGAGATCTCGAGTAGAACACAAAAGGTTTGTGGGCGTTGATGCTTAGATTGCTTCCTCCCTTGGTCGTATTTTGGTTCAGCGGGATTGTGAGATGAAGCGGCCCGGACCAACATTACTCGTACGCTTACGAGAGACCGGTTCCCTCGACGCAACTTGTTGCCTAGATGGCTTGCGGGTGACAGTTTCTCTCACTTTAGTTGGATCGGATTCGACAAAGGCGGTCCTTGAGAAGGTTGAAAAGCAAACTAGTGTATCACCGTTGTGGTTTATGCGTAGGTGAGAATCGTTCTTGCTAGATACCCATAGCAGCCACGTAAAACATGCAACAACAATTAGAGGACGTCTAACTTGTTTTTGCAGGGTATGTTGTGATGTGATATGGCCAATTACATGATGAGATATATGTGATGTATGAGATGATCATGTGATGTATAGAATTTCACGACTTGCATGTCGTTGAGTACGGCAACCGGCAGGAGCCATAGGGTTGTCTTTAATTATTGTATGACCTGCGTGTCAATCATTAAGCGCTATGTAATGCTTTACTTTATCGCTAAGCAGTAGCAATAGAAGTAGAAGCAGGGCTGGCGCCACAACCCCAATGGCAACACATTGATGGAGATCAAGATGATGGAGATCATGGTGTTGTGCCGGTGACGATGGAGATCATGCCGGTGTTTCGAAGATGGAGATCTTAAACACAAGTTCATGGCCATATCATGTCACTTATGAATTGCATGAGATGTTAATCCTTTTATGCACCTTGTTTTGCTTAGTACGGCGGTAGCATTATAAGGTGATCCCTCACTTGAATTTCAAGATGAACTGTGTTCTCCCCGAGTGTGCACCGTTGCGAAAGTTCGTCGTGTTGAGACACCACGTGATGATCGGGTGTGATAGACTCTACGTTCACATACAACGGGTGCAAGCCAGATTTGCACGCGCAGAACACTCGGGTTAAACTTGACGAGCCTAGCATGTACAGACATGGCCTCGGAACACGAGAGACCGAAAGGTCGAACATGAGTCATATAGTAGATATGATCAACATAATGATGTTCACCATTGCAGCCACCTCAACTCACGTGATGATCGGACTTGAGTTGGTGAATTTGGATCATGTATCACTCGAATGATCGGAGGGATGTCAATTTGAGTGGGAGTTCTTAAATAATATGATTAATTGAACTCATTATCATGAACATAGTCAAAGTGTCTTTGCAAATTATGTTGTAGATTACTAGCTCGCGTTGTGGCTCCCTTGTATTTTTATATGTTCCTAGAGAAATAGAATTGAAAGATGTTGGTAGCAATATTGCGGACTGGGTCCGTGATCTGAGGATTGTCCTCATTGCTGCACAGAAGGCTTATGTCCTTAATGCACCGCTCGGTGCGCCACCCCCTCTAGCGTCGTCTATAGATGTTGTGAACATCTGACAGGCACGTTTCGATGACTACTTGATAGTTTTGTGCGTCATGCATTACGGCTTAGAATTGAGGCTCCGAAACGTTTTGAACGTCACGGAACATATGAGACGTTCTAGGGGCAGAGATTGTGATCTCAGGCTCGTGCCTGTGTTGCGAGATATGAGATCTCCAACAAGATTCTTTGCCTGTAAGATGAAGGAGAATAGCTCAATCGTTGAGCATGTACTCAGATTGTCTGGGTACTACAATCGCTTGAATCAAGTGGGAGTTGATCTTCCAGATAAGATAGTGATTGATATAGTTCTCCAAGTCACTGTCACTAAAGCTACTAGAACTTAAGTGATGAACTATAATACACCAGGGATAGAAGTATTGATCCCTGAGCTGTTCGCGATGTTTGACACCGCGAAGGTAGAAATCAAGAAGGAGCGTCAAGTGTTGATGGTTAATCAAACCACTAGTTTCGAAAAGGGCAAGATCAAGGAGGGAAACTTCATGGATAGCAAGTCAGTTGCTGCTCCAGTGAAGCAACCCAAAGTTGAACTCAAACCCGAGACTAAGTGCTTCTATTATGAGGTGAGAGGTCGCTGAAGCGGAACAACCCTAGATACTTGGTAGATAAGAAGGCTGGCAACATTGATAGAAGTATATTTGATATACGAGTTACTAATGTGTACCTTGCTAGTACTCTTAGTAGCACCTGGGTATTGGATACCGGTTCGGTTGCTAAATGTTAGTAACTCGAAATAAAAGCTACGGAATAAACGGAGAACTAGCTAAGGGTGAGGTGACGATATGTGTTGGAAGTGTTTCCAAGGTTGATGTGATCAACATCGCACGCTCTCTCTACCTTCAGGATTAGTGACGAACCTAAATAAATGTTATTTGGTGTTTTGCGTTGAGCATGAACATGATTAGATCATGTTTATTGCAATACGGTTATTCATTTAAGTTAGAGAATAATGGTTATTCTGTTTACATGAATAATACCTTCAATGGTCATGCACCCAGTGAGAATGGTTTGTTGAAATCTTGATCGTAGTATTACACATGTTCATAACATTGATGTCAAAAGATACAAAGTTAATAATGATAGTACCACATACTTGTGGCACTGCCGCTAAATGTCATATTGGTATAAAGCGCATGTAGAAACTCCATGCTGATGGATATTTGGACTCATTCGATTTCGAATCGGTTGAGACATGCGAACCATGCCTCTTGGGCAAGATGACTAAAGGACCCCGTTGGATGGAGCGGGCAAGTGATTCATTGGAAATGATACATGTTGATGTATGCAATCTAGTGAGTCTTGTAGTGTGCAGTGGATATCGTTATTTTCTTACCTTCACTGATGATTTGAGTAGATATAGTGTATATTTACTTAATGAAACACAAGTCTGAATCGTTTGAAAGGTTCAAGCAAATTCAGAGTGAAGTTTAAAGATCATCGTGACAAGAAGATAAAAATGACTGCGATATGATCGTGGAGGTGAATATCTGAGTCACGAGTTTGGCATACAACTTAAGACAATGTGAAAGTTGTTTCACAACTAAACGCCACCTGGAACACCATAGTGTGATGGTGTGTCCGAACATCATAGTTATGCTCTATTGGACATCGTGCGTGCTATGATGTCTCTTGTCGTTTTACTACTATAATTTTGGGGTTATGCATTAGAGACAACTACATTCACTTTAAATAGGGCACCATCTAAATCCGTTGAGATGACACCATATGAATTATGGTTTGATAGAAACCTAAGCTGTCGTTTCTTAATACTTGGGGCTGCGGCACTTGTGTGAAAAATGTTTTCACCTAATGAGGTCGAACCCAAGGCGGACAAATGCATCTTCATAGAATACCCTAAGATCAGTTGGGTGAACCTTCTATCTCAGATCCGAGTGCAAAGTGGTTGTTACTAAAACGGATCCTTTCTCGAGGAAAGGTTTCTCTCGAAAGAATTGAGTGGGAGGAAGATAGAACTTGATGAGGTTGTTAAACCTTTGTTCAACCAGAGAGTAGCGCAGCGCAGAAAGATGTTTCTGTGAAGCCTACGTTAGTTGAAGAGGAAGTTAATGATGATGATCATGAAGCTTCAGGATCAAGTTACTATCGAACTTCGTGGGTCGACAAGGATGTGTACTGCTCCTAAGCGGTACGACAACCCTGTCTTCGAGGTCATGTTGTTGGACAGCGATGAACCTACGAGCTATGGAGAAGCGATGATGGGCCTGGATTCCGACAAATGGTTAGAGACCATGAAATCCGAGATAGGATCCATTTATGAAAACCAAGTATAGACTTTGGTAGACTTGCTCGTTAGACGGCAGGTCGTTGAGTACAAATGGACCTTTAGAATGAAGACAGACACTGATGGTGAATGTCACCATTTGTAAAGCTCGACTTGTTGCAAAGTTGTTTGTGACAAGTTCAAGGAGTTGACTGCGAGGAGGCTTTCTCACTCGTAGCGATGCTAAAAGTCTGTTGGAATTATGTTAGCAGTTGCTGCATTTTCAATTACGAAATCTGGCAGATGGATGTCAAAACGTCGTTTCCTTAACGGTTTACTTAAGGAAAGGTTGTATGTGATACAACCAGAAGGTTTTGTCAGTCCTAAGGATGCTAAAAGATGAGAGAGCTTCAGTGATCCTTCTATGGACTGAAGCAAGCATCTCGGAGTTGGAATATACACTTTGATGAGGTGATCAAAGTTTTTGTAGTTTATACAAAGTTTACGAGAAACTTGTATTTGCAATAAAGTGAATGGGAGCACTATAGAGTTTCTGATAAGTATATGTGGTTGACATATTGTTGATCGGAAATAATGTAGAATTTCTGGAAGGCATAAAAGGTTGTTTGAAAAGTGTTTTTCAAATGAAGACCTGGATAAAGCTACCTAATTGTTGAGCATCAAAATCTATAGAGATAGATCAAGATGCTTGATGAGACTTTCAATGAGTGCATACCTTGACAAGATTTTGAAAGAGTTCAAAATGGATCAGCCAGAGAAATAGTTCTCGTCTGATTTGTAAGGTGTGAAGTTGAGTGAGACTCAAAGCTCGACAACGGCAGAAGAAAGAGAAAGGATGAATGTCGTCCCCTATGCCTTAGCCATAGGCTCTATATTATGCCATGCTGTGTACCGCACCTATGTGTGCCTTGCCACGAGTCTGTCAGGGGGTACAAGAGTGGTCCAGGAGTGGATCACTGGACAGCGGTCGGAATTATCCTTAGTAACCAGAGGACTAAGGAAATGTTTCTTGATTATGGAGGTGATAAAGAGTTCGTCGTAAAGAGTTACGTCGATGCAAGCTTTAACACCTATCCAGATGACTAGTAGTAGCAATCTGGATACGTATAGTGGAGCAGCCATTTGGAAATAGTACCAAGTGGAGTGTGGTAGCAGTGTTTACGGTTTGACATAGAGATTTGCAAAGTACACACGGATCTGAATATCGCAGACCCGTTGACTATAAGACCTCTCTCACATGCAAAGCATGATCGAGCCCCAAAACTCATTGGGTGTTAGATTCATAACAATGCGAATCACATGGTGATGTGAACTAGATTATTGACTCTAGTGCAAGTGGGAGACTGTTGGAAATATGCCCTAGAGGCAATAATAAATTAGTTATTATCATATTTCCTTGTTCATGATAATCGTTTATTATCCATGCTATAATTGTATTGATCGGAGACTTAAATGCATGTGTGGATACATAGACAAAACCATGTCCCTAGTATGCCTCTAATGGACTAGCTCGTTGATCAAAGGATGGTTAAGGTTTCCTAGCCATGGACATGAGATGTCATTTGATAACGGGATCACATCATTAGGAGAATGATGTGATGGATAAGACCCAAACTACAAACATAGCATATGATCGTGTCAGTTTATTGCTACTGTTTTCTGCATGTCAAGTATATGTTCCTATGACCATGAGATCATGCAACTCACGGATATCGGAGGAGTGCCTTGTGTGTATCAAACATCGCAACGTAACTGGGTGACTATAAAGGTGCTCTACAGGTATCTCCGATGGTGTTTGTTGAGTTGGCATGGATCGAGACTGGGATTTGTTACTCCGTGTGACGGAGAGGTATCTCAGGGCCCACTCGGTAATACAACATCACAACAAGCCTTGCAAGCAATGTGGCTAAGTGTTAGTCACGGGATCTTGTATTACGGAACGAGTAAAGAGACTTGCCAGTAACGAGGTTGAACTAGGTATGGAGATACCGACGATCGAATCTCGGGCAAGTAACATACCGAAGAACAAAGGGGACGTTATACAGGATTAACTAAATCCTTGACATAGAGGTTCGACCGAAAAAGATCTTCGTAGAATATGTAGGAACCAATGTGGATGTCCAGGTCCCTCCATTGGTTATTGACCGTAGAGGTGTCTCGGTCATGTCTACATAGTTCTCGAACCCGCAGGGTCTGCACACTTAAGGTTCGGTGACGTTTCGGTAGTGTAGAGTTATGTATGGTGGTGACCGAAGTTTGGTCGGAGTCCCGGATGAGATCCCGGACATCACGAGGAGCTCCGGAATGGTCCGGAGGTAAAGATTCATATATAGGAAGTCCCAGTTTGGTTTCCGGAAAAGTTTCGGGAGTGCCGGTAGTGTACCGGGAGTGCCGGTAGTGTACCGGGAGGCCTCCGGGAGGGGTATTTCGACCCCAAGAGGTCCATGGGCTGTGGGAGAATAATAACCAGCCCTTAGTGGGCTGGGAAAACAGCCACAAAGGCCCATGGCGCAGGAGAGAAAGTCCTAAAGCAAAAAGTGGAAAATCAGCCAATAGGAGGCAATCCTACTCCAACTAGGATTGGAGGTGAAGTAGGATTTCTTCCCACCTCCTATTTCGGCCGACCCAAAGGCCTTGGCTGCCTCTCCTCTCCTCTCCTCCTATATATACTAGTGGATTGGGTGGTTTTTGGACAGAATTTCCGGCCACGTGCTACCCGTTTCACCGGTGCACAGTTTCTCCTCTAGATCGGTTTTCCGCAGCGCTTAGGCGAAGCCCTGCCGGAATTGCTCCACCACCATCACCGGAGCGCCGTCACGCTGCCGGTGAACTCTCTCTCCTATCCACCTCCTCTTGCTGGATCAAGACGGTGGAGATCGTCATCAAGCTGCACGTGTGCTGAACGCGGAGGTGCCGTCCGTTCGGCGCTAGATCGGAAGGACCGTGATCGAGATCGCGAGACGGTTCGTGATGAGATCGTGGAACGGATCGTGATGAGTTCGCGGGACAGATCGTGATCAAGATCGTGAGACGGATCGTGATGAGATCGCGGGACGGATCGTGATGAGTTCACGGGACGTATCGTGATTGGATCGCGGGACGGATCGTGATGAGATCGCGGGACGCTCGGCGATTTGGATCGCGAAGATGTTCGACTACACCAACCGCGTTTCTTAACGCTTCCCGCTTAGCGATCTACAAGGGTATGTAGATCCACTCTCCCTCTCGTAGATGCTCATCACCATGGATAGGTTTGCGTGTGCGTAGGAAAATTTTTGTTTCCCATGCGACGTTCCCCAACAATCCGGTGGGCAGGATTTCTTTGGAAGTTGCCTTTGGTGATGAATATAACTACATAGTGGAGTCTTTGTGGTTTGAAGTGGTCAAGATCAAGAGCCCTTACCATGCGTTGTTTGGGCGGTCGGCTTATGCTAAGTTCATGGCTATGCCCTGCTATGTCTACTTACAGCTCAAGATGCCCGGGTTAAACAGTACAATTACCGTTCATGGTGATCGAAATACGGCTATTGAGTGCGAGGAAGGAGACGCGGCTTATGCAGAATGCAGTTGTGCTGAGGAGGAGCTTAAGTTTTATAAGGAGAATGTTGACCCGGAGGACATGACGCCGCTGAAAAAGCCTACAACAGAGGTTGAGCCGCCCCTTAAGTTTTCGGCGGATGATACCAAGGCAATAGACTTCACTCTGGGCGACTCATCCAAACAGTTCGTCATTGGGGCTCACATGGATCCCAAATAGGAAAGCGCGCTCATCAAATTCATCCGTGAGAGTCAAGACATCTTTGCATGGAAACCTTCTAACATGTCGAGTGTTCTGAGAGAGTTCGCTGAGCACAATCTTAATGTGGACCCTAAGTTTAAACCTGTCAAGCAGTTTCTATGGCGGTTCAATGAGGAGAGATGCATGGCCATCGGAGAAGAGGTCGCTTGGCTCTTAGTGGCGGGTTTTATCGTTGAGGTCTTTCACCCGGCTGGCTTGCTAACCCAGTGCTGGTGCTCAAAATGAACGACACGTGGCGGATGTGTGTGGATTATACGGACCTTAACAAGGCTTGTCTGGCTGATCCCTTTGCTCTCCCTCGTATTGATCAGATCATTGATGCTAGAGCAGGTTGTGAAAGCCTGTGCTTCTTGGATGCTTATTCAGGATATCATCAGATCAAGATGGCGGTTAAGGACCAAGAAAAGACGGCTTTCATTACGCCTTTTGGAGCCTTCTGTTATGTATCTATGCCTTTCGGGCTCAAGAGTGCCCAGGCGACTTATCAGCGACGTGTGCAGAATTGCCTTCATAGTCAGATTGGGCGCAATGTTCATGTTTACTTGGATGATATTGTGATCAAATCAAGGAAGAAGGAGACCCTTTTGGATGACTTAAGGGAAACTTTTGACAATCTCCGGATCTACAAGATGATGCTTAACCCGGCCAAGTGTGTTTTTGGTGTCCCGGCTGGCAAGCTCTTGGGATTTCTGGTTTCTGAGCGTGGCATT
The DNA here is from genome assembly GCA_022496015.1 of Hordeum marinum. Taxonomy (NCBI): domain Eukaryota; kingdom Viridiplantae; phylum Streptophyta; class Magnoliopsida; order Poales; family Poaceae; genus Hordeum; species Hordeum marinum. Next base: position 297,766,850 of record CM039676.1, read on the forward strand.
GAGGCTAACCCAGATAAAATTAAATCTATCACCTCCCTGGGAGAGCCGGCCTGTGTTAACGATGTCCAGCGCCTGGCAGGGCGAATTGCCGTGTTGAGCCGGTTCATAAGCCGCCTTGGTGAGAAAGCCATTGCCCTATATCAGATGATGAAAAAGATAGATAATTTTGTCTGGAGTACGGCGGCGGGTGAAGCATTGGAGGCACTCAAGAAACAACTCACTGAGCCGCCGGTATTGGCTGCTCCGGCTGAGAAAGAACCTTTGCTCATGTATGTGGCGGCTAACAACTGGGCAGTCAGTGCCACAATTATGGTGGAGTGCAAGGAACCTGGGAAGGAGTATCCGGTTCAAAGGCCGGTTTATTATATTAGTGAGGTCCTAACTGAATCCAAGCAGAGATATCCACATTGGCAGAAGCTAGTGTATGGAGTGTTCATGGCCAATCGCAAGTTGAAGCACTATTTCCTAGGGCACCAGATCACCGTGGTCCCTTCTGCTCCGTTGGGGGATATAATCCAGAACAGAGAAGCTACTGGTAGGATTGCTAAGTGGGCATTGGAGCTGGGACCTCTCAATCTGAAATATGTGCCTCGTACGGCCATCAAGTCCCAAGCCCTTGTAGATTTTATAAACGGTTGGACAGTGTGTCAAGCCCCTGAGAAAAAACCGGATAACACATACTGGACTATACATTTTGATGGATCCAAGCAGCTGGAAGGATCAGGAGCAGGAGTTGTTTTGACATCTCCCAAAGGTGATAAATTTTGTTATGTGCTCCGGCTGATGTTCCCTTGCACCAACAATGCGAATGAGTATGAGGCTCTGCTTCATGGTCTTAGAGTAGCCAAGGAGATGAATTTAAGCCGGGTAAGGTGTTTGGGCGACTCAGATCTTGTGGCTCAGCAAGTTTCAGGCACGTGGGATTCCAGGGACCCGCGGATCGCGGCTTATCGACAGGCGGCGGATGTCATTGCTGGTCACTTCAAAAGGTTATCAGGTAGATCACATTGATCGTCGCAGGATTGAGGCAGCTGATGCCTTGTCACGGTTAGGCTCTCAGCAAAAGTCGGTGCCGCCCAATATCTTTTTGGACGTTTTATATCACCCAATTGTCAAGTTGCCTTCAGAGGAGGATTTGGCCATCCCTGACCTGGAGGGGCAGTTGGTGGCGGCTCTGCATGCTATTCTGGATTGGACTGTGCCTTACCTGGCCTATTTGACTCGGGCTGAGTTACCTGAGGATGAAAATCTAGCCAGACAGATCACCCGGTGGTCTAAGTCGATGACAATAGTTAATGGTGAGTTACACAAGTGCAGCGTTATCCGGGTTTTTCAGTGTTGTGTCTCACGAGAGGAAGGTCAGGAAATTTTGAATGAAATTCACGCTAGAGATTGCAGACATCACGCTGGCTCAAAATCTTTGGTAGCTAAGGCGTTTCCGCACGGTTTCTTCTGGTTGACGGCTCACAAAGATGCAGAGGATCTGGTCCACAAGTGTGACGGCTGTCAAAAATTCGGTCGGCGTGCTCATGTTCCGGCGCAAGAGTTGCGGACGATACCAATTACTTGGCCGTTTGCAGTCTGGGGGCTTGATATGGTAGGACCTTTCAAGAGATCCAAGGATAAGAAAACACACCTCCTGGTGGCGGTTGATAAGTTCACCAAATGGGTAGAGGCTAAGCCGATTAGCAAGTGTCATGCGGCTACGGCGGTTCAGTTTGTTAAAAAGCTGATCTACCATTTTGGTTACCCCCACAGCATCATCACTGACAATGGCACAAATTTGTCCAAGGGAGCTATGAAAAAATTCTGCGACGAAGAGCACATCCAGCTTGATGTTTCAGCAGTTGCTCATCTACAGTCCAATGGTCAGGCGGAGCATGCCAATCAAGAAATTTTGAGGGGTATCAAGCCACAGCTCATGGTTGCTTTACAACGAACACCCAATTGTTGGGTAGAAGAGCTGCCCTCCGTCTTATGGAGTATCAGAACCACCCCCAACAGATCCACAGGGTATACACCTTTCTTCATGGTTTACGGTGTCGAGGCTGTGTTGCCAAGTGACATCCGACATGACTCGCCACGGGTGGCGGCTCACGTTGAGACGAACAATGAGATGACACGTCAAGACGCGTTGGATGCCTTGGAGGAGGAACGAGAGCTGGCGGCTGCCCGTTCGGCGATTTATCAACAAGACCTGCGCCGCTATCATAGCCGTAGGGTTAAGACCCGCACGTTTCAAGAGGGCGACTTAGTTCTACGGCTGATTCAAGACCAGACAGATATGCATAAATTATCTCCTCCATGGGAAGGGCCTTTTGTGGTCAGCTGAAATCTCAACAACGGGTCATATTACCTCGTTGACACCCGGGACGACTCAGATACTTTGGGCCAGGAGACCCACCGGCCGTGGAACATAGCGCATCTGCGGCCTTATTACACTTAAGGTTGTTGAGAATTGTCACTGTATATTATCATTGTACATATCATATTTATAGCATCCCTGCAAGCCGGGGCCTCTGCCACATCGCACATCTTCATCAATACAAATACATTGGTTGTCGAAGGGGGCTTCTTACCTTCGGGTATCGCTTATCTCACCCTAACAACCGGCTTTATGCCATTTCCGGTTAACATGTTAACCGCAGTTGTCGAAGGGGGCTTCTTACCTTCAGGTATCTCTTATCTCACCCTAACAACCGGCGTTCGTGCCAAAAATGTTGACAAGTCAACATTGGTTGTCGAAGGGGGCTTCTTACCTTCGGCTATCGCTTATCTCACCCTAACAGCCAGCTTTATGCCATTCCGGTTAACATGTTAGCCGCGGTTGTCGCAGGGGGCTTCCCACCTCCGGGTGTAGCTTATCTATCCCTAACAACCGGCGTTCGCGCCAGAAATGTTGACAAGTCAATATAACCATATAGGGGGCTTCCTGCCTTACGGGTGAAGCTTATCAAACCTTCTCGGCCGGCTCTGAAGCCAAGCGAAGAATTCTATCAAACACATTGGGAAGACACAACATCTTCGGGTTACGCTTTTAAGCCGCCCTCCTAACTGTGGAAAGTTACATTTATACATGCAGGAAACTAAGCAACGAAGAGCCGACAAGGCATGTAATGAGAGGGACAAGGAAGATGGCACATGTCTATTTTAAAGCCGGACTTTCATACGTGCGCGATGGCACAAGTTCAACAAAGGCAAAAGTTGTCGCTATCCCATTACAGACGCTCTCTATGGAGCCCAAAATATCATCAAGTTTTTTACACCACCCATGGTGGGTCAGGGAGAGCCGGCTATTACAAGTTTTCTAACAAAGCAATCAGTTGGCTGGCGGGTCATCCTGCTCCGGCTCTTTGGCTGCCTTGATCTGGAGATTATCCAAGTCCCAATTGCAGCCGGTTAAAGCCGCAAAAGTTCCTTCTTCAAAGAAGGGGGACGGGTCAAGATCAGAAGTGAAGAGAGTCTTACTGCGAGAGGGTGTCAGATCCTAGCACTCAAAGAGCGAACCACGGATCCTCTTTTGATCAGCGCTGTAAGCCGTCTGGTAAGTCGCCAAGTTAACCTCTTCTGCTAAGACGGAGGCTAGAACCTTGGAGTCCTTTACGCACCGGGCATAATTAGCATCTATAAATTCAGAGCCATCATCCTTCTTGGAGGGAAACCTGTCCATCATGTCAGCCGGGGTAAGCTCTGGAGAGAAAGCCAGCGCCCGGCTTATGGCTGCAATTACCCCTTGGCGGGCGGCTAATTTCTTCAACTCCACAATTTGTTTTGGCATTGTTGACAGGAGCTCCAAGACCCCTTTGAGAGACGAAGGGATGTTCTCTTTGTATTGCACAACCTTGATTGTGCAGACCGCCCCACAGTACAATTGCTCTGTCAGAGTATATATCGCCTTCAAAGGCAACAAGCTATCAGAAGCGAGTTGACGGCTCCTAGGACCTGCATAAGACGGAGGCCTCGTTATGAGTCATCGACACAAGTATAATATCCAGAGTGAGCCAAGCTACTAACAACTTACCAAATAGGGCGGTTGACATCTTCATGATATGGCGTTTCAATGACTGCAGCTCGTCAGATACAATCATCAGCCGCTGATCAGCATCATCCGCCCGCTTGGTCAATACAGCTTTTTCAGAGCCGACAGACTCCTTGAAAGCGGTGAAATCTGCCTTGATCTTAACTAGTTCCTCCGTAAGAAGCTGGCATTTCTCGTCAGCTGCACTCCGGGCGGCTTGTTGAGTAGCTAAATTTGCTTTTAAGCCGGCAAATTCTAACCCGGCCTCGATTAAAGCTTCCTGCGACATATCAACTTATGGAGTGAATAAGCAAGTCTCAAACAGATTGCAAGCTATATGCATGACACTTGGGGGCTGATTTCTATTTTGCAAGACAGTTCCGACTCAACTTTAGCTAGATTGACCCGGAACTTGGGGGCTGCATTTGGCTCTGTTAACTATCATCTAAGAAGTTCTGACTCAACTTTGGAAAAGATTAAGCTAGCCCTTGGGGGCTACATTTGGCTCTGTTAACTATCTTCTAAGAAGTTCCGACTCAACTTTGGAAAAGATTAAGCCGGCCCTTGGGGGCTACATTTGGCTCTATTAACTATGTTCTAGGAAGTTCCGGTTCAAAATTATCAATTGGTGAGCCGGTCCTTGAGGACTAACAACAATGATTTTAGATCACGATTAAGTAAGTTGAGGCTTACATTTTACATAAGTCTACTTCTACAAAGATGGAAGGGCCGGATTATTATCAGTCAATATTAACCCGGCCCTTGGGGGCTACGTAAGGGTATAGGAAGGAAAAGGAATACCTCATATTTTCTCTTCATCAAGTTAACCAGTTTGAGCTCCAAATCCCGGCTTGTGGACAGCCGGTTCATATAGCCAGCATGAAGTTCTTCAGCGGTCATTTTTTCCAAGGCAGGGAGCTCAAACTCCAGCTTCCTGGAAGCTTCGGCCGTCTCACTATGCTTGGTCAGCACGTGAGGTGAAGGAGATTGCAAGCCGGTGCCAGTAAACATGACGTCCGGGCAGCAGTTTCCTCAGCAAGCTTGATAGGGCTCGGCGGTTTGGAAGAGTCCCTCTGTGGGCTCTCAGGAATAATGTCATCAACAACCGGTTCGGCAGAAGTCACCGACGGGTCCGGTTTAGCAAGCTCCGGCTCGGTGGTAGCAGGACCAGAGGAGGACTTGTTGGTCTTCCTCCGCTTAGCTTGAGACCTAGGAAAGACATGAAGGTCAGAATTCAAGGGTTACGGCCGCTGAAGAGCCGGGCATAAAAGTTGGAAAACACATACAACGGATTGATCTTCGGAGGTGGCAGAGCGGTGGCTGTAGAGTCGCCGGACGAAGGTGATCCCTGAAAGACAGTTCAAATGACAAAAGGCAGTGTTGAGGTTACAAAGGAAAAGTCTATAAAGTTAAAACAGAGAGAAAATATGTACCTCCGTGGGGCGCTTTTTCGGAGCCGGGGAGTTAGGTAACCGGGACATCAGATTAGTAGAGTCGGCGCTCCGGGTCTGACGTCGGTCGGCTTGCTGTTGCTTTCTCAAAAGAAATTGGGGATATAAATAAGCAAGAGGATGAGAAAGGGGAACTTTTCGTACAACCCGCCATATCTTCTGGGGTACAAAGCATTCTGAATCGGATGAAACATAAGTTACCTCAGGGGTGTTGGCGCGGCTTGTCTCAACTTCGTCCTGTGAGTAAGTTGTTATCAGTAAGGTGAATAGCAAGGTAACAAAAATAGTCAAATTATACCTATGAGTCGGACGATTCTGGCGGTTCAAACCATTCCTCTTGAGGGATGGTCTTCTTAGTCGTCTTCTTGGTTGGGGCCTTGTTCTTGCTCTTCTTCACAGGAGGAATATACTTCTTCTTCCAGAAGTCAAAGTCAGCCTAGAAAGGTAAGCCGGTTAATGGTGATGAATTGACAAAGTCCTAACTAAACAGAGAAAAGACACAATGAAGAGTCGTCTTACGTCTCGAGCCGGGTTAGCAGCACTAAAAGGCGCCAGCCCAATAGCACTGCAAGCTCCTAACATGACATGAACAAGACTCCGGATGATAGTGGTAATATCATCTTTGGTTAAAGTTGTCTGGCTGAAGCATAGGGAACCATCATACTTGCCTGGATATTCACACATGAGGCGGCTTCTCAGGTTCAAAGGCATAACTCTCCAGGAGATCCAGCAGCGGATCAAGTCCAGAACCGTCAATCCATTGGCCATTAGGGCTTTAATCTTGTCGTGAGCCGGCATGTGCCTTGCACGTTCAGAGGTTGATAGCCGGCCGGGAAGCTCCGAAGTTGTCTTAAGCCGGGAAGGGTGATAGCCCGGAAGCGGATGCTCACCCTCCAGGGAGGTATCCTTGTAGTAGAACCAAGTTTTATTCCAATCCTTTGGATGACTCGGCATTGGTACAGCCGGGAAGGTAATATCTCGGCGCCTCTAAATAGAAATTCCACCAAGTTCTATGCTCGGGCCGGCCTTTACTTTAGTTTGCCGGTTCGCATAAAAGAATTCTCAGAAGAGACATACAGATGGCTGAGTTTGCAGATAGACCTCGCTGAGTACTTGGAAGTTGCAGATATTTGAGACGGAAATGGGGGCAAGATCTTGAGGATGCAGCTTATAGAAATGAAGGATGTCCCGGAAGAATTTTGAGCCGGGAGGTACGAATCCACGTTCAATATGATCCAAAAAACAACTACCTCGCCCTCCCGAGGAGTGGGCTTCAGTTCATTACCCGGAACCCGCCAATGGATGGCCTCTTTAGCAGGAAGGGTACCTGCAAGTACAAAGTCCATCAAAAACTCTTAGGTAATGCAAGAACCGACCCAGTTGCAGGAGTTAGATGCGCGAGACATGGCGGCAGTTTTTAACTGTACAAAGTAACCATGTATGGAGAGTCAAGAAAATGGCGAACAAATATGGGCGGCTTAAAAGGTTTAAGACCTTAAGGGTGAGACACCAAGATCCGGCTGATGAGAGCCGGAACAGCATGGCGGGTCAACATCACGAAAGGACAGAGTGAAATTTGGCTAAGTACTGAAGAAAGGTTCCGTGAAATATTGCTAGATTGCGGATCTACAAAAACAAAAGAAATGTCTATATTTCCAGACCTAGAGATGAACTGGTGAAAGACTGAAAATGACGGGCGGAGCCGTGGTGAATCTAAATAGCATCAGTATCGATCTCCTACCTAGCGGCACCGTGGGGACAGAATATGATCAAGGGCTCATAGACTAAATGTGGCTGGCATTGGTAGGAACCCGAGTTCTAAAAACCACGGTGGCGGAGCTCCATGAATAACCTACTGGGACCATTGAGGATCTGAGAAGAGAAGAACTCACCAGCGACAGTGTGATGGACGCGGAAAGTACTCTGGTCCGTGTTAGGTTGATGCAGCGGCCTGGTTGATGACGAGGAGGAGACGGCGTCGGAGCAGAAGGCGCTGGAAAAGGAAGCGTCGGGAGGAAGAAGATGATGGAGCAAGCAGGAGAAGGCAAATGCTGTCCCGGGCGGTCCTATTTAATAGGGAAAAGGCAGAACGGGCGCGAAAATCCAGGCGTCAGATGTCATTTGATCGAGGCGGACACCTCGATTCACGGGATATTCATTTAATAAGAAGATTCATTGCGTGCGTCAGAGGATCTTTTTTACAGGTATGACATGACGTCATGGTGGGTCATTTTGGGGCGACTCGCCGAGGAGTAAGAAGAAAGGCTGAAGTGAGCAGGCTCAAATCAACCTGGGGCCTAATGTTGCGGATATGACCCCACAGTGAGACCCGCCCGGAGGGCTCCGGGTCGTAGCAAGCGGCTCGTATGCCATCCCAAGAGTAAGATGTGAAGACTTAAGGCCCAAGACGCCTGGCGGCTTGATAGGATGGGCCGAAAGGTGGCCCGGATAGAGAAGACCCGGGCGCATAAGCCGCCCGGGGACGGCTTGGTCAGGAAAGGCAAGAGAAGATAGAGGTAGACTCGGACATGTAACAAGAATCGGTTACAAATTGTATGACGCGTGGTCTTGACCTCCTATATAAAGGCAAGACCCGGGGCGACTTGGAGGTGAGGTTATCGAGAACTAGGTCAAGCAATAGCTCCCTTGTAATCGATACATCAAGCAATACAAGCACAAGCAGGACGTAGGCTATTACCTCGACTTGAGGGGCCAAACCTGGGTAAACTCGTGTCCTTCGTCCCAACCAACCCCTTTGAGTCCATCACGTTAGCAATGGCCCCAAACCCAAGTCCGTTCACCCGGACATGTGCCGAGATAAAACCACGACACTACATGACAACCATTTTAATGCGCATGTTGGCACTCAAGACGAACCATTATCCACCCCTAGCTAATTAAGCATGGAATGAATAAATATAATCTCTAATTGTTATTGCAAACATGGTCAACCCATAATGTACTGAATTCGGAATGATGAGCTAATCATATTTACAAAAGCAAGATAGGTCGAGTTCATACCAGCTTTTCTCCATCTCAATCTTTTCATCAAATATCGTCATTATTGCCTTTGAATTTCATGATTGAACGATGTGAATAATAATAAGAGTGCACATGCATTGGACTAAGCTGGAATCTGCAAACAATAAACCAAAGGTGAATACAAGGCAATATGGGCTCTTTGTAAGATAAACAATAATGCATATGAGAGCCACTCAACACGTCATCATGGTATTCTCCTTACGAGCCAATGGAAAGAAAGGAAAGTTATTTACATGGGAAAGCTCCCAACAAGAAAAAAAGAAGAATGAGAAATCTTTTTGGCTACAACTAAGCAACTAGGAAATAAACCTAGAACTATTTTTTTATTTTTCTCAAAGCTAATTAAACACACTAGAAGAAAGCAAAACAAGAATATAAACTACCATGGATAGTACAATGAAAAAGTATGAACATCAACAATTGAAATAAGTGTGTGAACATGAATGTAATGTCGGTGAGAAATATGTACTCCCCCAAGCTTAGGCTTTTGTCCTAAGTTGGTCTTGGGCCATGGATGGCCTGGATAACATCTGCAGCATGAAGGCGAGCAATTTCTGCATTTTTCTCGTACTCGTTTGCCTCCTCTGGTTATAAAATATCTCTGCTTTTCCTGAAAGTTAAAGAAGGCAGGAGCAGGAAGGCTAATATGGACAACACGTTGCCTGTCAAAAATTAGTCGGTACTGGAGGGATTGTTCGTTTCTTTCAAGAAACTGAAAGTGCACCAAAGCCTCATGATCAAGGAAAGCAAGGGGTAATTCAATGTCATTCCCTCTTACGAGTACCCCAAGATACTTAGCTACATGGGTGGTATAAATTCCACCAAAGAAATCTCCATCCTTAGCATTATGATGTAACCTCCTGGCAATAATAGCCCCCAAGTTATATCGTCTATCTGCCATTACTGCACTCTTAAGGATGCTTAGATCAGGCGCGCAAAGGTGGCTATGCTCAAGTTTACTGTTAATACATCTACCTATGAAGAGAGCAAAATGATGTATAGCCGGAAAGTGAATGCTCCCCAAAGTAGCTTGTGTAATGATTCTAGTTTCTCCCACTGTGATGCTAGCAAGGAAATCATTATATTCATTTTTATGAAGATCGCTACAACTACCCCGCTGTGGAATTTTGCATGCATTATTAAAATCTTCTAGGTCCATGGTATAGGTCTTATCATAAAGATCAAATAGAACAGAATGAGAATTACGCTTAGATGAAAATTCATACCTCCGCACGAAAGATATAGTGAGTTGATAATGTTGCTTGCATCGATCTAAAATGAAATCGTCAAGTCCGACATTACTTATGTATGCATAAAAATCTTCCTTAAATCCGGCGTTTTCCATGAGTTGATCCGACGAGCATTCACAAGGCAGTACTCGAGCTTCCCTGGGTAGTTCAAAATTGGACTCACGTAGCGCGAGTCTCAGGGCTTTCTTGCTCGAGGAACCACATTGGTACATTCTCCTTAACATCTTTTCTCTCTCTAAAAAAGTTCTGAAATTTTTAGTGAGTGAAAATAAAGGTGCACAAAACTCAACAAAACTCATAGCAACTACTCCCTCAAGTGTCTAGAGACCATATCCTGCATCAAAACTACTTGGGACCATACAAATTTGACATGCAAGCTCAAGAACAAGGTCACCACAGCAGCTAAAATTTGCAATATATAAGGCACTAGAACAAAAACTAATTGGACCATTGGAGGAGTCACATAACGGTGAGTAATCCCCTAAAACAGTTTTGCAAATGGAGCTTTGAGCAAGGAGATCGAAAATGGCAGCAAGATGAGCTAGAACACGGGTTTGAGCAATGGTGGGATTTTTTCTGGAGGAAGATGAAGTGAATGGGTGCTGGAATAAGTGGAGGGGGGCCACGTGGGACCCACAAGCTTGCTAGGTGTGGCCAGGGGGTGGCTGCGCCCTGCAGGCTTGTGGCCCACTGGTGCAGCCCCATGATGCACTCTCAGTGCCAAAAATTCTTAAATATTCCAAAAAATTCATACTAAATTTTCAGGGGATTCTGGGAACTTTTATTTTCAGGTCATTTTTCTATTGCACGGAAAACTCAGAAAACAAAAAAATAATAGCAGTTTTACTTAATTTCATCTAGGTAACAGAGAGTAAAAGTTAGGTGTAGGAAGTTGTGCTTTCTAAATTCATACAGATCATGCTCCTCAAAAGGAATCCATCAATAAGGTTGATCAAGTCTTATTAACGAACTTCTTTCGAATGACATGAAACCGAAGAATTTTTGAGTAACACCAAGTTACCTCAATGGGGATATGCATTTCCCCAACAATAAGTATATCATATTTCTTCTTGACAGTAGGAAGAGGGAACTAAAAGTCTCCAATAATAATTGTTGGAATTTTTTCAATAGAGTTAATACTATGAACTTGAGGTTGTTTCTTTGGAAAGTGTACCGTATGCTCATTACCATTAATATGAAAAGTGACATTACCCTTTTTACAATCAATAACATCCCCTATAGTATTCAAAAATGGTCTACCAAGGATGATCGACATACTGTCGTCCTCGGGAATATCAAGAATAACAAAGTCCATCAAGATAGTAGCATTTGCAACTACGACATGTACATCCTCACAAATATCAATAGGTAGAGAAGTTGATTTATAAGCCATTTGCAAAGAGATTTTAGTAGGTGTAAATTTATTCAAATCAAGTATATGGTATAAAGAGTAATGCATAACACTAACACCAGCTCCAAGATCACATAAAGCAGTTTTAACATAATTTCCTTTAATAGAGCATGGTGTAGTAGGTACTCATGGATCTCCTAGTTTCTTAGGTATTCCACCTTTAAAATTATAATTAGCAAGCATGGTGGAAATCTCAGCTTCTGGTATCTTTCTTTTATTTGTCACAATATCTTTCATATACTTAGCGTAAGGAGACTTTTCAAAATATCGGTCAAGCGCATACGTAAAAAGACAGGTCTAAGCATTTCAGCAAAGCGCTCAAAGTCCTCATCATCCTTTTTCTTGGATGGTTTAGGAGGGAAGGGCATGGGTTTCTGAACCCATGGTTATCTTTCTCTACCATGTTTCCTAGCAATGAAGTCTCTTTTATCATATCTTTTATTCTTAGATTGTGGGTTATCAAGATCATCAGTAGGTTCAATCTCCACATCATTATCATTACTAGGTTGAGAATTAGCATGAAAAAATTATTAATGTTATAACTAGGCTCATGTTCATCACTAGATTGTGTCTCAGCATCAGAAATAGAAATATCATTTGGATTCTCAGATGTATCTATAACAGGTTCACTAGCAGCATGCAAAGTACTATCATCATTCTTTTTCCTACTCTTATTGGAAGGAATAGGTGCATCAATATTAACTTTCTGAGAATCTTGCTCAATTCTCCTAGGATGGCCCTTGGGATACAAAGGTTCCTGAGTCATTCTACCACCTCTAGTCACAACTTTAACAGAATGATCATTGTCTTTACTATTCATCTCATTAAGCAAATCATTTTGAGCCTTAATTACTTGTTCTACTTGAGTGGTTACTATGGAAGCATGTTTACTAATAATCTTAAGATCATTGACAGTTCTACTCAAATAATCACCCAAGTGATCAAGCATATAAGCATTATGTTTCAATTGTCCACTAACATAGGCATTGCAATTTTCTTGCTTCATAATAAAATTATCAAATTCATCCAAGCATTGTCTAGCAAGCTTATTATAAGGGATATCTCTTTCATCAAATCTTCTGAGAGAATTTACCTCTACTACCTGTGTCGGGTTATGAAGACCATGTATTTCTTCAATAGGTGGTAGATTCTTAACATCTTCAGCCTTAATACCCTTTTCTTTCATAGATTTCTTTGCCTCTTGCATATCTTCAGGACTGGGGAATAGAATACCTCTTTTCTTCGGAGTTGGCTTTGGTGGTGGTTCAAGAATAGTCCAATCATTATCATTGCTCAATATGTTGTTCAATAGTAATTCAGCTTGCTCAATAGTTCGTTCCCTAAAAACACAACCAGCACAACTATCTTGGTAGTCCCTAGAAGCATCAGTTAGTCCATTATAAAAGATATCAATTATTTCATTTTTCTTGAGAGGATGATCAGGCAAAGCATTAAGCAATTGGAGAAGCCTCCCCCAAGCTTGTGGGAGACTCTCTTCTTCAATTTGCACAAAGTTAAATATTTCCTGCAAGGCAACTTGTTTCTTATGGACAGGAAAATATTTTTTAGAGAAGTAATAAACCATGTCCTGGGGACTATGCACACAACTAGGAGCAAGAGAATTAAACCATATCTTAGCATCACCCTTCAAACGAGAAAGGAAACAACTTAAGGATATAGTAATAGCGAATTTTTTCCTCATGAGTAAATAGGGTGGCTATATCATTCAATTTGGTAAGATGTGCCACGACAATTTCAGATTCATAACCATGGAAAGGATCAGATTCAACCAAAGTATTAACTCAGGATCGACAGAGAATTCATAATCCTTACCAGTAACAAAGATAGGTGAACTAGAAAACTTAGGATCATATTGCATTCTAGCATTCAGAGTTTTTTCCTTCCACTTGCGAAGCAATTTCTTAAGATCATCTCTATCCTGACAAGCAAGAAAGTCCCTAGCTACCTCTCCTTCCATAACATAACCCTCAGGTATATCAGGCAATTAATATCTAGGAGAGCTAGGTCTAGCAGGTGAATCATAGTGTTCAGTTTCAGTAATTTCATCAGATTTAGCAATATTATCAGTTTCAGCATTAGCTCTAGCAATTTGTTCATCAAGAAATTCACCCAGTGGCACAGTATCATCAAACAAAGTATTATCATAAGCATCAAACATAGCATAAGTAGCATCATCAATTACTTGAGACATATCAGAATTACTAGCAGGTGGTGGTGTCGCAAACTTACTCATAACAGAAGGTGAATCAAGTGCAGAGCTAGATGGCAGTTCCTTACCTCCCCTCGTAGTAGAGGGATAGATCTTGGTTTTTGGATCTTTCATATTTTCATAGTGATCAACAGATATATATCCCAAGTGACTCAGAGAATAAACCTATGCTTCCCGGCAACGGCGCCAGAAAAAGGTCTTGATAACCCACAAGTATAGGGGATCGCAACAGTTTTGGAGGGCAGAGTATTCAACCCAAGTTTATTGATTCGACACAAGGGGAGCCAAAAAATATTCTCGAGTATTAGAAGCTGAGTTGTCAATTCAACCACACCTAAAAGACTTAATATCTGCATCAAAGTATTCAGTAGCAAAGTAATATTGTAGTAACGGTAACGATGGCAAAGTGATAGTAGCAGATTTGTAGTGCTTGTAACAGTAGCAACGGAAAAGTAATCGAACTAAGATCAATATATGAAAAGATCGTAGGCAATGGATCAGTGATGGATAATTATGTCGGATGGCATTCAACATGCAACAGTTGTAACATAAGGTGACACAGAACTTGCTCCAATTCATCAATGTAATGTAGGCATGTATTCCATATATAGTCATACGTGCCTATGGAAAAGAATTTGCATGACATCTTTTGTCCTACCCTCCTATGGCAGCGGGGTCCTATTGGAAACTAAGGGATATTAAGGCCTCCTTTTAATACAGAACCAGACCAAAGCATTAGCACTTAGTGAATACATGAACTCCTCAAACTACGGTAATCACCGGAAAGAATCCCAGTTATTGTCACCCTAGGGGATGCGGATCATAACTCATAATAGGTGTCTACAACTTGCAAGATAGGATCAAGAACACACATATATTCATGAAAACATAATAGGTTCAGATCTGAAATCATGGCACTCGGTCCCTAGTGACAAGCATTAAGCATAGCAAAGTCATAGCAACATGAATCTCAAAACATAGTGGATACTAGGGATCAAACCCTAACCAAACTAACTCGATTACATGACAAATCTCATCCAACCCATCACTGTCCAACAAGCCTACGATGAGATTACTCACGCACGGTGGGGAGCATCATGGAATTGGTGATGAAGGATGGTTGATGATGACGAAGGCGTCGATTTCCCCTCTCCGGATCCCAAAATGGACTCCAGATCTGGTCTCCCAAGGAAGAACTGACGATGGCGGCGGCTCTGTATCGTGAAACGCAATGAACTCTTCTTTTTGAGTTTTTCCTCGACAAATAGGGTTATATGGAGCTGGAGAGGAGGTCGGAGGAGCCACGAGGGGCCCACAAGCCTGCCCCGCGCGGCCAGGGGGTGGCCGCGACTAGCAGGATTGTGGCCTGCTGGTGGGCCCCCTCTTGTTAATTCTTGTGCCACTATTTCTTATTAATTCCAAAAATATTCTCCGTAAATTTTTAGGGCGATCCGCGAACTTTTATTTCTGCACAAAATAACACCAAGGCAATTCTACTAAAAACAGCATCAGTCTGGGTTAGTTCCATTCAAATCATGCAAATTAGAGTCCAAAACAAGGGCAAAAGAGTTTGGAAAAGTATATACGTTGGAGACATATCAATCTTCATCAACTTTGAGCATCCATCTCTACTTCACCTACGTGAAGTCTTCATTGACAAAACCCAAGGTTAGTTTATCCCTCCTATGGGGGGATGTCACATCAAGGGGGAGATTTACTCTAAGACTTGAGTCAAAGCATCTCATAATATGTGACAACATTAAATGCTTTATGTAAAAATGGTAACCCCACTTGTGCTTAGACAATGAGTATGACCAATGATCAAGTATTCTTACTTGGGTCATAAATCAATATACTCATATATAGATGACTTCGTCATTACCAAAGTTCTTGATAGATGCTAGTATGTTTGTGCATGTTTGCCATGATTTTATTTGAGATCTTATTCTGTGAGCATGTTGGTCTGCATTTCTTTACTCATTGAAGGACATCTAATTGTTGCTATTTGGTTTTCAATTTTTCTTTTGCCAATTGGATGTACAAGAATGCCTAGGACCACTCTCTAGCTATCCATGCTTTCTCACCTCATATTCTATTCATGTTACATCACAAAATTTGAACAAATACTTTTCGATCTCTCTGTATGAGGAGCACTCGGAGTTTCGTAGCGACAAAGGACTGACCATTAAAACCTCCCAAGTGCATCTCAGTGGAACCAACCCACAAATCTCGGTCTCACTGAATGCCTAGGGTTGATCTGGTTTTCAATATCGGTACCACCGGTGGATCTACTGGGCTACACCGAGTTTCCCTATCAGCTCACAGTTGAGGAACTCGGTGACACCGAAAAGTTAGAATCGGTGTCACCGACATCCATGGGTATATAAAGAGGCGGACCCGACTTTGAAATTTTTCTTCAAACGTTGCCTCCTCAAAAACACTATGTTGCATAATCGTGACCCCTGGTCGTCTCCCTTACCTACCCGTGCGTCTCCGCCGTTGGGAGTCCTTGCCGCTAACGGAATCTTCATCCCCGTCGTCGCCAAGCGGATCCATCACCAAGCTAGAGTATGGATACGGCCCTCCTTGCACTCCTCGTCCAATTCTTGCGCGTTGGAGTTAATTTCATCAATAATCCATCGATTACATCCTCCCTATCCTCTAGAAAAACTCAAGAGATTAGTGAACAAATAATTTTTAGGTTTAGTTGTCCGCAAAACCGAATGTTGGTGACACCGAGTCAGAAAAATCGGTTCTACCGATTTTGTTTTTGTGCTATTGAGGACAGTCTCGGTGAAACCGAGTGACGATTTTTGGTTTAACCGAAGTTGCTGCCAAATTTTTGTTGAGAGTATTGTGTGTCTTGGTAGTACCAAAACTTTTGACCCAGTGACAGCGAAATCCCTTTTGCTGAGGACTATATCTAAGGATTTCTCTGTTCAAGCTTTGGAAAACATTTGCATTTTGTGGTGACTCATCCCCTTCTACTCCTAGATACTCTATTCATAGGTTCAGTCTGCTTTAGAGGACAGTCAGAATGATCACAGAGATCCTAGTTGATGTTGATCCACACACTAGTCCCGAGCCTAGCTCATTCTCAGATCTAGGCACCCCCAGTTCTCATGGGTTGCCCAAGGCTTCTATTAGGACCAGGGGGAAGCTAAACTCATATGAGAAAGATTTAGATTTCATGCCCGAGGAAGTTCTTGCCAAGAAGCAAGACAAGGCTGCCAAAAATTCTACCAATGAAGCCACCTCTGCCAAGAGGGTAGTCAGCAAGACATATGTCAGTGATGAGGCTATGAGAGCACCTGAGAGTGCTAGGGCTACCATGACCATTGAGCCATCAAAGAGTTCATTGCCCAAGAAGGGTGCTGAGAAGAAGAAGAGGGTGAGGAAAACTACTGTTCATGTCACTGGTAGGTTGTCTACCATGAGAAGGACACCCTCTCCTGCAAACAGTGAGGCTTAAGAGGAGGAAGAGCCAGCTGCAAAGACTCCTCCCAAGAAGAAGCAAAAGAAGCTTTTGTCTGATGCTATGCCAAAGCAAACTCCATCCAAGAGCAAGCTAGCTGCTCCTGAGAAGCCTACTGCTCCCAAGACCAAGAGGTTATCCACACAGATTCCAACTTCTCAGAAGAACAAAGGATCTACCTCCAGAGATGCTAAGGAGGAAGCCATGTCTGCTTTGATGAAGCTTACACCACACCTTCCAGAGCACAATGCCAGCCACTTGGTTGCTGAAGATATGGAGAAAAAGAAGAAGGATGCAGGTCTGAGAGAGTGGAGAGTCATTGATCCTTACTCTCAAAGAAGGAAAACAGTTATGGACTACATGTTTTATACCAAGGAGCAACACAATTTCTATGAGACTGTGTTGCTTGAAAAGAGCCCTGCTGTGAGCGACATGAGATATGTTGATTGGAAGTACATCTAGAAGAATAAAGACTATTCCCAAGCGTGCAAGATAACTTCCACTGTTGGCTTGGATGAGTTTGTTGGTATAGAACTCACTGCATGGAACGATGAGATGATCATGCAATTCTACTCCACTACTCACTTCTATGGAGATGGTAGGATTGTGTGGATGACTGAAGGAGCAAGATATGAGTTTACTGTTAATGAGTGGTCTACCATCTTAGGAGTCCCAGAGGTGCAGCATGGTGATATCTATGTGTACTCAGAGTCCAAGGCAAATCACAATGATATGGACATGTACACTGCCATCCTTGCTGATTATGTGCATTCACATAAGCTAGGACCAGTCTACTACCTCCAGGCAGGTCTCCCCACTATCAACACTATTCTAAGGCATACCTTGATGCCTAAGTCAGGAGACGAGAAGATGATCTGAGGCTACTCCATCAACCTGCTGCTTCATATAGACTAGCATACGAGATTCAGAGTGATGGATCCGATTGTGGAGACAATGAAGAGGGTTGCTAGTGATCGGAAGCGCTCATGCTTCTATGAACCATACATTTAGATGCTCATCAACTCCAAGATGGAGAAGCGCATATTTTCTCTTGACAGGCCCCACTTGCCCCTACAACCAGAACTTGAGGACAATGTTGTGGTGATGGATCCAGATCATCCCACGTTAGCTGCTGCATAGGCACAAGCACAGGCAGCTAGAGACACTAGTGCTCAAGTCCTCAGATCCGAGAACAAGCAAATGGATCTATTGATCTCTAATTTCATGGACATGAAGAAGGCATACTGGACAATCACAATAGTCTTGTGACGATCTTTGAGAACAGGATCAAGACCCTCAATGACAAGGTGGATGGGCTGATCAAGACCGTGAATGAGCTCAAGAAGGAAGTAAATGAAGCCCCTATCTGTCGCACCTCTTTAGAGTCATATTTCGATGATGATGAGGATAGTGCACCTATCAGGACGACTGCCCAATTTAGGACTCAGTCCAGGACACCTACAGTGCTAGCTCCGGAGATGAGACCTTCATCATCTGCACCAGCTACAGTCACATCAACTCGACCAGCTCCATCAGCTCCAGTACCTCCAATTCCTACACCGACACCATCCATGACATCAGCAGAGGTCTTCGCCGACATGGTTCTCTTGACTCCTTCATCAGCTACCGGAGGAGCTCAGCCATAGAAGAATGACTAACTATATCTCTTTGAACTTTTTTGTAACTTGTTGCCAAAGGGGGGGAAGTTGTATATAGATCTTTAGGCTTCGAGTGAGAGAGCGTTTGGTTTTTTATCTCTTTTCAAAAACAATTGATCTTTTGTGTTGGATGTGTTAAACTTTGTTTGTGTTTGGTCATACGCTTAATGTGTGTTGCTACCATTTTCCTATCCTTGTGATGTTTATGAGATGATCATTCACTTTGCTTGATTGTGTTCTACTAGGATATTCACTCTTATTATTCTCAAACACCACCAAGTTGTATGTGACATGGAAGAAGTACCCCATGTACCTAATCGATTGTGCATTTGCATTCAACCGCAAATTTAAAGTAATGCACAAATTTAGGGGGAGCTCTTGCTTATGGCATACTTCTCAAAGCAACGATTATATTCATTGATTATATCATATGTCGAAGCATTGATCTACATGTTGTCATCAATTACAAAAAAGGGGGAGATTGAAAGCACATTTGCTCCCTTGATGGTTTTGGTAATTAATACCAACATATATGTCATTGAACTAATGTTTCCACTAAGCATATTTCAAGAAAGGTTCAATGATGGGTTGGCAAAAGGACCATGGAGAGACCCCTAGATACAAGAAAATGGATTGGCAAAGCTTCAAGCAAGAAGACTCTGCATTTTACTCTATGAGAAATCACTTTGAGTCATAGGAAAGCCAATACTATTAAAACGGGGTAAGGTACTGTTGGTGAACAAAATGCTCATACGTGCACAAGTGATAGTCACCAAAAACATCCACAAGATCCTCCATAGAAGTTTGTCCAAAACCGGTGCAACCAACAATTCCCACTTGGTGCAACCGATTCCCAAACTCAGACTAAGCCCAGCCAAACCCTAGTTTTTCTGTACAACCACTTCTAGATCGGTGGAATCGAGTCAGGTGGCAAACCTACTGATGCATGTTGCACAAAATCAGAAATTCCGAGTTTTTGCTTCGTTGTCACCGAGTCTTGCCATTCTGGCTGTCGCCCACCATTTCAGTACAACCGAGAAGTATTGGTCTCACTGAGATTCAAAAGTTGCTACCTTTGAGGCAACTCGATACAACCGAGATTAACACATTGGTTTCACCGAGTTTGACTTTTTAGGTGTAACGGTTGGATTTTTGGAGATGCCTATATATACCCCTCCACCACCACTCACTCGCAAGAGAAGCACTCAGAACAAATCCCTAGTCATACCAACTGATTTTCTAAGAGAGAGCCACCTACTCATGTGTTGAGATCGTACCATTCCATTCCAACCATATGAATCTTGATCTCTAGCCTCCCCAAGTTGCTTTCCACCCAATCAATCTATTCCACCAAAGCCAAATCTGTGAGAGAGTGATTGTGTGTTGAGGAGTCTATCATCTTGAAACACAAGACCAAGGAGTTCATCGACATTATCGAGCCTATTACCTTTTGGAGGGTGGTGCCTCCTAGATTGGTTAGGTGTCGCTTGGCAGCCTCCTACTTCATGTTGTGGAGTGAACCAATAAGTTTGTAAGGGCAAGCAGATCGCCTACTTCGTGAAGATCTACCCCGAGTTAGGCTAGTCCTCCGTGGACGTAGGCCATCATGGTATAGTCAAGGTTGCTTCTTCATGGAACCATCCGTGGACTCTCGCGATCATTACCCTGCGTGGGTTGATGACTCCATCAACGTGGACATATGATAGAACCACCTATCGGAACCACGGGAAAAATCATCATATCACCAAATTGTGTTTGATCTTCCTACCCTTCCTTTAATATGCATGCTTGTCTTTACTTTCTGCTGCTATACTCGTAGACATGCATGTGTAGGGTGTGCTTGACTTGCTACAATTTCTAAAATGTGCCAACACTTCAAATTGGGAAAAGGTAGTTTTTTAATTGGTCAAGTAGTCTAATCACCCCCTCTAGACCTACTTTCGATCCAACACTTGCAAGCACACCTCTCCACAACATACACTCGCACAAAAACAAGCACAACAAGCTTATGATGCAACAATGGTTATGGGATGATTTCATGATGCCATGATGCAATGAAGAATGTCATGAAGCACTTTTATTAAACCCAACACATGAGGGCAAACATGGAGGTCATACATGGAATATTATAAGAGAATGCACTTGGGGTTTTACGGGTTAGACACGAAGGAAGTTTAAAGGGACATCTATAAGATGGCCAATATCCGAGAGAGAAAGACGAGGGATGTTGACCAAGTCAAATGCATGAAGGACGGAGCAGACCAACTCCTGGTGAAGGACGAGGATACTAAGCATATATAGCGGGAGTACTTCGAGAAGTTTTTCAATGGGGAGGATGAGAGCTCTACGATTGAACTAGACGGCTCCTTTGATGATACCAGTAGGGGTTTTGTGCGGCGAATCTAGGAGTCTAAAGTCAAGTAAGATTTTAAAAGGATGACAGGAGGCAATGTGATGAACCTTGATTGTATCCCCATTGAGGTGTGGAGATGCCTCGGAGACATAGCGATAGTATGGCTAACTAAGCTTTTCAACCTCATTTTTCGGGCAAACAAGATGCCAGAAGAATAGAGACGGGGTATATTAGTACCAATCTTCATGAACAAGGGGTATGTTTAGAGTTGTACTACTTAGTGATGACCCACAAGTATTGGGGATCTATTGTAGTCCTTTTGATAAGTAAGAGTGTCGAACCCAACGATGAGTAGAAGGAAATGACAAGCGGTTTTCAGTAAGGTATTCTCTGCAAGCATTGAAATTATCGGTAACAGATACTTTTGTGACAAGATAATTTGTAATGAGTAACAAGTAACAAGTGTAGAAAGGGTGCAGCTAGGTAGCCCAATCCTTTTTGTAGCAAATGACGGGCCTGGACAAACTCTTGTATAAAGCAAAGCGCTCCCGAGGACATATGGGAATTTCTGTCTAGCTAGTTTTCATCATACTCATTCCATTTGCGTTCGTTACTTTGATAATTTGATATGTGGGTGGACCAGTGCTTGGGTTTTGCCCTTACTTGAAAAAACCTCCCACTTATGATTAACCCCTCTCGCAAGCATCTGCAACTACGAAAGAATAATTAAGATAAATCTAACCATAGCATGAAACATATGGATCCAAATCAGCCCCTTACGAAGCAACGCATAACTAGGGTTTAAACTTCTGTCACTCTAGCAACCCGTCATCTACTTATTACTTCCCAATGACTTCCCCTAGGCCCAAATAGTGGTGAAGTGTTATGTAGTCGACGTTCACATAACACCACTAGAGGAAAGACAACATACTTCTCATCAAAATATCGAATGAATACCAAATTCACATGATTACTTATAACAAGACTTATTCCATGTCCTCAGGAACAAACATAACTACTCACAAAGCATTTTCATGTTCATAATCAGCGGAGTATTATTTATCATAAAGGATCTGAACATATGATCTTCCACCAAGTAAACCAACTAGCATCAACTACAAGGAGTAATCAACACTACTAGCAACCCAAAGGTACCAATCTGAGATTTGAGACAAAGATTGGATACAAGAGATGAACTAGGGTTTGGAAAGGAGATGGTGCTGGTGAAGATGTTGATGGAGACTGACGCCCTCTAGATGAGAGGATCATTGTGATGACGATGGCTTCGATTTCCCCTTCCGGGAGGGAAGTTTCCCTGGCAAAACAGCCCTGCCAGAGCTCTAGATTGGTTCTGTCCAAGTTCCGCCTCGAGACGACGGCGCTTCATCCCGTAAGCTTTCTTATTATTTTTTCCAGGTCAAAACCCTCCATATAGCAGAAGATGAGCGTCTAGGACCTGCCAGGTGGGTCACAAGCCTGGTAGGCACGGCCAGGGGGGTGGCCGCGCCTGGCAGGCTTGCCAGCTCCTGGTGGGCCCCCTCTGGTATTTGTTTCGCCCAATATTTTTTATATATTCCAAAATAATTCTCCGTAGATTTTTAGGACTTTTGGAGTTGTGCAGAATAGGTATCTCAGATTTTCTCCTTTCCAGTCCAGAATTCCAGCTGCCGGCATTCTCCCTCTTCATGTAAACCTTGTAAAATAAGAGAGAAAAGGCATAAATATTGTACCATAACGTGCAATAACATCCCATAATGAAATAAATATCAATATAAAAGCATGATGCAAAATGAATGTATCACTTACCATGAAATTAAGCTGATGAGCCACACAATGAAGCTATGGGAGAGAATCGTTGAGCACCGCTTAAGAAGAATGACAAGCGTGACCTAAAATTAGTTTTGTTTCATGCCTGGGAGATCAACCATGGAAGCCATTTTCTTGGTATGACAACTTAGGGAAAGATACAAGGAGCAAAAGAAGGACCTGCATATGGTGTTCATTGACTTGGATAAGGCCTACGATAAGATACCGAGAAATGCCATGTGGTGGGCCTTGGAGAAACACAAAGTCCCAGCAAAGTACATTACCCTCATCAAGGATATATACGATGATGTTGTGACAAGTGTTCAAACAAGTGATGGCGACATTGATGACGTTCCGATTAAAATTGGATTGCACCTTGCTTTGGTGATGGATGAGGTCATAAGTGATATACAAGGAGATATCCCATGGTCTATACTCTTTGCAGATGATGTGGTGCTAGTTGATGATAGTTAGACGGGGGTTAATAGGAAGTTAGAGATATGGAGAAAATCCTTGTAATCGAAAGGATTAATACTTAGTAGAACTAGAACCGAGTACATGAGGTGCAGTTTCAGTAATACTAGGCACATGGTGGAGGAGGTTAGCCTTGAAGGGAAGATGGTGCCTCAGAAGGACACCTTTCAATATTTGGGGTCAATGCTATAGAAGGATGGTTATATCATTGAAGATGTAAAACATCGAATCAATGTTGAATGGATGAAGTGGCACCAAGCTTCTGGCGTTCTCTATGACAAGAGAGTGCCACATAAGATAAATGGCGGGTTCTATAGGACGGCAATTCGGCATGCAATGTTGTATGGTGCCGAGTGTTGGCTGACTAAAAGGCCACATGTTCAACAATTAGGTGTGGCAGAGATGCATATGTTGAGTTGGATGCATGAACACACAAGGAAGGACCGGGTCTAGAATGATGATATACAGGATAGAGTTGGGTAGAACCTATTGAAGAGACTTACTATTTTAATGTCCAAGCCATGACTTCTAGCATAGTGGAGATTGTCTAGTTTCATGAAGTCTATTGCCTGAACATGAATAGAAAAGAAAAACATTACGTTAGGTGATCATAAACTTATAATTCACTCAAATAACAATACTAGGCAATATGAATATATGATAATACCTTGGGAACGGATCTCCCAGTTCGGATCGAAGTGGGGAAGTACTCCGCAGCAGCTTGGATGGCTCGGCAAATCTGGTTATTTTATATTAAGAATAATCAGTTAGACACATTGATAAGCATTTCAGTATTTGGTGTATTTATCAAGTATACTTGCCTCTGGGTACATAAACGCCATCGAAGGATTCTTTACGATTGGTGCAAGGGTACCGTCATAGTCCAAGAATAACAGGATCATCTTCCCATCTTCGTGAGCTATGACATCCTTGAAGGAATCATTGGAGGATGGTAGAACCTACAATGCATGAAGCATCACCAAAATTTCTTTCCATAAGCCACTCACCCGGTGGCGGAGCTATGTGTAGCTCTGAGGGGGCTATTGCCCCCCCCCCCCCCGCCCTTACACATTTGGCGAAGGAAATTTTTGTTAGAGGCTGAAATTATGAATAGTTCAGTCATTTGTCCCCCCCCCACATAGATGCATATGTTCTTGTTACCCCCCCCCCCTTCAATTCTCCTCTAGCTCTGCCAGTGCACTCACCAGATAATTGAGAACATGGGGTTACAAGAATTGACTGCAATTTCGTTACCACGGTGCCCAAAGCATAAGCAGTGTGGGTCACTCTTGGAGCACCAAGGGCGTTTTCGTCGTCGGTGATGGCAGTCTTGGTTCTTGGTTTATCACCTGCACATTTAAAATAAATCCATGTTGTGGTGTCCAAGAGATTAGAATAATAAGATGAAGAGTAGAATGTTCTTGAAGCAGATGATTAAGAATGGAGAGAGGCTAATTTTTCCATGGAACCCTGAGATACCAATACAAATAAAGGCATAAGAATTTATGGATCTGCTATAGTTTCTATTTGCTTTGAATATTCTTGTAACAGTAATGAATGAAGCATTATTATTGTTATAGTTTCTCCGTTTTCTTTGGATTACAGTTGAGTCAGTTACATCACAAGCAGGTGCCAGAGAAGATTTGGGAAAGGTGGAGGCAGACACGAACCTTAAGCTGAACAAAATGACTCAGATGTTACCAGTTCTGTTGGGAAATTACGAGAGAGCGCACACGAGTCCACATATCCGCCACATCAATACACTTACTATGGATCCTCTCCTGTCTTCCTACGAGAAGGCCATCTATAGCACTCACACTTATTTGAAGCATTCTAGAGTATCCGTTAATGTCGTCTATGAACTATGCAAGTATCCAAGTAGTCCATATCTATGGACGTGGCTATTCGAATAGATAGTTTACCCTGCAGGGGTGTACTTCATCACACATGCTCTCGCCACTTATCGCCATGTGCACGTAAAAAGGCACCTCGGCAACCTTCAAGCGGAAGCCCAACGAGGGAGTCGGCCACGGACGTTAACCTTCAACGACTCTAGCCCAAGGCGGTCGCCAAACTGAGTTGGTTACCACAATTGAGAATCCGGTCGTGTTTCACAATTCGGACTCAGAAGTTGTGTGCAGGGCCCCAAGCCATTCCAGGTTGGGCTGTTCAATCACTTTGCAGGCCTGGCCACATCCTATCAATGTTTTGAACTAGTGCGACTCCTCGGCAGAGAACAGGGTAGGTTAATAGGCCGAGAGAGCTCGAGTTACCGGAGCCCAATGTGCGGTAGTAGCTAGTCTTGGAACACAAACATGGAACTCAGTTCCTATGAGCGGCTTCAATGAGACAACTCACCATGTACTCCTACATGGCCTCTCATCGCTACCTTTACCAAAATAGGTTCAACACTTAACCCTCATCATCAGGGTACATCCATTTCACTTCGGTTCATCACCTAGATGAATTAGACCTGACACAACTCTAAGCATAGCAAGCGTAAAAGGGTTATAGCACAACCTGGCTCAAGCATCTACCAGGTATGCTAGGTTGCTTGGTTTAGCTATTTACTTTGACAATGACAGGTCCTGCAAAGGAGTGGGTTCAGCTACCGAAACACAAGTAACAGTTGAATCGTTTGTCCTAATGCATTCAAATGAGAGCAAGAGCGAGAGAGTGGGATTGTATAGAAATGCTCAAGGGGGTTTGCTTGCCTGTTTACCATAAGAACTCAGTTGTTCTTCGATATCGTCAATAACTACGTCTCGCAAGTCTATTGACAAGATCAAACAAGGAGCAAATTAAGCAAGGCAAATGCTTCACAATGATGCATGAGTATGACATGTTAACATGTTGCTAGTTTGAGATAATGTAAGTGACCACAAGTTAAATGGGGTTCATTTGATCAATATAGATCAATTCCAACTCCATATAATAAGCATTTTAATGCCTTTAATGAAATTGTCCTAGCCATCGAGTTTAGCTTGTCCAAATATGCATGAAAATTGAACCATCAGATTCCTTGCATTTTTCTGATAAGTTTTCCTATATAAATTATTTTAATCTGACTTATAGATTATTTTCTATGGATTCTCAAAGTTTAAACTATTTTCTAGAATTTTCTCAATGATTTTATTCCAGAAATTAAATATTGCATCAACATGACGGCATGCGTGCGTCAGCAGTCAAAGGCGCGTGAACCAGGTTAAACCTGAAGATTGGGGCTCACACGTCAATGACACGGTGTTAATCCCCGCGCTGACTCAGGGTATTGACCCACCATGGGGCCCACTGTCGGTGGTTGTGGCTTAATTAAGTGGGGGGTAGGCCCTAATGGCCGGCCACATCAGCATCGATGATAATCCCCAAGTGCAAGGAATCATCATAGTAATTTTCAAAGGTGGAAGTGATAAGTATGGAGTGTCAAACCGACAAGTAGCTAAAGGTGAGATCAATATTCTCTCAAGTTCTATCTGCCACCGATACGAATCTATGTACACCAAACATTTGCTTCCATCTAGAAACGAAAAATAAAACTATGTTGTGGGTATGAAGAGGATAGCTTTGCATGATATCGGAGAACTAAAATATCCCAAAGGCTTTACTTGTCACTTTATTGAAATAAAAGGCACAAAACATGATCACTACAGTATATTAATCGTGTGAACACATAAAAAGAGAAATTAAAAGTGTTGGTTGTCTCCCAACAAGCGCTTTTCTTTAATGCATTTTTAGCTAGGCATGATATTTCAATGACACTCTTCCAAGCCAAATTCCGACGATCATTATATTCATACTCTAAAATATATAAGTGAAGCTCATAGAGCATTCTACAATTAATATAGATTAACCAATATCCAAGCTCAAAATGTATACGTGAAGCACACGAAGCATTCTACAAAGCCATACTCAAAAGATTTAAGTGAAACGCATGAAGCATTCTACAAAGTCATACTCAAAAGATTTAAGTGAAGCACAAAGAGCATTCTATAAAGCCATACAAAAAGATTTAAGTGACTTTCATGAAGATTTATACAAATAAATGAAGGACTAACTCATACTAGAAGGGAGCATAAAGGAAAAGACAAACACTAAAGACACATATCATGTGAACAAAACAAAAATCGAGGTATACCTATAATTGTTGAAGAATAAAGATGGGATGCCTTCTGGGGCATCCCCAAGCTTAGGTGCTTGAGTATCCTTGAAATATTTACTTGGGGTGCCTTGGGCATCCCCAAGCTTTAACTCTTGTCTCTCCGTATTCTTCTTATATCGATACCTCCTCGACCTTCGAACACTTCATTCACACAAAACTTAACAAAACCCTCGTGAGATCCGTTAGTATAATAAAGAAAATTACTACTTTAAGTACTGTTGGTAACTCATTCCAAATTCATATTAGCATTATATCTACTTTAATCCAGCTTCACCATGGTTCATACCCCCGATACAAGCCATATATTCATCAAAATAAGTGAACAATGCATAAAAAACATAATCAATCAAAAATAGGACAGTCTGTAGTAATCTGCAAACTTCGTATACTTATGTAACTGGAAAAATTCTGAACCTTTAGGAAAAATTAAAAAAATTACATAGCAGTAGTGTGTAAATATTTTAGAAACTTTTGACGTTCCAGTAAAAAATGTAAATTCACGCACTACAACCAAAGTTTCTGTTTTTGCACTGCACACACCAAACAAGCAATCTAATCATCCTAAAATCAAAGCTTGGCACATTATTTTTATAATACAATGGATATATACAAGGTCATACTTATTTTTCAGAAGCTTCCATGAAAAATTCTACATTGTTTCCATGAGCATGAACACAAGTGTTCAAGGTCGACCCTCACTTGTCCAATGCACAACCTTCCAATCACTTCTCTTTTTAAAAAACTTCTTAGGAAAAAGGGGCAAGTAACTATTTTTGTATTTTTAATTATTTAATTATTTTGTTTGTTTCACCCACAAATACATAAAGTAAAAAGGGAAAAAAATATTTACTGAAGAAAACAAACAAACATACACGAGAATATCAACCCCGCGCTATTGCTCCGTGGCAACGGCGCCAGAAAAGAGCTTGATAATCCCCAAGTGCAAGGAACCATTGTAGCAATTTACAAAGGTGGAAGTGATAAGTATGGAGTGTCAAACCCACAAGGAGCTAAAGGTAAGATCAATATTCTCTCAAGTCCTATCTGCCACCAATACGACTGTACATACACCGAACGTTTGCTTCCATCTAGAAACGAGAAATAAAACTGCGTTGTGGTATGAAGAGGATAGATTTGCATGATATCAGAGAACTAAAATATAAAAATAGGTGTTGTTATCGTAATATTACAATATATTACAAATAGAGAGTGTGGAATAATGATGGGTCGGTGTGTGGAATTATCCTAGGCAATTGTTAACAAGATTGGAAATCATTATTGCAATTTTATATGAGGGAGAGGCATAAGCTAGCATACTTTCTCTACTTGGATCAGATGCACTTATGATTGGAACTCTAGCAAGCATCCGCAAATACTAAAGATCATTAAGGTAAAACCCAACCATAGCATTAAAGCATCAAGTCCCCTTTATCCCATATGAAACAACCCCCTTACTCGGGTTTATGCTTCTGTCACTCAAGCAACCCACTATAAGTGAATGATGAACATATTGCAACTCCCTACAGCGGGAATCCTTCATGTGTGCACGGCACGGAAGGCACCATTGGACAGCACCAAAATAAACATACAACTCAAACCAATCTAGATCATCAATCAACCTAAAGGACAAAAGTAATCTACTCAAAACATCATAGGATGGCAACAAATCATTGGATCATAATATGCAGCATAAACCACCATGTTCAAGTAGGTGATTACAGTGGGGTGCGGGGGAGTGAACCGCTAAAAGGAGATGAGGATGGTGATGAAGAAGGTGATGTTGATGAAGACGATCATCGCGGCGATGGTTCCCCCGATGGCACTCCGGCACCACTGAGAGAGAGGGGGAGAGGTTCTCCCCCTTGTGCTTCCTCCTCCATGGCCTACCCCCTCTATGGGGAGAGGTTCTCCCTCTAGTCCTTGGCATCCATGGTGTTGATGGACCCTCCCGGATGATGAAGATGGCCTCTAGTGATGGTGACCCCCTCTGGCAGGGTGACGGAGAGGGCCAAGATTGGTTTTTCGTGGCTCTGGAGGTGTGCGGCAGCGGAACTCCTGATCTAGGTTTCTTTTCGGTGGTTTCTGGATTTATAGGAATTTTTGGCGTCGATCTCATGTCAAGGGGGCATGAGGGAGTCACAAGCCTGCTAGGCACGACCACCCCCTGGCAGGCTTGTCGCTTCCTCATGGCTCTTCTGGCCCAGCTCCAATGATTCGAGGGTCTCTTTTGGTCCACAAAAAATCATACTAAATTTTCAGCCCATTCCGAGAACTTTTATTTCTGCACAAAAAAACGACACCATGGTAGTTTTGCTGAAAACAGCGTCAGTCCGGGTTATTTCTAATAAAATCATACCAAAATCATATAGAATTATTGTAAACATGGCATGAATACTTCATAAATATAGATACGTTGGAGACATATCAACCGGTCAGAGGGAGGTCACTGGCGACCATCCGGCGCGGCGGAGGCACGCCAGCAGCGCTACGGGCGGCGGTTTGGCGCACTGAGGGGACCTGGAGGTATCCCGTGCTTGACTGTGTTGATTGGCGTTGGTCAGGGGGCTCGGGGTCATCGGAATCAGGCTCGATGACAAGTCTGGCAGCGTTCGGAGTTGCTTCTTAGCACAACGACTGCTACGGTGCACGACGGGACGCAAGGGTGGCGGCGTTAGCTTCCTGGGGAGGTGGAGAGCTCGCTCCCGTGCTTAGGCGCATCACCGGCGAGCTCAAGAGATGGTTGTCGTGGGGAATGGCGGCGGCGGAGCTCGGTCATGGTGGCTAGGCTGGCTATGGCACAAAATCGGGGCCGAGGCGCGAGGGGAAAGGAAGAGAGGCTCACCACGGTTCCAGGAAAGGCGACGAGAGGTCGGGGAAGCATCAAGGCTCGCGAATCAACGGACGACCGCCGACGATCGGAGGTTGACGAAGAGCTTGGGGACGATGGTGTCAGTCGTCTGCAGTCGTGTGCTTCAGTGTGTAGCTCCACGAGGACGAGGCGGGTCTCTTGAGGGTGTCTGGGGGGTCTCAATGAGGCAATGGTCGCGGTGGTGCTTGTCGGCGTGCTCTCGGAGTCATGTGGCTACACGGGAGATGAAGCAACCGGGAGGGGAGAGAGCAACAGGGGGAGAGAGGGAGCTCCATGGCGTCTCCATGGCATAGGAGAGGCAAGGGGGAGGCAGTCGGGGAGGGAGGAGCTTGCCGGGCGCGTGGCACCCTTTGTCGAGCTCGTGCCCTGCCCTTTCGGTTGAAGGACAAGGACGACTGGCAATTGGTTTGGCTAGGCCTCCCACTTGGGCCGAGTAAGTGGCCTTTTTCTTTATTTGTTTTGCTTTTCTATTTTCTGTAGTTTTGTTCTGGTTTGTTAATAATATCAAGCCATTTATAAAAACCAGAGAAATATATGTGAACTAGAATGGACTTGTCCAGACCCACACAATAATTCTCAATGTTTTTGGACATTATTTTATTTATAGAAAATATATATCCAATGCAAATAGGGTTGAAATTAATTCAAATGCCCAAAATAATTTGTTTCTGTTATTAAAAAATATTGGTTGGCAATTTTACCTCATCCCAATATTTTATTAGAATACCAGGAACATTTTCTTGGTTCACTTTGAAGCAATTTTTATATTGCGTATTTGACAAAAATTTGAATGATGAGGCTTGATCACTCCTCATTTCATTTTCAACAGAAAATAAAAATGCTGGCATGAATGCATTGGCAAGCATAATTAAACTAGGGTTGTGACAATTTTGCGCCAGCTAGTACTTCAGGACAACCACCCATCACCTTGGGTACTGCTATGGGAAGCCAGCATTGAATTTTAATATGGTTCTAGTGGATGCTTAATGGTGGGAGTTCATTAAGACAGTGTTTCCAATTTTTTACACTCGAGGACAAGTCTGATTTCAAGGGGGGGTCATCCCCTGCTCTGAGAAGAATTTTGAAGCTCCAAATCCTGAACGACAAAACAGTGCAATCTCTATGCAATTTTTTAAATAATACGTTTTTTATTTAATTAGTCAAAAATTACGTTGGTTCCAAATATTTCAAAAATAATAGACCGTTGGCGTAGCCAAAGCCGACTGCCTCCAGTCGGCTCTACCAAAGCCGATTAGTTCCTGTCGGCTTTGGCTAGACCGATAGGTCAGTCGGCTGAGCACCCTCGGTTCTAGTCGGCTTAAAAATGGTCATTTAGAACTAATCGAATTAGTCGTGGCCGATAAGTACTAATCGGCTTAGCCTGGCCTACAAGTACTAATCGGCTTTGCCAAAGTCAATTAGCTCTAATCGATGTTGGCAAAGCCAATAGGTGCATGAATTCAGATTTTGTTACCTAACTAAGATTTCACATGATTATAATGACAAAATAGCCCCTCTAGTTCCCCGCGTGGCAGATCCCGGTACTCGACCAGGCGGCAAGACTTTTTCCCGCTTCTGACTTCTTGCCATAATTTCCCGCTTCTAAGTTCTCGCTATTGTTTCCTGCTTCTAAATTCCCGCCATCGTTTCCCCCTTCTAACTTCCCGCTATCGTTTCCCGCCAGAGTATCCCGCTTCTGAGTTCCTGCCAATATCTCCCGTCGTAGTTTCCCACTTCTGAGTTCCCACCCATTCTTCTCTTCTGAACCTATAAAATCCCCTCCACACTGCTGGTCTCCACACTAAGGTGGGTAAGTAGTCCAATGTAGTATTGCAGTTTCGTCAAGATGTCCCATTATCCTAGTATTTTTCACTCTGGTATGACCCATCATCTTCTCCATTTAGCCAGCATTTTCAAGATCAATGATAGAGTAGTTCCATGGGATGAACACATCAATAGTGACACCATAATTAATGAGTTGGCTCATGCATTAGCTAGGAGTGGGCGGCCTCCAAGGACCTTTGAATAGATACAGAAAGAACTTCTAAGGTTGCATGGAAGATGGCAGAAGCAACTGCATAAGGGTGAATTGTACCTCAAGTTTGCAGTAGAAAATATAGATTTATGGACAGAAGATAGCAAGGACGAAGATGGCATCTTCATGCCGACCACCAAGGCCAAGACTACCACATTGTCGAAGGGCAAGATCTTTTCATCGACAAAGGCCCAGAGCTCTACATTGACAAAGGGCAAGAGCTCTGCATCGACGAGGGAGGACGATGATGCGGTCATGTAGTTTTTTAGCTAAATTTTGTAATTTCGGTCTTAATGTTTAATTCAGATGTATTTTCTGCTCCATGTCTCTACCGCTAAACTAACTAAGGATTGGAATAGAACACGAATATGTCTCATACATAAGTAGATAGTCATTTATCTCATACATAGAATAGACATGTGTCTCATACATAATTAGATAGTAATGTCTCTACTGATAGATAGAAGTGTCACTGACGACGTCTGCCTCAGCGCTCAGGGGGTTTGCTAGGCGTACTCCAGCCTAACCTGTGGGGCGGCCTAATGTTACGAGGAGGAATCTCGGACCCGCCCTCGTCATACTGTGTATCCTGGGTGGGTCATGATGGAGGAGTTGTAAACATGTCCATCCACATGTTTTGCTGCGATAATGGATCTTCATGTTCACTCGCACACCCGGATCCGGACGCCTCCTGATATGCATAGGATCCTGCAGCAGGAAACATCAATACGGAATAAAATATGTAGTCTCAATTAATATTAAAAAGAATAAATATGAAGAGACATACTAGCTGGAAGTTGTTGAAACATGAAACCCGTTATGGGACTTTGTTGTTGTGGTGGAGGCTGAAACACGAAGTTGGACGAAGGACCATGGTGTTGTGGGTGCTCCCATGCCGTACTACCAACCTAGTCAGCAGGGGGTGGATGGGGTGTTGTCTGTAGTTCTAGGCGTGGACGCAACTTTGTCATTGTGTGGAGGGACGCGGTTGCTATTGGAAATATGCCCTAGAGGCAATAAATAAAGTGTTTATTATTATATTTCCTTGTTCATGATAATCATTTATTATCCATGCTATAATTGTATTAATTGGAAACACATTACATGTGTGAGTAAATAGACAACACTTTGTCCCTAGTATGCCTCTAGTGAACTAGCTCGTTCATCAAAGATTGTCAAGGTTTCCTGGCCATTGACATGTGATGTCATTTGATGACGGGATCACATCATTAGGAGAATGATGTGATGGACAAGACCCAAACTACAAACGTAGCATATGATCGTGTTAGTTTATTGCTACTGTTTTCTGCATGTCAAGTATGTGTTCCTATGACCATGAGATCATGCA
Source organism: Hordeum marinum (assembly GCA_022496015.1). Classification (NCBI taxonomy): domain Eukaryota; kingdom Viridiplantae; phylum Streptophyta; class Magnoliopsida; order Poales; family Poaceae; genus Hordeum; species Hordeum marinum. The sequence goes on from CM039676.1 coordinate 297,800,429, forward strand.
ACTCACGAACATCGGAGGAGTGCCTTGTGTGTATCAAACGTCGCAACGTAACTGGGTGACTATAAAGGTGCTCTACTGGTATCTCCAAGGGTGTCTATTGAGTTGGCATGGATCAAGACTGGGATTTGTTACTCCGTGTGAACGGAGAGGTATCTCAGGGCCCACTCGGTAATACAACATCACAATAAGACTTGCAAGCAATGTGACTAAGTGTTAGTTGCAGGATCTTGTATTACGGAATGAGTAAAGAGACTTGCCGATAACGAGGTTGAACTAGGTATGGAGATACCGACGATCGAATCTCGGGCAAGTAACATACCGAAGAACAAAGGGAACATCATACGGGATTAACTGAATCCTTGACATAGAGGTTCGACCGATAAAGATCTTCGTAGAATACGTAGGAACCAATATGGGCATCCAGGTCCCACTATTGGTTATTGACCGTAGAGGTGTCTCGGTCATGTCTACATAGTTCTCGAACCCGCAGGGTCTGCACACTTAAGGTTTGGTGATGTTTTGGTCGTATAGAGTTATGTATGGTGGTGACCGAAGGTTGTTTGGAGTCCCATATGATATCTCGGACGTCATGAGGAACTCCGGAATGGTCCAGAGGTAAAGATTGATATATAGGAAGTCCTATTTTGGTCGCCGGAAAAGTTTTGGGCTCATCGATAGTGTACCGGGAGTGCCGGTAGTGTACCGGGAGACCACCGGGAGGGGTATTTTGACCCAAGAGGCTTCATGGGCTGTGGGAGAGTGAATACCAGCCCTTAGTGTGCTGGTGGAAGTCCCACACAATGCCCATGCGGCTGGGAAGAAAAGTCCAAAAGGAAAAAGGTGGAAAAAGGCAAAAAAGGCAAAATAAGGAAGGAGTCCTAATCCTACTAGGAGTGCAGGAGGTGGACTCCTCCCTCCTATTCGACTGAACCAGCCTTGGCTTGGAAGCCAAGTCTGCCTCCTCTCCTCCTCTCCTCCTATATACTAGAGGGTTTTAGGGGTTTTGCACAAGATTTTCAGCCACGTGCAACCCTACCCTCTAGTCCATAGTTTCTCCTCTAGATCGGATTTCTGTAGTGCTTAGGCGAAGCCCTGCCGGAATAGCTCCACCACCATCGCCGGAGCGCCGTCACGCTTCCGGAGAACTCTTCTTCCTCTCCGCTCCTTCTTGCTTGATCAAGACGGCGGAGATCGTCATCAACTTGGACGTGTGCTGAACGCGGAGGTATCGTCCGCCCGGCACTAGATCAGAAGGATCGTGATCAAGTTCGTGGGACGGATCGTGATCAAGTTCACGGGACGGATCATGATTGGATCGCGGGACGGATCGTGATTGTATCGCGGGACGGATCGTGATTGGATCGCGGGACGCACGGCGATTTGGATCGCGAAGACGTTCGACTACACCAACCGCGTTTCTTAACGCTTCCCGCTTAGCGATCTACAAGGGTACATAGATCCACTCTCCCTCTCCTAGATGCTCATCACCATGGATAGATCTGCATGTGCGTAGGAAATTTTTTGTTTCCCATGCAACGTTCCCCAGCAGTGGCATCATGAGCTAGGTCTATGTGTAGATGAGATCTCGAGTAGAGCACAAAAGGTTTGTGGGTGTTGATGCTTAGATTGCTTCCTCCCTTGGTCGGATTTTGGTTCAGCGGTATTGTGAGATGAAGCGGCCCCGACCAACATTACTCATACGCTTACGAGAGATCGGTTCCCTCGACCGCAACTTGTTGCATAGATGGCTTGCGGGTGCCAGTTTCTCTCACTTTAGTTGGATCGGATTCGACAAAGGCGGTCCTTGAGAAGGTTGAAAAGCAACTAGTGTATCACCGTTGTAGTTTTTGCGTAGATGAGAATTGTTCTTGCTAGATACCCGTAGCAGCCACGTAAAACATGCATCAACAATTAGAGGACGTCTAACTTGTTTTTGCAGGGTATGTTGTGATGTGATATGAACAATTACATGATGTGATATATGTGATGTATGAGATGATCATGTGATGTATAGATTATCACGACTTGCATGTCGATGAGTACGGCAACCGGCAGGAGCCATAGGGTTATCTTTAATTATTGTATGACCTGCGTGTCAATCATTAAGCACTATGTAATGCTTTACTTTATCACTAAACGGTAGCAATAGTAGTAGAAGCATGTTGGGCGTGACAACCCCGATGGTGACACCTTGTTGGAGATCAAGATGATGGAGATCATGTTGTCTTGCTGATGACGATGGAGATCATGTCGGTGCTTTCAAGATAGAGATCAAAAGCACAAGTTCATGGCCATATCATGTCACTTATGATTTGCATGTGATGTTAATCCTTTTATGCACCTTGTTTTGCTTAGGACGATGGTAGCATTATAAGGTGATGGACTTTGGACTTAGGTCCAGCTATTGGTTATTGACCGTAGAGGTGTCTCGGTCATGTCTACATAGTTCTCGAACCCGCAAAGTCTGCACACTTAAGGTTTGGTGACGTTTCGGTAGTATAGAGTTATGTATGGTGGTGACCAAAGGTTGTTTGGAGTCCCGGATGAGATCCCGGACATCATGAGGAGCTCCAGAATGGTCCGGAGGTAAAGATTGATATATAGGAAGTCCTATTGTGGTCGCCAGAAAAGTTTTGGGCTCATCGGTAGTGTACCGGGAGTGCCGGTAGTGTACCGGGAGACCACCGGGAGGGGTATTTCGACCTAAGAGGCTTCATGGGGTGTGGGAGAGTGAATACCAGCCCTTAGTGGGCTGGTGGAAGTCCCACACAATGCACATGCGGCTGGGAAGAAAAGCCCAAAAGGAAAAAGGTGGAAAAAGGCAAAAAAAGGCAAAATAAGGAAGGAGTCCTAATCCTACTAGGAGTGGAGGAGGTGGACTCCTCCCTCCTATTCGGCCGAACCAGCCTTGGCTTGGAAGCCAAGGCTGCCTCCTCTCCTCCTCTCCTCCTATATATACTAGAGGGTTTTAGGGTTTTTGCACAAGATTTTCAGCCACGTGCAACCCTACCCTCTAGTCCATAGTTTCTCCTCTAGATCGGATTTCTGCAATGCTTAGGCGAAGCCCTACCGAAACAGCTCCACCACCATCACCGGAGTGTCGTCACGCTGCTGGAGAACTCTTCTTCCTCTCTGCTCCTTCTTGCTGGATCAAGACGGCGGAGATCGTCATCAAGCTATATGTGTGTTGAACGCGGAGGTGCCGTCTGTTCGGCACTAGATCGAAAGGATATGGAGATATAGCAGTGGAAAGTAAAGACATTGAACATGAAGTAGAGAGATAAGATATGGAGATCAAACACAATTGGAGATGCAAGGATTTTCCCTGTGGTTTTGATAGGTGGTGCTATCGTACGTCCACATTCATGGAGTCTTCAACCCACAGAGGGTAACGGTCGTGAGAGTCCACGGAGGGCTCTACCCATGGAGGGTTGCATGAAGAAGCAACCTTGACTATACCATGACGTCCTACGTCCACGGAGGACTAGACTTACTCGGGGTAGATCTTCACGAAGTAGGCGGTCTCCTTGCCCTTACAAACTTCTTGATTCACTCCACAACACGAAGTAGGAGGCTCCCAAGCGACACCTAACCAATCTAGGAGGCACCAACCTCCAAAAGGTAATAGGCTCAGTAATGTTGATGAACTCCTTGCTCTTGTGCTTCAAGATGATAGACTCCTCAACACACAATCACTCTCTCATAGATATGGCTTGCCATAAGAGATGGGATTGGTGGAAAGCAACTTGGGGAGGCTAGAAATCAAGATCCATATGGTTGGAGTGGAAGATCTTGACCTTAACACAAGGGTAGGTGGTTCTCTCTCAGAAAACTGATAGGATAGGTATGGAATGGTTCTGAGTGCTTCTCTCTCGAGTAGGTGGTGCTAAAGGAGTATATATAGGCATCCCCAAAAATCCAACCGTTACACACAAAATGACCAACTCGGTGACACCAATGTGTTAATCTCGGTGGTATCGAAGTGACCAAAAGGTAGCAACTTTTGAATCTCGGATGGACCGATATACGAATATCGATTGTACCGATAAGGTGACCAACAGTCAGAATGCCCATTCTCGGTGATGCTGATTCAACAATCTCGGAGACCAAAACTTTGAACTTGCATAACAGAAAGTTGGTAGCCCAACTCGGTGGCACCGAAAGCAGTATCGGCTGTACCGAAGGGTTAAGGTTTGGCTGAGTCTGTCTAGGGTTTGGAATCGGTGGCACCGAATGTGGAATGTTGGTTGCACCGATTTTGAGTGTTTGGCTTTGGACAGACTTTGGTGGGAGAGTTTGTGGGTGTCTTTGGTGACTATCACTTGTGCACGTATGAGCATTTTGTTCACCAACAAAACTTTACCCCCTTTTAATAGTATTGGCTTTCCTACAGACTCAAAGTGATTTCTCACAAATATAAAATGTAGATTCCTCTTGGTTGAAGTTTGCCAATCCATTTCCTTGCATCTTGGGGTATTCCGTAGTCTCTTTGCCAACCCAACTCTCCATAGACTATTATCTGAAACACACTAGATAAAAGTATTAGTCCAAGAGACAATGTATGTTGTCATGAATTATCAAAACCACCAAGGGATCATGTTGTGCTTTCAATCTCCCCCTTTTTAGTAATTTATGACAACATACAATCAAAGCTTCAAATATAAATATGCGTGAATATAATGAAGACTTTGAGAGACACATGACTTAGATTAGCTCCCCCTAAATGTGTGCAGTCCTTTAAAGGATAGTTGCTTTGGAATGCATGGATACACATATGGATTAAGGGATATAAGGAGTCATGTGTATCTTGGCAATATGCATCAAAATATATGAATGAGATGTATCCTCGTTCAAGACTTCACTCTTGCAAATAATATGTGCAAGAAGCAAGAGATCATCTGGATCAAAGATACGATGCATATACTTACCTTGAGTTCTTGAGCGTTCTAGTAGTAGAAACACACTTGAGAGAACAATGTTAGGAAACACAAGAATATTCTGCTAATCAAAAGCAATAGAACTCAAAGGATACCAAGATATGAAGAACATATAAAATATGATAATCCTTAATATTTATATGTCTCTCCCTTTAGCATAAATCTATTAGAGCTTTTCTCCCCTTTAGATATGAAAGTGGTAGTTCATCCTCTCCCCTTGAGATATTGGGACTGGATAGGGTGAGAAAAGTCTAAAGTAGACAAGAATATTATTGAGTGCTTGGAATTTTCTCCCCCTTAATTTTGTATTCTCCCCTTGTTTAGTATGAAGCTTTGTTCTTCTCCCGCTTGTTTAGGAATATCCTACTTTTAATATTCTCCTCTCCCCCTAAATCATATCTCTCCCTTTGCATAAGCATGTAACTCTCCCTTTAGCATGAAGCTTTGTTCTTCTCTTCCTTTGGCATTAATTTCCAAAAAGGTCAAATATAGGAGTAGGTATAGGGATCATTGTCAAGGAAGGGGTCCTTGAGAACAAGGGTCATTGAAACTAGGGTTCATAGAAAAGCACCGAGGGAATCATTGAATGGAACTTTGCTCCCCGTGGCAAATATTAGTCTTCTTTTCTTTGGAGCTAGGGATCCTTGAATGAAGAATTTCTCCCCTGAAGTATTGTTTGTTCTTCTCCCACTAATTGTTTTTTGTGTGTGAGGGATCATCGAAGTAACAAAAAGCAGATTAGATAAGAAAAACGAATCGGTGACTACGATACAAATACATCAGTGGTACCATTTTTTGTAGTGCAGCTTGTCTGCAATTTCGGTAGAACTGAGAAATCTGAGTCGGCAACTCTGAGGCTTAAAATCAGAAGCTTGGTAGCGTTTGAAAAACTTGCAAGTTTGTGAAAAAGAACTACAAATAATTTACAAGAGATATCAACTAGAGAAGATTTGAATGGTTCCAAGAAATCTTGCAATAGAGAATGAACAAACCAAGATTCTTAACTAGATGATGGGTAGTTACTAGGTCACCTATATTAGAGTATTTTGACTTAGGAGCCAAGCAAGAATACTTGATCATAGGTCATACTCTACGTTAAGCTCAAAATGGGGTTACCATTTTTTGATTAGGCATTTTAATGTCTTCATATCACTTGAGTTGCTTTAGGTCATGACTCGGAGTAAAGCCTTTTTCAAGGATATGAGAGCATACCTTTGAGTGATGTTGATGATGTTGCTCGTAGGTGCACTTGTTGAGGATGCTCCAGGTTGATGAACAACATCTAGTGTTGGGAGCTACCCTTCTCGTTCTAGTACACTTGTTACCTACAAGGGTTAGTCATGCAAGGAAGAATAATGGGTATATCCTTTTGGCATTATACCAATTGAGATTTTGCAATAAAGATCAAGTAAATGTCAAGGATATGTTTTTGTTATCTTCTTCCTTCCATCATCAAGAGGGGTTGTGGATACTTGGTCAAGACAAGATTGCTTATAATTGGAGTTGGTTGCAATCTCGTGGAATGTAGTTCTTCCAAGTACCTACAAATGGTTAGATGCAATACAAGGGAGCATAGGATTCCAAGGCATAAGATATCATATTAGCAATATCATGGAAGTATCAAGAAAGCTCATGCCCTTGCAAGCATCTGAGTGAGTCTAGCTCAAGTTTGAAGCATAAATGATGTTCAACTCACTCCTCAAGTGACAAAAAGTTTTCTCATCAAGTGGCTTAGTAAAGATATCGGCCAATTGCTCGTTAGTGCGAATGTGCATAAGATTAATATCTCCTTTGGCAACATGATCACGAATGAAATGATGTCGAACTTGAATGTGCTTAGTTCGAGAATGTTGCATAGGATTATGACCAATCTTAATAGCACTTTCATTGTCTCAGAGTAATGGAACATTTTTAACATGGATTCCATAATCCTTAAGCATTTGTGTCATCCATAGTAATTGCGCACAACATGATCTAGCATAATATACTCAGCTTAGGCAGTAGATAGAGATACCGAGTTTTGTTTCTTGAAGGACCAAGACACAAGAGATCTACCCAAAAATTGACAAGTACCCGAGGTGGATTTCCTATCAACCTTGTCGCCGGCATAGTCTGAATCGGAATAGCCAACATGGTTAAAAGAAGATCCCTCGGGATACCAAATGCCAAAGTTTGGTGTTTGTATCAAGTATCTCACAATACGTTTGATGGCCAAAAGATGACATTCCTTAGGTGCAGCTTGATATCTAGCACACATGCAAACACTAAGCATAATATCAAGACAAGATGCACATACATATAGCAATGAACCAATCATGGATCGATAAACTTTTTGATCAACCGGTTCATCTTCCTTGGTTAGATTAACATGTCCACTAGTTGGCATGGGAGTTTTCATACCTTTGCACTCTTGCATGTTGAATTTCTTGATCAAGTCCTTGGTATACTTAGTTTGGGAGATGAAAGTTCCTTCTCTTGATTGCTTGATTTTCACTCCAAGAAAGAACTTCAGCTCACATATCATAGACATCTCATACTTCTCGGACATCAACCTTCAAAATCTTTCACTAAATTGAGGGTTAGTGGAACCAAAGATAATATCATCCACATAGATTTTGCAAACAAATAATTCACCATTAACTCTCTTAGTGAACAATGTAGCATCAATTTTTCCAATTTCGAAGCCTTTTTCAATGAGAAACTTCGTTAAGCATTTGTACCAAGCACAAGGGGCTTTCTTAAGACCATAAAGGGCTTTACGAAGCTTGTAAACATGATTAGGTTTCTTAGGATTCACAAAACCAGGTGGTTGCTTAACATAAACCTCTTCTTAAATTTTACCATTTAAAAATGCACTTTTAATGTCCATTTGATAAAGCATGATATCATGGTGATTAGCATAGGCAAGAAGAATTCGAATAGCTTCTAGTCTAGCAATAGGGGCATAAGTCTTACCGTAGTCCATACCTTCGACTTGTGTATATCCTTGGGCCACGAGACGTGCCTTGTTGCGTATGACTTGACCTTCTTCGTCTTGCTTGTTCTGAAACACCCATTTGGTTCCGATGATGTTGTGCTCATCCTAGGGCTTATCCACGAGTGTCCACACTTCATTACTTTTGAAGTTGTGAAGCTCTTCATGCATAGCGTTCACCCAATCCGCAACTTCAAGAGCGTGTTCTACCTTCAAAGGCTCAATGCTAGATATGATTGAATAATTCTCACAAAAGTTAGCTAGACGAGTTTTAGAACGAGTGATTCTCCCGATTTGGATATCTCCAAAGATTTGGTTTAGGGGATGGTTCTTGGTCACTTGTGCTCGAACTCAGGTTAGCTTTCGATTGTTGGATGGTGGAGCTTATTCTTCATCATCATTCCCTTCATCTTCGTTGTTGTCAACGTGATCATCTCCTTGAGGTGGTGGTGAAGGAGGTTGTGGTGGATCTTCATGATGTACTTCCTCCTCCTCCTCATCTTGTCATGTACCGCTTGTGGATGCCTCCATATCATGTTGTGGTTCATCTTGTCGTGAAGTAGGGGCTTCCACTTGAGTTGATGAAGTACTTTCCTTCACCTCCATGGGACGAAACTTGTCGATGGGTAGATCTAGGATAGATTCGAAAGGGTCCTTATCACCTACATCATTTGGCAATTGTTCGACTTGCGAACCATTAGATTCATCAAACTTCACATCTACCGTCTCTTAAACATTTCGAGTGAAGTTGTTGTAGACAGGGTAAGTGTGAGAGTTTGATCCATAACCAAGTAGGAATCCTTCATGAGATTTAGGATCAAATTTAGTACGACGATGCTTGTCAAGAATATAGCACTTGGAGCCGAATACCCGAAGGTATCCAACTTGGGGTTTGTTACCGGTGAGTAGCTCGTATGCCGTTTTACCGAGAAGCTTGTGTAAATAAAGTCGGTTTGTGGCATGACATGTTGTTTCCACGGCTTCTGCCCAAAAGTGTCTTGGCGTCTTGTATTCGTCAAGCATCGTTCTGGCGAGAACTCATGTGAGACATCTTCTTCGTCAAGAAAGGTATCCACATGGGTGTTCTTGAACTCTGATCCGTTATCGCTTCGAACCTTCTTGATCTTCACTTCAAACTGATTTTGCACTTTGCAAACGAAGTTCTTGAAGATATTTTGAACCTGTGACTTATCATCAAGGGAAAATACCCACATAAATCTGGAAAAATCATCAACTATAACTAGACCATAGGAATTTCCACCGAGACTCTTGTAAGCATTGGGATCGAAAAGATACATGTGAAGTAACTCGAGTGGTCTCCTAGTAGTCATGATATTCTTAACAGGATGACTTCCACCTACTTGTTTTCTAGCTTGACAAACACTACAAAGTCTATCTTTATCAAAGATAACATCTTTAACACCAAGAATATGATCACATTTGATTAGCTTATCCAAATTGCGCATGCCTACATGTCCAAGTCTTCTATGCCAAAGCCAACCTTTAGAAGATTTAGCGATTAAACAAGTGTGAGGCTTGGATCTCTTAGTGAAATCAACAATGTATAGATCACCTCTACGGTAACCGGTAATACCATTTTATGATTATCTTGACGAAACACTTGGCAATCTACTTTCCTGAATAACACATTGAAACCGAAATCGGCAAGTCTAGATACGGAAAGAAGATTGTAGCCAAGGGATTCAACAAGCATAAGATTTTGAATAGAGCTATCATGGGATATGGCCACCTTACCAAGGCCAAGTACCTTACCTTTAGAGTTGTCTCCAAAGGTCACGTACCTTCGAGGACCTTGATTAGGCATGATCTCTTGGAACATGTCTTTATCACCAGTCATATGATCCGTACATCCACTATCGAGAATCCACTCTTTTCCTCCAGACATATAATCCTTGAAATTTTCCAGGAGACTTAGATTCTTCATGATCTTCCAACACTCGATGTCAAACAGCTCATCTTCACCAAGGTAGCCATGTTCCACATTGTCATCATCAAGTGGGAAATCCTCGTCATAAAGAAAAAGAGATTCATTAGAATTGTGATTATGACAATGTTCAAGTTTATGAATGTGAATGCCTTCAAAGATAATGTTGTTGATAGTGGTGACATCTCCTTTAGCAGGCATAAGATCACGGAGCTCAAATAGGCATTTATCATAGTTTCGATCACTAGGCTTCATTTTGTGGAAAGCAACAATTTTATGAAGAATTTCATCAAGATTTCCTCAGGAAAGATTTGGATATCGTTTTTCCAGATCATTCCACAAGGTATAGGCACATGCAAAGTTCTTCAATTGAGAAAGCACGAATCTTCGTAAACCTCTAATAATGAGATTGGCAGTTCTTAGGTTACCAAGCATGTTAATTTCCTCTTCGTGTGTGGGATGCAAATCATCAATAGGAGGCTCATAGGGGCGCATTGTTGGAAATATGCCCTAGAGGCAATAAATAAAGTATTTATTATTATATTTCCTTGTTCATGATAATTGTTTATTATCCATGCTATAATTGTATTGATTGGAAACACATTGCATGTATGGATATATAGACAACACTTTGTCCCTAGTGTGCCTCTAGTAGACTAGCTCTTTGATCAAAGATGGTCAAGGTTTCCTAGCCATTGACATGAGATGTCATTTGATAACGGGATCACGTCATTAGGAGAATGATGGGATGGACAAGACCCATACTATAAACGTAGCATATGATCGTGTCAGTTTATTGCTACAGTTTTATGCATGTCAAGTATATGTTCCTATGACCATGAGATTATTTAACTCACGGACACCGGAGGAGTGCCCTGTGTGTATCAAAAGTCGCAACATAACTGGGTGAGTATAAAGATGCTCCACAGGTATCTCCGAGGGTGTCTGTTGGGTTGGCATGGATAAATATTGGGATTTGTTACTCCGTGTGACGGAGAGGTATCTTAGGGCCCACTCGGTAATACAACATCACAACAAGCCTTGCAAGAAATGTGACTAAGTTTTAGTCACGAGATCTTGTATTATAGAAACGGGTAAAGAGACTTGCCGGTAACGAGGTTGAACTAGGTATCGAGATACCGACGATCGAATCTCGGGCAAGTAACATACCGAAGAACAAAGGGGACATCATACGGGATTAACTGAATCCTTGACATCGAGGTTTGACCGATAAAGATCTTCGTAGAATATGTAGGAATCAATATGGGCATCCAGGTCCCGCTATTGGTTATTGACCGTAGAGGTTTCTCGGTCATGTCTACATAGTTCTCGAACCCGCAGGGTCAGCACACTTAAGGTTTGGTGATGTTTCGGTAGTATAGAGTTATGCATGGCGGTGACCGAAGGTTGTTCAGAGTCCTGGATGAGATCCTGGACATCATGAGGAGCTCCAGAATGGTCCGAATATAAAGATTGATATATAGGAAGTCCTGTTTTGGTCACCAGAAAAGTTTCGGGCTCATCGGTAGTGTACCGGGAGTGCTAGAAGGGTACCGAGGGACCATCGGGAGGGGTATTTCGACCCAAGAGGCTACATGGGCTGTGGGAGAAGGAATACCATCCCTTAGTGGGCTGGCCGAAGGCCCACAGGAAGCCCATGCGGCTAGGGAAGAAAACCCAAGCTGGAAAGAAGGCAAAAGTGGCAAAATAAGGAAGGAGTCCTAATCCTACTAGGAGTGCAGGAGGAGGACTCCTCCCTCCCACTTCGGTCGAACTAGGGTTGTCTCCCTTGGGAGCCAAGCCTCCTCCCTCCCCTCCTCCTATATATACTAGAGGTTTTGAGGGTTTTTGACATAGAAAAACAGCCACGTGCTACCACTCCTCTAGATCGTAGTTTCTCCTCTAGATCGGTTTTCAGCGGTGCTTAGGCGAAGGCCTGCTGGAATAACTCCACCACCATCGCCACAACGCCGCCGCGCTGCCAGAGAACTCATCTACCTCTCCACTCCCTATTGATGGATCAAGAAGACGGAGATTATCATCAAGCCGTACGTGTGCTGAACGCGGAGGTGCTGTCCGTTCGGCGCTAGATCGGGACGAATCGTGATTGGGTCGCGGGACGCTCGGTCATTTTGGATTGCGAAGATGTTCGACTACATCAACTGCGTTTCTTAATGCTTCCTGCTTAGCGATCTACAAGGGTATGTAGATCAACTCTCCCCTCTCGTAGATGCTCATCTCCTAGATTGATCTTGGTGAAGCGTAGGAATTTTTTTGTTTCCCATGCAACGTTCCCCAACAGTGGCATCATGAGCTAGGTCTATGTGTAGATGAGATCTCGAGTAGAACACAAAGAGTTTGTGGGCGTTGATGCTTAGATTGCTTCCTCCCTTGGTTGTGTTTTGGTTCAGCGGTATTGTGGGATGAAGCGGCCCGGACCAACCTTAGTCGTACGCTTACGAGAGACCGGTTCCATCGATTGACGTGTAACTTCGTTGCACAAAGATGGATGGCGGGTGTATGTTTCTCCTACTTTAGTTGGATCGGATTCGACAAAGGCGGTCCTTCATAAGGTTGAAAAGCAACGTATGTATCACCGTTGTGGTTTTGCATAGGTGAGAATTGTTCTTGCTAGATACCCATAGCAGCCACGTAAAACTTGCAACAACAATTAGAGGACATCTAACTTGTTTTTGCAAGGTATGTTGTGATGTGATATGGCCAATTACATGATGAGATATATGTGATGTATGAGATGATCATGTGATGTATAGAATATCACGACTTGCATGTCGATGAGTATGGCAACCGGCAGGAGCCATAGGGTTGTCTTTAATTATTGTATGACCTGCGTGTCAATCATTAAGCGCTATGTAATGCTTTACTTTATCGCTAAACGGTAGAAATAGTAGTATGAGCATGGTGGGCATGACAACCCCGATGGTGACACAATGATGGAGATCATGATGATGGAGATCATGGTGTTATGCCGGTGACGATGGAGATCATACCAGTGCTTTCAAGATGGAGATCAAAAGCACAAGTTCATGGCCATATCATGTCACTTATGATTTGCATGTGATGTTAATCCATTTTTGCACCTTGTGTTTCTTAGGACGACGATAGAATTATAAGGTGATCCCTCACTTAAATTTCAAGATGAATTGTGTTCTCCCCGAGTGTGCACCGTTGCAAAAGTTCGTCGTGTCGAGACACCACGTGATGATCGGGTGCGATAGACTCTACGTTCACATACAACGGGTGCAAGCCAGTGTTGCACATGCGGAACACTCGGGTTAAACTTGACGAGCCTAGCATGTACAGACATGGCCTCGGAACACAAGAGACCAAAAGGTCGAACCTGAGTCATATAGTAGATATGATCAACATGATGATGTTCACCATGGAAACCACCTCAACTCACGTGATGATCGGACTTGAGTTGGTGAATTTGGATCATGTATCACTCAGATGACCTGAGGGATGTCAATTTGAGTGGGAGCTTTAGTAATTTGATTAACTAAACTCATTATCTTGAACAATAGTCTTAGTAACCTTTGCATATTTATGTTGTAGATCTACCCCTGAATTTTAATGCGTTCCTAGAGAAAGCTAAGTTGAAAGATGATGGAAGTAACTTTGTGGACTGGGCCCGTAATTTGAGGATTATCCTCACGGATTCCCAGAATTCATATGTCCTTGATGCACCGCTTGGTAACCAACCCGCAGACATGTCATCCGAAGACGTTAAGAACGCTTGGGAGGCACGTTCTGGAGATTACTCAATAGTTCACTGTGCAATATTGTATAGATTAGAACCGGGACTTCAAAGACGTTTTGAACGTCATGGAGCATATGAGATGTTCCAGGAGTTGGAGTTTATCTTTAAGAAGAATGCCCGGATCGAGAGGTATGAGACCTCCGATAAGTTCTATGCTTGCAAAATGGAGGAGAACGGGTCTATCAGTGAACATATACTCAGAATGTCTAGGTATTCGACTCGTCTAGCGGAGTTAGGGATGCCCCTTCCGCCAGAGGTGATCACTGATAGAGTTCTTCAATCACTGCCACCTAGCTACAAGAGCTTTGTGATGAACTATAACATGCACGGGATGAACAAGTCAGTCGCCGAGCTGTTTGCGATGCTGAAAGTCCCTGAGTCTGAAATCCAGAAAGAACATCAAGTGTTGATGGTCAATAAAACCACTAGTTTCAAGAAGAATGGCAAGGGTAAGAAAGGTAACTCTAAGAAGGGTGGCAAAGCAGTTGCTCCTCCCGTGAAGAAACCCAAGGTTGGACCCAAGCCAGAAACTGAGTGCTTTCATTGCAAGGGAACTTGTCACTAGAAGCGAAACTGCCCCAAGTATCTGGCTGACAAGAAGGTGGCCAACAACAAACAAGGTATATATGATATACATGTTATTGATGTGTACCTTACTAGCTATCGTTGTAGTGCCTGGCTATTTGATACCAGTTCGGTTGCTCACATTTGCAACTCAAAACGGGAACTACGGAATAAATGAAGGCTGGCGAAGAACAAAGTTATGATGCACGTGGGAAATGGTTCCAAGGTTGATGTGATTGCCGTTGGCATGCTCTCTCTTCGATTACCATCAGGATTAGTGATGAACCTGAATAATTGTTATTTAGTGCCTGCATTAAGCATGAATATTATATCTAGATCTTGTCTATTGCGAGATGGTTACTCATTTAAATCAAAGAATAATGGTTGTTCTATTTATATGAGTAATATCTTTTATGGTCATGCACCCAATGTGAGGGGTTTATTCATATTGAATCTTGATAGTGATGATACACATGTTCATAACATTGATGCCAAAAGATGTAGAGTTGATAATGATAGTACCACTTTCTTGTGGCACTACCGTTTGGGTCATATTGGTGTAAAATGCATGAGGAAGCTCCATGTTGATGGACTTTTGGAGTCACTTGATTTTGAATCACTTGACACATGTGAACCATGCCTCATGGGTAAGATGACTAAAACGCCATTCTCTAGAACAATGGAACGAGCGAGTGATTTGTTTGAAGTCATACATACTGATGTGTGCGGTCCAATGAACATTGAGGCGCGCGGTGGATATCGTTATTTTCTCACCTTCACTGATGACTTAAGTAGATATGGGTATATTTACTTAATGAAACACAAGTCTGAAACGTTTGAAAAGTTCAAGCAATTTCAGAGTGAAGTTGAGAATCATCGTAACAAGAAGATTAAATTCCTGAGATCTGATCGAGGAGGAGAATATCTGAGTTATGAGTTTGGCAGTCACTTAAGACAATGTGGAATTGTTTCACAATTGACACCTCCTGGAACACCATAGCATAATGGTGTGTCCGAACATCGTAATCGATACTTATTAGATATGGTGCGTTCTATGATGTCTCCTACCGATTTGCCACTATCATTTTGGGGTTATGCATTAGAGACAGCTCCATTCACTTTAAATAGGGCACCATCGAAATCCGTTGAGACGACACCATATGAACTATGGTTTGGCAAGAAGCCAAAGTTGTTGTTTCATAAAGTTTGGGGATGTTATGCTTATGTCAAAAAGCTTTAGCCTGAAAAGCTGGAACCCAAAGCGGAGAAATGTGTCTTCATAGGATACCCAAAAGAGACAGTTGGGTATGCCTTCTATCTCAGATCCGAACGCAAAGTGTTTGTTGCTAAGAACAGAACATTTCTTGAGAAAGAGTTTCTCTCAAAAGAATTGAGTGGGAGGAAAATAGAGCTTGATGAGGTTATTGAACCTTTACTTCAACCAGAGAGTAGCGCAATGCAGAAAGATGTTTCTGTGGAGCCTACAATAGCTAAAGAGAAAGTTAATGATGATGATCATGAAGCTTCGGATCAAGTTACTGTTGAACCTCATAGGTCGACAAGGGCGCGTACTGCTCCTGAGTGGTACGGCAACCCTATCTTGGAGGTCATGTTGTTGGACAACAATGAATCTACGAGCTATGGAGGAGCGATTATGGGCCCGGATTCCAAGAAATGGTTAGAGGCCATGAAATTCGAGATGGGATCCATGTATGAAAACAAAGTATGGACTTTGGAATTATTACCTGAAGGTTGAAAGGCCATTTAGAACAAATGGATCTTTAAGAAGAAGACGGACGCGGACGGTAATATTGTTGGGGAACGTCGCATGGGAAACAAAAATTTTCCTACGCACACGCAAACCTATCCATGGTGATGAGCATCTACGAGAGGGAGAGTGGATCTACATACCCTTGTAGATCGCTAAGAGGGAAGCATTAAGAAACGCGGTTGGTGTAGTCGAACATCTTCGCGATCCAAATCGCCGAGCGTCCCGTGATCTCATCACGATCCGTCCCGCGATCCAATCACGATCCGTCCCGTGAACTCATCACGATCCGTCCCGCGATCTCATCACGATCCGTCTCACGATCTTGATCACGATCTGTCCCGTGAACTCATCACGATCCGTTCCGCGATCTCATCACGAACCGTCTCGCGATCTCGATCACGGTCCTTCCTATCTAGCGCCGAATGGACGGCACCTCCGCGTTCAGCACACGTGCAGCTTGAAGACGATCTCCACCGTCTTGATCCAGCAAGAGGAGGTGGAGAGGAGAGAGAGTTCACCGGCAGCGTGACGGCGCTCCGGTGATGGTGGTGGAGTGATTCCGGCAGGGCTTCGCCTAAGCACTGCGAAACTACGATCTAGAGGAGAAACTATGCACCGGTGGAAAGGGTAGCACGTGGCCGGAAATTCTGTCCAAAAACCACCAAATACACTAGTATATATAGGAGGAGAGGAGAGGAGAGGCAGCCAAGGCCTTTGGGTCGTCCGAAATAGGAGGTGGGAAGCAATCCTACTTCACCTCCAATCCTAGTTGGAGTAGGATTGCCTCCTATTGGCTGATTTTCCACTTTTTGCTTTAGGACTTTCTCTCCTGCGCCATGGGCCTTTGTGGCTGTTTTCCGAGCCCACTAAGGGCTGGTTATTATTCTCCCACAGCCCATGGACCTCTTGGGGTCGAAATACCCCTCCCGGAGGCCTCCCGGTACACTACCGGCACTCCCGGTACACTACCGATGAGCCCGAAACTTTTCCGAAAACCAAACTGGGACTTCCTATATATGAATCTTTACCTCCGGACCATTCCGGAGCTCCTCGTGACGTCCGGGATCTCATCCGGGACTCCGAACAAACTTCGGTCACCACCATACATAACTCTACACTACCGAAACGTCACCGAACCTTAAGTGTGCAGACCCTGCGAGTTCGAGAACTATGTAGACATGACCAAGACACCTCTACGGTTAATAACCAATGGCGGGACCTGGACGTCCACATTGGTTCCTACATATTCTACGAAGATCTTTATCGATCGAACCTCTATGTCAAGGATTCAGTTAATCCCGTATAACGTTCCCTTTGTTCTTCGGTATGTTACTTGCCCGAGATTCGATCGTCGGTATCTCCATACCTAGTTCAACCTCGTTACCGGCAAGTCTCTTTACTCGTTTCTTAATACAAGATCCCGCAACTAACAATTAGTCACATTGCTTGCAAGGCTTATTGTGATGTTGCATTACCGAGTGGGCCCCGAGATACCTCTCCGTCACACGGAGTAACAAATCCCAGTCTCGATCCATGCCAACTCAACAGACACCATCGGAGATACCTGTAGAGCACCTTTATAGTCACCCAGTTACGTTGCGACGTTTGATACACACAAGGCACTCCTCCGATATCTATGAGTTGCATGATCTCATGGTCATAGGAACACATACTTGACATGCGGAAAACAGTAGCAATAAACTGACACGATCATATGCTACGTTTGCAGTTTGGGTCTTGTCCATCACATCATTCTCCTAATGATGTGACCCCGTTATCAAATGACATCTCATGTCCATGGCTAGGAAACCTTAACCATCTTTTGATCAACGAGCTAGTCTATTAGAGGCATACTAGAGACATGGTTTTGTCTATGTATCCACACATGCATCTAAGTCTCTGATCAATACAATTATAGCATGGATAATAAACGATTATCATGAACAAGGAAATATGATAATAACTAATTTATTATTGCCTCTAGGGCATATTTCCAACAAATATCACCGTCTATAAAGCTCAACTTGTGGCAAAGGGTTTTTCACAAGTTTAAGAAGTTGACTACGATGAGACCTTCTCACCCGTAGCGATGCTTAAGTCCGTCAGAATCATGTTAGCAATAGCTGCATATTTCGACTATGAAATTTAGCAGATGGATGTCAAAACAGCGTTCCTCAACGGTTTCCTTGAGGAAGAGTTGTATATGATACAACCAGAAGGTTTTGTCGATCCAGAGAATGTTGACAAAGTTTGCAAATTCCGGCAATCTATTTATGGACTGGTGCAAGCATCTCGGACTTGGAATAAGCGCTTTGATGAGGTGATCAAAGCGTTTGGGTTTATACAAGTTTATGGAAAAGCTTGTATTTACAAGAAAGTGAGTGGGAGTGTAACAGCCTGGGACCGACGCTCCAGAAGATTCCCCTTATATACGAGTTTCGTCATGTGTTCCATGTGGTTGTCGCATTCGTCATTGCATCATGTGCACCATCTGCGTAGCATATGCAACCTCGTTGCCATCATGTCATTATTTTTTGCAACTCAAATTAATAAATTGTATGGATCTTTGATCCATTTAAATCGAGGGACATTCACATGTTGATTTCTCTTTATAACATATCCTCCCGATATTATAGGGAGCCGCTATTAAACATTCCATTAATTGGAATTAACCATAACACACTTGCAATTTAAATCCCACGTCTTTTCTATCTCAATTCTTGACCATAACTTTGTTTTTAAATCCTTTTGTCCTTTTCTCAAGTTCCACCTAATATCTCATACATTTTTTTTGACCTTCCATCCACCCACTTCCTTTTAACCATTTGAATTTGATTCAAATGAGTTTGAATGCAAACCTTGGAATCAGTCCCACTTCTATTTTCTTGGACCAAGCAACATTTGTGAGTTTAGGGAAATAACCCCCTATGCTGAGATTCTTTCCTAACCCCTCTCTTCCTTATGTTTTTTTGTCTCTTCCGTTAATTCAGAGAGAGGGAGAAGGAGAGAGCCCAACCCAGCCGGCCCAAGGCCCAGCCGGCCCCTCCGTAACCCTAGCGACAGTGGAGAGTCCCGCTCGATCCCCCATCTCCTCCCGTTCCTTCCTCCTAGTGTCGTCGCCACGAGCGCACGCACGCCATCCCCCTCGTTCCCCTCCTTCCTTTGCTCGCGCCACCAGAGAGGAGCGAGAGACCCCCGCACTCGATCCCCCTTGCCAGCTCTCGACCCCGCCTCGACCTCCGGCGAGCCCCTGACGGAGTGAACCCGCTCTGCCGCGCCGCCTCGCACCTTCCCATTCTCCTCGCTGTCGTCTTCTCCGTTCTGCGCCCGGCTCCCGCCCCATCTGCTCCACCTCCGGTGGCCGAAGCTCGCCCCGCTCCTCTAGCCATGGCGTCGCCGCCGTTCCCCTGCGCGCCACCAGGGGCTCGCCGCACCCAATAACCACGGCGTCATGTGCCCCTCGCCTCCCATGGTGCTCCCGGCAGACGTCGTCGACCCAGTTTGCCGGCAAGCCTCCCAAGCGCCGCCTCGTTTCGCTGCCGCCGCGTTCCTCGTTGCCATGGCCCCCATCTGCCTCCCATGCGCGTTCGCCGCTCCTCTTGTGCGCCCCAGACCCAGCCATCGCGAGCGCCCGCGCCAGCCGCTGCTCGAGCTCCGCTTGCTCCCTTGCGCCTCCGAGTCGCCGCGCCCTTGCCAGCAGCTTCGCCCTGCCGTAGTGCTCCAGACACCGCGGCCCCATGTCGAAGCCGTCCGCGTAGCACCGCTCATCTCCAGGCCCACGCTCCGTCTCCTGCCTTGTCCGGGGCCTCCATGGCCATCTGCTTCAGCCACCACGACCACGGGTCAAATCCCGCATGCCCTGTTCACCGTTGTGGAGAACCACGACATCGTGTACTGCCTCATGTGCTGTGTTGTTACCGCCTCGAGCCCATGGACTGCCTTCAGATGTAGCTGGTTCGTTTTGGCCAGTTGAACACGTCGCCCGCAGATGCACTGTTGAACCGAGACCTTGTTGGTGTTAATTCATTTTGGTCGCTACCACACCGAATCCCATGGCATGTCAAGCGAACACCTACCACCGCCATGTACGACGAACGTCGCCCTAAGACCCGTGGACCACAAACGTCAAGTTCGAGTACCAACGTGTGTACCACTACTTCCACTATCGTCGTCAAGAACGACTACACAACGATCCGCCAAGACCGGCTACAAACGTGTACCACTACTTCAACGATGCCCACGACAACCCATGAACGACTACTTCCCTCGACGAACACGGTCTGCCCTGAAGACGCACGCTCCAAAGGTATAACGCCGAGACCGCCCGTGGATGGATGCATGTATGTGTTGTGTGAGATGCCCCTTTGTTGCACCGTGTCTGAAGTAAGACGTGCAAGTTCCTCCATTTTCATGCCACCAACGCGTGGGAACCCGATAACCGGGATCACCCCATCATCTTTGGCATGACACGACCGCACTTTCTTTTGCACCGGCTTCTCAACGAGTTGCTAGAACCGGAACGTTGTCGTGGCACTATTTTCGTTTTCGTCGCCGTGGCACCCAATTTGTTTCCGTCATGGCGACAAGTGCTCTATATCATATTATATGCCAATGTGTTCTTCAAATTGCATCGAATTTGATCATGCCATCCTCATGCATGTTAAAACATCTAAAATGTTGTTTGCGTTAAACTTGCCTAATGCCATGTAAAATGATTTATATAATAACTAATTAACCGTAGCTTCGATAAAAATGTTCCACATATGTAACTTGACTAGAAAAACGTGTAGAATCTCATGCCACCCTTTATTTTCATGTTTAATAAATATAAAACATGTTCAGTACAGATCTGGACCAAAATCATAATATGTGTATGAGGTCGTTTCGGAATTGTTATTCGTTGCCTCCGGCCTCATTTAAAGTGCCTAGGTGATGAAGTTTACTTATGCTTCACCTCTTGCCATGATAAACAACATTAACCACTTTTCTTATAATATGAAGAGTTATTATTTTGTTATATGTATGTTGTCCCTCTCCATTTAAAATTGCTTAATTCCATCTTCGCCTTATGCCATGACCACCCATGTTGAACAACATTTAATATTGATGAGTACCTAAACGGGACTGAACTAAATAATTTGAACATGGAGTTTCGTCAATATGCAACTCGTTGTTGCATATTGAACTTCAGTTAACGTGTAGTAGTTGGTTGTTGTTCTTCCCATGCCATGCGTTGCATATAAAACCGGACATGCATCATATTGATTTGTTCATCATGTCATGCATATGTTGTGGTGTTCTCGTGTGTTGATTGTTGTTTCCGGATTGCTTCTTCTCGATAGAGTTCCGAAAGCGTTCGGGTGTGAGGATTCGTTCGACTACGTTGTCTCGTCTTCTTCATGGACTTGTGCTTCTTCAAAGCGGGATCTCAGGCAAGATGACACATTTCCCTGGATACCACTAGTATCATTGCTATGCTAGTTGTCCCGCTTTTATCGTTATGTCTCGCTACCTACCACTTGTTTGTTAAGCCTCCCAAAATTGCCATGAAAATCCTCTAACCCTCCACCTTCCTAGCAAACCTTTGTTTGGCTATGTTATCGCTTGCTCGGCCCTTCTTATAGCGTTTCTAGCTGCAGGTGCAATTGCTTCCATGTGACAACATA
Source organism: Hordeum marinum (assembly GCA_022496015.1). Classification (NCBI taxonomy): domain Eukaryota; kingdom Viridiplantae; phylum Streptophyta; class Magnoliopsida; order Poales; family Poaceae; genus Hordeum; species Hordeum marinum. The sequence continues at coordinate 297,822,067 of CM039676.1, forward strand.
GACCTTCTTTTGTTATCACAATATTATTGCTATTTACTTTAATGCACATATATACTTGGTAAAAGGTGGAAGGCTTGGCCTTTTGCTCGGTGTTTTGTTCCATCTTTGCCGCCCTAATTACTTGTGAACTGGTGTTATGTTCCATAACTGAGCGCTCCTAACATGCTCGGGGTTGTTATGGGGACCCCCTTGATTTTCGTTTTAGGATAAAGCTTGTCTGGCAAGGCCCAACATTGGTACTATATTTTCCTAATAACTAATAAATTTGCATAGGGACCCGCCGGCACCCGCGGATAATTTAATCACCCCCCGGGGCAGTGCTCCTCATGAGTGTTGGTCCAAACTAGAGTCGTGTGCGGGGCCAACCCGGGGCAACTCGAGAGATTTCTATCGGGCCACTGTACGCTGTGCTCATCTGGTCGTGTCCTGAGAACGAGATACGTGGCTCCTATCGGGTTCGTCGACACGCTGGGCAACCTTGCTGGATTTGTTTTACCTTTCTCGAATGTCTTGCGTGAGGAACTCTGATCTTCTTCGGGCTATCTCGAGGTGTCGGATTTCCTTTGGAATTGCCTAGGATGATCATGAGATCCGTGGTCGAGGTTATTCCCATCTCGTGTGGTTAATTTGTGATGGACGAGTTGGAGCACCCCTGCAGGGTTAAATCTTTCGGAAAGCCATGCCCGCGATTATGTGGCAAACTTGGATATTTTGTTTAACACCCGGCCATAGCAAACTTGAAGTAAACTCAAATAAAATACACCAACTGTGTGCGTAACCGTGACTGTCTCTTCTCGTGAGTCCTTATCCGGGAGAGAACATAGTGGGGTTATGTTTGAGGTAAGTAGGTGTTCATGATCACTTAGTGATCATTACTAGCTCACGTATGTTATTCGTAGACCATCATACTTTACTTTATGTATTCGTAAGTTAGCCACTCAAATAAATTCTTAATCGCTTGCTGCAGCCTCACCACTTAACCATACCTCACCCATTAAGCTTTAATAGTCTTGATACCCTTGGAAATGAGATTGCTGAGTCCTCGTGGCTCACAGATTACTACAACAATAGTTGCAGGTACAGGTAACGCGATTATTTGATGTGATCGCGATGCTTGATTTGATTTGGAGTTATTCTGCTTCTTCTTCTTCATCGATCTTGGATGGGTTCCAGGCGGCAGCCTGAGATAGCAAGGATGGATGTCATTTTATTGTTTGATTTCGTTCGTAGTCGGACCCTGCTCTTATGTATGATGCTTGAATATGTTATTGTATTGATGTGATCTTGATGTAGCTTGTGGCGAGTGTAAGCCAACTCCATATACTCATCTCTTCTATAAATGTACTTGTAATGATATCCATTCTTGCAACACGACGAGATGCACTTCTATCTCTATCGAGGCCCCCATGCCAAAATAAGGATATGATCGCATCTTGGGCGAGACAGGGAGCTCTATAGCATTTCTAATATTATATGTGGATGACATATTGCTGATTGGAAACAATATAGAAATGTTGGAAAGCATGAAGGAATATTTGAACAAGAGTTTTTCAATGAAGGACCTAGGAGAAGTTGCTTTCATATTAGGCATTAAGATCTATATTGATAGATCGAGACGCTTGATAGCACTTTCACAAAGCACATACCTTGATAAAGTTTTGAAGAAGTTCAAAATGGTTCAGTCTAAGAAGGAGTTCTTGCCTCTGTTACAAGGTGTGAAGTTGAGTAAGACTCAATGCCCAGTAACTGCAGAAGATAGAGAGAAGATGAGTGTCATCCCCTATGCTTCAGCCATAGGCTCTATCATGTATGCAATGTTGTGCACAAGACCCGATGTCAACCTTGCCATAAGTATGAATGGAAGGTTTCAAAGTGATCCTGGAATGGAGCACTGGTCGGCGGTCAAGAATATCCTTAAGTACCTGAAAAGGACTAAGGAAATGTTTCTCGTTTATGGAGGTGATCAAGAGCTCGTCGTAAAGGGTTACGTCGATGTAAGCTTTGACACTGATCTGAATGACTCTAAGTCACAAACCGAATACGTATTTATTCTCAACGGGGGAGCAGTAAGCTGGTGCAGTTCCAAGCAAAGCGTGGTAGCCGATTCTACATGCGAAGCGGAGTACATCGCAGCCTCGGAGGCAGCGAAGGAAGGTGTCTGGATGAAGCAGTTCATGCCAGATCTTGGAGTAGTGCCCAGTGCACTGAATCCAATGACACTGTTCTGTGACAACACTAGTGCCATTGCTCTAGCCAAGGAACCAAGGTTTCACAAGAGGACCAAACACATAAACCGACGCTTCAATTCCATCCACGATTACATCGAGGAGAAGGACATAAATATTTGCAAAGTGCACATGGATCTGAATGTTGCAGACCCGTTGACTAAACAAACCTCTTCCAAGGGCTACAAGATCAACACCAGAACTGCATGGGTGTACATGGTGATGTGAACTAGATTATTGACTCTAGTGCAAGTGGGAGACTATTGGAAATATGCCCTAGAGGCAATAAATAAAGTTTTTATTATTATATTTCCCTGTTCATGATAATTGTTTATTATGCATGCTATAATTGTATTGATTGGAACACATTGCATGTGTGGATATATAGACAACACTTTCTCCCTAGTGTGCCTCTAGTAGACTAGCTCGTTGATCAAAGATGGTCAAGGTTTCCTAGCCATTGACATGAGATTTCATTTGATAATGGGATCACGTCATTAGGAGAATGATGGGATGGACAAGACCCAAACTATAAACATAGCATATGATTGTGTCAATTTATTGCTACAGTTTTATGCATGTCAAGTATATGTTCCTATGACCATGAGATCATGCAACTCACGGACACTGGAGGAGTGCCTTGTGTTTATCGAACATCACAACGTAACTGGGTGACTATAAAGGTGCTCTACAGGTATCTTCGAGGGTGTCTTTTGGGTTGGCATGGATCGACACTGGGATTTGTTACTCCGTGTGACGGAGAGGTATCTCAGGGCCCACTCGGTAATACAACATCACAACAAGCCTTGCAAGCAATGTGACTAAGTGTTAGTCATGGGATCTTGTATTACGGAAACGAGTAAAGAGACTTGCTGGTAATGAGGTTGAACTAGGTATGCAGATACCGACGATCGAATCTCGGGCAAGTAACATACCGAAGAACAAAGGGAACATCATACGGGATTAATTGAATCCTTGACATAGAGGTTCGACCGATAAAGATCTTCGTAGAATATGTAGGAATCAATATGGGCATCCAGGTCCCGCTATTGGTTATTGACCGTAGAGGTGTCTCGGTCATGTCTACATAGTTCTCGAACCCGCAGGGTCTGCACACTTAAAGTTTAGTGACTTTTCGGTAGTAGAGTTATGCATGATGGTGACGGAAGGTTGTTTGGAGTCCCGGATGAGATACCAGACGTCACGAGAAGCTCCGGAATGGTTCGGAGGTAAAGATTGATATATAGGAAGTCCTGTTTTGGTCACTAGAAAAGTTTTGGGCTCATTGGTAGTGTATCGAGAGTGCCGGAAGGGTACCGGGGGATCATCGGGAGGGGTATTTCGACCCAAGAGGCTACATGGATGTGGTATAAGGAATACCAGCCCTTAGTGGGCTGGACGAAGGCCCACGGGAAGCCCATGCGGCTAGGGAAGAAAACCTAAGGTGGAAAGAAGGCAAAAGTGGGAAAATAAGGAAGGAGTCCTAATCCTACTTGGAGTGGACGAGTAGGACTCCTCCCTCCCACTTCGGCTGAACTAGGGTTGGCTCCCTTGGGAGCCAAGCCTCCTCCATCCCCTCCTCCTATATATACTAGAGGTTTTGAGTGTTTTTGACATAGAAAAACAGCCACGTGCTACCTCTCCTCTAGATCGTAGTTTCTCCTCTAGATCGGTTTTCAGCGGTGCTTAGGCGGAGCCCTGCTGGAATAACTCCTCCACCATCGCCAGAACGCCGTTGCGCTGCCGGAGAACTCGTCTACCTCTCCACTCCATCTTGTTGGATCAAGAAGATGGAGATCGTCATCAAGCCGTATGTGTGCTGAACGCGGAGGTGTCGTCCGTTTGGCGCTAGATCGGGACGAATCGTGATTGGATCGTGGGACGCTCGGCGATTTGGATTGCGAAGACGTTCGACTACATCAACCGCGTTTCTTAACGCTTCCCGCTTAGCGATCTACAAGGGTATGTAGATCCACTCTCCCCTCACGTAGATGCTCATCTCCTAGATTGATCTTGGTGAAGCATAGGAATTTTTTGTTTCCCATGCAACGTTTCCCAACACGCATAACATATTTTCTCAATTGAAATTGATTAAACAGTTCAAGCATCAAAGTTTTCCATTGACTATAATACTCTCCATCAAGAATAGGCACTCTACAACTCAAACTCCCTATACTAGACACATCCATCTTCCTCCTCACGGATTAAACCGATGCAATGGAGACCAAGGCTCTGATACCAATTGAGGGATCACTAGAAGAGTGTCTAGACGGGGGTGAATAGACTGCTAGCATGAAATTAAAACCTAACATTTTCCCAAGTTAATTGGTTGGCAGATTTCAATAGTTTTAGCAAGGCTAGCAATCCTATATACCTTACACACACATGTAAACAAATATAGCAGCGGAAAGTAAAGACATTGCACATGAAGTAGAGAGATGAGATATGGAGATCAAAAGCAATTGGAGACGCAAGGATTTTTCCCGTGGTTCTGATAGGTGGTGCTATCGTACATCCATGTTCATGGAGTCTTCAACCCACGAAGGGTAACGTCCGCGAGAGTCCACGGAGGGCTCTACCCATGGAGGGTTCCATGAAGAAGCAACCTTGACTATAACATGACGGTATCGTCCACAGAGGACTATCCTTACTCGAGGTAGATCTTCATGAAGTAGGTGATCTCATTGCCCTTACAAACTTCTTGGTTCACTCCACAACACGAAGTAGGAGGCTCCCAAGCGACACCTAACCAATCTAGGAGGCACCACCCTCCAAAAGGTAATAGGCTCGGTAATGTCGATGAACTCCTTGCTCTTGTGCTTCAAGATGATAGACTCCTCGACATACAATCACTCTCTCACAGATATAGCTAGGTAGAAGAGATGGATTGGTGGAAAGCAACTTGGGGAGGCTAGAAATCAAGATCCGTATGGTTGGAGTGGAAGATCTTGACCTCAACACAAGGGTAGTTGGTTCTCTCTCAGAAAACTGATATGATAGGTATGGAATGGTTCTAAGTGCTTCTCTCTCGAGTAGGTGGTGGTGAAGGGGTATATATAGGCATCCCTAAAAATCCAACCGTTACACACAAAATGACCAACTCGGTGACACTGATGTATTAATATCGATGGTACCGAAGTGACCAAAACGTGGCAACTTTTGAATCTCGGCCGGACCGATATATGAATCTCGGTTGTACCGATAAGGTGACCAATGGTCAGAATGCCCATTCTCGGTGACGTCGATTCAAAAATATCAGAAGGACCAAAACTGTGAACTTGCATAACAGAAAGTTGGCAGCCCAACTCGGTGGCACCGAAAGCAGTATCGGCTATACCGAAGGGTTAGGGTTTGGCTGAGTCTGTCTAGGGTTTGGAATCGGTGGCACCGAATGTGGAATGTTGGTTGCACCAATTTTGAGTGTTTGGCTTTGGACAGACTTTGGTGGGAGAGTTTGTGGGTGTCTTTGGTGACTATCACTTGTGCACGTATGAGCATTTTGTTCACCAACAAAACTTCCCCCCTTTTAATAGTATTGGCTTTCCTATGGACTCAAAGTGATTTATCACAAATATAAAATGTAGAGTCCTCTTGCTTGAAGCTTTGCCAATCCATTTCCTTGCATCTTGGGGTATTCCACAATCTCTTTGCCAACCCAACTCTTCATGGACTATTATCTGAAACACACTAGATAAAAGTATTAGTCCAAGAGACAATGTATGTTGTCATGAATTACCAAAACCACTAAGGGAGCATGTTGTGATTTCAGGTACGTATCCAATGTAACACGGGTCAATATCTCCTCTGCATTATAGTGTTGAACGATGCGTAACTGTGTCCCTCTCATGTACTTATCCAAATAGGCATTGAATCCACCGAGATCAAACCTGACATTCTCGTGCTAGAGACGTGTCGTTGCAGTATCCCAGTCTGTAACGTACTATTGAAGCCTCTAGAGCCTCTGAGCTCTTGTCTTGCTTGTCCCCTTCCTTGTGTTCATGTAATTGAGGTGTGTGTTTAACAATTAATTGGTGCTTCACTGTGAAAGTCAATGCAACAATGAGTAAGTATACAATACATGTGGACTACTCTTGAAAGCGAGTTTTCTATAGGCGGGGGCTCGACCATCTGCCGAAGACCGAATTGTAGGAGATATGCCCTAGAGGCAATAATAAATGTTATTGATTATCTCCCTGTTCATAATTAGGTTTATGTTCCATGCTATAACTGCTATGGTTCTCGAGTCTATAATAACCACGAGGCTTGAAGGAAGACTGATATGCACGTGTGGAATAATAAACGGTAAATTGTATTCCTTGTCTGGCCTCTAAGACTGGCTCAAGTATTGCATGATGATCCTCTTTTCCTGATCATGGTCATGGCTATGCCGGCAATTTTGAGGGCACAATGTTAGAAGAACATTTGTGTTGAATCGACCCGAATTGATGTTATGCTATGAGATACATTCGTCATAAGTTAATGGTTAATAACACAGAGAAGTTAATATTTGCATAATTCCTTAGACCATGAGAGTATCGAGTTTCTTCATGGTTGCTTCATGAACTATGGGGTTTACTAAACGTCATCCGTAAATGGGTGGATATTACGGCGGCTTACGGGTTCATGGAAAAGTATGTCAAGTGACTTGATAGCTCAAGATTGGGATTTGCTCCTCCGACGATGGAGAGATATCTCTGGGCCCTCTCGGTGTTACGGTATCCATCATCGTCTGGCCAGACACTTTGTGATTTGATCACGGGGATGCCGGAACACGGGAACGAGAAAAGAGAACAACACCGGTAACGAGGTAACTAGCATAGTGGACAAGTTGTTGATCCACGGGGATGCCAACATGTCTCACCTCGGGTATTTGTAACATATCGCGAAGCAATAGGAATAGCACACGGCAACTGGAGGTTCACTCGAATATTCATTCGTGTGGGTATAGGGGTCAATATGGGTGTCCACGGGTCCGATGTTGATCATTGATCGGAAGGGGTTCCGGGTCATGTCTATACTTCACCGAACCTATAGGGTCACACGCTTAAGGGTCATCTATCTGCTGAATACTAGACAAGGATTCCGAGAGAAAGTCACTGAAATAGTTTTAGAGACAACGGAAAAGTTCCGGAGAGAACACCGAAAAAGTTTCGGTAAAACTTTTTAGTTGTTTCGGATAAAACCATTGATCCAAAAAGGTTTCGGTAAGCACCGGGAATGTTTTGGAGGTTGCCAGATCGGTCTGGTAATTTCTAGAATTTTTCAGAGAAAAAACCGGAAAAGGTTTTCGGAGCTGCCGGAATTGTTTACCGGGTAAACGAAGATGGTTTTAAATTAAACCACCATACCGGAAAAGTTCCGGAGCATGTCCAGATAATTTTAGAGGGTGCCGAAAATGTTCTGGGACCTTCCAGAATTTTTCAGAAGTAATAGTCGTGGAAAACATCTTGTCCCAGCGTGAGGGGACAAGATCCCACGTTTCGTGGGGCTGTTTTGGGGTGCCTCCCTTTTGGGGGGCAGCCCCTTGTGGCTGGACAAAAGGTGTTGGGGGCCCCCCCCATGGTGGGGGCAGCCTCCACAAATGGTGGAGATTGTTGGGAGGAAGGTGGGGCCCCATGGGGGAACACCATGGACAAGGGAACATGTTTTCTCCATGTTTGGTGGGAACATGCTTCCTTGTTTTGTGGGTGCTTGTCATGTGGCTGAAATTTCAGCCACCACCACCCCCTCCTTCACCTATAAAAGGAGGTGGAGAGGATATATCCATCACCACTCCAACTCTCATACACATGCCTTGCATTATCTGGCTTCTTCTCTCCCTCCCACGAAAAGAGTTTCGTAGAGCCGAAAGGCTGTCTGGGTTCCGGTGGGAACTAGTTCTGGACGGCGAAGCCCTGCCGGATAGATGACACTGTATGTGTACAACTCTGTAGAGAGATCATAGTTTCGGTCTTAGTTCAAGAGTGCCTCCCGAAGGGCTGTCCGTGTGACCGTCCGTGTTTTGGAGGTCCTCTCGAAGGGCTGTCCGAGTGACAGTCCAAGTTTCGGAGGTCCTCCCGAAGGGTTGTCCGCGACACCATCCGGGGGACTGTCCGACCGCCTCCCAGAGGGCTGTCCGCGGGGCAGATGAGGGTATACATCCTCACGGTTGGGAGGTTGTAAAATCCTAGCTGTGGGGATCTACACCGTCGTTCGTCATCGACTCTACTTCCGCTGCGCTATGAGTCGGTAACAAAAATGATCAAACCTTGTATGCAGTCTCCATAGTGGTCCTGGGCTGGTGCGTAGGTCCGAATTTTCTTGTTTTCTGCTACGTTACCCAACAATGGCATCAAGAGCCGTGCTATGCGTAGATGCAGGTTGCGATCTAGAATACTTAGAGATGTATGGGTGTTGCACAATATAATTAGGTAGTAGATGAGATCTATTGCTGAAAATTATTTGTGCGGGTAGCATATGAAATCTGTTACCCGATGTTCCTTTTGCTTCCCCTGAATTTGCATAGTCCTGATCTTGACGGAATGGTCGAATCTCACAAAGTTCTGGCAATCCGTGATCCTTTCATGTTGCTCCTGAGTATGCTGCTTGACAGATCAACGAAGTGCTAATAGTTCTTTGGGTTCCACCATAGTTGAGAAAGATGGATGTTTCGCAGACGAAAGGGCAATGCAGATGTGATGTGCACGGGGGTCACGCATATGACGAAGTTTAGTATGGGGCTTGATATTTTATTATCTCGTGTTTTATACATCATGGAAAGTTAATCTAGCAACTTGAATTATCATACTTGATGATGGACGTTGGTAGATTCAGTTTGTTTCAAAACCTTAGAAGCCACGTAAAACAAGTTTTTGCATGAACCGATTAGAGGCATCTAACTTGGTTTTGCAGGATAGTTTGCATGTGCATATGATGTGGTATAGCAATGCTCATATTAATTTGATTATGTATGAGATGACTATATGATGTAATATTAACATGACCTACGTGTCATGATTCGGCATGATGGCTGGAGCCATATGATTGTCACTTTAATGACCTGCGTGTCAACCTTAAGTAATGCACTTATTTTATTAGCTATAGAGATAGCAATATTATCTGGTGCATCGACAAGGTGGTGGCAATCTTCGCGAAGGTGAACACCGACACGAATGCCTAATACGAAGGAATGAAAGACTTCTTCGTCAGAAAGGGCTATACCATATCATGCTATTATGAATTGCTTGAGATGTTTATCCCTCTTGATGCACCCTTCTTGATTGTGCGGTAGTCGCTTTTTATTAGGGTGACCTCTCACAAAATATCAAGTAGTTAGTGTTCTCCCAAGTGTAGCACTGTCACGACACCTATCTCTTCGGGGTATCACATGGTTACATGGGTACGAACGATTAGAGAAGTGTGAAGTGGGTGAGTTGAGACCTCGCAGCGAGATCACTTGGTTGTCTTGACGTTCAGGCATGAAAGTCATCAACTCGGAACACATGCATCGAAAGATGAACAAGAGTCACATAGAGATGTGATTGGCAAGTTGGCCTACCAATTGAAATTCCCGTCACTTGAGATGGTTACATCCTTGACGTTGAATTGAAAGTTGGGTCTTGCATCACTCAAAATCAATTATGAGAGATATTGATTTGAGTAGGAGCGCACTGTAGAATTAAAAAATTTAATTCTCGGTGCAATTAATTTTGAACAATGTCTAAGTGTGATTTGCATAATAGTTATAGACTAATGGCTCGCGTTTCCACCTTCCCTATTAAAATTGAATAGCTGTTAAATATCTGGTTAAAACTTTACGGTTGGTAACGTAATGTGAGGATTGTCCTCAAGAGTGCCGAGAAGGACTTTGTCCTATCACATGCTTTTGGTATTCACCCGCTAATGCTATGGATCATGCGACTCTCGTTCTTCGATCCAAAAGCTAGAAATCCTTTTCAGTCAAAGTGCAATATGTTTGCTTCCATGAGACCTGAACTTCGAAAGTTTCGATAGTTATGTGATATTCATGGAATCTGAAAATCATTTTCAGAGACAGACAAAGGCTAAAAGATATGAGATATCCAAAGCAATGTTTGTTTGCAAACTACTAGTAAAGAAGTTTACTATGCATTAGACTGATAAGAGAGGGATCCAGGAGAACGCCTGTCATATGATGAAAGGTGAATAAAACAACAACTTAAAGAGAAAGGAAGTGTCCGAAGGGTGTTAGTGAGACTTTCATGCCTAGGAAGTCCAGGGCTAACGCCACTCTTAAGTTGGATGCTTCTTGTGAGAGTAGGAGAAACACTGAAAAGTTAAGCTGTTAGAAGTATAATGCCAAAAGGAAAGAAGACTGGAATATCCAGCTCATGTATGAATGTCATCCAAAGTTTTTGATGTATAGAAGGCTGGTCAAAGATATAGTTCTTGGGAATTATGGTTAAACATGTTAATCACTAATTCTTGGGTATTGTGAGTTAATCACAAAGATACCCGCTCGATTGCATTCTGTTGCAACTTGATGTAAGAACTACTATGGCCTGAAAGACTAGCCAGGGATGAGGTTTAGATACACGCAGGGAACATAGTAAATGTTACTATGCCTTCCATCGGTGTATTCCCTATGTATTAAGTTTCATAATTCATTTTAGAGTTTCACACTCTAGCCCTTTGCATAAGGTATCTTGCAAGAAGGTTGTTCATAAGAGAACTTTTCATGTTCGGTGTTATGAATAACATAAGAGCCATACTTTCATTATGAATGAGACGTATGTTATGAATATTGATAATATCACATTACCTATGGGTTTACTTTTATAATTCATTTTAGAGTTTCATACACTCTAGCCCATTGCACAATGTTTGTTGCAAAAGAGTTGTTCATAAAAACAACAATTGTTGTTCAGTATTATGAATAACATGAAGGGCCATGCTTCCATCCTAGATGGGATGTATGTTATGAATATTGATGGAAATATGATACATCCATAACATTGACGCTAAATGTCGCATGACTAAAAGAATACCACATATGTGTGGCACTGCATTTGGTCACATTGGAGAAACCCGCATGGAAATTTCCATTATGATGGATTTTGAAGTCGTTTGATTTTGAATCATTTGACACTTGCAACTTTCCTCCAAAATAGGTGAACTAACTAAAATACCGTTCACAGGCCATAAGGAACGCGCAAAGAACTTATTAGTGATCATACATTTGATGTATGTAGTTCGATAAATGTTGTTGCAAACAGTGGATTTGTCTACCTTAAAAAATTGACTCAAGTAGATATATGGATATTTACTTGATGAGACGTAAGTCTGGATCTTTTGAAATCATTCGAAAGGTTTTAAAATAAAGTAGAAGTTATTGTACCAAGAAAATTATGTTTCTGCAATTTGATTGCGGAAAGGAATATTTGAGTTACAAGTTTAGCGAATGTCTGATGAGTTGTGAAAAAGGTTTCATAACTTGCACCTCCCGAAACACCACGGCAAGTGGAAAGTCCGTGAAGATGTAATCGAACCATTTATGACATGGTAAGATCAAAGATGACATAAATAGATTTGTCATTATCCCTTTTATAGACTGATGCTTTAGAAACTGCGGCTTTTACACTGAAAAGAGATCCATCAGGTCTGTTGAAATGACGCCATGGTATGGTACGCCCAACCATGTTATATCTTTTCTTAACATTTGGAATATGGGGCTGGTGTAAAAGGTTACAAACCTATTCCAAATCAGACAAGTGCTACTTTGTATGGTTATCCCAAGTCATTGGGTATTCCCCCACCACTATACCGAGGCAAAGGGTTTTGCCACAAAACGGTATGCTTTTAAAGAGAATAGTTCTTACAAAAGGTGAGTGGGAGGACAGTGCAACTCGACGAGCTAACCAATATCTTCTTCATCAGTTCAAAGGAAAGAAACCCTGGAAGTGATTCTGTTGTTTCCTACTATGACTGATACGGAAGTCTCTACAATAAAATGTATGGACTTCGGTCGAACGTGCAGCTGAACCACGTAGGCAAAGCTCGTGCAAACCTATCAGGTGCGAAAACGAGATATTGTTGTTAGACAAAAATATACCTACAATACACAAGGAAACATTGATGGGCCCTGACTCCGGGATTGGCTAAATGCTAACACAATCCGAGGTAGTTTCCATATAAGTGATTCAAGATTAAAACCTTGATACACCTTTCAGAGGACTTAGAGTCTAACGAATATTTATGGAACTAAAAACTGATACGGGTAAAAAAATATCCATAAAGCTCAACTTGTTGAAATAAAAAGTTCAAGGAGTTGACTACGATGAGGTTGTTTCACCGTAGCGATGCTTAAGGTCGGTTCAGGTTGAACTAGCAATTAATACATATATCAATCATGAGATATGAAACCTGGATGACAAAAGGATTTCCATCTGATGGAAATGAAACCTAGGACTTGTATGTGATACAGTCCAAAGTAATTTGTCGATCCAGAGGATGCTAGTAAGTATGCAAACTTCAGAGTTCCAGCAATGGACAGAAGAGAGCAAAATGGAGTTGGAATCTTCATGGTTTGATGAAATAGTCAAAAGGGTTTTTGACTTCATCAATGGTAACGAAGATGCTCGTGATTCAAGAAAGTAAGTGGGAGCATAATAATATTTCTAAAAACGTTGTGTGCTTGACACATTGTTAATTTGACGAATTAGGAATTCATTTGAAAATAGTTTTTCGATGAAGTACTTAGGCTAAATAGCCTCCATATTAGGCATGATGATCTATGGAGATAGATTTACCTAATGGGGCTAAGCAATGAATACATATTGACAAGGTGCTAATGTTGGAAATATGCCCTAGAGGCAATAAATAAAGTGTTTATTATTGTATTTCCTTGTTCATGATAATCGTTTATTATCCATGCTATAATTGTATTAATTGGAAACACGTTGCATGTGTGGGTAAATAAACACCCTAGTATGCCTCTAGTGAACTAGCTCGTTGATCAAAGATGGTCAAGGTTTCCTAGCCATTGACATGTGATGTCATTTGATAACGAGATCACATCATTAGGAGAATGATGTGATGGACAAGACCCAAACTACAAACATAGCATGTGATCGTGTCAGTTTATTGCTACTGTTTTCTGCTTGTCAAGTATATGTTCCTATGACCATGAGATCATGTAACTCACGGACATCGGAGGAGTGCCTTGTGTGTATCAAACGTCGCAACGTAACTGGGTGACTATAAAGGTGCTCTACAGGTATCTTCGAAGGTGTCTATTGAGTTGGCATGGATCAAGACTGGGATTTGTTACTCCGTGTGACGGAGAGGTATCTCAGGGCCCACTCGGTAATACAACATCACAATAAGCCTTGCAAGCAATGTAACTAAGTGTTAGTTGCGGGATCTTGTATTACGGAATGAATAAAGAGACTTGCTGGTAACGAGGTTGAACTAGGTATGGAGATACCGACGATCGAATCTCGGGCAAGTAACATACCGAAGAACAAAGGGAACATCATACGGGATTAACTGAATCCTTGACATAGAGGTTCGACCGATAAAGATCTTCGTAGAATATGTAGGAACCAATATGGGCATCTAGGTCCCGCTATTGATTATTGAACGTAGAGGTGTCTCAGTCATGTCTACATAGTTCTCGAACCCGCAGGGTCTGCACATTTAAGGTTTGGTGATGTTTCGGTAGTATAGAGTTCTGTATGGTGGTGACCGAAGGTTGTTCGGAGTCCCTGATGAGATTCCGGACGTCATGAGGAGCTCCGGAATGGTCCGGAGCTAAAGATTCATATATAGGAAGTCCTGTTTTGGTCACCGGAAAAGTTTCGGGCTCATCGGTAGTGTACCGAGAGTGCCGGTAGTGTACCGGGAGACCTCCGGGAGGGGTATTTCGACCCAAGAGGCTTCATGGGATGTGGGAGAGTGAATATCAGCCCTTAGTGGACTGGTGGAAACTCCCACACAAGTCCCATGTGGCTGGAGAAGAAAACCCAATAGGAAAAGGTGGAAAAAGGAAAAAAAGGGCAAATCCTAGTCCTACTAGGATTGGAGGAGAGTCCTCCAATCCTAGTTGGTTCGGCCGACTCCTATAGGAGCCTTGGACCTTGCGCCAGCCTCTCCTCCTCTCCTCCTATATATACTGGTGGATTTTAGGGTTTTGCACTAGTTGTTACAGCCACGTGCTACCCGTTCCTCCAGTGCACAGTTTCTCCTCTAGATCAGATTTCTGAAGTGCTTAGGCGAAGCCCTGCCGGAATTGCTCCACCACCATCATCGGAGCTCCGTCACGCTACTGGTGAACTCTTCCTCCTCTCCACTTTCTCTTGCTGGATCAAGACGGTGGAGATCTTCATCAAGCTGCACGTGTGCTGAACGCGGAGGTGTCGTCCGTTCGACGCTAGATCGGAAGGATCGTGATCAAGTTCGTGGGACGTATCGTGATCAAGTTCGTGGGACGGATCGTGATCAAGTTTGCGGGACGGATCGTGATTGGATCGCGAGACGGATCATGATTGGATCGCGGGATGGATCGTGATTGGATCGCGGGATGCACGGCGATTTGGATCGCGAAGACGTTCGACTACACCAACCGTGTTTCTTAACGCTTCCCGCTTAGCGATCTACAAGGGTACGTAGATCCACTCTCCCTCTCGTAGATGCTCATCACCATGGATAGATCTGCGTGTGCATAGGAATTTTTTTGTTTCCCATGCAACGTTCCCCAACAGCTAAAACCTTTTAGCATTTAAAAACGCCAACGAGTGATTCTTCCTGAAGTCACATGGAAAGAGTTTTTGCAAGACTCAGTGTCCCAAAACACTAACGAGTAAAATACATGATGGAGATTCCACACACTCTAGTGTTTGGATTAATCATGTATTCCATGGTATGTAAAAACAACCAGATATGTTTGATACTCCCAAGTTGTTGCGAGTATAGATACCAAAGTGATCAAAGCACGTATGAGCATTTTGTTCACCAACAAAACTTTCCCCCTTTTAATAGTATTGGCTTTCCTATGGACTCAAAGTGATTTATCACAAATATAAAATGTAGAGTCCTCTTTCTTGAAGCTTTGCCAATCCATTTCCTTGCATCTTGGGGTATTCCACAATCTCTTTGCCAACCCAACTCTTCATGGACCATTATCTGAAACACACTAGATAAAAGTATTAGTCCAAGAGACAATGTAGGTTGTCATGAATTATCAAAACCACTAAGGAAGCATGTTGTGATTTCAAGTACGTATCCAATGTAACACAGGTCGATATCTCCTCTGCATTATAGTGTTGAATGATGCGTAACTGTGTCCCTCTCATGTACTTATCCAAATAGGCATTGAATCCACCGAGATCAAACCTGACATTCTCGTGCCAGAGACGTGTCGTTGCAGTATCCCAGTCTGTAACGTACTGTTGAAGCCTCTAGAGCCTCTGAGCTCTCGTCCTACTTGTCCCCTTCCTTGTGGTCATGTAATTGAGGTGTGTGTTTAAAAATTAATTGCTGCTTCACTGTGAAAGTCAATGCAACAATGAGTAAGTATACAATACATGTGGACTACTCCTGGAAGCGAGTTTTCTATAGGCGGGGGCTCGACCATCTGCCGAAGACCGAATTGTAGGAGATATGCCCTAGAGGCAATAATAAATGTTATTGATTATCTCCCTGTTCATAATTAGGTTTATGTTCCATGCTATAACTGCTATGGTTCTTGAGTCTACAATAACCGCGAGGCTTGAAGGAAGACTAATATGCACGTGCGGAATAATAAACGGTAAATTGTATTCCTTGTCTGGCCTCTAAGACTGGCTCAAGTATTGCATGATGATCCTGTTTTCCTGATCATGGGCATGGCTATGCCGGCAATTTTGAGGGCACAATGTTAGAAGAACATTTGTGTTGAATCAACCCGAATTGATGTTATGCTATGAGATACATTCGTCATAAGTTAATGATTAATAACACAGAGAAGTTAATATTTGCATAATTCCTTAGACCATGAGAGTATCGAGTTTCTTCATGCTTGCTTCATGAACTTTGGGGTTTATTAAACGTCATCCGTAAATGGGTGGCTATTACGGCGGCTTACGGGTTCATGGAAAAGTATGTCAAGTAACTTGATAGCCCAAGATTGGGATTTGCTCCTCCGACGATGGAGAGATATCTCTGGGCCCTCTCGGTGTTACGGTATCCATCATCGTCTGGCCAGACACTTTGTGATTTGATCACGGGGATGCCGGAACACGGGAACGAGAAAAGAGAACAACACAGGTAACGAGGTAACTGGCATAGTGGACAAGTTGTTGATCCACGGGGATGCCAAAATGTCTCACCTCGTGTATTTGCAACATATCGCGAAGCAACAGGAATATCACACGACAACTGGAGGTTCACTCGAATATTCATTCGTGTGGGTATAGGGGTCAATATGGGTGTCCACGGCTCCGATGTTGATCATTGATCGGAAGGGGTTCCGGTTCATGTCTATACTTCACCAAACCTATAGGGTCACACGCTTAAGGGTCATCTATCTGTTGAATACTAGATAAGGAGTCTGAGAGAAAGTCACTGAAATAGTTTCGGAGACAACGGAAAAGTTCCGGAGAGAACACCGAAAAAGTTTCGGTAAAACCGAAAAGTTGTTTCGGATAAAACCATTGATCCAAAAAGGTTTCGGCAAGCACCGGGAATGTTTTGGAGGTTGCCAGATCGGTCTGGTAATTTCTGGAATTTTTCGGAGAAAAAACCGGAAAAGGTTTTCGGAGCTGCCGGAATTGTTTACCGGGTAAACGAAGATGGTTTTAAATTAAACCACCATACCGGAAATGTTCCGGAGCGTGTCCAGATAATTTTAGAGGGTGCCGGAAATGTTTTGGGACCTTCCAGAATTTTTCAGAAGTAATAGTCGCGGAAAACATCTTGTCCCAGCGTGAGGGGACAAGATCCCACGTTTCGTGGGGCTGTTTTGGGGTGCCTCCCTTTTTGGGGGCAGACCCTTGTGGCTGGACAAAAGGTGTTGGCCCCCCATGGTGGGGGAAGCCTCCACAAATGGTGGAGAGTGTTGGGAGGAAGGTGGGGTCCCATGGGGGAACACCATGGACAAGGGAACATGTTTTCTCCATGTTTGCTGGGAACATGCTTCCTTGTTTTGTGTGTGCTTGTCATGTGGCTGAAATTTCAGCCACCACCACCCCCTCCTTCACCTATAAAAGGAGGTGGAGAGGATATATCCATCACCACTCCAACTCTCATACAGATGCCATGCATTATCTGGCTTCTTCTCTCCCTCCCACGAAAAGAGTTTCGTAGAGCCGAAAGGCTGTCTAGGTTCCGGTGGGAACTACTTCTGGACGGAGAAGCCCTGCCGGATAGATGACACCGTATGTGTGCAACTCTATAGAGAGATCATAGTTTCGGTCTTAGTTCGAGAGTGCCTCCCGAAGGGCTATCCGTGTGATCGTCCGAGTTTTGGAGGTCCTCCCGAAGGGCTGTCCGAGTGACAGTCCAAGTTTCGGAGGTCCTCCCGAAGGGCTGTCCGCGACACCATCCGGGGGACTGTCCGACCGCCTCCCGAAGGGCTGTCCGCGGGGCAGATGATGGTATACATCCTCGCGGTTGGGAGGTTGTGAAATCCTAGCTGCGGGGATCTGCACCGCCGTTCGTCATCGACTCTACTTCCGCTGCGCTACGAGTCGGTAACGAAAATGGTCAAACCTTGTATGCAGTCCCCATAGTGGTCCTGGGCTGGTGCGTAGGTAGGAATTTTTTTGTTTTCTACTACATTACCCTACACGAATTGCCTCATAACCCGCTGTTGTGCCATCTCCTCGACAAAGACATCGAGGATGATCTTAGATTTCGTCATCCACTAACCCTGGTCTCTCGTGCATAGCTATGAAATACCTATAATAATGCAAGTACATTCCCTCCATTCCTGTAATAATGTATTTAATACAAATTGAAAGATAGTGTCACACTTAATACAAATTTAAAACATAGTACCACACTAGTACAAACTAAAAGATAGTGACACACTTAATACAAATTGAAAACGTAGTGCCACACTTAGGACAAATTAAAAGATAGTGCCACACTTAATAAAAATTGAGATGATACTGCCACACTTAGTACAAATTAAAAACATAGCCTAGCTTATTCCTCTTGTTCTCCCTCTTGCTCTTCCTCTTCCTCCTCTTCGTCCCCGACTGCCTCGTCCACGCCCAATGCCCCTTGCAATGCTGAAAGTGGGACATTAAGGGTCCCTATGCCCAAATTTATTGCCTAGAATGCATCGCATGGTGCGCCCTTTGGATTTAGATTCATCCATTCATTCCGAATGCGCTGACACTGTCGTCTACCTCTAGCAGCACACATATTCTCAGGGTGTGGAATGTATCGCCTTTCAGCAGGGCCAACGGTGTTGAAGTTACCCATTCATCAAAAACCCATCAACACACCTGTCCAGGTATTGAGGATGGACTCTTTCAAAAAGTATGGAGACACGAACGAGATTGCATCCAGTCCTAGCTGCCCGCAAGCAGCAAGTACATGCGAGCACGGTAGGTGAAGAAACTTTGGTTTGTTGCATGTGCACTCACACGTTGGCCGGACTTCGTTTCCAATTTTCACCTACGTCCTAACCTGATTTACACATCCGAATTTGTTGTTAGCTAAGAAAACCTCAAACCTTCGCTCTAGATTTCCGATGGCGACAACACTGCCTGACCGGGCTTTTTCCATCTTTTCATCCATGTACTTCATAACCCTTTCATAGTAACATGTGTTCGGGTTGTTAGTGATATGCAGGTCAGTGCTTTGATGTCTATCTCTGAAATACTTCACCGTGCCATAGAAAATTCCCTCCATGATGGTTGTAAGTGGAAAAGCCCTGTTTCCTCTAAGGACAAAGTTATATGTTTCAGCGAGATTGGTAGTCATGACACCGTACCTTGCTCCATGTGTGTCATGCAGCAGATACCACCTCTCCAAAGGCTCGTGATCTATCCACTGATCAAAGGTTTTAATCGTCCTCCCAAGCCTTCTCCTAGCACCAGGAGGATCAAATCTTGGCAAGTCACAAATCCCAACAGGTTCTTCCTCCATAGCAATTGATCCTCTTGCTAACTATGCATCTACTGTTTCAACATGTGCCCTCACAGCTGCATCTCTTGCAGATTTCCTATCCCTAACATGTCTCTGTGTGCAAACATTAAGTATGTTATGTATTAAATCATACTTCCATAGATGGTTTTGCTTGTAGAATTTCTTGAATAGATTCATCATATTCTTATTTCTGAACTGTGAGAAGAAATTGGCCCCAAGATGGCGCATGCACCAACGGCTTTGCAAGTCCTGCCATGGATTTTGTTCATCAGGACCATGGTTTCACAATGAATTTGTCGCACTGAGTATACCTACATGTATGTCATGAAGGATGCACACATTTGGCTTATCCTGCACAACTACTATTTTCAATTGCCTGAAGAACCATGTCCAACTTTCAATGTTCTCGCTCTCCACAAAAGCAAATGCAAGTGGGACGACTTGATTTTGGCCATCTTGACTAATGGTGGTCGGGATCTGTGTTGGGTTCTACCGTAGGTGCATCGCATGCAAATCAAAATTTCCTAGGCACGGAACAACCAAGAACATGCTATGGAGATGGATCACAGTTCGTTACCACTAGACGCGCAGTGCCGTGTAGCAGAAGTACAGTTGGGCAGCGCGTTCGCGTGGTTCGTCTCCTCCTCGTTCGATCTCCCTCGCACGGACGATCCGATCTCCCTCGAACCACCGGTCGCCGGATTACACGTACAGGTTCGCCGGAGCAGCACAAGTGCATCGCCTCTAATGGTATCCGCGCGTGCAGGAGGAACACCGTGCGGCAGACTGATAGGTCCGGTCACACAGTCGGCGGCGGTGAGTGGAGGTGGTTAGTTGCAACTCATGCAAAGCCTTAATGATGACACCGAAGTGATCAACCGGATGGGTGTGCCGCACCTCCACTATATATAGACATCCGGCGCGGGCTCAACTCTTGGGCCTCGCATGGATCCTAAAGCCCACGTGTTCCTTCCCTTAAGCGCGCGACCCCTTAGGTTCACATTCACTTGGTCGTGAGTCAGATCACATCCGACTCGACTAGTAGGTAGCGGCCTCTACCAAAGCGTGCCGACTCCAAGTGTCCGATGAAGCTGGTTAGGTGAACCTGTACTTCACACTTTTATTCCCTTTGCCTCACGATATATGTTGTCGTGCACAAGGCGACATGGTCATCCTTGTTGCAGCACGACCTCTTTCTCGTTCTGGTGAATCCGACCAAAACTTCGGATTATCTCATAATCCTCATCGCATGACCCTGCTTATCCAGGTCAGATCACCCAAGGGGCCCAAAGTATATCTCTCCTGATCGGAGGGGCAAATCCCATCTTGCTTGACCATGTCTCGCAGCATGGGTCTGGACAAGCCCAAACCTACCTTTGTAACTACCCAGTCACGGAGTAGTGTTTGGTCGGCCCAAAGCAAGTCTTTCACCATCCCGAGTACATGCGCCAGCTCAGGTCTTAGGACATAGAATGTATGTTGTACTAGAGACTCACAGATGACCTATCGTTGTGTCTCATAGTTGGGTTTATCCAACTCAGAACTTATCTCGACTCGGATCCGACTATGTCGAATCCGACCAGACCTTTCTGAGTCCATATTATCCGGCTAGCATCCAATGCTACATGGTCAGTGAGACCGGACCATCCACCGTGTCATATGCTAGTCTAACTGGCTGCGCGTCCACACAACCCTTTCAACTAGGGACCATTTAGGACAGTCATCATACAATGCATAGTCTCACAAACAAGTCACATACTTGTTAATACACATCAATGATAGTATCCAAGGACTATCTTTATTCATAAACACATAGGAAATATCAGCATACATGATTGCCTCTAGGGCATATCTGTTGGAAATATGCCCTAGAGGCAATAATAAATTAGTTATTATCATATTTCCTTGTTCATGATAATCATTCATTATCCATGCTATAATTGTATTGATCGGAGACTTAAATGCATGTGTGGATACATAGACAAAACCATGTCCCTAGTATGCCTCTAATGGACTAGCTCGTTGATCAAAGGATGGTTAAGGTTTCCTAGCCATGGACATGAGATGTCATTTGATAACGGGATCACATCATTAGGAGAATGATGTGATGGATAAGACCCAAACTACAAACATAGCATATGATCGTGTCAGTTTATTGCTACTGTTTTCTGCATGTCAAGTATATGTTCCTATGACCATGAGATCATGCAACTCACAGATATCGGAGGAGTGCCTTGTGTGTATCAAACGTCGCAACGTAACTGGGTGACTATAAAGGTGCTCTACAGGTATCTTCGATGGTGTCTGTTGAGTTGGCATGGATCGAGACTGGGATTTGTTACTCTGTGTGACGGAGAGGTATCTCGGGGCCCACTCGGTAATGCAACATCACAATAAGCCTTGCAAGCAATGTGACTAATTGTTAGTTGTGGGATCTTGTATTACAGAACGAGTAAAGAGACTTGCCGGTAACGAGGTTGAACTAGGTATGGAGATACCGACGATCGAATCTCGGGCAAGTAACATACCGAAGAACAAAGGGAACATTATACGGGATTAACTGAATCCTTGACATAGAGGTTCGACCGATAAAGATCTTCGTAGAATATGTAGGAACCAATGTGGACGTCCAGGTCCCGCCATTGGTTATTGACCATAGAGGTGTCTCGGTCATGTCTACATAGTTCTCGAACCCGCAGGGTCTGCACACTTAAGGTTCGGTGACGTTTCGGTAGTGTAGAGTTATGTATGGTGGTGACCGAAGTTTGTTCGGAGTCCCGGATGAGATCCCGGACGTCACGAGGAGCTCCGGAATGGTCCGGAGGTAAAGATTCATATATAGGAAGTCCCAGTTTGGTTTCCGGAAAAGTTTCGGGCTCATCGGTAGTGTACCGGGAGTGCCGGTAGTGTACCGGGAGTGCCGGTAGTGTACCGGGAGACCTCCAGGAGGGGTACTTCGACCCCAAGAGGTCCATGGGCTGTGGGAGAATAATAACCAGCCCTTAGTGGGCTGGGAAAACAGCCACAAAGGCCCATGGCGCAGGAGAGAAAGTCCTAAAGCAAAAAGTGGAAAATCAGCCAATATGAGGCAATCCTACTCCAACTAGGATTGGAGGTGAAGTAGGATTTCTTCCCACCTCCTATTTCGGCCGACCCAAAGGCCTTGGCTGCCTCTCCTCTCCTCTCCTCCTATATATACTAGTGGATTGGGTGGTTTTTGGATAGAATTTCCGGCCACGTGCTACCCGTTTCACCGGTGCACAGTTTCTCCTCTAGATCGGTTTTTCGCAGCGCTTAGGCGAAGCCCTGCCGGAATCACTCCACCACCGTCACCGGAGCGCCGTCACGCTGCCGGTGAACTCTCTCTCCTCTCCACCTCCTCTCGCTGGAACGAGACGGTGGAGATCGTCATCAAGCTGCACGTGTGCTGAACGCGGAGGTGCCGTCCGTTCGGCGCTAGATCGGAAGGACCGTGATCGAGATCGCGAGACAGTTCGTGATGAGATCGCGGAACGGATCGTGATGAGTTCGCGGGACAGATCGTGATCAAGATCGGGATACGGACCGTGATGAGATCGCGGGACGGATCGTGATGAGTTCACGGGACGGATCGTGATTGGATCGCGGGACGGATCGTGATGAGATCGCGGGACGCTCGGCGATTTGGATCGCGAAGATGTTCGACTACACCAACCGCGTTGCTTAACGCTTCCCGCTTAGCGATCTACAGGGGTATGTAGATCCACTCTCCCTCTCGTAGATGCTCATCACCATGGATAGGTTTGCGTGTGCGTAGGAAATTTTTTGTTTCCCATGCGACGTTCCCCAACAGTGGCATCATGAGCTAGGTTGATGGTTCGATGAGATCTCGAGTAGAACACAAAAGGTTTGTGGGCGTTGATGCTTAGATTGCTTCCTCCCTTGGTTGTATTTTGGTTCAGCGGGATTGTGAGATGAAGCAGCCCGGACCAACATTACTCGTACGCTTACGAGAGACCGGTTCCCTCGACGCAACTTGTTGCCTAGATGGCTTGCGGGTGACAGTTTCTCTCACTTTAGTTGGATCGGATTCGACAAAGGCGGTCCTTGAGAAGGTTGAAAAGCAAACTAGTGTATCACCGTTGTGGTTTATGCGTAGGTGAGAATCGTTCTTGCTAGATACCCGTAGCAGCCACGTAAAACATGCAACAACAATTAGAGGACGTCTAACTTGTTTTTGCAGGGTATGTTGTGATGTGATATGGCCAATTACATGATGAGATATATGTGATGTATGAGATGATCATGTGATGTATAGAATTTCACGACTTGCATGTCGTTGAATACGGCAACCGGCAGGAGCCATAGGGTTGTCTTTAATTATTGTATGACCTGCGTGTCAATCATTAAGCGCTATGTAATGCTTTACTTTATCGCTACGGTAGCAATAGTAGTAGAAGCATGTAGGGCGTGACAACCCCGATGGCGACACGTTGATGGAGATCAAGATGATGGAGATCATGGTGTCGTGCCGGTGACGATGGAGATCATGCCGGTGCTTTCTAGATGGAGATCAAAAGCACAAGTTCATGGCCATATCATGTCACTTATGATTTGCATGTGATGTTAATCCTTTTTATGCACCTTGTTTTGCTTAGGACGGCGGTAGCATTATAAGGTGATCCCTCACTTAATTTCAAGATAAATTGTGTTCTCCCCGAGTGTGCACCGTTGCGAAAGTTCGTCGTGTTGAGACACCACGTGATGATCGAGTGTGATAGACTCTACGTTCACATACAACGGGTGCAAGCCAGTGTTGCACATGCAGAACACTCGGGTTAAACTTGACGAGCCTAGCATGTACAGACATGGCCTCGGAACACAAGAGACCGAAAGGTCGAACATGAGTCATATAGTAGATATGATCAACATGATGATGTTCACCATTGCAGCCACCTCAACTCACGTGATGATCGGACTTGAGTTGGTGAATTTGGATCATGTATCACTCGAATGATCGGAGGGATGTCAATTTGAGTGGGAGTTCTTAAGTAATATGATTAATTGAACTCATTATCATGAACATAGTCAAAGTGTCTTTGCAAATTATGTTGTAGATTACTAGCTCGCGCTGTAGCTCCCTTAAATTTTTATATGTTCCTAGAGAAATAGAGTTGAAAGATGTTGGTAGCAATATTGCGGACTGGGTCCGTGATCTGAGGATTGTCCTCATTGCTGCACAGAAGGCCTATGTCCTTAATGCACCGCTCGGTGCGCCACCCCCTCTAGCGTCGTCTATAGATGTTGTGAACATCTGACAGGCACGTTTCGATGACTACTTGATAGTTTAGTGTGTCATGCATTACGGCTTAGAATTGAGGCTCCAAAACGTTTTGAACGTCACGGAACATATGAGATGTTCTAGGAGCAGAGATTGTGGTCTTAGGCTCGTGCCTTTGTTGCGAGATATGAGATCTCCAACAAGATTCTTTGCTTGTAAGATGAAGGAGAATAGCTCAATCATTGAGCATGTACTCAGATTGTCTGGGTACTACAATCGCTTGAATCAAGTGGGAGTTGATCTTCCAGATAAGATAGTGATTGATATAGTTCTCCAAGTCACTGTCACTAAAGCTACTAGAACTTAGTGATGAACTATAATACACCAGGGATAGAAGTATTGATCCCTGAGCTGTTCGCGATGTTTGACACCGCGAAGGTAGAAATCAAGAAGGAGCGTCAAGTGTTGATGGTTAATCAAACCACTAGTTTCGAAAAGGGAAAGAGCAAGGAGGGAAACTTCATGGATAGCAAGTCAGTTGCTGCTCCAGTGAAGCAACCCAAAGTTGAACTCAAACCCGAGACTAAGTGCTTCTATTATGAGGTGAGAGGTCGCTGAAGCGGAACAACCCTGGATACTTGGTAGATAAGAAGGCTGGCAACATCGACAGAAGTATATTTGATATACGAGTTATTGATGTGTACCTTGCTAGTACTCCTAGTAGCACCTGGGTATTGGATACCGGTCCGGTTGCTAAATGTTAGTAACTCAAAATAAAAGCTACGGAATAAACGGAGAACTAGCTAAGGGTGAGGTGACGATGTGTGTTGGAAATGTTTCCAAGGTTGATGTGATCAACATCGCACGCTCTCTCTACCTTCAGGATTAGTGACGAACCTAAATAAATGTTATTTGGTGTTTTGCGTTGAGCATGAACATGATTAGATCATGTTTGTTGCAATACGGTTATTCATTTAAGTCAGAGAATAATAGTTATTCTGGTTACATGAATAATACCTTCAATGGTCATGCACCCAGTGAGAATGGTTTGTTGAAATCTTGATCGTAATAATACACATGTTCATAACATTGATGTCAAAAGATACAAAGTTAATAATGATAGTACCACATACTTGTGGCACTGCCGCTAAATGTCATATTGGTATAAAGCGCATGTAGAAACTCCATGCTGATGGATATTTGGACTCATTCGATTTTGAATCGGTTGAGACATGCGAACCATGCCTCTTGGGCAAGATGACTAAAGGACCCCGTTGGATGGAGCGGGCAAGTGATTCATTGGAAATGATACATGTTGATGTATGCAATCTAGTGAGTCTTGTAGCGTGCAGTGGATATCGTTATTTTCTTACCTTCACTGATGATTTGAGTAGATATAGTGTATATTTACTTAATGAAACACAAGTCTGAATCATTTGAAAGGTTCAAGCAAATTCAGAGTGAAGTTTAAAGATCATCGTGACAAGAAGATAAAAATGACCGCGATATGATCGTGGAGGTGAATATCTGAGTTACGAGTTTGGCATACAACTTAAGACAACGTGAAATTTGTTTCACAGCTAACGCCACCTGGAACACCATGGTGTGATGGTGTGTCCGAACATCATAGTCATGCTCTATTGATATAGTGCATACTGTGATGTCTCTTATCGTTTTACTACTATAATTTTTGGGGTTATGCATTAGAGACAACTACATTCACTTTAAATAGGGCATCATCTAAATCCGTTGAGATGACACCGTGTGAATTATGGTTTGATAGAAACCTAAGCTGTCATTTCTTAATGTTTGGGGCTGCGATGCTTGTGTGGAAAATGTTTTCACATAATAAGCTAGAACCCAAAGCGGACAAATGTATCTTCATAGAATACCCTAAGAACAGATGGGTATGCCTTCTATCTCAGATCCGAGTGCAAAGTGTTTGTTGCTAGAACTGGGTCCTTTCTCGAGAAAAAGTTTATCTCGAAAGAATTGAGTGGGAGGAAGATAGAACTTGATGAGGTTGTTAAACCTTTGTTGAACCAGAGAGTAGCGCAGCGCAGAAAGATGTTTCTGTGAAGCCTACGTTAGTTGAAGAGGAAGTTAATGATGATGATCATGAAGCTTCAGGATCAAGTTACTATCGAACTTCGTAGGTCGACAAGGATGTGTACTGCTCCTGAGCGGTACGATAACTCTGTCTTGGAGGTCATGTTGTTGGACAACGATGAACCTACGAGCTATGGAGAAGCGATGATGGGCCCGGATTCCGACAAATGGTTGGAGGCCATGAAATCCGAGATAGGATCCATGTATTAAAACCAAGTGTAGACTTTGGTAGACTTGCTCGTTGGACGGCAGGTCGTTGAGTACAAATGTATCTTTAAAATGAAGACAGACACTGATGGTGAATGTCACTATTTGTAAAGCTCGACTTGTTGCAAAGATGTTTGTGACAAGTTCAAGGAGTTGACTACGATGAGACTTTCTCACTCGTAGCGATGCTAAAAGTCTGTTGGAATTATGTTAGCAGTTGCTGTGTTTTCAATTATGAAATCTGGCAGATGGATGTCAAAACATCGTTTCCTTAATGGTTTACTTGAGGAAAGGTTGTATGTGATACAACCAGAAGGTTTTGTCAAGCCTAAGGATGCTAAAAGGTGTGCAAGCTTCGGTGATCCTTCCATGGACTGAAGCAAGCATCTCGGAGTTGGAATATACGCTTTGATGAGGTGATCAAAGTTTTGATGTTTATACAAAGTTTATGAGAAACTTGTATTTGCAATAAAGTGAGTGGGAGCACTATAGAATTTCTGATAAGTATATGTGGATGACATATTGTTGTTCAGAAATAATGTAGAGTTTCTGGAAAGCATAAAATGGTTATTTGGAAAGTGATTTTCAAAGGAAGACCTGGATAAAGCTACCTAATTGTTGAGCATCAAAATCTATAGAGATAGATCAAGATGCTTGATGAGACTTTCAATGAGTGCATACCTTCACAAGATTTTGAAAGAGTTCAAAATGGATCAGCCAGAGAAATAGTTCTCGTCTGATTTGTAAGGTGTGAAGTTGAGTGAGACTCAAAGCTCGACAACGGCAGAAGAAAGAGAAAGGATGAACGTCGTCCCCTATGCCTTAGCCATAGGCTCTATATTATGCCATGTTGTGTACCGCACCTATGTGTGCCTTGCCATGAGTCTGTCAAGGGGTACAAGAGTGGTCCAAGAGTGGATCACTGGACAGCGGTCGGAATTATCCTTAGTAACCAGAGGACTAAGGAAATGTTTCTTGATTATGGAGGTGATAAAGAGTTCGTCGTAAAGAGTTACATCGATGCAAGCTTTAACACCTATCCGGATGACTAGTAGTAGCAATCTGGATACGTATAGTGGAGCAGCCATTTGGAAATAGTACCAAGTGGAGTGTGGTAGCAGTGTTTACGGTTTGACATAGAGATATGCAAAGTACACACGGATCTGAATATCGCAGACCCGTTGACTATAAGACCTCTCTCACATGCAAAGCATGATCGAGCCCCAGAACTCATTGGGTGTTAGATTCATAACAATGCGAATCACATGGTGATGTGAACTAGATTATTGACTCTAGTGCAAGTGGGAGACTGTTGGAAATATGCCCTAGAGGCAATAATAAATTAGTTATTATCATATTTCCATGTTCATGATAATCGTTTATTATCCATGCTATAATTGTATTGATCGGAGACTTAAATGCATGTGTGGATACATAGACAAAACCATGTCCCTAGTATGCCTCTAATGGACTAGCTCGTTGATCAAAGGATGGTTAAGGTTTCCTAGCCATGGACATGAGATGTCATTTGATAACGGGATCACATCATTAGGAGAATGATGTGATGGATAATACCCAAACTACAAACATAGCATATGATCGTGTCAGTTTATTGCTACTGTTTTCTGCATGTCAAGTATATGTTCCTATGACCATGAGATCATGCAACTCACAGATATCGGAGGAGTTCCTTGTGTGTATCAAACGTCGCAACATAACTGGGTGACTATAAAGGTGCTCTACAGGTATCTTCGATGGTGTCTGTTGAGTTGGCATGGATCGAGACCGGGATTTGTTACTCCGTGTGACGGAGAGGTATCTCGGGGCCCACTCGGTAATGCAACATCACAATAAGCCTTGCAAGCAATGTGACTAATTGTTAGTTGCGGGATCTTGTATTACAGAACGAGTAAAGAGACTTGCCGGTAACGAGGTTGAACTAGGTATGGAGATACCGACGATCGAATCTCGGGCAAGTAACATACCGAAGAACAAAGGGAACGTTATACGGGATTAACTGAATCCTTGACATAGAGGTTCGACCGATAAAGATCTTCGTAGAATATGTAGGAACCAATGTGGACGTCTAGGTCCCGCCATTGGTTATTGACCATAGAGGTGTCTCGGTCATGTCTACATAGTTCTCGAACCCGCAGGGTCTGCACACTTAAGGTTCGGTGACGTTTCGGTAGTGTAGAGTTATATATGGTGGTGACCGAAGTTTGTTCGGAGTCCCGGATGAGATCCTGGACGTCACGAGGAGCTCCGGAATGGTCCGGAGGTAAAGATTCATATATAGGAAGTCCCAGTTTGGTTTCCGGAAAAGTTTCGGGCTCATCGGTAGTGTACCGGGAGTGCCGGTAGTGTACCGGGAGACCTCCGGGAGGGGTACTTCGACCCCAAGAGATCCATGGGCTGTGGGAGAATAATAACCAGCCCTTAGTGGGCTGGGAAAACAGCCACAAAGGCCCATGGCGCAGGAGAGAAAGTCCTAAAGCAAAAAGTGGAAAATCAGCCAATAGGAGGCAATCCTACTCCAACTAGGATTGGAGGTGAAGTAGGATTTCTTCCCACCTCCTATTTCGGCCGACCCAAAGGCCTTGGCTGCCTCTCCTCTCCTCTCCTCCTATATATACTAGTGGATTGGGTGGTTTTTGGATAGAATTTCCGGCCACGTGCTACCCGTTTCACCGGTGCACAGTTTCTCCTCTAGATCGGTTTTCCGCAGCGCTTAGGCGAAGCCCTGCCGGAATCACTCCACCACCATCACCGGAGCGCCGTCACGCTGCCGGTGAACTCTCTCTCCTCTCCACCTCCTCTCGCTGGAACGAGACGGTGGAGATCGTCATCAAGCTGCACGTGTGCTGAACGCGGAGGTGCCGTCCGTTCGGCGCTAGATCGGAAGGACCGTGATCGAGATCGCGAGACAGTTCGTGATGAGATCGCGGAACGGATCATGATGAGTTCGCGGGACAGATCGTGATCAAGATCGTGAGACGGACCGTGATGAGATCGCGGGACGGATCGTGATGAGTTCACGGGACGGATCGTGATTGGATCGCGGGACGGATCGTGATGAGATCGCGGGACGCTCGGCGATTTGGATCGCGAAGATGTTCGACTACACCAACCGCGTTTCTTAACGCTTCCCGCTTAGCGATCTACAGGGGTATGTAGATCCACTCTCCCTCTCGTAGATGCTCATCACCATGGATAGGTTTGCGTGTGCGTAGGAAAAATTTTGTTTCCCATGCGACGTTTCCCAACAATATCTCCAACAATCTGACCCTTGTACTTGCCAGTGAGAAAAGTGCCATCTACACATATCACCGGTCGACAATGTCCGAAAGCTTCAATGCAGACACCGAAAGAGAAGATCAATCGATGCAGCACCCTAACAGTTGAGAACTCTGGCATGAACAAGTCTTGGATGTCGACATAGGTGCCTGGATTTCGGTCCTATAGTGTGTGGAGGAGCTGGACAACAGAGTCATATGCATCGAAATATGAACCAAAACTGGTCTTAAGTGCCCTCTGCTTAGCCCTCCAAGTCTTGCCATAAGAAATTTTGTACTTGAACCTGACGAAGACTTTTGTCTAGATAGCCTTCACTTCCATCGCTTTGCTCTCCACTATCTCGCTGTAAAGCAATCGAGCAATGACCGTGGACGTAAGGTTGGGATGATCTTGAGGGATACATGGAATAACACAAGTGTGATGAACTAAGTCACTGATGCCCCAGCTCATGCCATACTTAGGGATATAGCCATGCACCCTCGCGGGACAACCCTGATTTCTGTATACCATTGTCAAGTATTTCTGACTTGACACATCAGCTATGAAACCCCTTTGCATGGACATTGCCCAATCAATGATTGCATCCTTCAGATTTGTTTGGATACAAGGCACCTGTCGCAATGTTGTTTTGGTGCTATTGGCACGTAGAATCATGACCATCGTTCACGGGCATTGCTAATGAGAAGTCCTAATTTCATGATGCAGGAATAGGCACTTCATGTGCATTCTCTTCTTCATCCGATTCAGCAGAATCATCGGCAATATCACCATCTCTATGTTCATCCTCCATCTGGTTTTGCATGTGCCCATCTATCTCGTCAGCATCTGCCTCGCAACTGACATAATCATTTGCATTTCCTCCTTCTGCCTGACTGCTCTGCCCTGATTCGTAAACATAATCTCCAACATGGACGAATCATGCATCCCTTTACTACTCTGGCCATAATCGTAACTACATTCGGCTTTAGGTGCACTAACATGCTTCACCACTGGGAGCAGTAGGGCGACAGGATTACATCCCCTACTCTCGTAAGCTTGTAACTAGCGCATCCACTGAGAATCCCGCTCTATATGGTTCAAATAAAAGTAAATATTTGAACTGGACCGGGTCCGTAATGCATGAACACCGACGATATGTGTTTCAATATAAACCCTAAACATCCGGCCAGCCATTCTGTCAACTGACTAACAGACCATGTTTCAGGGGAAGTCACTCGCACCTCAATGTACTGAAATTCACTTAGATCAGCTCCCATCTTATTTGTTTGGACAGTACCAGGACCGTAGTGAAAACCTAACTTCACTACGTCAGATATCTCTGCTGACCTAAAAAATTATTCAACATGAACAAATATTAAGCAGAATGATAAAGCTACCGAAAATACCGAAAATATTCACACACCTAAATATTTGACATCTACATGTATTACCAAAGCAACCACATATATTCGCACAACTAAATACGACGGAACGGACGTTGAATCTTACCCTTGAAGCGTGCGAAGAAACAACGAACGACGGGGGAAGAACGACGAACATCGAGAGAAGAACGACGAACGCAACGGCCTCTACCACCACCACCACCTCCACCTCCACCTCCACCTCCACCACCACGACCTCCACCTCCACCACCACCACCACCTCCACTACCACCACCAAAATGGTCAACACCACCACCACGAGCTACCCCATCACGAAATCGAAGGTTCCCTTGCCTCCTCTAATCCTCTAGAATCCAACCACGGTGGAAAACATGGAAGAAATCGGTTCAAATTCTGTAGAAAAATCGGGCATGGAAGAGGGCAGAGACAAGGGAGAAAGAAAGAAGAAGAAAAGAGGAGGAAGAAGGGGGCGCGGCGCGGCGCGGCCTAGCTTTCCCAGCCTTTTATCGGCCTCGCCGTGGTCGGCTAGTTAAGCCGACTGGACGCTGTCGAGGCCGAGTGACGTGCTCGGGCCAGTCGTCGGCTGCCATGTGGCCGAGGGACCACTTATCGGCCTACACGTGGCCGAGTAGATCCAATTAGCTTCCTCTGGGCCGACTAGGCCCTATCAGCCTCCGCAAGGTCGATTGAAAGCAGTCGGCTTCCCTGCCACCGACCGTGTATTATTTTTGAAATTTTTGGAACCAGCGTAATTTTTGACTAATTAAATAAAAAATGTATTATTTAAAAAAAATAGCAGTCTTGTTCATAGGGTTAGTTCTGAAATTATTTTGAAATGGGGATGCACCCAACCCTATGATGACACTTTTCCAATGGTGGACATCATTTAAAAGTTTAATGACACCCTTACCTGAAGACTCCTCCTTATGCGATGACCTTCTTTTCCTCCACAAAATAACCCAGGCGAGGAGTGCCAGGATGACCACTAGTGCAGTGGCAACCACACCCAAAATTATCTTCAACTTCTTCTTTTCCTCCTTCTCCTTCTTGTCATCTGCATACATTCAGACAGTATAATTCGAAATGAAAACCTTAGCTTATCAAAAGTAGTATTCATCAGCGTCAAAAACAGAAGTAGTATTCAAGATTTTCTTTTGTTGCTAGCTTAAGTGTGCGTGCGTTGGACGTGACTGTGGCAAAAGCCTGCATTGGGTCGCCGTTAAGACCTGACCATCCCGTCAAACTACTGGCAGACCACAAATCATCGAGACAGTTGCCACACTGTGCCGCTGTCAATTCTGGTACACACTGCGCCAAGCCGTAGGCGGCGGTGTACTTGGTGCCATCTATGTTGATCTCCTTGACAGCAGTAGCGAATCTCTCAGACATTTTTGCTGCCATGCCTGATACACTGGCAATAAGTGCACTGATTCCCGTGTCAAATGCCTTGCTCTGCACGGTGGTAGAGTAGTGTCAACCTGTTCCGCTGATATGCTGCCCACTCGAGTTGTCCACTCGATCATGTCACCAGAAATTTGCAGTGTGCAGAGTTCATAAAAGAGGGCTACTTCCTTTCTCAGCCCGCAAGCAGCCCATGCCTTATTGATGGCTTCATGGATGCAGGTGCTGCATCTGATGCTGTCCATGTCACCTCTGCACTGGACTAGGGCGTAAGTGGCGTCTCCTGACACGATCGTGTGTCTCGCGAACATTACTGGAGAATTGGCCACCTGCCAAGGCAGTGTTACAGACAGCGACTGGAATACTTCCTGGCACCTGGATCCCGTGGGGTAGTTGCCACCAGAACAAATCATGCTTGGGATCTCACTTCCAGAAGTAGAGGCGCTCAGCAGACAAACCAACACAAGTAAGATAAGGGGTATCTTGATGCCAGGCACCGTCATCTGAAAATTAAGAATAAGAAGTAAAAAAATCTGTTAGTTACTGATAGTAATTATCGACTTTTATAAACATGAAACGAATAGCGCTGTAATTTTCCCAAATAGTCAATCAAATATAACAATTTAATGTATGTATTTTTATTAACAAATTTATTTGGCAACACACTTGGTCAAACTTTGAGAACTGATCCAGAAAAAAGCCAGAACACAGATATTATGAAGCGGGGGGACTAATAATTAACATGAGGATAAAATTATAAAAGAAGTGTCCCAAACAAGTCCATATATGTAAATGATAGGTAGATAAACAGAATAATTCACTTACGACCATGTAAACTCTGCTGACTTATATCGTCGCTTTTACTTCCTACAAGGAAGTTGGATTCTAGAAGTATGAGCAGGTACTGTATTTGCTAGGTAAAACTTGATAACTAATTACCAAATAAAATTTTCGTTCATTACCAGAGGGATAACAAAGGCATGTTAGTTCTGTTACTGTATTATCAGAGGCTCAGAGCTGATTGCAAAGACATAATCCTCGTCTCTTTTAGGGCATGTTACACTAGTGTTTAATTTATGCATTTATTTTTTCAGGGAATGAGCCAACTTGAGTTGGGAAGATGAGGTCCGAGATTAAAGGCTGCAAATGGTGAATCTATGAAGGATGCAGATGATGCAAATACAATGAACCGCCCTGTTTAACTGACAGGATTTACTGATCCTGTGTATGCTGAAGCATTTGTTACTATCAATCAATCAATATTATGTATACTGTAGTTGATGTTACAGTCATAAACCAAACAAAAGGAACACTGCAGAACTTTTATTTTGAGTTTGCAACAGCGGCTAAAGCTGCAGAAGTTGTGCGCTCTCAGAACTACACCCTGGCTCCTCAGGCAAGTAGAATTCAGGCTAACATCAAGGTTTCTTCAACGAACATTGGATACATATTTAGTCGTGCCGTTTATGAGACTTTGGGTGCGCAATGGATCCTTCAGAGGTGATCCTGAAAGATACAGTATGATCATTAACATCACAGATTACATACAACTGCTACATATACTCTTTCCTGAATATGTGGGCCGAGGGTCAGTGGAGAATTGAAGTACTGTCGGTACTTCTATTCTCTTGATCTGAAGATGCCCTGTTTTCTTTCGTTGTATTTTACTCTGCTAACAATAGCATGTCCTGCTACAAATATACTAGATTACGGCAGTCTCTTTGCATTGGTCATTACAGCATTAATGCACACATGTTTGTTTCCTAGGTTTCGACCATAATAAGATTCTGATGTAATTAATAGCAGAGCATTGGATCACACAAACTGGAAGAAATATATTGCAGTTCTTTTCACCAAAGCAAACTTGCACTCACGAGATCCAACTGGACACTTTGCTTTCAGGAACTGGTATGCTAGAACTAACCAAACAGCCATATTTTCAGTGTAGAGGGACGTTTGCACTCTGAGAACTGCTTAAATTTGTTGGATCACTTAGAAATTGTCTCAGTGGAGAACATAGCTAATTTGTAACTATAGGAGTTGTCAGCGGGAATCATAACTTGAGATGCTGAGCCAAAAAACGAACTTGATCGTGGTGCTGCATGTCAGTTGCTACTTGCTAGCGTATGTGGCCTTTGTACCTCATATTTGTTTTCTTTTTCTACTTACTTCATATGGTTACTTTGAAATCAGGTCTGCGGTTGATGGGGACGGTTGGAAACAAGTTGTTCATCACTGCTGATGCCAGCATGAAGTGATGATTTGGTGCATCTAGGCTGTTGAGAGATAAGCAATTTCGACCACTGCCTTCTTACAGTGACACTGTACATGTGTTGCTTGTCTTCAGGCCACTTCCTTTTGAGTTTCAGTTCATCCACTATATTTTTTGGCTTCCGGATAGGGAAAGCAAAAAAATAATAAGGTGTGTAACTGCCTCTTTCGAAAGATGTATAACTGCCTAAGCACCATCAGGGCATTCCTGCCGCGAGAAAAAACAGTTACAGACATCTGCTGGCTCAACTGTCTCAGGTGCAGCGGCATGTTCACACATCTGGCAAAACCAGCGGCACCACTGTTCAGATGCTTTGAGGTAGGTACTGCAAGAAGTAAAGCGCTTAGCTTGAGGTTCTATAAAATTCGGCATGGTCAGAACATGTTCAGCCATGATCTAGCTCTTTTCTGTAGGTCTAACTGCTTGTTGGCTTGGTCTAGTCCTATTCCTAACACGTTTCGGTCAGTGACCGCCCCTAAACAATGTTTTGATAATTTGACCTGATAGAAGTTGTTTCTCCCGCGAGAAAAAGAACGTATAACTAGATTAAAAAAATTAACAAATAACTTTTCCGTTCATTATCGCACTGCAAGAAATATTGTGTAGAAAATGCCTTTTTTACCAAGTTAGAATCAAATAACGCTGCTGTATTCAACTTGTCTGCTTAGATATATAGTACTCTCTCTGTAAAGAAATATAAAAACGTTTAGATCATTACTTGGAGTAATAAAGATGCTGGATGAAGTTTGCACGTGAGCTAAGTTATTCTACTGAAATATGTTGGAAAATTATAAATGAAAATGGCATGTAAAAATGATCACGCTTCAAGACGGCGAAAGGAATTTGGTGTGTGTGTGTTACCTTCCGTAAACATTATATATGTTTTTTTTAGATGCGCCTTGTGCTATTTGATTGATGTAATTTTGAGCACCATACCTAACCCTTCAAATTTGTTTGCTGAGTGTAACGGCCAAGCTCCTAAATTCATGGCCCTGATCTGTTTGTTTTAAGCACCAAGAAGAAGATTAGCGTTTCCGAGACAATTAATGGCCAGGCCTGGATGGCAGGTTTGCGGCGCATCACTCAGACCTTACAACTTCGTCAGTACACACACCTTTGGCTAAGGCTACAACAGGTTCAGCTTAACTCTGAAGTGGATTCGGTCTCTTGGAAGGGCACCACGGATGGTGTTTATTCTGCACGGTCAGCTTATCAACATCAGTTCGTGGGCTCATACTCCAGTATCAATTTTGAGAAGCTTTGGAAGACCAAAGTGGAGGAAAAATGCCGCTTCTTCATGTGGCTATGGTTGCGAGGTCGTGTCCTAACGAATGATAATCTCCAGACCAGAAGGATCCCTCATGCCGACTGCTGTCCTCTGTACGATCAGGAGGAGGAGACACCCTTACATCTAATTTTAAAGTGCTCTTTTTCTAGGGATGTTTGGCATCAGGTGGCCTGTTGGTGTGATACTATGGAACTTGCGTCAAATGCCCAGGGGGCGGCTTCCATCTCTGAATGGTGGAATGATCTCACTTGTTCTTTGGCTGGGAAGGACATGGTCACGGCAATTTACACCTGCTGGCAGATTTGAAAGGAGCGAAACAGGCGGGTCTTTGAGCATGTTTCGCTTACAGCAGATGGCGTTCTTCATCTTATCAGACAGGATCTTCAGCTACCCACAACCACCATGCACTGGCTATCAGACTGTGAGAATGACCCACCACTGGAGCTAGATTAATTTTTGTAGTTTTATTCATTTAAATTGCATTGCTGCCTGGGCTGATCATGTCTTGGCCACCGGCGTCATATGCAATTTGTACCAACATTCTATTTCTCTTAATGTATGGGAGGTCAACTGTCCAATTCCTCAAAAAAAAAGTTTGATTGATGTAATTTTATGGGCTCTACCTAACCCTTAAAATTTGCTCGTGTGCATCCACTACGCGCACATGACATTACTTACTTTGTATGGATATGTCTTCTAATTAAACATTAAGTTTGAAATAATACATCTAGTATTTTTTGTGCTATAATAATAATAACACGATAATATCCATGGATATTCAGAATGGAGCTTGAGCTCATGTGCACCCGTATGACTGTAAAATAAAATAAAAACAATAGCATAAAAAACTTACTTTTTGGCAACAAACATGTCCATGCATTCTAACCGCATGCAAATTTTCATGAAAAATAATATAGTGTTGATTGCGAGAAAAAAGTCGGTGTTCTAAAAAGGCTCGTTTCTAAAAGCTTTTCAGAGTACCGATTTGTTTTCAGAGCACATTGAATGTCCCTTTTCATAAAAACTGCACATACTGAGAACACACTAAGGGCCTCTTTGATTCGTAGGATTTTAAAAACATAGAAATAGGAAAAGTATATGATTGAAGTGGCATATCTACTTGAATCATATAGGATTAGTAATGAGTGTTTGATGACACAGGAAAAATAAAATAAAAGAGGTTAGAGTGGATGTTAGATTTCCTATGAAATATAGTACAAAAGATTCCATAGAAAAAATTCCTATGGAATTCAATCCTATGTATCAAAGGAGCAACATAGGAAAAAAAATATCCTCTTAAGGGTTTCAATCCTATGGAAATGCTATAAAATTCCTTTGAATCAAAAGAGCCCTAACACTTTTGTTATCAAAAAAGTTCAGGTTATTTTATATTTCTCTTATAGCGGCGCTCTGTCCTCGTAGATCGCTACATCAGGCGACGTTGTAAGGTGTGTGGCGGCAGAGCGCCACTATTAGGATGGAAAACAGCCGGCCTGAGCAGCAGGTGCTCGGGCGCGCCCTACAGGCCACCTTCGACATATCCCACTTGGTAGAAGGCCCGCCACAGGCCACCTTTAGTAGATCCCACTAGCACAAGGCACGCAAGGGGCGGTTGGGGTGGATCTTGATCGTGGCCGCCAAAACTAGGGTCAAGGCCACCATCTGTTGCACCACCAGGAGTCACGCCCGCCATGGCCAACAAAGAGGGAAGCGACGATCGACAGGTAGTGGATGGAGATGGGGAAGCCGGGAGGCCTCGTGGGAGCGAGGAAGCAGTCATGCGATAGGCATGCCATCAATGAACCAGCCGAAGGCCCCGGCACCAACTCAGACTTCATTAACTAGGGCTCGTTGGTGGCGCAGTGGGTGGCGGCTAGGGTTTTCCCCCCGAGTCAACAGAGGAAGGTGGCGAGGGCGTTTTCAAGAGAAGTCCTCATTTTCTTTTCTTCCTTGTAATATTTTATTTTTAGTTGGATTTAAAATTCTATGACTTAGTATATGCGTGTAATAAAAATATTATTTCCTTTTGTTCATGAATAGTTAATTTGCCCGTACATTACAACGGGACATAAATATTTGACATAAATACATATTCTATAGTACGTTGGCTCATGACTTACTTGCACATACTATTAACGTGATTGTGCAAATAAATGTTTAACAAATCCTGCTCGTAATTCATCTACCTAAATATTATTTAGGATTTTATTTCGTGGTCACTTACTTGCATGTCAATAAAAAATGGGACAGTTAAAACAGTTTTCAAGAAAGAAACTATGAAAGAATACGAGGGAGAAAATCAAAAGTCTTTTTTAAGTAGAGATGGAGATTTTTTTTCATTACAATCTTTGTTCTTTTGCCAAAGTGAGCAAGATAGCATCAATACCCAGAGGTGGAAACACGAATGAATTAGGATAGTCCTCTAATGGAATATAATTATAACTCTTGTTCTTTTGTCAAGAATGGACAAACATCATGCATGGATGAAAGGAGACAGATATGCATATGTGGCTCCTTCCATAAGAAGTATATTATATTGGCATGACATCAGCAGTGGCGGAGCTTGGTGAAGATCATGGATCCATGGCCTGCCCCCGTGGCCCTTCTTGTGAGTTTCATTCCTCTTAGAGATTCTCATCCTCTTGAGGCTGCCCCCTCTGCAAATATCTTTCAAGCTCCACCACTAGCCGCCATCTTGATTGATACCCATGGTTTCCAGGGTAGTGTTGACTACACTGGCAACCTTTTCAGCAGTGGCGGAGCTTAGAGCATCTCTAGCCGTTGTGCCTCCCAGGAGGCTTTTTTGGGCCACCTGGAATTGCCCCGACGAAATTTATGCACTGGGGTGAAAACAAATTCAGCCGTCCCTCCCCCCACCCACCCAGCCGTCACATGCAGAGAAAGAAAGAGAGAGGAAAGATTCCTTTTTGCATGCACATGGGTGGGCCTAACAGAAAAAGTGAGGAGAGTGGGAGAAGAGAGGCTAAGAGGTGAGGTTTTGCATGCAAAAAATAGCATTGACGGCCCCAAGTGCCCCCAGGGGGCTAGGTTTGGCTTGGGGTCGCGAGGGCTATTTTTGCTCAAATCCGGCGCAAAATGACGTCTGGGGGCATGGCTGGGCCATTTTTGATCCGTCGACGCTAAAAAAAGTAGCTTTTCAGGGTGTTCTGGGGGCACGGCTAGAGATGCTCTTAGTGAAGACCAGGGAGCCATGGTCTGGTCCCTCAGCCCTCTCTTGTGAGTTTCATTCCTCTTGGAGATTCTCATCCTCTTGAGGCTTCCCCTTCTGCAAATTGCGTTGAAGTTCCACCACTGGCCACCCATCTTGATTGATACCCATGGTTTCCAAGGTTGTGTTGACTGCACTGGCAACCTTTATGGCTGGCTAGGTCCTACACAAGTTGCACCTAGCCACAATATTGAGTGGAGGCTTGAGTCAGGCATGTCATGCATGCAGATGCATCTATAGCACTATCAACATTGGACCTTGACAAGCCTGAATAGCTCCAATGATGGTAGGGTCCTCCCTGTTGTGACCATGAGCATGAGTGCTTGCAATTTAGGAAAGAACTTTAGGTCTAAAGTACCTTGCTGGTAGTGCATGTGATGGTAGGGTCAGCTCTAGGCCATGGCAAAAGATGAGACGGCCCAAGGCCCAGCCAAAATAGGGGCCCATGATATCATCAAGGGCGGAGCCAGGAAATTTTGCCAATGGGATCACTCATTGACTCACTGTGAGAGGGTCCTCCCTGTTGTGACCATGAGCATGAGTGACTGTAGTTTAGGAAAGAACTTGAGGTCTAACATACCTTGCTGGTAGTGCACATGATGATAGGGTCAGCTCTAGGCCATGGCAAAAGATGAGACGGCTCAGAGCCCAGCCAAAATAGGGCCCCATGATATCATCAGGGACGGAGCCAGGAAATTTTGCCAATGGGTTCACTCATTGACTCATTGTGAGAACTTAGTACGAAGTCCAATTTACACCCTCTTACAACAAGAGTATAGTTGTTACATTAGAAATTACGAAAACCTGAAGAGTGCAAGAAGCATTATAATATCCCCTGTTTACGCATCGTAAATTTTAGTGGAGGCTCGACCGAGACATCTCTTGCCACTAGAAGCATTTGTATCACCACCACGTTGAAAAGAGCATGTGACTTGCATGAAGCTCTCTTTCACATGGGCATGAATAGGTTCGATATATGCACCTTGAAAGTAGTGCTGATACTACTATGATTCTCCCAACCAGACACCAAAATGTCTGAAGTAAGAACAATGAAACTTGAGTTCCAGCGTACCTTGCAGTGAGTGCAAGTGCAAATGATGGTAAAGTTCACCCATCAGCACTGGCCAATCGGCCAATCCAGTTAGGAAGGCCCCGCTCTAGGTCATGGCAAAAGGTGAGGCGGCCCAGGGCCCAGCCAAAATAGAGCCCCGTGATATGATATGTGTACATATCATAGTGCATATGGCTATATGGGGGGTGCACTAGCACTACCTTTTTTCAAGAAAACTACCTCTGTAAATTTGAGTGGAGGCTCAACTGAGACATCTCCTGCAACTACAAGCATTTGTATCACCATTGTGTCGAAAAGAGCATATGACTTGCATGAAGTTCTCCTTCACAAAGCATGAAGAAAAATGACACCGAGGTCCACCATATGCATCTTGCAAGTTGTGCCAATACTGGTATGGTTCTCCCAAGTATGGGCGATCTACTTGAGGCGTTCAAATGCCATCCTTCTCGGTCTTACTTAAAGGAAAAAAACTAAGTTAACAAGATATGCAACTATGATAGGTTTTCTACACACACAAAGTATAACATTATTATTTCTAAGATGATATAAGTATCTGCCAAAAAAAAGCATAATCAAACAATGGCAAGGACAAATCACGTATTACCTTGGTGATGAACCAGTGAATTACCCCTGGCACCAAAACCTCCCAAACATGTGGACCAAATCTATCCTTAGTATACGCTTACCAATATAATAATAAGAATATATCCTAACACCAGATCTACACTGCATGGATATCACAATTCAAGTATAGCGAACCAACAAATTTCAACATAACAGTTACACTTCACAAGTATTAGCAATCACTTGCACTATTATGGACAGTTATCCCGGAAATTTGTAGCTGCATGTGATCGCTCAATGAACAATTTGCACTCGGGTCAAAATGATTAACGGCACCATTGTTTGGGCTACAGATTCCGAGAATCAGTTGTTGCTGTGAATCCCTGAGAATCAGAAGCAAATTGTTCATTTACCCTGCTGTTGGACAGCTGTAGAAATTGTGAGTGTTGCAAAATGTCTGTACACCCATGAATGTTGACTGCTGAGTATGGTGTTTGTATGATAATTAAGAGCAAATAGCTGTTTTTGTCTGAGTTAAACTGGAATGACTTGAGCAATGAACAAGATTAGCATTGAGCAATGAACAAGATTAAATAAACAGAAGAGACACCAGCCAGCAGCCACTCCCACTAGCACATGGAAGAAACTGCAATGCACTAGCACTAGATGGAAGAAACTGATCCGCGTCCATCATAATAAACATGCATAGCAAACATTGGCAACCACGTTACAACAATCCTCGACCATATATATTGAATCATGAACAAACATCAAGAAATATACACGGCAACCTCAAGAAATAGTCCACTAACGAGCAATGGCAGAGCTATGTAGAAGTCTGAGGGGGCCATGGCCCCCCAGCCCAAACGAGTTTTATTTTTTATGAGGTACTAGTATGACTTAGTCCCACGTTCTGATGCATGCATATGCCCATCATATTTATACATGCACAGCTCGGTTCTCTTCTTCACACCGTACTTCCCCATAGACCAGCAAGAACGAGTCCCCCACCAATCGTCCCGCTCTCCGCCCTGATCCACCCCCCCGGTGTTCATGTCGATCTGCCACCGCCATCATGCTGTGCATTACCATGAAACAAAGTATGATATCCGTTGTTGGGCATGCAATTTATACGCCATCGTGTCTGTTATTAATTCTTGAAGGAGCCAACCTATGCATTTACTAATCTATCCTAACCAAAAAAAGTCCGTTATTAACTCTTGAAGAAACCAAGCAATGCATTTACCCTTCTATCGTAAACAAAAAAAAATGCATGTGATGAAAAATAAATATGAACTACTCGCACATTTAATTTGCTGCAAAACCATATCTATTGAATGCAATTTGCCACATTTCCTGAAGTAGGGAAATTATCCCACCCAGATAGCCATAACTGAACATACCAACCTCAACCCTCACCCCGCTCACTCTCAACACTCATTCTTATGACAAAACTCATCAATTCGTGTTCCAAATGAGCCAGTGGTTGATGCCGTCATGAAAGGCCAACGGCAAGGGACAAGGGCAGCAACCGCCTTCCCATCTTAGTGTTATGGACCCCCTCTATTTACAACAAATTTCATCAAATTTGATGTATGCCATTGCCATGGTACAATAGTTCTTCAACTTATTCACACTAGTTTTATTAATCCATTGCCTTGCATGCGAAATATGCATGTTCTCCCATATTTCACTATGTGATGCAAGGGTAGTTACACGGGAATGCTAATTTATACCTCAATAGTCAAATTCCATCAATATGCACTATCACCAATCTTCTCACATGAAATATGTTATATTACTACAAATGCTTACACACCATGATATGGCGGGCCAGTCTGTTACTTGTTTTATAACACAACACAAAGAATAAAAAATAATGCATTTTTAATAGACTGATAAACATATTGCGCCATGAAGCAAATGCAATCGGTGGGGACACATCGATTTCTTCTCTTTAGTAAAAAAGTATCGGATTTTTTTCCTGCAAAATCCACCATACCTTGACATATCGACTCTATTTTTTCAGATTCATATCGGCTAATATTACAACCACTAGTGTGATGCATGGTCCTTCTTGAATCCTTGTTGACAGCTACCATGTTGTCCTCCTCAAATCCTTGTCTCTAGCGTTCGTGGCATTGCACCGTCATAACGGTTGTTGCTAGGAATTGTGATGCACACAACAGGGTTTGCAGTGATGTGTCCGACATAACTGCAGAGTGTCTCTTTGAGCCCAAAGTGCTTCGGTTAGAAAATTCATGTTATATGGGTGTAAGGTGTAATCAATTTCACAGCTGAACTATCATGTATAGCAAAGAACAACGTAATGAAAAAATAAGAGGGTTGTAAACATATAGGTATGGCCAATTTCACGGCTTTATTTTCCATGTAATTATGTTTCTATAATATTGTTCATAGAATACTATTTCATTATCAAACGTCAATAATTTCTCACTGTCCAAGAGTGTCACCTCCTTATCGTTACATGAATTAAAACAGATATTAGTTTCTTTGCTTCATTTCAGGCCTGTAGAAATGTAATGACTAGAAGTACTAATAAATCTAATGGCTCCAATAAACATATATTCAGGGTGAACAAATGGGTCATTTTCGATGGAGGCAGTACGAAAGGGGATGGAGGGAAGGATCGCACTAACTACCCCGTGTCTCCTTAGGGTGGGGCGTTTGGGGTGCCAAGGACGTGTAGGAGGACATGGAGACTATCGTGGAGGGGTGGAGCAGTGACCGCGGCTAATAGGTGAATAGCCATGGCCGAGTAGGGGCTGGGTGGATGGAGAGCCCTTGCGCACCTCCTCGCTACCCACACCGCGGTCGTAGACACATTCAGTCCCAGGGTGAGGCGATGGCAGCGGCTTTGCTGTGCTACAAGTTGGGCATTGACAAGGTCGTGCTCGATGAGATTGATGTCCGCCATCAACCGGTGGTGGTAGGTACGACGGAGGGGCGACGATGTTGAGGAACCCTAGAAAAATATAGGGTCGAGTGATACAAGGATTGAAGAGATCGACAGAGGAATGTTTTTTTAAAGAGGATGAGTC
The DNA here is from genome assembly GCA_022496015.1 of Hordeum marinum. NCBI lineage: Eukaryota > Viridiplantae > Streptophyta > Magnoliopsida > Poales > Poaceae > Hordeum > Hordeum marinum. Next base: position 297,866,529 of record CM039676.1, read on the forward strand.
AGGTCGACAGGGGGAGTGAAACTACGTGTGATGGAGAAAAAACAACATGAAGGGGGTGGTGAGAATGGCGTTTTGGTTCCCAGGTGTATACACCTATGAAATACGTATAATAAACACATTTCAAAATGTTAAAAATATTCAAGAAAAAATCCCGCTTGTACATCCGGACATCCTATGTCTGCACACAAAATTTCGGTGAAAAATAAAATAAAATTGTGGCATGTATAAAAAGGATAAAAATATGCCTCATGAATAGATGTAATCAAGCATCGAAAATTGTCTCATTTACACAAGTCACAAAAAATGTCCTTTTTATCGAAACTTGATATGCACACACATAAAATATCCGGATTTACACTCGAGGTCTTTTACTTGAAAATTTATAACATTTTGAAATGTGTATTTAGACAATGGATGCATATACACCTTTGAGTCGAAGTGAATTTCCCATGATGAAAGGTGAGGTGACATTAAACTGGCGAGACAACCAGCTGATTGGCTACTCCATTCCTAAATATAAGTTTTTTTAGAGATTTTATTAGGGGACTACATACGGAACAAAATAAGTGAATCTATCTCTAAAATATGTATATATACATTCGTATATTGTCCACTAGTGAAACCTCTAAAAGGATATATATTTAAGAACAAAGAGAGTACTTTGTTTCTAGGAAATTAACAAGAGTGGAGGAGTTCAAATCAATACCGAAAACCAGTTGGGTCATGTTATCAAATAAGGATTTCTTTCCATAAATATTGCCTTGTGTTATCAAACATTGATCCTATCCATAGATTTGGTATTTAAAGATTGATTAGAGATCATCGTAATTGATTCTTTTTCATAGCGACCTTACTCAATTTGGGAGATAAAAACCAGATTAAGTAGATCATTGGCTAAAAAAATGTTTAATTAAATTGGTGGGATAGAAAAATCGATGGGGGAGGTTTAACCTAAATGGAGTCGGCGGTACCAACTCCATGATGTACATGTCTGCGCTGATTCTGATAGTATGCCGATCACAAAATAATAGCTTGGTCACAACAAAAATAAAATCGAGAAAAGGAAAACAAAAAAAATGAAACATAGAAAAAAATCGAAAAAACATGCGCACGCGTCAAATGGGCCGACAAACTTTGATTATAGTTGATGTTTTGATAAGATTTAATTTGGGTATGAATAGTGGAAGGCAAGGAAAGTTTGGATTTAGTTGACATTTTCTTAAAATTTGATCTGCAGAACTTAATGCATGACGTTCTTTTAGGAAAGTACTGATTTGATTAAGTTAATGCAAGTGTTAAATGGACCGGTTGTAGGACGCTCATTGGCGTAATATAGTACTGGTAGGAGTGAGGCGAGACTACCAACTGCCTCTTTAGGAGTAGAGATACCCTGAATCGAGGCCACACTACCAACTAACCATGACGTACAGGTCTGGGCTCTGATAGTATGATGATCACAAAATAATAGATTGGTCACAAAAAAATGAAATCGATAAAAGGAAACAAAACATAGAAAAAATCGAAAAAACATGCGCACAGTCAAATGGACCGACAAACTATGATTATAGTTGATGTTTTGGTTAGATTTGATTCGGTATGAATTTTTGAAGGCGAGGAAAGTTTGGATTTAGTTGATATTTTCTTAAGACTTGATCTGAAGAAGTTAATGCATGACGTTGTTTTAGAAAAGTATCAATTTGATTGAGTTAATGCACGTGTTAAATGGGTTGGTTGTAGGACGCTCGTGGGCGTAATATAGTGTTGTTGGGAGCGAGCCGAGACTATCAACCCCCTTTTAGAAGTAGAGATACCCTGAATGGAAGCGACACTACCAACTAACCATGACATACATGTCTGTGCTAATTCTGATAGTATGCCCATCACAAAATAATAGATTGTCATACAAAAAATGTAATCAAGAAAAGAAAAACAAAAAACAAAACATATATTGTTTTTAAACGCGCAGTTTGGATTTACTTTGGATTTTCTTAAGACTTGATCTGAAGAAGTTAATGCATGATGGTGTTTTAGGAAAATGTCGATTTGATTGAATTAATGCACACGTTAGTTGGGCCGGCTGTAAGACGCTTATGGATGTAATATAGTGTTGGTGGGAGTGAAGCGAGACTATCAACTCCCCCTTTAGAGAAGAAGATTGGCGCCTTGGCGATGGTAGTCTCAGCGTAATTATGAACTCGCTTTTCCATTTTTTATTTTTATTTTGGGCGTCACTTCTCCAATTAAGAAACAGTAAAACTAGGCTAACTCAACTAAATTTCCTTAAAAAAATCTCGCAAAAAAAACTAACTCAACTAAAAAATTAAGCTAACTACCATCAAATATCATGAAGAAAAAAATCAGGGAGGAAAGGTTTGCATGCGGTCAAATAGACATGCACAAGATGTATGATTGCCTGGAATGGCAATTTATAAGAGAATATCGGTTGGGATTTGCATGAACATGGGTTTAGGTCATGGTGAAGGGTATTACATCAGTAAAATACTTTATTTGCCTACAAAGTGTAAAATACCATATAAAATTTAATGTTGCATAGACGAATTTTAATGTCTCCCAAGCCATTGACATGTTTGTTATAACATACACTTAAATGTTGTGCACTACTATGAACCAAACATATGATGTTTGTTGTTAGGCATGCACTGATACATCACCGTGTCCGTAATTAACTCTTGAAATGATCAACCAATGCATTTACCCTTATATCTTAACCAGACAATTATTGGACTTAATGGAAAAAAATGAACTACCCGTGAGGGCCCCCAGACAAGTAGGCAAATCTAGTATATCCCTAGCCATTGCCAATTGAAACATATAGTTGAATGTCGTGTACTATCACAAAAAATATGATGTCCATTGTTGGGCATGCAACTGTTACGCCATCATGCCCGTCATTATTTTGAAGCGACCAACCAATGCATTTACCCTTCTTTCCTAACCAAAAAAAATATACGACTTGATGAAAAGATATATAAACCACCCATAATGCTCCCCCAAGCCAAGAAGACAAATCTAATGTCTCGTGAGTCATTGTCACGTTGTAACATATAGTTGAATGTCATGCACTGCGACAAACCAATGTCCAATGTTGGGCATGCAACTGATATGCCATCACGTCCGTTATAAATTCTTGAAGCAATCAACCAATTTATTTACTTTTCTATCATAATCAAAAATTTATGCGAAAAAACACAAAAGAAATTAATAAAAATGATATTCATTTCGCTATATATGAGATAATCATGATTCAAAGTCCGCACGTGAGCGTTGACGGTTGTAGCCGATAAGCACTAGGTCCAGCTTATTTGGCTGACCACAATCAGAAAACAGTGCTATTTAACCCTTCCATTAGTTAACATATGCGTAGTTGTCGCTGAAATGTATGTATATAGACGTATTTCATGCTAAATACATTTGAGAGATAATCAATTTCGGATGGAAAGAGAATTATATACCAAATATAACCTATTTAGCAAAACAAAGTATAGTTTTTAAAAACAAATATTAAAAATATTGAAACATATCATGAATTTTAAAAAAAGATTCATAGAAATTGGAAAAAGTTCACGAATTTGAGAAAAGTTAATGAATTTGATAATTTTCATGAATTTGCAAAAAAGTTTATAAATTTGAATTTTTTTTGCACATTTGGAAAAAAATTCAATTTTTTTGAATTTTTATTCACAAACTGGAAGAAAGTTCATAGATTTAGAAAATATCGACACAAATTTATAAAAAGATCATCAATTTTGAAATAATATTTTTTTTGAAATAAACTTCAAGAAATTAAAAAAGTTCACACATTTTAAAAAAGAGTTCTTAAATTTTGAAAAAACGTTCATCAATTTTGGAAAAAAGTTCTAGAATTATTTTAAAATAAAACTCCACCAACTTGAGAAAGTTAACCAATTTTATGAATTTCACCAATTTCAAAAAGTTCATGATTTTCGTAAAAAATTTAGGTATATTAAGAATGGTTCATCGATTCTGAAAAATATTTCTGGAATTTTGGAAAACAATTCATCAAATATGAGAAAAAATCATTTATTTGGAAAAATGTTCACCAATTTTAGAAAAGTAGACAAATTTTGGGGAAAAAACGTAAAAGTTCAAAAAAGTTTATGGATTTGAAAAAAGTGCATGGATTTGAGAAAGTCAACGGGTTTTGTGAAAATGGTTCACAAATTGAGAAAAGTTGCACACATTTGAAAAACCCATGAAATAGAAAGTAGGATTATGTGAACAGATAGAAAGAAGAAAAGAAGAAAAGAAGAAAACGGTAGGAATTAAATCATAACATGGCACTGTCCACGTTGCTTACTGCTGTCTACTTAGAAAAGGAGCTCACGGGTTTCAATCAACGCGCACTCGTATTTTTGCGGTTAACAGAAAAAATATAAACTAAACGGGCCGGCCTAGCTAGGTTGGAGGATGTGCGCCGGTTTGCAAATAACACTGTAACTTCAGCGCCGAATAGGAAATGTTGGGTCTTTCCTAAACGGCGCCCGTTCCTTCATTAATTTTCAAACGGCGCATACCCTCTCGTCATGTTTGGCCGGCCCATTTCTTTCCTTTTTCTTTTTTCTATACTACAAAAAATACTCACACACTGGCATTCGAATCTGCAACGCGGGAGTTTGTTGATCGACGCGATAAACACCCGACATCTTCATGCAGGTTTGATTGCATACACGTTTTTGCCATTTCTTCTTTCTTCATTTTCTTTTCTTTTCTTTTCCTTTTATTTTTCATCTGTATTTTTCTTTCTTTTTGCAAATTCGCAAACTTTTCTTTGCCGTGGCGGGTGCGCTCCATATCAGGTGCGGTGTGATGCGATGTCGATGGCACGAGCTCTTGCTAAAATTGTGTGATTGACCGACACGTGGGGCCCATTGATGCGTGCTCCCACAAAGCAGCCCCTGCAGTCGTTGTCAATCCTCTCCTTGCCCTGCGAGGAAGCAAACAGAGTGTGACCCCTGATGATGTGTGGGCCCGACGTGAAGGCACCCCACATCGCGATGAACGTTTTGATAGTTCCTAGGATCCTCTGTGGAGTTGCGTGAGACGTCGGGGATGTGTGTATGGTTGTGGTGACGCATGTCTAGTGGTTTGGATGTGGACGGGGAATTCGATGGTGTGGGGTGGTGGTGGGTGTTCGAAGAGGCACACTAGGATCATGAATGCAAGGGGGACAAGCAAGCAAGGCGTGGCGATGCGAGTGAGAGTGGGATGGGGGGAACAATGTGGGAGTGACACCTCGAGCGCCGTCTAATTAAGTGGTTTTCTATTGCGAACGATAATTCTTTGCTGCTAGAGTTGGCTGAGAAGTAGTCAATGGGCACGGGCTGGTTTTGGCAAAGCAATAAAGCTCACCAGGTATTGTTGCCTCTACTTGTAGTCGTAGTTGTATAGTCTATCACCATGAGCGAGTAATGGCGTTGATGATTGATATGTGTGATCTGTGTTGGGGTTTTTCTCGAAGAGGAGGGGATGATGCAACACAATATAGATAAGTATTTCCCTCAGTGAGAACCAAGGTTATCGAACCAATACGAGAACTACGCAATTTCCCGTCTTCCGCGCCTACACACAAAAGAGCACACACTTGCACCCAACACAGACAAGAGGGTTGTCAATCCCCTTGAACTTGTTACTTGCAAGCAATGAGTAGCAGTGGCGGTGCCAGAAATCATATCATGTGTAGTCAATTGGGTGTTGTGTAGTCAGATGTATGAATTTATATGATATTTTTGTATGATTTCTACATGTCATGTGATGTATTTGAAAAAGACTATGTAGTCAATTGACTACACAGGTCAAGTGTGGCTTCGCCACTGATGAGTAGTGTAGATGATAGTTGATAACTGTAAATTGTGAAATAAAAGGAAAACAAATAAATGGCAGCAAGGAAATAAGAGTGGTTGTAAATATATTTGTGAATAGACGCGGGGCCATAGTTTTCCCTAGAGGCATCTCTCATGTAGAAAGCATACGGTGGGTAAATAAATTACTGTTGGGAAATTGATAGAAAAGCGCATAGTTATGCAATATTTATTCATGAAAATGATCATTACATATAGGCATCACGTCCGTAAGCAAGTAGACTGACTCCTGCATGCATATATTACTATTACTCCACCCATCGACCGCTATCCAGCATGCATCTAGAGTATTAAGTGAAACTAAGTAATGCTTGAAGAACAATGACATGATGCAGACAAAGTAAATCTAATTAATATGAATAGACCCCATCATTTTACCCTTAGTGACAACAATGCAATATGTGTCATGTCCCTTTCTGTCACTGGGATTGAGTACCGCAAGATTGAACCCACTACAACGCACCACTCCCACTGAAGATAAATCAATCTAGTTGACCAAACCATATCAATAGATCGAAGAGAATTACGAAGCTATCATATAATCATGCATATATATGAAAAGACCAGCAAGGAACTCGATATAATCTCATGAACAATCTGAACATAAACCCACAATTCATCGGATCCCAACAGACGCACCGCATAAAGTGATTACATCGAATAGTCATCACGAAGATGCGATGAACTTTGTATTGAAGAACATAGAGAGAGATAGACATCTAAGTACTAACTACGGACTCGTAGGTCTGTGTTGAACTAATCACGCATAACCATGGAAGTAGCAAGGATGATGTAGAGGCCCTCCATGATCGATCCCCCTTTGGCAGGGCACCGAAACATGGCTACAAATGGGCACACGGTGGAACAGAGACTTACGGCGGCGAAAAAAGTGTTTCGGGAGGATCTCTAATTTTTAGTGTAAAAGAGAATTTATAAGCCAGAGAATAACGCCAGAGGGCCAGGGAGGTGGCCCCAAGCCGTCAGGGGGCAACCCCCCTGGGCGCGCCTTGTTGGCTTGGTGCCACCCCGTGTGGCCTCGGGCCTCCATCCGAAGCTTCCAGGTCTTATTTTTGTCAAGAAAAAATCATCAAATTTTTTTGGGGGTATTTGGACTTCGTTTAGTACAGTATTCTTGAAAGGCCAAAAACAAGCAAAAAACAACAACTGGCACTGGGCACTTGGTTAATAGGTTAGTTCTTAAAAATAATATAAATCAGCAAGGAAATGCTTAAAAGTATCCTAGAATAATAATATAATAGCATGAAACAATAAAAAATATAGATACGTTGGAGACGTACCACATCCCCAAACTTAATTCATGCTCGTCCTTGAGTAGGTGAATAATAAAAACAGATTTTTTGACGTGACATGCTACCCAACACGCAATCTCTTTCAGGTATGATTGCTGAGAAATGATGAATTAATAAACATCAACATAGTAATATCCATAAACATAAGTAACATAATCATAATTTTTCAAAATATACGATCCTTAAAGAATGTTTACACCCCATTCATTTTATCGTATTAGCATGACATGGCTCCGTCTTTACCACATAAATACAAATGTCAAGCACCATGGTGTTAAGCCAGGCAATTGGATCATACTTATTAACACACTTCAACATTTTATACCTCACTCAATACATGAGTGTGAGCCATGGACATAGCATATAAGGTGGAATAAAATAAGGTGGTAGGTTTCAAAGGAGTAAAAGTGGAGAAGAAAGTCTCACATCAACTAGGCGGATCAACGGGCTATGGAGATGCCATCAATCAATATAAATGCGAGGAGTAGGGATTGCCATGCAACGGATGCACTAGAGCTGTAAGTGTTGGAAATATGCCCTAGAGGCAATAATAAATTAGTTATTATCATATTTCCTTGTTCATGATAATCGTTTATTATCCATGCTATAATTGTATTGATTGGAGACTTAGATGCATGTGTGGATACATAGACAAAACCACGTCCCTAGTATGCCTCTAATAGACTAGCTCATTGATCAAAAGATGGTTAAGGTTTCCTAGCCATGGACATGAGATGTCATTTGATAACGGGGTCACATCATTAGGAGAATGATGTGATGGACAATACCCAAACTGCAAACGTAGCATATGATCGTGTCAGTTTATTGCTATTGTTTTCCGCATGTCAAGTATGTGTTCCTATGACCATGAGATCATGCAACTCACAGATATCGGAGGAGTGCTTTGTGTGTATCAAACGTCGCAACGTAACTGGGTGACTATAAAGGTGCTCTACAGGTATCTCCGATGGTGTCTGTTGAGTTGGCATGGATCGAGACTGGGATTTGTTACTCCGTGTGACCGAGAGGTATCTCGGGGCCCACTCGGTAATGCAACATCACAATAAGCCTTGCACGCAATGTGACTAATTGTTAGTTGCGGGATCTTGTATTACAGAACGAGTAAAGAGACTTGCCGGTAACGAGGTTGAACTAGGTATGGAGATACCGACGATCGAATCTCGGGCAAGTAACATACCGAAGAACAAAGGGAACGTTATACGGGATTAATTGAATCCTTGACATAGAGGTTCGACCGATAAAGATCTTCGTAGAATATGTAGGAACCAATGTGGACGTCCAGGTCCCGCCATTGGTTATTGACCGTAGAGGTGTCTCGGTCATGTCTACATAGTTCTCGAACCCGCAGAGTCTGCACACTTAAGGTTCGGTGACGTTTCGGTAGTGTAGAGTTATGTATGGTGGTGACCGAAGTTTTTTCGGAGTCCCGGATGAGATCCCGGACGTCACGAGGATCTCCGGAATGGTCCGGAGGTAAAGATTCATATATAGGAAGTCCCAGTTTGGTTTCCGGAAAAGTTTCGGGCTCATCGGTAGTGTACCGGGAGTGCGGGTAGTGTACCGGGAGTGCCGTTAGTGTACCGGGAGGCCTCCGGGAGGGGTATTTCGACCCCAAGAGGTCCATGGGATGTGGGAGAATATTAACCAGCCCTTAGAAGGCTGGTAAAACAGCCACAAAGGCCCATGGCGCAGGAGAGAAAGTCCTAAAGCAAAAAGTGGAAAATCAGCCAATAGGAGGCAATCCTACTCCAACTAGGATTGGAGGTGAAGTAGGATTGCTTCCCACCTCCTATTTCGGCCGACCCAAAGGCCTTGGCTGCCTCTCCTCTCCTCTCCTCCTATATATACTAGTGGATTGGGTGGTTTTTGGACAGAATTTCCGGCCACGTGCTACCCGTTACACCGGTGCATAGTTTCTCCTCTAGATCGGTTTTCTGCAGCGCTTAGGCGAAGCCCTGTCGGAATTGCTCCACCACCATCACCGGAGCGCCGTCACGCTGCCGGTGAACTCTCTCTCCTCTCCACCTCCTCTCGCTGGATCGAGACGGTGGAGATCGTCATCAAGCTGCACGTGTGCTGAATGCGGAGGTGCCGTCCGTTCGGCGCTAGATCGGAAGGACCGCGATCGAGATCGTGAGACGGTTCGTGATGTGATCACGGAACGGATCGTGATGAGTTCGCGGGACAGATCATGAGACGGATCGTGATGAGTTCGTGGGACGGATCATGATGTGTTCACGGGACGGTTCGTGATTGGATCGCGGGACGCTCGGCGATTTGGATCGCGAAGAAGTTCGACTACACCAACCGCGTTTCTTAACGCTTCCCGCTTAGCGATCTACAAGGGTACGTAGATCCACTCTCCCTCTCGTAGATGCTCATCACCATGGATAGGTTTGCGTGTGCGTAGGAAATTTTTTGTTTCCCATGCGACGTTCCCCAACAGTAAGTGTATGAAATCTCAAGTAAGCTAAGTGGGTGTGCATCCAACTTGCTTGCTCATGAAGACCTCGGGCATTTGAGGAAGCCCGTCATCGGAACATACAAGCCAAGTTATATAATAAAAGTTCCACTAGCATATGAAAGTGACAAAACATGACACTCTCAATATGAAAAACATTGTGCTACCTTGAAGCAAAAGTGTGTAAAAAGAGGTAGTAGCATTGTCCCTTCTCTTTTTTTCATTTATTTTTTTCTTTCTTTTTCCCCCTTTCTCCTTGCTCTTTTTTCCTTTTTCTCTTTTTTTCTTTATCTCGTTCTTTCTCTCTTTTTTCCTTTTATTTTTCGTCTGGAGTCTCATCCTAACTTGTGGGGGAATGATTGACATTCACATGACATCACTAAAGGAAGAACTTCATATGATTACTTATAAAAAGACTTCTCCCATGTCCTTAAGAACAAAAGTAACTACTCACAAATCATATTCATGTTCAATATCAGAGGGGTATTGAATATGCTTAAGGTTCTGAACATTCAATCTTCCACCAAATAAACCAACTAGCATCAACTACGAGATGTAATCAACACTACTAGAAACCCACACATAGCAACTAAGGTTTTGAGACAAACACTGAGTACAAGAGATGAACTAGGATTTGAGATGAGATGGTGTTGGTGAAGGTGTTGATGAAGATTGTTCCTACCATGATGAGATCATCATTGGTTATGTCAATGGCTTCGATTTTTCCCTCCCGGAGGGAAGTATCCCAGGCAGAATCGCTTCACCGGAGAGCAAATGTGCTCGTGCCCAAGTTCCGCCTCGAAATGGTAGCGCTTGATACCGAAAGTGCTCATGACTCTCTGGTGGCCCCGTGATACATCTCCAATGTATCTACTTATCCAAACACCTTTTGTCTTGTTTTGGAATCTAATTTGCATGATTTGAATGGAACTAATCCAGACTGACGCTGTTTTCAACAGAACTACCATGGTGTTGTTTTTGTGCAGAAATAAAAGTTCTCTAAATTGGACGAAACTATTTGGAGATTTTTTGGAATATATAAAAAATGTTGGAGCGAAGATCCACGAGAGGGGGCCACCAGCTGCCGCGAAGGCAACAGGGCGCACCCCCCCTAGGGCGCGCCATGTTACTTTGGGAGGCCCACGTGGCTCCGCTGACCCTTATTCCAAGCATATTAATTCCTATTCCCCGAGAAAAAAATAGAAGAGAATATTTCATCATGTTTTACGAGATAGAGACGCCGCCACTTCCTGTTCTTCCTTGTGAGAGCTGATCTGGAGTCCTTTTGGGGCTCCAGAGATGGGGACTCATCACCGTCGTTATCACCGACCCTTCTTCATCCACATCCCCATAATGCTCACCACAGAGAGTGAGTAATTCCTTCATAGGGTTGCTAGCTGGTGATGGTATTGGATGAGATTTATCATGTAGTCGAGTTATTTTGATAGGGCTTGATCCCTGGTATCCACTATGTTCTGAGATTGATGTTGCTATGACTTTGCTATGCTTAATGCTTGTCACTAGAACCCGAGTGCCATGATTTCATATCTGAACCTATTATGTTTTCATGAATATGAGAGTGTTTTGGATTCTATATTGCAATTTGTATGCACCTATTGCGTGTCATGATCCGCATACCCCAAGCTGGAAATAATTGGGATTCTTTTTGGTGATTGTTGTAGTTTGAGGAGTTCATGTATGCACTATGTGTTAATGCTTGTTTATGGTTCTCTATTAAAAGGAGGCCTTAATATCCCTTAGTTTCCTTATGGACCCCGCTGCCACGGGAGGGTAGGACAAAAGATGTCATGCAAGTTCTTATTGTAAGCACGTATGACTATATACGGAGTACATGCCTACATTACATTGATGAATTGGAGCTAGTTATGTGTCTCTCTGGTGTGTAACTGTTACATGATGAATGTTATCCAATATACACACTTATTCCATCACCGATACAAGGCCTGCGCTTTTCATATATTGATTCTTGCTACGTTACTATTGCTACTACTGTTGGTACAATCACTACAAAACTGTTGTTGTTACTGATATCGTTCCTATTACTTTTTTTTTGCTACTAAACTTTTGTTACAGAGAAAATCCCGGGTGTGTTTGAATTGATGACTCAACTGTTAAGACCAATAAATATTCTTTGGCTCCCCTTGTTTCAAATCAATAAATTTGGGTAGAATACTTCCCTCGAAGACTGTTGCGATCCCCTACAGTTGTGGGTTATCAGCCCCCCTCCTGGTATTTCTTCTGCCAATATTTTTTATATATTCTAAAATAACTCCTTAGTTTTTTAGGTCATTTGGAATTATGGAGAATATCCAACTCTGTTGTCACCTCTTGAGGTCCAGAATTCCAATTGTCGGCAATCTCCCTCTTTGTGTGAAACTTGCAAAATAAGAGAGGAAAGACATTAGGATTGCATCATAAAGTGAACTAATGACCCGGAATAAAATAAATGCCAGTAGTAAAAAATGATGCAAAATGGATGTATTAGTAGTCCCCAGGATATGATATATTACTTTACTGACAAGTATTTTCCTGTTCATAAGAAACAAACCGCTTTGCAGGAAATTTACAACTTTGTGCAATCTAAGGAATATCATCTCCATCAGGCTTGGGGGAGGCTTATAAAATTACTTAATGCTTGCCTGATCATCCTCTTAAGAATAATGAAATACTTGATATATTCTATAATAGACTAACCGATGCTTCTACAGATTAGATAGATAGTTGTGTTGTTTGTGTTTTCAGAGAACAAACTGTTGAACAGGCTTAGGAACTATTGAATAACTTATTAAGAAATGTCGATGATTGGACACTTCCTGAACCACCACCCGAAACTACTCTGAAGAAAAGAGGTATTATATTCCTCAGTCCATAAGATATGCAAGAAGCAAAGAAATCTATGAAAGAGAAAGGGATTACATCTGGAGATGTTACAAATTTACCACCCATTGAAGAAATACACGGACTCGATATCCCGTCACAAGTAATAGATATAAATTCTCATTGTAGATTTGATGATGTTGATATTCCCTTTAATAAGCCCCCTAGTCGACGATTGAATGAATTTGATGTTTTATTCTTAAGCATTTTTGTAATAAATACGTAAGTAGTCAACTGGAACATAATGCTATTATAATTGAACGCTTGAGTGATATGATGTTTAGAACTGCAAATGATGTTAAGGGATTATGTAAACATTCATCTGTGGTTCATACTCAATTTGAACAAGTCTCTAAGTTACAAAATGATTTACTTAATGAGATAAACAATAAAATGAATGATCATGATGTTAGACTAATGACTAGTGGAGGTAAAATGACTCAGGATCAAATGATGACATAGAAATAGAACCTGCAATTGATCTTGATAACCCACCTCCTAATAATAATAGGTATGACCAAAAAGACTTTGTTGCTAGAAAACATGGTAAGGAAAGAGAACCTTGGGTTCAAAAACCTATGTCATTTCCTAGTAAAGTGTCACACCCAAGATGCGGTCCTATCCTTATTTCGGCACGAGGGCCTCGACAGGGATAGAAGCGCATCTCGTCGTGTTGCAAGAATGGATATCATTACAATTACATGTAGAGAATAGATGAGTATATGGAATTGGCTTACACTCTCCACAAGCTACATCAGAGTCACATCAATACAATAACATACTCAAACATCATACAGAAGAGCAGGGTCCGACTACGGACGGAATCGAACGATAAAATGACATCCACCCTTGCTATCCCAGGCTGCCGCCTAGAACCCATCCAAGATTGATGAAGAAGAAGAAGAAGAACTCCAAATCAAATCAAGCAACACGCTCACGTCAAATCATCGCATTACCTGTACCTGCAACTGTTGTTGTAGTAATCTGTGAGCCACAGGGACTCAACAATCTCATTTCCAAGGGTATCAAGACTATTAAAGCTTAATAGGTAAGGTATGGCTAAGTGGTGAGGCTGCAGCAAGCGACTAAGCATTTATTTGAGTGACTAACTTACGAGTACAGAAAATAAAGTATGATGGTCTACGCATATCGGACGTGAACTAGAAATGAACACTAACTGATCCTGAACACCTACTTACGTCAATCATAAACCCATCGTCTTCTCTTTCGGATAAGAACTCAAGAGAAGAGACAGTCATGGTTATGCACACATTTGGTGTATTTTATTAGAGTTTACTTCAAGTTTGCTATGACCGGGTGTTAAACAAAGTATCCAAGTTTGCCACATACCCGCGGGCACGGCTTCTCGAAAAGATTTAACCCTGCAGGGGTGCCCCAACTCGTCCATCACAAATTAACCACACGAAGTGAGAATAACCTCAACCACGGATCTCGTGATCTTCCTAGGCAATTCCAAAGGAAATCTGACACCTCGAGATAGCCCGAAGAAGATCAGAGTTCCTCACTCAAGATGTTCGAGAAAGGTAAAACAAATCCAGCAAGGCCACCCGGCGTGTCGACGAACCCGATAGGAGCCGCGTATCTCGTTCTCAAGACACAACCAGATGAGCACAACATACAGTAGCCTGATAGAAATCTCCCGAGTTGCCCCGGTTTGGCCCCGCACACGACTCTAGTTTGGACCAACACTCATGAGGAGTACTGGCCCGGGTTGTTGATTAAGATCCGTGGGTACCGGCGGGTCCCTATGCAATTTATTAGTTATTAGGCAAATGGAGTACCAATGTTGGGCCTTGCCAGACAAGTTTTATTCTAACCCGAAAATCAAGGGGGTCCCCATAACAACCCCGAGCATGTTAGGAGCGGTCAATTATGGAACATAACACCGGTTCACAAGTAACTAGGGGCGGCAAGAGTGGAACAAAACACCGAGCAAAAGGCCAAGCCTTCCACCTTTACCAAGTATATATGTGCATTAAATTAAATAGCAGCAATATTGTGATATAACAAAAGAATGTCGATGTTGACACATGGAAGCAATTGCACCTGCAGCTAGAAACACTCTAAGAAGGGCTGAGCAAGCGGTAGCTTAGCCAGACAATGGTTTGCTGGGATGTGGAGGGGTTAGAGGCTTTTCATGGCAATGTTGGGAGGCTTGTCAAACAAGTGGTAGGTAGCGCGACATAGCGATAGAAAACAAGACATCTAGCATGGCAATGATAGTAATGGTATCCAGGGAAATGTTTCATCTTTCCTAAGATCCCGCTCGGAAGAAGAACGAGTCCATGAAGAAGATGAGCCAACGTAGTCAAACGAATCCTCACACTCCGAATGCTTTCGGAACTCTATCGAGAAGAAGCAATCCGAAACAAACAATCAACACAAGATACACCACAACATATGCATGACACGATGTGCAAACAATATGATGCATGTCCGGTTTAAATATGCAAGGCATGACAATACACATCAAACAACTTCTACACATTAAAGTGAAGCTTGCATATTGACGAAACTTCACGTTCGAATTATTTAGTTCACTCTTGTTAGGTACATGACAATATTAAATGTTGTTAAACATGGCAAGAGGTGAAGCATAAGTAAACTAACTATCTAGGCATTTTAAATGAAGCCGGAAACAACTTATAGTATTTTCGAAACGAGCTCATATGTTAATTTCGAAATTGGTCCAGATCTGAACTAATCATATTTTATATTTGTTAAACAACATAATAAAGTATACCATGCAATTCTACACGTCATTCTAGTCGATTTACATATATGGAACACCTCAAACGGAGCTACGGTCTAAAAGATATGAGCAACGCAAGATGCACATGTCATGAATGCAAATGCATGGGAAATACCATCACAAACATTTCAAAACATGAATTCAGCAAGTTATTATGAAACTACATGAGATTCTAAGCAAGTTTCATATATGGCATGTCCAAAACGGAGCTACGGTTCAACCACAAACACCACAACACGTTTTACTTGAAATCTGCCCAAAACACCAACTTAGCATTTTGCACACATGAAAACAACAAGTTACAATATTCTAAAATGCACAAACTAAGCATGGGGAAGTATTATATAACACACACCTCATTTCATCTTTACATATCATAAGCAAAACATGCATGGAACACATGGTAGAAAGCTCACAAGGTAGCTACTTGAAAACAGTTTCAGACTTGGTGAAAATAGCAGTTTTTATCACGAAGGCATATTGACAGCAGTAAAACTATATGCTACAGGGCATATTATGGTTAACAGCATACTAAAGGACAATATTAACTACAAATAACTCCATAACACCTACCACAAAAGGGTTCTAGATCACTAGTAAATCACATGACAAGACACAAACAAAATATTACAGATTCCAGACTTAGAAATATTTTAGCATCTCGAAACAGCAGAATTTTATAGCATGTTGATAACAAGAATACAACACCTATACATGCATTTCTAAGACAAACAAAATGTCCAGGGGCTAGGACACATATCAAAGGACATATCTCATGTTGAAACTTATTTCAAATCATGCATGAATTAAATCACACGAAAATAACAAAAGGGTATCACAACAAAAATGACATGCTCACAAAATGCTCAAATGATAACACTAATTGCACAGATAATTCCTATGAATTTTTCTACCCCGAAAACATATATAATATGCATAGATTCATGTGGAAATTAAGTCACAATTAATTATGCAAGTTATGGCCTAATCACCTTATAGCAAGTCCGTTATGCCAATAAAATGCAAACATCATGCCAACATTTTTATCATGCATGAAAATGCGATGCCAACAATATGAACATTTTTAATATATGATTTGGATTAAATCCCGATGCACGTTAAATGAATATGTCAATGCAAAATCATGTCAAATATGCAAAATGACAGAAAATGACACGTTAAAATTTTTAAGCATGGATGCAAATGGCATATTGATAATCTACGCGAAAATCTACACATTACACATATTAAAAATATTTTTATACGGTGCACGGTTAATTAGCTATTAACGTTTAAAAAAAAATCTGCAATGGGCCTACCACGAAGAAAAAAAACGGGGCTGGCTGGGCTGCTCACCATGGGCCAACATGGGCCGGCTGGAGCTGGGCCGACTCGGGGCGACAGGCCCATGCGCTGGTGACGCGCGGTCAACGGGGCAGGGGCGCTCCCCTCGATCTCTCGCTCGCTCCCGAGCGAGGCAGGGTGCCGGCGGCGGCAGCTGCGCACGTGACGGGGCTGGGACGGCTCGGGCGGCCTGGGGACGGGGCAGATCGGCGATGAGGCGGTCGGATCCGACGATGCAGGTGGCCGGAGGCGGAGCTTGAGGGGCGGCGGAGAACCTGCAGGTGGGAGAGAGAGGTCATGGGTGAGCTCGGGCAGGAAGAGGGAGGAGAGAATGGAGAAGGGGAGAAAGGAGAGGAGCGGCAGCGGGGCTTCGGCGACCGGCGGCGGCAAGGGGCCGGCCGGGCGCGAGGCTGTGGCGAGCGAGGACTGGCACGGGAGCTACGGGAGGAGCTCGGGCAGCCATGGGAGGAGCGGCAGGAGCTCGGGGATGGGCTGATACGGGCCCGGGCGGGCCCAGATGGGCTTTCGCGGGCCTGGCGGCTGGAGGAGGGAGAAGGAGGGGTTTGGCATAGGGAACGAGGAGGAATAGGGTTTGCTGCCCAATTAGGAAGGGGGAGGGGACTATTAATAGGTTTCGGGGCTAGGGATGACGATCTCTGTCTGTTTTCGGACTGCCGGATGTCGATTCGACGGTCCGAAAGCGGAGGGGGGATTACGATGACTGTGCAGATGGGCTAGGAGGGGAAGAGAAGGAAGTGCGGCCCGTGACATGAAGGTTTTAAAACACCGACAACGTCCGACGATAACCGATGACCACACTGCTACGGATGACCGACAGGGTATCAAACGAACTCAGAACGCGACGAAATTCGACGGGCGGTCTACCTACAATATAACAAAACCGCACGCCAAGTTTCGACCCAATCCAAGAATATTTTTATGCGCCTTAAAACGGTTTTATTTAAATGATGTCGCGGGCACGTGCATGTGTGGTTGGTCTCGACGGGCAACGCAAGAACGGAGAGAACCGGCAACTACGGACGGATGCAAGTTTTCGAAAACGGGTGACGATGCAATGCAGATGATGCGAATGATGTGATGATGAATGCAACAATAAAACAAAACACAGACGAGAACGGAAATAAAAGGGGAATCTTCTGGAATCTTCTGGAGCATCGGTCCCGGCTGTCACATAAAGTTATGAAACATAGTGATGAAGAGGCTTTTAATCGATTTGTGGAATTACTTAGACCTTTGTATCTTCGCACACCCTTGACTGGAATTATGAAAACACCTCGATATGCCAAATACATGAAAGATATTGTCACCAATAAAAGAAAATACCAGAGGCTGAAATCTCTACTATGCTTGGAAATTACTCTTTCGAAGGAAAAGTACCTCATAAACTAGGAGACCCAGGAATACCAACTATACCATGCTCCATCAAAAACAATTATGTTAGAACTTCCTTGTGTGATTTAGGAGCTGGTGTCAGTATTATGCCTTTTTATTTTTGCAGAAGACTTGCTTTGAGTAAGTTGACACCTACTAAAGTTTTTTTGCAAATGGCTGATAAATCAACTTCTATACCTATTGGAACTTGTGAGGGCGTTCGTCATGTAGTTACTAATGTCACTATCCTAACAGACTTTGTTTTTCTTGATATGCCCAAGGACGATAATATGTTGAGTATCCTTGGTAAACCTTTTTTGAATACTGTAGGGGTTGTTATTGATTGAAAAAAAGCAAGGTTACTTTTCATGTCAATGGTAAAGAACATATGGTACATTTTTGAAGATACTTACACTATTGGAATCAGGGAATTTGCCATCAGCCAGTTCTTTGTCGTCTGCTAGCGGACGACAAAGAACGTCTTTGCCGTCCACTATTAGAAAGCAGATGGTAAAGAACTGGCTGATGGCAAATATATAGTTTTTCATCCGCCAATTCTTTGCCGCTGCCAGCAGACGACAAAGGTCTCAAAGGCAGACGACAAAGAGCCCAGCTGGGCCCCACTAGACCCTAAGGCTGGCGGGCTGGATGACGTCCAACCGCTCTTTGCCGTCTACCTTTGGGACCTTTTTCGTCCGCCAGCAGATGAAAAAAAAAATAACCTAACTAACGATCGTTCCTCCTTGCCCCACCACTCTTTGCTAGCGGACAACAAAGAAGCCGCCTCAACACACCATGCGGATCGCTCATGCGGATCGCCGACATGGCAAGATCTACAATGCACATCTCACCTACACACAAGTCCACTCACGCACGCGGCCGTCCACATGCCCCCACGACCCGGCCCCACCACGCACACGCCCCCATGACCCACCCCCACCCACGCACCTATCTCCTCTCTCTCCTTCTCCCCCGAGCTCCCTCTTATCTCCTCCCCGAGCAAACCCATGCCGCCGGCCAGCACTATCCTCTCTCCTGCTCCCTCCTCTCTCCTTCTCCCACGAGCAGCCGCCCCGCCACCGGCCAATGCCTGCCAGCCCGTCCGGCGCCCCCAAGCAGGCATGCGCCGCAGGCCAGCACCCGCCTGCCCTTCCCCGAGCAGCCGGAGTCCGCACCACTTGCCCGTCCATCCGGCGTCGCGTCCCTCGCCTTCCTGTCCATCATGGTCAGCGGCCTCGCCGCGTGCAGCTCTGCCGTCGTCTCTGCGTGAAGATCCGCCACCTCGCCGCGTGCAGCTCCGTCCCCACTATCTTCGGCGGCTTCTCTTCTCTCCGGCATGGACGCCAAACCAAAGCAGGGAACGGACGATCATCGACGATGGCGAGGTGTGACACAGACCTCTCGACACGGGCGGCGAGCAGCTCTGCTCCGGCGAGCTCAGCCACGATCCTATTTGGATCGACTACGGCGGTTGGGCGAGATGCTCTCCTTGGACGTCAGAGGCAATTTGTTTTTTTAGTGGATGCGTGCACAGTGTATTGTTTACAGATTGTGCAGTCCGTGGAATGTGTGAAGCAATTTTTTTAAACATAAAAAAAATTCTTTGGCGTCTGTAGTTTAGTCTGGCGAACGGCAAAGGGCACATTTCGATCGACGGCAAAGAGTGGGGAGGTGGCAGACGGCAAAGCCTCCTGTTAACCACCTAACATGGCTAACGTCTGTTATTTGCCATCCGCTTTCTTAGTCATCTGCCACCGACGGCAAAGAGGTCTTTGCCATCCGCTGTTAGAAATCAGACGGGAAATCAACTGTTTGCCGTAACTTACAGCGGTTACCAAAGACCTTTGCTGTCAGCTTTCTGGTCCTTTGACATCTGCCATGGCAGACGACAAATCAGCTAATTCCTGTAGTGGTAACCAAATGAATAGTATCAACTCCATTGAAAGAATTATGACAATTACTATTGGATGTTTAGAATTCATCCTTCCCGACTCCCAAAAGAAATTATCATGCTCTTATTGTCGGGTAAATGTATATCCCCATTGAGGTAATGTTGTGCGATAAAAAAGTTCTTCGATTTTATGTCATTCAAAAAACAGTTTGTTAATAAGACTTGATCAACCTTGTTAACGGATCCTTTTAGAGGGACATATGATCAATGAATTTAGTTAGCACAACCTTCGCTATTTATAATTTCCTCTATATTATTTTAAAGTTTAATAAAGTAAATGCCATGATTATGTTGTTTTTTGAATTATCTATGCAATAAAAATGTCTTGAAAATAAAAGTCCTCGGCATGTCCTGAAAATTTAGTATGATTTTTTTAGACAATATAAGATTTTTTTCACTGAGCCACACAGGGATGCACTAATGTGCCACAAGCACACACGGCGCGCCAATCGGCCTTGGCGTGCCATGTGAGCTTGTGCGCCCCACAGGGACGCACTCACTCCGTGCACTTCCCCACTACTTTTTCCTACCTCGAGACAAAATCGTTCTTGCTTCCATTCCTGTGTTCTTGCTCATTTTCATGAGGTTTTCGATCTCTTTGCTCGGAGCTCCGTTTCTGAAACTGTTTGGAGGAATTGCTTCTTGATATGTGACTCCTCCAATGTTGTAATTAGTTTTTGTTCTAGCAGATTATATTTTGCATATTTTGCTAATGTTGGTGACCAAGAATATGAGCTTGCATCTTGAATTTACTTGGTTCTAAGTAGTTTTGATGCTTGATATGCCCCCTAGGCACTTATCGGAGTAGTTGCTATCAATTTTATCGAGTTCTATTTACTTCTATTTTTGGGACTAAATTTTTTAAAAATTTATTTAGAAAGAAAATGATTAAGAGGTTCTTGAGAGGTTATTCTAGTCGGGGAGTCGCCAAAACTCTGAAGGAGAAACCCAAATACAACCATCCTCGTGTCATCGAGGTGCGGCCTTGCAAATGGACACACGATGTATTCATGGGAGAAGCGGGTTTTCAACAAGATTTCTATCATTTGGCAGATAATGTCGGTTTCACCCCATTTCTCCAAGATAAGTGTGATCAATATCTCCTACTCACTAATAATTTCATGCAAAAAAATTCATTCCTCTCTAGGGAAGACCCACCTACAATATCATTTCATCTTTATGACATCCCTCATCGAATGAAACTTGATATACTTTTTCAAATATGAAAACTTCCTGATGAGGGTAGTGCACTAGAACCACACACTAGGGACTTTGAGGATTTTGTGTTTGATGTAAATATGGGAGAAACGAGAGGGGTCTCTAAAGCCAGAGTTGCTAGCTTAGATTTTCCCGTCTTGCGTTACTTTTCATTATTTGTCGGGGGTGTTTGACTGGTAGATGGAAGAGTGGAACGCTTAGTTCACCATATCTCGCTATTTTGCGTTTTGCTCTTTATGGTGATGATGTCTACTACGCAACTTTATTCTTGTAGACTCTATTGGGCCTCCAAGCATAGAGTTTTGTAGGACAGTAGCAATTTTCTCTCAAGTGCATGACCTAAGGTTTATCAGTCAGTGGGAGGTGTAGGATGAAGATGGTCTCTCTCAAACAACCCTGCAATCAAATACAAGAAATCTTTTGTGTCCCCAACACACCCAATACAAGTGTAGTATGGATAGTAGATATAGGTTTTTGTAATCTAAAAATATAAAAATAGCAAGGTAACAAGTGTAAAAAAGTGAGCAAAACCTTGTATAAATGATTGGAAACAAGGCATAGGGTTCATACTTTCACTAGTGCAATCTCCCAACAATGCTAACATAGTTGAATCATATGATCATCCCTCAACGTGCAACAAAGAATCACTCCAAAGTTCCAATCTAGCGGAGAACAATAATATGAAATTGGTGTAGGTAGTAGAATCACCTCAAAGTTATTATTTCCGATCAATCTTTTGGGCTATTCCTATAAGTTTCACCAGCAGCTCTAGAGTTCATACTAGAACAACACCGATGGTACATATCAACCAACCCTAATGTCACCTAGATACTCCAATGTCACCTCAAGTATCCATGGGTAAATTATGCGACATGCATCAAACAATTTTAGCTCTGTCATATTCAATCCAACACAAAGAACTTCAAGGAGCACCCCAAGATTTCTATCGGAGAACGTGGTATGCAAACGTGCAATCAACCCCCGTGCATAGATCCACAAGGTCACCGGAATCCGCAATTTGATGCCTCAACATATATCAAGTGAATCAATACAATACCCCAATGGCACTAGGGTATCCCACACAAGACATACATCAAGTGTTCTCAAACCAAAATATTCAATCCAACATAACGAGATCTCAAAGGGAAAGATTCAATTCATCACAACATGATAGCAAGGGACAAACATCATATGATCCAACTATATTAACAAAGCCCGTGATACATCAAGATCGTGCCATCTCAAGAACATGAGAGACAGAGAGAACGAACACTTAGCTACTGGTACATACCCTCAGCCTTGAGGGTGAACTACTCCCTCCTTGTCATGGCGTCCGCTGAGATGATGAAGATGCCCATTGGATGATGATTTCCCTTACCGACAGGGCATTGGAAAGGCTCCAGATGGGTTTTTCCTCTATATAGAGAGTTATGGCGACGGAGAGAAGAGTCTCTCTTTATTTATGGGGTTTATAGGATTTTTCAACATTAGAATCACGCGCAACGGAGCCACGTGGGCCCCACAAGCCATTAGGGCGCAACCTAGGGGGCGCGCCCTGTTGGCTTGTGGTTCACAAATGACTCCCCTCCAGTGGTTCTTCTCTCAAATATTACTTATTTCCTCTAGAAAAAATCATAAAAAGTTTCGGGTGATTCCGAGAACTTTCATTTTCTGCACAAAAACAACACCACAGTAATTCTTTTGAAAACATCGTCAGTCCGGGTTAGTTCTAAATGAATGACATGAAGTGCATCAAAACCATATAGAAGTATTGTAGACATAGGCAAATATGGCATGAATACTTCATAAATTATTGTTACGTTGGAGATGTATCAATGTCACAAACAACCATAGAGTTTGTAGTAAAATAACACCTATCATACATATCAATCAACCCTAATGTCACTTAGATACTCCAATGTCACCTCAAGTATCCGTGGGTTAATTATTCGACATGCATCAAAAAAATTCAGATTCATCATATTCAATCCAACACAAAGAACTTCAAGGAGTACCCCAAGATTTCTATCGGAGAAAGTAGGACAAGAACATGTATCAACCCATATGCATAGATTACTCCATTGTCACCATGGGAATCCGCTAGTTGAGTACCAAAATATATAGGGACAATTGAATTTAGGCCCCTACTTCGGTCACACTCGGCAAGTTTACCCCTAGTTTCCAAAAACACTCGTTCCCGCTCAAACCACTTCGCTTCAATTATGCTTTTGCCCTTTGACCGTTTGACCGTCACTTTGAAAACTTCATAAAATATTCATACTAACTCAGAAAAATTCAAATAAGATATCAAAATATTCACAGATAGATCATCTGTATGTGCATGCCATTTTCATTCATGACAAAAATGTTGGAAAGTCCCTATTTTTGACTTAAACTCAAACTCGGATGGGGACGTTCCATCATTTTTGTTGTGAATGCGAATGGCATGCACATATAGGCCATGTTTCTCTAAATATTTGGATGTCTTATTTTGATTTTTCTGAGTTAGTATGAAATTGTTATGAAGTTTTCAAAGTGATGGTCAAACGGTCAAAGGGCAAAAGCATAAGAGAAGCAAAGTGGTTTGCGCGGAAACGAGTGTTCGAAAACAAGGGGTAATCCTGCTGAGTGTGACCCAACTAAGGGCACCAAATTAATTATCCCAAACATATATCAAGTGAATCAATATAACACCCCAGTGTCACCATGGGTATCCACATGCAAGACATACATCAAGTGATCTCAAATCCAATATTCAATCCGATATAACAAAATCTCAAAGGGAAGTATTCAAATCATCACATCAAGATTGCAAGGGACAAACACCATATGATCCAACTATATTAATGAAGCTCATGACACATCAAGATCGTGACATCTCAGGAACACGAGAGAGAGAGAGAGAGAGACACACACACACACAGTTAGACAGAGACAGAGAGATCATAGCTATTGGTACATACTCTCAGCCCCGAGGGTGAACTACTCCCTCCTCACCATGGACACTGTCGTGGGGAACGAGCACCTATGGGATCCGAGGGACCCCTTTTGGTTCGGCAGGGGAGAGGGATCGCGCAAAGAGCAGGTCTGGAGAACAACACATGGGGATCTTTACCCAGGTTTGGGCCGCAAAGATGCGTAAAACCCTACTCCTGCATGGTTGTATTGTCGGTGTTTTGAGGGCTCTAGCTACAGAAGCGCTATGAGCAGCTGCTACGCGCGTGAGCTAGAAGATTGGTCAAAAGATCCTTCCTGTAACACCATGGGCCTCCTTTTATACAGGGGATCCCAACAGTGGCGTACAGTGCGTACATGGGGTGTACAAAGCTACAATGCTATCATAACTAACATTGACGGAGTAGGACAAGCACATTTAATGCACCATCAGGCATCTCTATCCATCTGTGGGATGGGACAGGAGCCCGTCCCATCGGCACCGCTTAGCCCCCCTCCAGCGTCTCTGCCTCCATACATGTCCAGGCGGATCGACACCTAGCTTATGCGCCGGCGGAGCCTTGCCGAGGCTTCGCCTTGCTGGGGCCTCGTCCTTGCTCATGGGCTGGAGGGTCGTCCCGGCAAGGTCTTGCCATGGGTCTTGAGTCTTCTACGTTTGTACTTGGCAAGTTCCTGCTGGGCCCCGTCGCCAGGGTGGCTACTACTGCCAGTGCATGAGTAAGGGGCACTAGAGAGCCTAAAACTCTAGTGCACCGTCAGGATCCCCCGGGCGTGGGCCACACACGTCACGAGGCATTGTTGGGCTGGGCCCAAACAGTGCATGGGCATGCGTGACAGAGCCTTGTAGTCGTGATCGTTGCACTTACTGCGCTTCCCCGTGATGTCCATTGAATGCAGGACGTGGAATACGTGCGCGGTGCAACCGTCAAATTTTCAATTACTGCGTCAGGTCGTTTCCGCCACATGCGCCACATGCACAGTGGGGAGCCAGCAATGGGCGACGTGACTTAAAGTCCCTGAAAAAAGCAGTAACTTCAGTGCCATGGATTGGAACAATGGGGCGGTTACTGTTCACCCCGTGACCGAGGGCACCGCTATTGGAGGAGGTGGGCGGCGACCCTTCGAGCGACAGAGAGCCAGCCCCCGCGCCTCCCTCTATAAATTGAGGGGCAGCAAGGGCGATGCCCATCCATCTATCCTCCTTTCTCCATAACTTGCCCTTCCACATCTCCCCAACCTTTGAGCGGCGCTCATCCTCAGCCACGAACAGGGGGCGAGGGCGGCCACCGTCCTCAGCTCCAAGGAGGAGCTCTCGTCGGGATCATGCCATCGCTTTAGCCACAAAGGCGGAGGGCATCCTGGGGACGTGTGGTGGGAGAGGCACGAGGGGCCGCGGCCGTCGTGGGGGCCAAGGTCGGGGGAGGTGGAGCGCTGCTTCGCCTCCTCCTCCGACGCCAGGCCTCACCCTCGAGGAGACCCACGCCGAGGGGACGACGCTGGATTTCGTCCTCGAGCTGGCCGGTCCCCTCTAGAGTCATCTGCGCCCCCCGCCTCTTTGCCAGGGCGATGGAAGACGACGAGCCGCCCGTCTTGTGGTTATGGGCGCATGGTTGTTGCAATGGTGTGACACGGGTGGACGTCGAGTACCTGGCAAGCCGCATCATGTTTCTCAGGCGTAGATGGAAGACCTTCGCCCGCGCCCACAACCTCCAGGAAGGGCACGTCCTTCGTTTTAAAATGACGGAGGCCAATATGCTCTCCATTAAGAATTATGGGCGCTCAAGCGTCCGTCTCAGCTGCTGCGAAGAGATCTCGAGCAGTGTCGAAAGCCTGTCCTCGGGCGAAAGTGATGAGGAGGACAACGACGAAGACAACGACGATGAGCCCGGTCTTCGAGCGGCAAATTGGAGCCCGAAGATTCGAGCTCGGACTGACCGCCGGCCGCACCATCACCGCTAGCCTTACGCCTCTCCCCTCCTGGCAGGATGGCCTTGCCGGGGGCCTTAGTCCCAGGCGCTGCCTCATCTTCCAGCTGGATCTTCCGGCAGGCCCATGGACTTCGGCTTCTGGGGTCCATCCCCCTTTTCTCCTGCGCCAACCCTCTCCTCGGTGCAATGCTGGTCTAGGAGGGGCCAGGCTCTTGCCTGCCCATCTGGCAGCCCTGCCCCCTCCACGCAATGCTGATCTAGAGGGGCCAGGCTGGGCTTCTGTCGGGAACCCCTCGCCATCTTTTTCTTCTTGTAGCCCACCTCCCCTTTCCATCTTTTTCTTCTTGTAATCTCCCCTAGGGGAGAAAGTCAAATAAATATGTACTTAGTAGAAAGTGATATCTCATGTAAATTTCACCCTATTTTGAATGGCTGTGTATTATCTTCCTTGTTGGACTGTTTCTTTGTATGAAATTTTCCCTACGCTTTCTCGGAAGAGTCTTCCCAACGTGTGTATCCCTACCGCGAGCGCTTTGAGGAACGGTTCCTTAGAAGCCTGCTGGCAGTGCTACTGCCGACAAGGCGCCTTAGCGTTTTTGGTGCTGCCGCTCAAAGTGTTGGTCGTGCTCGAAACAGAATAAGGGCGCGAGTGTTGTCACTTGAGTCATTGAGCGGACTCGAAACAAAGCAAGGAGCGTGGACACGGTCACTTAAACCGTTGAGTAGTCCCAAAACATAATGAGGGCACGGCCAATCGCGGCAAGGTTCCCTAGTGTGCAACCTTTCCATACAGAGGTCTAAATCGTTCAAGGAGAATAATTTCCACTGCAGGAATTCACTTGGTGTTTTGCAACTTATCTTTTTGTTGCCGTGCTGCTTCCGACAAGATTTTTTTTGAACGCCGCCCGTAGGTATCCATACCACCATTCCCCCCAGCAAAGCTGCACGCGAGGTAACCTTTTGTCCTTTGAGAAAAAGAAAGAAGAGAAAATATCGGTGTGGAACCTTGGCGGTCCGTTAGCTCTTGCCGGGAGTAAGTGTGATGCAATATCTCAGGTACACATGCTCATAAGTAAACATGAGAATCAATCAAGGTTTGGAGAACACTTATCTTTATTCAACTACGCGCAGTGTCTGAGCCTGGCTTTGCACCAAGGATTACATGCTTCAGCGGAAAGACTTGTACAAAAGATGGTTTCCCGGGGGGCCGACAACCGCGTCTTATGAGTAGAACTTGCAAAGATGTTCGATATTCCAGGAGTTGCTCACTAGGATGCCATCGTCGGTCTCTAGGTGGACTGCGCCGGGCCTGGTGACTCGTACTACCCGATAAGGGCCTTCCCACTTCAGCATCAACTTGTTGGAATTCTTGGCGGACTGAACTCGCCGAAGAACAAGGTCTCCTTCCTCAAGACTTCTGGCATTAAGTTTGCGTCTATGATAATGATGCAAAGCTTGCTGGTAGCATGCAGCTCTCACAGCAGCGTGAAGACGGTCTTCCTAAAGGAGTGTTGTGTCCTCTTGCCGCAACTGCTCTTGATCGAATTCTTCATAAGCAAGAACTCGAGGTGACTCGTATATGAGTTTCGTGGGGATAACTGCCTTCACCCCATAGACGAGGGAGAAGGGTGTCTGGCTGGTAGCTCGATTTGGTGTCGTTCTGATTGACCAAAGTGTTGGAAATATGCCCTAGAGGCAATAAATAAAGTTTTTATTATTATATTTTCTTGTTCATGATAATTCTTTATTATCCATGCTATAATTGTATTGATTGGAAACACATTACATGTGTGGATAAATGGACAACACTTTGTCCCTAGTATGCCTCTAGTGAACTAGCTCATTGATCAAGGATGGTCAAGGTTTCCTAGCCATTGACATGTGATGTCATTTGATAACGGGATCACATCATTAGGAGAATGATGGGATGGACAAGACCCAAACTATAAATATAGCATTTAATCGTGTCAGTTTATTGCTACAGTTTTCTGCATGTTAAGTATATGTTCCTACGACCATGAGATCATGCAACTCACAGACACCGGAGGAATGCCTTGTGTGTATCAAACATCACAACATAACTAGGTGACTATAAAGTTACTCTACAGGTATCTCTGAGGGTGTCTGTTGAGTTGGCATGGATCAAGACTGGGATTTGTTACTCCGTGTGACAGAGAGGTATCTCAGGCCCACTCGGTAATACAACATCACAACAAGCCTTGCAAGCAATGTGACTAAGTGTTAGTCATGGGATCTTGTATTATGGAATGAGTAAAGAGACTTGCTAGTAATGAGGTTGAACTAGGTATGGAGATACCGACGATCGAATCTCGGGCAAGTAACATACCAAAGAACAAAGGGAACATCATACGGGATTTACTGAATCCTTGACATAGAGGTTCGACCGATAAAGATCTTCGTAGAATATGTAGGAACCAATATGGGCATCCAGGTCCCGCTATTGGTTACTGACCGTATAGGTGTCTCGGTCATGTCTACATGGTTCTCGAACCCACAGGGTCTGCACACTTAAGATTTGGTGACGTTTCGGTAGTATAGAGTTATGCATGGTGGTGACCGAAGGTTGTTAGGAGTCCCGGATGAGATCCCGGACGTCACGAGGAGCTCCGGAATGGTCCACAGGTAAAGATTGATATATAGGAAGTCCTGTTTTGGTCGCCGGAAAAGTTTCGGGCTCATCGGTAGTGTACCGGAAGTGCCGGTAGTGTACCGGGGGACCATCAGGAGGGGTATTTCGACCCAAGAGGCTACATGGGCTGAGGGAGGGTGAATACCAGCCCTTAATGGGCTGGTGGAAGTGCCACACAAGGCCCTTGCGGCTGGGAAGAAAAGTGCAAAGAGAAAAAGGTGGAAAAAGGCAAAAAAGAGCAAATAAGGAAGGAGTCCTAGTCCTACTAGAATTGGAGGAGGATTCCTCATCTCCTCCCTTCGGCCGAATCCTAGAGGACTTGGACCTTGCGCCAAGTCTCCTCCTCCTATCCTCCTATATAAACTATTGGGTTTTACAGTTTTGGCACAAGATTTTCAGCCACGTGCAACCCTACCCTCTAGTTCGTAGTTTCTCCTCTAGATCGGTTTCAGCTATGCTTAGGCGAAGCCTTGCTGAGATTACTCCACCACCATTGCCGCAGCGCTGTCACGCTTCCGGAGAACTCGTCTGCCTCTCTGCTCCCTCTTGCTGGATCAAGAAGGCGGAGATCATCATCAAGCCGTACGTGTGCTTAACACGGAGGTGCTGTCTGTTTGGTACTTGATCGGGACGGATCGTGATTGGATCGCGGGATGCTCGGCGATTTGGATCGCGAAGACGTTCGACTACATCAACTGGGTTTCTTAACGCTTCCTACTTAGCGATATACAAGGGTACGTAGATCCACTCTCCCCCTCGTAGATTCTCATCACCATGGATAGATCTTGTGTGTGCATAGGAATTTTTTTGTTTCCCATGCAACGTTCCCCAACACAAAGAACCACCGACAACTCATCAATCCAGTGCCTTCCGCACTTGTGCAGCCTGTCGAAAGTTGTCGTCTTGAGGCCTCAGAGCACTTCAGTGTTAGCCCTTTCCGCTTGGTCGTTGCTCCTTGGGTTGGCAACGAAAGCAAAACAGATTCTACTGCCAAGGTCTTGGACATACTGCATGAAGGTGCGACTCGTGAACTGTGTGCCATTGTCAGTGATGATCCTGTTGGGAACACCAAAGCGGTAGACTAGTCCTTTGAAGAACTTGACGGCTGACTGTGCTGTCACCTTTCTCACTGCTTCCAGTTATGGCCACTTTGTGAACTTGTCGATTCCTACGTACAAGTAATCAAAGCCCCCGACAGCACGGGGAAAGGGGCCTAAGATATCGAGCCCCCATACCGAAAATGGCCATGGGAGAGGGATCGTTTGAAGGGCTTGAGCTGGTTAATGTAATTTCTTCGAACGAGACTGGCATGCTTCACACTTGGTTACTAATGACATTGCATCTTGGAGGGCAGTGGGCCAAACGAAGCCTTGTTGAAAGGCCTTTCCGGCAAGGGCTCTTGATCCTATGGGGGAGCCACATATGCCTCCATGTATCTCTGCCAACAGCTCCAGTCCATCTTCCCGGAAAATGCATTTGAGTTTCACACCATTCGGCCTTTTTCTGTACATGACATTGTCCACGAACTGATACATACTAGACCGGAGGGCTACTCTCTCTGTTTCTTCTTGTTCCTCGGGAAGTTCTCATGTTTGAAGGAAACGAATGTTGTGTTGTGCCCACGCTGGAGCCTAGGGCTCGACAACAAGGACTAAAGGCATATCCTTTGTCAAGGAAGCATTTGCCTCAACGGCAAGGGCATGTGGCCCCACCGGAGTTTGCCGCTCCCCGGCAAGCTTGGCGGGAACACGTGCTTCCATGGAAAGAGCCGGGGGGTGCCGGAGCACAGCGCTCACCGACAAGCCTGTGGTTGTCCCTGACAACCTCCTCGTTGGCGGCTTCCGAGAGCTCTGCCAGGAAATACTTGCTGGAACTCAACTTCCTTCTCTTCTCTTGCCCAGTTGATGGTGTTACAGAGTGTTGAGTTAGTCGGTGGACAAAAGTTCCTGGTTCCACAGGCAACTTAAGGGTGGCACACTTTGACAGGCCATCGGCAACGCTATTCTCTACACGTGGAACATGCTCCATTTGTAGGTTGTCAAAACTTTCTTCCAACTTCCTCACTTCGTCTACATAAGCTTGCATTAACGGGCTCTAGTAATCTTTGTTCACTTGCCTGATGACAAGTTGAGAATCACCTCTGAGAATGAGTTTCTTGATCCCAAGGTCTGCCGCGATCCTAAGACCGGCAAGCATCCCCTCATACTCAGCAGTGTTGTTCGTTGATCTCTCCCGAGGAAAGTGCATCTGAACCAAATATCTAAGGTGCTCTCCGATGGGTGCGACACGCAGCACTCCGGCACCGGTGCCTTCAGTGAGAAATCCCCGTCAAAATACATGATCCATTCTTGCTCAGTTTCCTTGCCAGGGAGAGTTGACTCCTTAACTTCTTCATCTGGCGTTGGGGTCCACTCTGCAATGAACTCCACCAAGGCCCTGCTCTGGATGGTCGAAGTGCTTTCAAACTTGAGACCAAAGCTTGATAGTTCCAAAGCCCACTCCACAATCCTACCGGTAGCTTCTGGGTTTTGTAAGATTCGTTGTAGCGGGAAACAAGTGACAAAGGTGATCTCATGTGCTTGGAAGTAATGGCGCAGCTTCCTCGAGGCCATAAGAAGGCAGAAGAGAACTTATGCATGCCAAAATATCTTGACGTAGCCCCCTGCAGCAAGGAGCTGACGAAATAGACTAGTTGCTGCACCATCTTCTTCTTTTGGATTGTCTCGTTCAACTGCACATACCCTTCTTTGCTGGCACCAGACCCTGCCGGGGAACGTCCTGGCTCGTCGCTTGGCGGTCCTGCCGTTGTCGCCGCTTCTTCATCAACCTCTCTTTTAGCCACTAGTGCAACACTTACCACTTGATTCGTTGCTGCTAGATATAGCAGCAACAACTCTTGTGGTTTCGGCGTGACTAGGACTGGCGGAGAGGAGAGGTATTGCTTCAAATCCTGTAGTGCTGCCTATGCTTCCAGGGTCCATTTCATTGGACCTGCCTTCTTCAAGACTTTGAAAAAGGGTAGGGCTCGCTTAGTAGACATTAAGATGAACCTACTCAGAGCAGCAACACATCCGATAAGACGACGCACATCTTTAACACGTCTTGGTGCTTCAATTTGCTCAATTGCTTTGATCTTGTCGGGATTTGCTTCAATTCCACGTTGAGAAATAAAGAAACCGAGAAGCTTTCCGGACGGGACGCCAAACACAAACTTCTCAGGATTGAGCTTCATGTTGATCTTGCGCAGGTTTGCAAATGTTTCTTCTAGGTCTGATGTGAGCGTGGCCTTATCCTTGGTTTTGACCACTATGTCATCCATGTAAGCTTCCATATTTCTATGTAGCTGGGGCTCAAAACCAATCTAGACCGCTCTTGCAAAGGTAGAACCGGCACTTTTGACCCCGAAAGGCATACGCAAAAAGCAATACGTACCACATGGGGTGATAAATGCGGTCTTCTTCTCGTCTTATTTGGCCATGAAAATCTGATGATAGTCTGAATAGGCGTCAAGAAAAGACAATAAGTCGCAGCCGATAGTGGAGTCCACAATCTGGTCGATGCGCGGCAAGGGAAAAGGATCTTTGGGGTAGGCCTTGTTGATATCCATGAAATCAATGCACAGCCTCCACTTCCCATTCGCCTTGCGCACTACGACTCGATTGGCCAACCATGTAGGATGGAGTACTCCTCTGATCAGGCCAGCCGCTTCTAACTTCTTGATTTCTTCGGCAATAAATTTTTGCCGCTGCAAAGCTTGATTCCATACTTTTTGCTTGATGGGCCGCATGTGTGGGCAGACGGCAAGGTGGTGCTCAATCACCTTCCTCGAAACACTGGGGATATCAGATGGTTGCCATGCAAACACATCGACATCGCTCACAGGAAGCCGACGAGCATGCTTTCCTATTTTCGTCAAGGGTTGAACTTATGGTGAAAGTCCCCCCCATGCCATCCTCCTTGGCGGTCACCTTCTTGGTATCTGGTGGAGCTGCTTTGGACTTCTTGCTCTTGCTGGTGGAGCTCTCTATCACATCATCGACGGGAGCGCAACACCCCGAGGGGCGCGCTTGCCGGAATGTGCGCCAGAGGTGTTGCCGGTCTTCTTTCCCTTGGGAGCTTCAGTGGCAGGAGCAAGTACCTTGGCAGCAGGTGCTACAGCTGGCCCCCGGTAGAGTTGATCGGCACAGATGAGCATGCTTTTCTTGTCGGAGTTGATCGTGATGACGCTCATTGGACCAGGCATCTTCAGCAAATTGTAAGCGAAGTGGGTG
This sequence comes from Hordeum marinum, assembly GCA_022496015.1. Lineage (NCBI taxonomy): Eukaryota > Viridiplantae > Streptophyta > Magnoliopsida > Poales > Poaceae > Hordeum > Hordeum marinum. The sequence continues at coordinate 297,899,601 of CM039676.1, forward strand.
GCCGCCATGAACTTCGCCAGCGCTGGGCGACCAAGGATGCCATTGTACGGTAACAAGATCTTTGCGATGTCAAAGACGATCTTCTCCATTCTAAAATTGATATCACTACCAAATGTCACCGGCAGCGTAATCTTGTCCTTCGGCTGAGTCCTCCCCGAATTGACCCCTTGAAAAGCGCCTGTCGGCTCGAGATCTTCATCAGGAATTTGCAGCCTCTGGATGATGTTAGGTGAGATCAGTTTCTGGCTAGCCCCACTATCGACTAGCATCTTCGTCACCTTGAGATTGCAAATTGTTGGCGAAACCAACAACGGCAAGCATCCGACCGTAGTTACACGATCAGGGTGATCCTCAGCGTTGAAGATAATAGGAGTGTTGGACCACTTCAGAGGTCTTTGCGCACTGATAGAGGGCTCCGCCGCGTTTACCTCGCGCACCCACTGTTTAAGTTGGCGGTGATAGGAATGCGATGAAGCGCCCCCTTCGATGTACATCATCACTGTAGCCTTTTGAAACTCATGCTCGCTGGACTCGTCGTCCTTCGCGACATCACCATCATCATCCTCTTGCTTGTCGCGTCCACGAGTGGGCCGGTCCTTTTGTTGCGCGAGCTTGCCGCAGTGACCACCTCGGCCAACGTGCTTCTTGTCGGACCCTTCGGCACCATCTTGTCCTTTCTCCTTGTCTTGCCTCTCATACTCAGACTTTTGCTTCTCGGCAAGCTGCTCAACTTGTCGGCAGTCTTGAAGATCGTGGCCCTTGGTGCGATGGATCTTGTAATACTGCTTGCCAGAGCCTCCCGTCTTGTCGGTAGCCGCCATTGCCTGGCAGGAGATGCACCAGGCAATATCCTTGTCGGGGTCATCAACCTTGCCCTTCTTGGCGGTACCGGTGTTGCCAGATCCCTCGCTGGCAAGCACGGCCTTGCCCTTGCGCTTCTTGTTGTGCCGCCAACCCTTCTTCGCCGAGGCGGTGGAGTCTTCATCTTCAGAGTCGACCCCTGTGCCAGCGTCTTCATCGGGGAGTCTCCTCCCTTCTTCAGCCCGAGCACATTTGTCTGCCAGAGCATAAAGCTCAGCAACATCCCTGACTCTGTTCATCGCCAGCTCTTCCTGCATCCTACGGTTGCACATGTTCTGATGGAACGCACTGATAACAACGACGAGATGGACGTCTGGTATGTTGTGGTGCACGTGGCTGAACCTTTGGATGTACTTGCGTAAAGTCTTGCCCTCCTTCTGAGGGATGATGTGCAAGTCGCTTACTTGACCAGGACCTTGGTGACCTCCAGTGAAGGCGCCCATAAACTCATGGCACGGGTCTTCCCAGGAGGAGATGGATCCCTCCGGTAGGTGCATCAACCATGACCAGACGTTGGGCTTAAGCACCAATGGGAAGTAGTTGGCCAGTATCTTGTCGTCACGAGCCCCGATAGCCTACACCGAAATGGTGTAGATGCTCAAGAACTCTGATGGATGAGTCTTGCCGTCATACTTCTCCGGGACCTCTGGCTTGAATGTGCGGGAATTGGGCCACTGGACTTGCCGCAGCTCACAGGTAATCGCTGGACAACCCACCTCGTAAGGTAGGCTGACAGGATACCCTGGCACAGACTTGTCTAGAGTGGGCCCCGCGTGCCTATCATACTGAAGGCGCGTTTCCCGTTGCCGCTCGATTGTAGTTCGAGCGTCTTCTTTGCTTTGTTCCCGAAGAACTTTATGCTGGTCGCAGCGCGTTCGTGGATCAGACGATGTCGTTGAGTAACCGTCATAGGCATCGGACTATCGACCCGGTGATCGGTGTTGTTGTTACGAAGGAGAGTGCACCGTGGGCGCGCCACCTCTGGGTTTCTCACAGTTGGCGTGGAACGGCTCGGTGAACTAAAGCCTATCTGCGAGGCTGAGGAGGCTCTAAATGGTAGCTCTCCATTCGTCAAGCTTTTTTGCAGCAAGAGGGAAGTTCAGGAGTAGTTGTGCCCGCGCCATCGCTTCTTCCGACGTGGTCGGTAGCGAGTGGTGGGAGGAACATGAGGTGCTCTGACTTCTAACCGTGTTAGAAGGAGCACTGCCGTGGTCCTGCATCGGCACGCCGCTCCCGCTGGCATGTTGGCGAGCATGCTGGTTCTGCGCACCTTGGGAGTGATGTGCAGGAGCTTTTTCGTGGGGACGTCGAGAACTGCGGGTGTCGTGGCGCAGCTCCTCGCGCACGTCCTGAGAAGGCCGCGGAGTAGGCACCAGCGTCGGCACTCTGGGAGATACCGTTCCACCCCCGGAGTTCACCGTACCACCCACAAGCAGTACATCTCCTTCTTGAGACCCGGCGGCGCGGAGGTTCCCGCCGCTGCCCTGGACGCCTCCTCGGCGGGCATCGTCACTTGCTTGGTCTTGATCATCAGATGGCCGCGGGAGTTCTGAACCCCCGCCTCCTCCTCAACCCGCATCCATGACGTCGCCTATTTGTGTAGATACAGGGATAGCAGACATAGATGGGCCAACCACCATCATGCCCTTCTTCTTGGGGGCCATGGCGATGACGAGTACGAAAGAACTAGCGCGCTGACCACCAGAACAGGTTCACACAACCGTCTTCCCCCTACCTGGCATGCCAAAGATGTCGTGAGGAACGAGCACCTATGGGATCCGAGGGACCCCTTTCAGTTCAGCGGGGGAGAGAGATTGCGCAAAGAGCAGGTCTGGAGAACAGCACACGGGGATCTTTACCTAGGTTCGGGCCGGAAAGATGCGTAAAACCCTACTCCTGCATGGTTTTATTGTCGGTGTTTAGAGGGTTCTAGCTACAGGAGCGCTATGAGCAGCTGCTACGCACGTGAGCTAGAAGATTGGTCAAAAGATCCTTCCTGTAACGCCCCGGGCCTCCTTTTATACTCTGAAGGGGATCCCAACAGTGGCGTGGGATGCATACACGGGGTGTATAGAGCTACAGTGCTATCATACCTAACACTGACGGAGTAGGACAGACGCATTTAATGCACCGTCAAGCATCTCTGTCTGTCTATGGGATGGGATAGGAGCCCGTCCCATTGGCACCGCTTAGCCCCCCTCCAGCGTCTCCGCCGCGATGCGTGTCCAGTCGGATCGACACCTGGCTTATGCGCTGGCGGAGCCTTGCCAGGGCCTCATCCTTGCTCGTGGGCTGGAGGGTTGTCCCGACAAGGTCTTGCCGGGGGTCTTGAGTCTTCTGCGTTTTTACTTGGCAAGTTCCTACTGGGCCCCGTCGCCAGGGTGGCTACTATTGCCCGTGCACGAGTAAGGGGCACTAGTGAGCCTAAAACCCTAGTGCACCGACAGATACCGTCGGGATGATCAAGATGGCCTCCGGTGATGAATGCCCCCTCCGGCAGGGTGCCAGAACAGGGCTCTGGATGAGATTTCTTCAGTACAGAGGCTTGCTGCGACGGAGCGGAAGTTCTAGGTTAACTTTCGGCGGTTTCTGGATTTATAGGAATTTTCAACATTGGAATGATGTCAGCCGGAGCCATGTGCCCCCCACGAGATAACATGACATACCATGTTGGCTTGTGGCCCATAGCTGGCCCCCTCCGGTGGTTCTTCGCTCTCATATTTCTCAATTTTTCCTAGAAAACCGTAAAAAAGTTTGCGTGATTCTGAGAACTTTTATTTTCTACAAAAAAAACACCACGGTAATTCTGCTGAAAACAACGCTAGTCCGGGTTAGTTCTAAACAAATTATATAAAGTGCATCAAAACCATATAGAATTATTGTAAACATAGGCAACTATGGCATGAATATTTCATAAATTGTCGATACGTTGGATATGTATCAACATCCCCAAGCTTAATTCCTACTCGTCCTCGAGATGGTAAATGATAAAAGAAGTAATTTATGAAGTTTGAATGCTAGCATAATGAATAGTTTTGATCATTGATAATTTTAGTCACTTTTCTAGCATCATGAACAACAACTTTTTCTCATTAAAATTATCATGATAGAGTAGCAATCAATTCACATGTCATGGTTCAAACAATGCATTCTCTTGAAACTTAACAACATATGTTCTTAGTCATCAAACAATTTCAATGCATCATCAAATCTAAGTAAGAGCTCCAGATACTCAATTATCATATTGTCTAATATAATTGCTAATACTCAAAGCACATTTATAGAAAAAACATCTATCGAACACAGAGAAAGATAGAGGCTTAATGTTTTGCCTCCCAACGTACTTATCATGAAGATAATTGTCAACCATAATGAATCATGATCAAATATATTTGACTAGATATATGTGTCTGGATCTTTCCTCACCACATGGTGCTTGCCAACTAATATATTTAGGTTGGAATAAGAAGTTGACTCAACATGAAAAGTAAATAACATGCAAGTGAATGGATTGTCCCTTCGCAGAGGGAAGTAGGGATTTGCAGAGGTGTGAGAGCTCATTGTTTAAAACAGAGATGCATATATTTTGGGTGGTGTGCCTTTCCTGTCAATGTTACAACAAGGGATTTCAATATCTTCCATGTTAATCACATTATTGGCGGCTCCCACAAAGAATTGAAATTTTACTCCCTCCACCATTCAAACACATTCCATGGCTGGCTGAATCCATGGTTGCCCTCCAAACAATCAACATTCTAGGTGGGAGTTCTTGTTTATTTCATTTCAGTAGTTATGCAGGACTGGGCATCCTTTTTACCAGCCTCGCTCGTGGAATTACAAGTGAATAAACACTCATCATGAGAATAACTCACTTAGCATGGAAGATATTGACTGCCCCAATTGCTTCATGAGCGGTACAGGCACACAAAACAGATGTTTATTTGAAGGTTTTAGAGGTGGCACATGCAAATTTACCTTTTTACACAATATTACTATACAGATTCCTCAGGTTTTCCTATTTTTTCAGAACTTTTGGAATTACATAAGTATGGTGTCTTTACTGATCACTACAGATTGTTCTGTTTTAGACAGATTTTGTTTTTGATTGCATAGTTTGCTTGTTTTGATGATGTTATGGATTGTGTCGGGGGGTATAAGTGAAAGTGCTAGTTATCGGCTGGAGGGGGTGAATAGGCAATTTTTATGAAATCTTCAAAACAGTAAATGTCTTTGAAGTAAGAGGAAACGAATACAGGATTAGATAGGGATAAGAGTCATGCATCTAGGCATGGCATGAAGACATACAAATAGATGAAGCATGGTCATCATACAACTAAAGTGTATCAAAGATAAACTAGAGTAGTACGAAGAAAAATGCTAATTAGATGAATGTATTCAGTGAATGTTTTCAGACTAAAGCGGTCAAGCAAAGGCTTCAGAGTACAGAACAGTATGTGAATGAGAGGAAGATAGAATCAGTAGCTTGACGAAGACTCGGGATTTGTTGGACCAGTTCTAGTTGTTGTGACAATTGTATGTCTGGTTGGGAGGCAGAGATTCAACTTAGAAGACCTCGTCTTCACCTTGTTGCCCTTGAGATGAGGTCACTTAGACCATGCCCAATCACTTAGGTAAGTCTCTAGGGGAGACTTCTGAAACCCGTACAAACTTGGTCACCCGACAGTCCACAATAACTCATGGATGCTCTAGACCCAAATGCCTAACCGTCTGGAAGATCATTGTCCTCAAGTGTAATAAGTCTTCAGTTATCTCAGAATAGGACGACTTTGGTGATGCCCAAACACTTTAGCTCTAGGTGTTAGGGTTTATCCTCGCATGATAGTTCTCTCTCAATGTCTTCGAGGTGGGTTTCTCCAAAACAACAATAGTCATATCACACTCTGAGCACCCACCCACTTATGGTGGAGGGGTGGGCTATTTATAACCAACAACCAACCTGACATGATATGACCAAAATTAACCTGGGTCAATGGCCAACCGACATGTGTTCCAATGGTTGGATTTCAAAGACACACGCGACAACATTACTTGGGATACAAGCAATGCTGAGTCAACCAACTCTAGAAGATATTTCCTCTCATTGTCTTCACTCAAAGACATAGGTGTTTTGGGTTCAGCACCACGTCAGCTTGTGACTTCGATCACATTGACCCCACTTAATAGCATGATGGTTCCTTTGACTCGGGAAAGAAGAAACAAAACTACCAAAAGAATTTGTCTTCGCGTTTCATTATCTTGAAGCGGTTATGTTCGTGCACCACCAATGGCTTCGGCCACCATCAATGTCTTCGGACATTTTTAGGGGTCGTCTTCAATGGTTAAACCGTATCTCTAGGGACTACTATCTGTGTTAGCCTGTGAGCGATCACAAACGCATTAGTCCCTCAACCACATTTGTCTTCAATACTCCAAAACCAACAAGGGGTGTCTCTAGATGCACTTACAATAAGCCATGGAGAATTAATACAATACCTTATGCAATAATAAAATATTAATCAATTTATAATGGTACATAATGTTTATGGTCCGCCTATCCTACTAGTGGATCTCATGAGTTTTTTGTTGAGTTTTTAGCTGAAGTTTTCAAGTTTTAGGTGATATCACAATGGATGAAGGAATAAGGAGCTGCAGAAGCCTAAGCTTGGGGATGACCAAGGCACCCCAAGTCAAATTCTAGGAATACTCAACCGTCTAAGATTGGGGATTCCCCGGAAGGCATCCCCTCTTTCGTCTCAATCCATCGCTATGTCACTTGGAGCTACATTTTTATTCATCACATGATATGAGTTTTGCATGGAGCGTTGTTTGCTTTTGTTTTAGTTTTACATAATCATTGTTTCTTGAAACACCCACTCGAGAGAGACACATGTTCACCATGATCTATTAGAATACTCTTTGTGCTTCACTTGTATCTTTTGAGCTAAGTAGTTGCTCTAGTACTTCACTTATATATTTTAGAGCACGGTGGCGTATAGATTTTATAGAAATAATTGCACTCTCGTTCTTCACTTAAATTTGTCCGAGAGTTAATAAATAGTGACTGTAATTTGCATGGGTTATAAGACTAGTCCAAGGATAATAGGTATTCAATGAGTGCATAATCAAAACCTTCATGTAGCACATAAAAGAGAAATCATGAGTTAATGATATTGATGTGGTAATATGAAAGGGTGTGAGTGCATGCTTGTTGGTTAGTAAAAATATCGATAGTTAAAGGGTGTTAATTTACTGTTCATCTAAATATTGGTTATGGCATGGTGATAATGTGTGAGCATTCTTATTCCTCATTGAAATCCTAGTGTTGTTTAGGTTCGGGGCGCGCGATGGTTAACTCCTCCCAACCTCCTCCCTAGGGGCATGCGAGTAGTACTTTGCTTCTAGAGAGCTAATAAAACCTTGCAATAAGTATGTGAGTTCTTCATGACTAATGTGAATCCATGGATGTACGCACTCTCACCACCTCATATTTGCTGGCCTCTTTGGTACCGTCCATTGCCCATTCTCACCTCAAGGATCGGTGCAACCTTCGCCGGTGCATCCAAACCGCGTGACATGATACGATCTGTTGCACACAAGCCACCTTATATCTTCCTCAAACAACCACCATACCTACCTATCATGGCATTTCCATAGCCATTCCAAGATATATTGTCATGCAATTTCCACCGTTACATCATACGACTACTACACTCATTGTTATATTGCTTTGCATGATCATGTAGCTGACATAGTATTTGTGGCAAAGCCACCGTTCATCATTGTTATACATGTTACACTAGATCATTGAAAATCATGGTACACTATCATAGGTTAGACTCATATTGGTTATTAGTTTTTCACATCGAATTGTAAGTAAATAAAAGTGTGATGATCATCGTTATTAGGGATTTGTCTGGGTGAGGAAAGGATGATGGAGACAATGATTCCCCCACAAGTCGGGATGAGACTCCGGGCCAAAAATAAAATAAAAAATAAAAACGGAAAAGGGGAGAAAAATAAAAAGGAAGAAAATAGAGAGAAAATAAAACAAAAGAGAGAAAAGAGAGAAGGGACAGTGCTACTACCTCTTTTTCCACACTTGTGCTTCAAAGTAGCACCATGTTTTTCATATAGAGAGTCTCATGTTTTGTCACTTCCATATGCTAGTGGAACTTTTTCATTATAGAAATTAGCTTGTATATTCCGATGACGGGCTTCCTCAAATGGCTGTGGTCTTCATGAGCAAGCAAGTTGGATGCACACCCATTTAGCTTAAGTTGAGCTTTCCTACACTTATAGCTCTAGTGCATTCGTTTCATGGCAACCCCTACTCCTCACCTTGATATCTATTCATGGGCATCTCCATAGCCCATTGATATGCCTAGTTGATGCGAGACTTTCTTCTCCACTTTTACCCCTTTGAAACCTACAACCATATTCTATTCCACATATATGCTATATCCATGGTTCACGCTCATGTATTGCGTGAGTAATAAAAAGTTGAAGCCCGTTAAAAAGTACGATCAAATTGCCTGACTTAACACCTTGTTGCTTGACATTTGTATTTATGTGCTGCAGACGGAGTCATGCCATGCTAATATGAGAAAATAAATGGGGGTAAACATTCTTTAAGGATCGTATATTTTGAAACCTAATGATTATGTTACTTATGTGTATGGATATTACAATGTTAATGTTTATTAATTCAACGTTTCTCAATGATCATACTTGCAATGGATTACATGTTGGGTAGCATGTCACATCAAAAAAATTGTTCTTATCATTTACCTACTCGTGGACGAGTAGGAATAAAGCTTGGGGGTGTTGATACGTCTCCAACGTATCTATAGTTTTTGATTGTTCCATGCTATAATATTATCATTCTAGGATAACTTTTGGGCATTTATTTGTTGATTCATATTATTTTTGAGCATTAACCTATTAACCCAATGCCAAGTGCCACTTGTTGTTTTCTGTATGTTTTTGGATTTTCAAGTTTATTGTACCAAACAAAGTCTAATTACCACGGAACTTTTTGATGATTTTTTCTGGACCAAAAAAGACCTGGAAGCTTCTGGTGAAGGCCGGGGGGGGGGGCAGCACAAGGGATCCACAAGCCAACACGACACATCGAGGGGGTGGTCGTGCCTAGTTAGCTTATTGCTGCCCCCTCGTGTCCCGACACCCCTCTTTGTCCTATAAATTACAATATATTCCAAAAAACCTAGGGAGCATCCTTTGCCCGTGTTGGGTACAAGTGTGTGCTTTTTTGTGTGTAGGCGCTGAAGACAGAATTTGTGTGATCCTCCTGTTGTTTAGTAACCTTGGTTCTCACTGAGGAAAATACTTATCTATACTATGATGCATCCTCCCCTCCTCTTCAGGGAAAAACCCAACGTAGATCACAAGTATCAAGCACCCCCTTGTTTAATACTTCGGGTGTTTGCCAGAAGTCGTATCCAAAAGGTTTAGAGAGCTTGAAAGTTCTCAAGGACGACGAAGTAGTAGGGTCTGAGGATTATGTCCTCTTCCGATTGTGTCATATAATTGTTGTCTTTGGGGTCGTCTAAGTCATCGAGCCATACGGTGTCGTTGATCTTACCGGACACAACCTCGTTGGTGTTGCCTTGGTCCACGACATCGACAGGGGTGTCATTGTTGTCGGGAGTTCCGTTTTTATCGTCCCTATTACCAGTCCTAGCTCTACTAGGCCTTTTCCGGCACTTTCCACTTTGTTGGGGCGTGGGAGGATCTTCATCAGCTCGTCCCTTGTCATCTCTAGGGGTGTCTACCATGTATACAACATAGGTGGGAGTTCCCACCCACTTGCCAATCTTGGATTGAGTAGTGCCAGGCCGATCACCGGCATCTTCCTCCATGTAGCATTATCAGATATGTAGTCAAGCGCGTCGGTTAAATACTCAATCGTGGCGACTAGTTGGGTGGTGGGTTGGACCTAAATTTCCCAATTATCGGTTTTACATCTGATTTATTCATGGATCGACATCTTGTCGTCCGAAATCCCAAGGCTCTGGATTTGGTCTAGCATTTCGTCTAAAAGCAAGAGGTCTCTCGGGTTCATTGCCTGGCTATAGGCCGCGCTGACACGAAGCACGTTTGGTGGAGCTGTAAAACCAACGGTAAGGCTTGGATCGTCCTCCATAGGGTCCAGGGCCATTATGGGAGTAATTGGATATGAGCTCTGATAACCCACCAGTATAGGGGATCAATCATAGTACTTTCAAAAAGTAAGTGTCGAACCCAACAAGGAGCAGAAGGAAGTGACAAGCGGTTTTCAGCAATGTATTCTCTGCAAGTGTTGTGAGTAATAATAATAGATAGTTTTGTAGCACGATGGTTTGTAACAAGTAATTAATGAAAATATTAACAAAGGTGCGTCAAGGTAGCCCAATCCTTTTTTGTAGAAAAGGACAGGACTGAAAATACTCTTATAGTAAGCAAGCATTCCTGTGGACACATGGGAATTTCTATATAGTCATATTCATCATGTTGAGTTGATTCACGTTCGTTACTTTGATAATTTAATATATGGGTGGACCGGTGCTAAGGTGCTACTCTTCCTTGAACTAACAACCTACTTATAATTACCCCCTCTCACAAGCATCCGCAACTACGAGGAAGGATTAATATAAATCTAACCATAGCAGTCCCTTGTGAAGCAACGCATAAACTGGGGTTCAAGCTTCTGTGACTCTAGCAACCCATCATCTACTTGTTACTCCACAATGACATCCCTTAGGCCCATAACATGGTGAAGTTTCATGTAGTCTACGTTCACATGACACCACTAAGAGAAGTAACAACATACATATCATCAAAATACCGAACGAATACCAACTTCACAAGATTACTTATAACAAGACTTCTCCCATGTCCTCAGGAACAATAGTAACTACTCACACCTAATCAAGATGGTCAAGATCATAGGTATAATAATAATATTTAAGGATCTGAATATAATTTCTTCCACCAAGTAATCCAACAAGCATCAACTACAAGATGTAATCAACACAACTAGTAACCCACAGGTACCAACCTGAGGTTTTGAGACAAAGATTTAATACAAGAGATGAACTAGGGTTGGAGATGACATGGTGTTGGTGAAGTTGTTTTTGAAGATTGGTCGTCCAAGGAAGGAGGAAGCGTTGGTGATGACGATGGCTTTGATCTCGCCCTCCCGGAGAGGAATTTTCCCGACAGAATCTGACTGTCGGAGTGCAAAAGGGCCTGTGCCCAGGTTTCCGCCACGAGATGGTGGCGCCTCGTCCCGAAAAGTTTCTTATGAGATTTTCTAGGGTAAAACACAACATATAGGATAAGAGAGGCATCTGAGGACCAGCAAGGGCCCCACAAGCCATAAGGGCGAGGCTAAGGGAGGGGCCCATGTTGGCATGTGGCCAGCAGGTGGCCCTCCCCTGGTATATTTTTGTTTCAGAAATTCTTAAAAATTCCAAAAATATTCTCCGTGAAGTTTCAGTTCATTTGGAGTCTGGTGATTTTTCTGCCTTTTTCTCGGTTTTTTGGTCTAGAATTCCAGTTTCCAGTTATTTCCCTCTTCATGATGTACCTTGCATTATTCAAAGAGAAAAAGCATAAGAATTGTGTGATAATGGGGAATAATGGAAAAGAATAACATGAATATTAACAAGAAATCATGATGCAAAATGGAGGTATCAAGCTCAAGGCCGGTTCTGAAGTAGGGTCGGATTTAGGTCCAAGATACAAAGTAATGATTAGGTCCACGTTTGATGATAGATCAGATGCGGGATCCAGGCTCGAAGCTGGTTCAGGGGGTCTAACACAAGATAGACATCCGAGGAAACAGTCATTGGATCCATGCCTTGCGTTGGATCCGTTGTGCAATCTGGTGCAAGGCCCAAACTGGAGATTGATTCACAGGCTAAGGCCACAACATCTAATAAGTTTTCCAGACGGTCTAGGTGCCAACCAGAGAGGCGAGGTAGCTGCAGGAGTCTACAGTGTACTCCATGCTAATGACTTGACCAATTGGTCAGGGGTGAAGCTCTCAACATGGCCGAGGCCATCAGTGGTGCCAACATGAAGGACAACGCTGCCAAATGCAAAAAGCTGGCAGGGGACAAAGATGTCGCCACAAGTGATGTCGTTCTTGATCTGAAGATGAGTCATTGATCTGATTTGACCACATGGAGGGACCTGTATGGGCCACAAATGTCGCTACTAAAACCGGTTGATCTCATGTAGGGGGCAAGATGTGGATTTGGGATTAATGGTAATCGAAGACAAGGGAGACGGTGTTTACCCAGGTCCAGGCCTTCTAGAAGTGGTTAAAACCTATGTCCTACTTGATTGTATTTATGATGGGGTATCGAGTACAGGATGATGAATTACCTCGAGATTGACCGTGTAAGCTCTAAACCCTATAGTACTAGGGAACCTATTGCTCTGTCCTAGGTAAAATAGCATAAGAAAGGTAAACTCCTACATCTTCCCATTGAAGAATACAGATCAACCTATCTCCAACTTGACGGTTGTGCAAATCCTTATAGTCTTCGCCAAGTGGTTGCCTGCGTGCTTTTATTCTGTTGCTCCATCCTTTGATTTTCAACCTTTCCTCCCTATGAGATATCATGTATCTACCTGGGTAACTCATCGGCATTAGCCGTAAGATAACCATATGCAAATCACCTTTGGTAAACATCACGTTAGGCACAGCCACTGGCGGGAGTACCTGTTGAAGAACATAATTAATACTAACATAGTTAGCAAACTAGTTTTTCTTAAAAAGAATGTATGCAAAATATGTACTAGTGACAGAAGAGTAAAAAATCATACAAAGATGTCTGAAGTGATGTTAAAATGGTTCTACTCGTGCACTAGTGGCACGTATCCAGTATAACTGCCGCCAATCATGTAATTGTTCTTAAAATGCTCAACATAATTAATAAATGAGGTCAAATGATTTTATCCAACCAAGTAAGATTGGAGCCATTACTGTAGTAGGTCCGGTCTACTATCTGTCGTGTATTTTTTGGAGAAGAGAAATAAGCTGACAATTAAAAATAAACAATTTTAGTCGAGATGAGTACCAAATATTTTTCAATAAACAATATAAATTACCTAACAAAATTGTTGACAAACTCACATGGAGGTATAACTAGAATCAAGTGATCCACATGCACTCAAATTTTGATATTATTTTCATGTCATAATCATGACCAAGATCGAAGGTTATTTGAATGTCCTCCTGAAACCCGCACGCCTTGCATAATGTTGTCCAAGTGTAACAACCAAAATATGTGTAATCTACAACATTGTTTAGCTTAATATCAAAAGTGAAAAGGTCTATCTTTAGGTGAGCTCTCTTAGTCTCCGTACTTTCCTTATCTTGGGAATGAAACTTATCCAAGACATGGAGTGTTGCATGGCAGGGAATGCACTAGTCGAATTATACAAAAGAAAATTACATGTTAACTAAATCAAAAGGCACACATCATGCTGATACATTTCCAATGTATCGATAATTTATGAAGTATTCATGCAATATTTTCCTATATTTACAATACTTTTATATGGTTTTGATGCACTTTATATGATTTATTTAGAACTCACCCGGACTGACATTGTTTTCAGCGGAATTGCCGTGGAGTTGTTTTTGTGCAGAAAATAAAAGTTCTCGGAATCGCTCGATACTTTTTTATGATTTTTAGGGAAAATAAGAAATAACGGAGCAAAGAACTATGAGTGGAGTAATAGTAGTATATTAAGGTAGGAGTCGGTCTACTTGCTTACGAACGTGATGCCTATATGAAATGATCATTGCCATGAATAAATATTGCATAACTATGTGCTTTTCTATCAGTTGCCTAACAGTAATTTGTTTACCCACATATGCCTTCTACACGAGAGATGCCTCTAGGGAAAACTATGGGCGCCAGCTATATTCACATATATATTTACAATCGCTGATATTACCTTGCTGACTTTTATTTGTTTTATTTTATTTTAAAATTTACAATTATCTATTATCATCTACACTACTCATTTTCTTGCAACTAACAAGTTCAAGGGGATTGACAACCCTCTTTGCCGCATTGGGTGCAAGTGTGTGCTCTTTTGTGTGTAGGCACTGAAGATGGGAGTTGTGTGATCATCCTATTGGCTCAATAAACTTGGTTCTTACTGAGGGAAATACTTATCTATACTTTGTTGCATCATCCCCTCCTCTTTAGGGAAAAACCCGATGCACATCAGAAGTAGCAGGAAGGATTTTTGGCACAGTTGTCGGGGAGTATCATCAACTTACTATCAAGTACCTTTGCACAAATTATCATCCACTTGTTATACTTTTTATTTGCTGTCACATTTTTCTTGTTATAAAAATCAAAAATACAAAAGTATTTGTCTTTACTAGTTACTTGTTGCTATGCCTAGTTCTTCATTTGTTCCCTTTACTCTCGATAATGAGGTGCTTAATTTTAAACAAAGGGGAGGACAAATTTTAAAAGATGCTTGGTATGGAATTTGCAATGCTCGAAATAAATCATCTACTAAGCAATCCCCCAACATCTTGCTTTGTGATTTCTATGTTGGTATTACTACTTGTTATAGATTTGTACTTGATACTATTACGGGTGGTAATTTCTTAATGAGTCACACTTCGGATGCTTTTAAAGCCATGGAAATTTTAGTTGGGTCACCACATATTGTCATTAATGAAACTATTTTGACATTGGAACATGTTATGCAAAGGCTTGATGTCATTGAAAATAAAATGGCCACTAAGGAACAAATTGAGGAGTTGGATAAACATATTCATAATCATATCACTTAATTTGGATCAAAGGTAGGAATTAACTTGAAAACATTGAAGGAGAAATATACAGCTATTAATGAGCGGGTAGATCAAGGCTTGTGTAGAATTGATAAAATGGAGGAGGTTATTGATAAAGTGGGTTCCGCTTTCACTCCCTCCAAAACTAATTCTAGTACCTCTCAAAAGAAAATGGCAAAGGTTGTTGGGGAACATTGCATGGGAAACAAAAAAATTCCTACGCACACGCAGATCTATCCATGGTGATGAGCATCTACGAGAGGGAGAGTGGATCTACATACCCTTGTAGATCGCTAAGCGGGAAGCGTTAAGAAACGCGGTTGGTGTAGTCGAACGTCTTCATGATCCAAATCGATGTGCGTCCCACGATCCAATCACGATCCGTCCCACGAACTTGATCACGATCTGTCCCACAAACTTGATCACGATCCGTCCCACGAACTTGATCACGATCCGTCCCCCGAACTTGATCACGATCCGTCCCACGAACTTGATCACGATCCTTCCGATCTAGCACCGAACGGACGGCACCTCCGCATTTAGCACACGTACAGCTTGATGACGATCTCCACCGTCTTGATCCAGCAAGAAGGAGTGGAAAGGAAGAAGAGTTCTCCAGCAGCGTGACGGCGCTCCGGCGATGGTGGTGGAGAAATTCTGGCAGGGCTTCACCTAAGCACTGCAGAAATCCGATCTAGAGGAGAAACTATGCACTGGAGGAACGGGTAGCACGTGACTGAAAAACTAGTGCAAAAACACTAAAACCTCCAGTATATATAAGAGGAGAGGAGGAGAGGACTTCGCACAAGGGCCAAGGCCTCCTTGCTTCGGCCGAAGGAGAGAGGGAGAGGTGGAGTCCACCTCCAATCCTAGTAGGACTAGGATTCACCCTATTTTGCATTTTTTCCACTTTTTCTCTGAGGCCTTTTTCCTCCAGCCGCATGGGCCTCTTGTGGATGTTCCACCAGCCCACTAAGGGCTGGTTTACACCCTCCTACAGCCCATGTAGCCTCTTAGGTCGAAATACCCCTCCGGGTGGCCTCTGGGTACACTACCGGCACTCCCGGTACACTACCGATGAGCCCGAAACTTTTTCGGCGACCAAAACAGGACTTCCTATATATGAATCTTTACCTCCGGACCATTCCGGAGCTCCTCGTGATGTCCGAGATATCATCCGGGACTCCGAACAAACTTCGTTCACCACCATACATAACTCTATACTACCGAAACGTCACCAAACCTTAAGTGTGCAGACCCTGCGGGTTCGAGAACTATGTAGACATGACCGAGACACCTCTACGGTCAATAACCAATGGCGGGACCTGGATGTCCACATTGGTTCCTACATATTATATGAAGATCTTTATTGGTCGAACCTCTATGTCAAGAATTTAGTTAATCCCATATGATGTTCCCTTTGTTCTTCGGTATGTTACTTGCCCGAGATTCGATCGTCGGTATGTCCATACCTAGTTCAACCTCATTACTGGCAAGTCTCTTTACTCGTTCCATAATACAAGATCACGTAACTAACACTTAGTCACATTGCTTGCAAGGCTTATTGTGATGTTGTATTACCGAGTGGGCCCTGAGATACCTCTCCGTCACACGGAGTAACAAATCCCAGTATTGATCCATGCCAACTGAACAGACACCCTCGGAGACACCTGTAGAGCACCTTTATAGTCACCCAGTTACGTTGCGACGTTTGATACACACAAGGCACTCCTCCGATGTCCGTGAGTTGCATGATCTCATGGTCATAGGAACATATACTTGACATGCAGAAAACAGTAGCAATAAACTGACACGATCATAAGCAACGTTTGTAGTTTGGGTATTGTCCATCACATCATTCTCCTAATGATGTGATCCCGTTATCAAATGACATCTCATGTCCATAGCTAGGAAACCTTAACCATCTTTCGATCAATGAGCTAGTTCACTAGAGGCATACTAGGGACATTGTGTTTGTCTATGTATCCACACATGTATCCATGTTTCCAATTAATACAATTCTAGCATGGATAATAAACAATTATCATGAACAAGGAAATATAATAATAAACACTTTATTTATTGCCTCTAGGGCATATTTCCAATAGTCTCCCACTTACACTAGAGTGAGTAATCTAGCTCACATCACTATGTGATTTACATCGTAATGAATCGAACACCCATGCAGTTCTGGTGTTGATCATGTTTAGCTCTTGGAAGAGGTTTAGTCAACGGGTCTGCAACATTCAGATCCATGTGCACTTTGAAAATATTTATGTCGTTCTCCTCGATGTAATATCGGATGGAGTTGAAGCGTCGCTTTATATGTCTGGTCCTCTTGTGAAACCTTGGTTCCTTGGCTAGAGCAATGGGACCAGTGTTGTCACAGAACAGACTCATTGGATTCAGTGCACTAGGAACTACTCCAAGATATGTCATGAACTGCTTCATCCAGACACCTTCCTTCGCCGCCTCCGAGGCTCCGATGTATTCCGCTTCGCACATAGAATCAACTACCACGCTTTGCTTGGAACTGCACGAGCTTACCGCTCCCCCGTTAAGAATAAATACGTATCCGGTTTGCGACTTAGAGTCATCCGGCTCAATGTCAAAGCTTGCATCGACGTAACCCTTTACGACGAGCTCTTCATCACCTCCATAAACGAGAAACATTTCCTTAGTCCTTTCCAGGTACTTAAGGATATTCTTCACCGCTTGCTAGTGCTCCATTCCAGGATCACTTTGAAACCTTCCGGCCGTACTTATGGCAAGGCCGACATCGGGTCTTGTGCATAGCATTGCATACATGATAGAGCCTATGGCTGAAGCATAGGGGATGACACTCATCTTTTCTCTATCTTCTGCAGTTACTGAGAATTGAGTCTTACTCAACTTCACACCTTGTAACACAGGCAAGAACCCCTTCTTGGAATGATCCATTTTGAACTTCTTCAAAACTTTATCAAGGTATGTGCACTGTGAAAGTGCTATTAAGAGTCTCGATCTATCTCTATAGATCTTAATGCCTAATATGAAAGCAGCTTCTCCTAGGTCCTTCATTGAAAAACTCTTGTTCAAATATTCCTTCACGCTTTCCAGCATTTCTATATTGTTTCCAATCAGCAATATGTCATCCACATATAATACTAGAAACGCTATAGAGCTCCCACTCACTTTCTTGTAAATACAAGCTTCTCCGTAAACTTGAATAAACTCAAACGCTTTGATCACCTCATCAAAGTGCTTATTCCAACTCCGAGATGCTTGCACCAGTCCATAAATGGATCGCTGGAGTTTGCAAACTTTGCCAGCATTCTCTGGATCGACAAAACCTTCGGGTTGCATCATATACAACTCTTCCTCAAGGAAACCATTGAGGAACGCTGTTTTGACATCCATCTGCCAAATTTCATAGTCGAAATAAGCAGCTATTGCTAACATGATTCTGAGAGACTTAAGCATCGCCACGGGTGAGAAAGTCTCATTGTAGTCAACTCCTTGAACTTGTGAAAAACCCTTTGCCACAAGTAGAGCTTTATAGACGGTGACATTACCGTCCGCGTCTGTCTTCTTCTTAAAGATCCATTTGTTCTTAATGGCCGTTCGCCCTTCAGGTAATACTTCCAAAGTCCATACTTTGTTTTCATACATGGATCCCATCTCGGATTTCATGGCCTCTAACCATTTCTCAGAATCCGGGCCCATCACTGCTCCTCCATAGCTCATAGGTTCATTGTTGTCCAACAACATGACCTCCAAGACAGGGTTGCCGTACCACTCAGGGGTAGTACGCGGCCTTGTCGTCCTATGAGGTTCAATAGAAGCTTGATCCGAAGCTTCATGATCATCATCACTAACTTGCTCTTCTACCGTCGTAGGTTCCACAGAAATGTCTTTCTGCACTGTGCTACTTTCTGGTTGAAGTAAAGGTTCAATAACCTCATCAAGCTCTATTTTCCTCCCACTCAATTCTTTCGAGAGAAACTCTTTCTCAAGAAATGTTCCGTTCTTAGCAACAAACACTTTGCCTTCGGATCTGAGATAGAAGGTATACCTGACTGTCTCTTTCGGGTATCCTATGAAGACGCATTTCTCCGCTTTGGGTTCCAGCTTTTCAGGCTGAAGCTTTTTGACATAAGCATCACATCCCCAAACTTTAAGAAACGACAACTTTGGCTTCTTGCCAAACCACAGTTCATATGGTGTCGTCTCAACGGATTTTGATGGTGCCCTATTTAAAGTAAATGCAGTTGTCTCTAATGTATAACCCCAAAACGATAGTGGCAAATCAGCAAGAGACATCATAGAACGCACCATATCTAATAAGGTTCGATTACGACGTTCGGACACACCATTACGCTGTGGTGTTCCGGGCGGTGTCAATTGTGAAACAATTCCACACTGTCTTAAGTGACTGCCAAACTCATAACTCAGATATTCACCTCCTCGATTAGATCGCAGGAACTTAATCTTCTTGTTACGATGATTCTCAACTTCACTCTGAAATTGCTTGAACTTTTCAAACGTTTCAGACTTGTGTTTCATTAAGTAAATATATCCATATCTACTTAAGTCATCAGTGAAGGTGAGAAAATAACGATATCCACCACGTGCTGTAACATTCATTGGCGCACACATCAGTATGTATGATTTCCAATAAGTCACTCGCCCGTTCCATTGTTCCGGAGATCGGCATTTTAGTCATCTTGCCCATGAGGCATGGTTCACATGTGTCAAGTGATTCAAAATCAAGTGACTCCCAAAGTCCATCAGCATGGAGCTTCCTCATGCGTTTTACACCAATATGACCTAAACGACAGTGCCACAAGAAAGTGGTACTATCATTATCAACTCTACATCTTTTGGCATCAATGTTATGAACATGTGTGTCATCACTATCAAGATTCAATATGAATAAACCCCTAACATTGGGTGCATGACCATAAAAGATATTACTCATATAAATAGAACAACATTTATTCTCTCATTTAAATGAGTAACCGTCTCGCAATAAACAAGATCCAAATATAATGTTCATGCTTAACACAGGCACTAAATAACAATTATTCAGGTTCATCACTAATCCCGATGGTAATCGAAGAGAGAGCGTGCCGACGGCGATCACATCAACCTTGGAACCATTTCCCACGTGCATCGTCACTTCGTCCTTTGCCAGCCTTCGCTTATTCCGTAGTTCCTGTTTTGAGTTGCAAATGTGAGCAACTGAACTAGTATCAAATAACCAGGCACTACTACGAGAGCTAGTAAGGTACACATCAATAACATGTATATCATATATACCTTGTTTGTCGTTGGCCACCTTCTTGTCAGCCAGGTACTTGGGGCAGTTCCGCTTCCAGTGACCAGTTCCCTTGCAATGAAAGCACTTAGTTTCTGGCTTGGGACCATGCTTGGGCTTCTTTACAAGAGTAGCAACTGCTTTGCCATCCTTCTTGGTTTTACCCTTCTTGCCCTTGCCCTTGACTTTGCCATTTTTCTTGAAACTAGTGGTTTTATTCACCATCAACACTTGATGTTCTTTCTGGATTTCAGACTCAGCGAATTTTAGCATCGCAAACTGCTCGGCGACTGACTTGTTCATCCCGTGCATGTTATAGTTCATCACAAAGCTCTTGTAACTAGGTGGCAGTAATTGAAGAACTCTGTCAGTGATCGCCTCTGGCGGAAGGGCAATTCCCAACTCCGCTAGACGAATTGAATACCTAGACATTCTGAGTATATGTTCACGGAAAGACCCGTTCTCCTCCATCTTGTAAGCATAGAACTTATTGAAGGTTTCATACCTCTCGATCCGTGCCTTCTTCTGAAAGATAAACTTCAACTCCTGGAACATCTCATATGCTCCATGACGTTCAAAACGTCTTTGAAGTCCTGGTTCTAAGCCATACAATATTGCACACTGGATTGTTGAGTAATCTCCAGTACGTGCCTCCCAAACGTTCTTAACGTCTTCGGAGGTCATGTCTTCTGGTTGGTCACCAAGCGGTGCATCAAGGACATATGATTTTTGGGAAGCCGTGAGGATAATCCTCAGATTACGGGCCCAGTCAACAAAGTTACTTCCATCATCTTTCAACTTAGCTTTCTCTAGGAACGCATTAAAATTCAGGGGTGCTACTGCGCGAGCCATTGATCTACAACATAAATATGCAAAGTTTACTTAGACTATTGTTCAAGATAATGAGTTTAGTTAATCAAATTACTAAAGCTCCCACTCAAATTGACTTCCCTCAGGTCATCTGAGTGTCACATGATCCAAATCCACCAACTCAAGTCCGATCATCACGTGAGTTGAGGTGGCTTCAATGGTGAACATCATTATGTTGATCATATCTACTATATGACTCATGTTCGACCTTTCGGTCTCTTGTGTTCCGAGGCCATGTCTGTAAATGCTAGGCTCGTCAAGTTTAACCCGAGTGTTCTGCTCGTGCAACACTGGCTTGCACCCGTTGTATGTGAACGTAGAGTATCACACCCGATCAGCACGTGGTGTCTCAACACGACAAACTTTCACAACGGTGCACACTCGGGGAGAACACAATTTATCTTGAAATTTAAGTGAGGGATCACCTTATAATGCTACCGTCGTACTAAGAAAAACAAGGTGCATAAAAGGATTAACATCACATGCAATTCATAAGTGACATGATATGGCCATGAACTTGTGCTTTAGATCTCCATCTTGAAAGCACCAACATGATGTCCATCGTCACCAGAACGACACCATGATCTCCATCATCTTGATCTCCATCAACGTGTCGCCATCGGGGTTGTCACGCCATGCATGCTTCTACTACTATTGCTACCGTTTAGCGACAAAGTAAAGCATTACATAGCGCTTAATGATTGACACGCATGTCATACAATAATTAAAGACAACCCTATGGCTCCTGCCGGTTGTCGTACTCATCGACATGCAAGTCGTGAAATTCTATACATCCCATGATCATCTCATACATCACATATATCACATCACAACATACCCTGGAAAAACAAGTTAGATGTCCTCTAATTGTTGTTGCATGTTTTACGTGGCTGCTACGGGTTTCTAGCAAGAACGATTCTCACCTACGCATAAACCACAACGGTGATACATAATTTGCTTTTCAACCTTCTCTAGGACCGCCTTTGTCGAATCCGATCCAACTAAAGTGAGAGAAACTGTCACCCGCAAGCCATCTAGGCAACAAGTTGCATCGAGGGAACCGGTATCTCGTAAGCGTACGAGTAATGTTGGTCCGGGCCGCTTCATCTCACAATACCGCTGAACCAAAATACGAACAAGGGAGGAAGCAATCTAAGCATCAATGCCCACAAACCTTTTGTGTTGTACTCGAGATCTCATCAACACATAGACCTAGCTCATGATGCCACTGTTGGGGAACGTTGCATGGGAAACAAAAAAATTCCTATGCACACGTAGATCTATCCATGGTGATGAGCATCTATGAGAGGTAGAGTGGATCTACATACCCTTGTAGATCGCTAAGCGGGAAACGTTAAGAAACGCGGTTGGTGTAGTCGAACGTCTTCGCGATCCAAATCGTTGTGCGTCCCGCGATCCAATCACGATCCGTCCCACGAACTTGATCACGATCCGTCCCACTAACTTGATCACGATCTGTCCCACAAACTTGATCACGATCCGTCCCACGAACTTGATCACGATCCGTCCCCCGAACTTGATCACGATCCGTCCCACGAACTTGATCATGATCCTTCCGATCTAGCACCGAACGGACGGCACCTCCGCGTTCAGCACACGTACAGCTTGATGACGATCTCCACCGTCTTGATCCAGCAACAAGGGATGGAGAGGAAGAAGAGTTCTCTGGCAGCATGACGACGCTCCGGTAATGGTGGTGGAGCAATTCCGGCAGGGCTTCGCCTAAGCACTGCAGAAATCCGATCTAGAGGAGAAACTATGCACTGGAGCAACGGGTAGCACATGGCTGAAAAACTAGTGCAAAAACCCTAAAACCTCCAGTATATATAAGAGGAGAGGCCTTGGCACATGGGCCAAGGCCTCCTTGCTTCGGCCGAAGGATAGAGGGAGAGGTGGAGTCCACCTCCAATCCTAGTAGGACTAGGATTCACCCTATTTTGCCTTTTTTCCACTTTTTCTCTTAGGCCTTTTTCCTCCAGTCGCATGGGCCTCTTGTGGATGTTCCACCAGCCCACTAAGGGCTGGTTTACACCCTCCTACAGCCCATGTAGTGTAACATCCCAAATTTTGGAATGTTATAATAAATATTAGAATGAGTGTTTGTTTGCTTGAGTGATTAAATTGAGTGAAATTTGAAACTTTTTGAAAACTTTTGAATGAGAGGGAATAAAATGACTTTCCCTTTGTGTTTGATTTCAAATTCAATTCCAATTCAAATCAGTGAGAGAAGATAACATGACTTCTTCATCAACAAGGAATTTGAAAAGTGGATTTGAAAATCTCTAAATTATTCTTTTTGGAATTCATTTCATATTTGGTTCCATTTTAAATTTTGAAAGAATTCAAATACCCTTGACAAGATTTTGAGAGGAGTAACATGACACTCCACAACAGGGTTATTTTTGTGAAGTATTTGAACCATAAAACCCAGGGGGTTATTTGAAAATTTATTGCAAACGAATTAAAATCAAATTAGGCATTTTCTGAAAATAATTTTTTAAAAGTATTTATTTTGGGCATGGAAAAATGTTCATTAAATAGCATTTATTCCCCTGGTAAATTTGATATATATATCTTCAATTTTCGGAAGTGTTTTGAATGCCATAAATGAGTTTTCATTTCACTGGTAATTAGAACAGGAAAGGAATTAACGTTTTAATTAAAACTGGTCAGCCCACCTGCCTTAACTCCACCCCGAAATCGCTCCGAATCGCCACCGTCGTGCGCCCGCACTTTTCTCTCTCACTGACACGTGGATCCCAACGACCGTTCGCAAGATCCCCGCGCTCATCTTCCTCCCCGTGCTCACCACCTCGCCGGAGATCCCTCCCGCACCGGATCTCACTCCCCTTGCCGTTTCCCGAGTGACCACCGCACCTATTAGAACCCCTGATCCCTCCACGCCCCGTTCCACCCCCGAAGCCCCTGCCCTCGCCCGAAAACCCCACCGCACCACCTCGTCGGAGTTCGGCTAACAGCCGAAGCCCTCCGAGCACGTGGATGTCGCCTCCGTCGTCCCCAGCCCCAACCGACGCCACCAATCGTCGCCGGAGCTTCACCGCCGTCGCCTGGACCTTTCAGACACCGCCCTCGACCACCACACCACCGTCTTCGATCACCTCCGACGTTCGGCCGCCGTCGACATCGCCGGAGCCCCGACCTCCTCCTTTGTAAGCCACCCCCTCCCATAGCTATCGGATCTAGGGTTAACGGATCAGATTAGAAGTTTTAAAACAGCGAACCGTTATCCTTTACGCTTCGGTCGTCTGCCCGCAATCACCCGCCCGCACACGCTTTCAACCAATAGGAAGCCGCCACGTCACCCCTATCCGTTAGCTAAGATTTTTCTTTTTCTGTTTCTGCTTTAGAAAACAGAATGATTCCTGTTTTTATTTTTGTTATATCTTTTAAAATATTTAGCGTTTTTGATTGATTCGTTTTGCATCATGTCTCAAATTTTATCTAGTTTCTGTAGTTATAATGTTTGACCATATTTGAATATTTTAAATTTGAAATCAAATGGATTTGATTCAAATCTTATTTTCTGAATATCTTGAGTTTAAAAATATATTTTAAGTTGATTATTTTTGCTACTTGTCACTAGTAACGTTATTTAACGGTAGGTATAATTTGAGAATTTTTAGAATATTTTAAAATTAGTATTTTTAACCAAAACAGATTCTGTTTTAGTTCTTTTAGGTTTTATTTCTATTTCTTTTCTTTTAATTTCTTTTAATTTGTTTTTCTTTTATATTAGTTGAAAAGTTTTACTTTGTTTTCTTTTAGTTAGCACTAATATTTGAACCAAGTTTATTTCTATGTTATTTATTAGTCCTCTTGCATGGAATCAATTCTAGTTCAATTATAACTAGCAATTGATTTCCATTGCTAGTTTGATTTGCTATTTGAAATTACCTTTGATAAAATTGTTTTATAAAATATACTTTCTGTTAACTTAGTTGTTAAATATTTTGTTTTCTGTTATTTTAATATTTTATTGTTTTACTTGTTGTTAAGTTTATTAGATAGAAAACTTGTGGTGTTTAGTGTGTTGTTTTCATAATTCCTAATTGTTCTTTAAAAGTAATTCGTTTGCTAGTACAATATTTACTAAAATATTTTTGTTATATTTTACTTTGTTAGTGTTTTGTTGCCTTTTGAAAATAAAATTATTTGTAGGGGAAAACCACTTTTGGTTGATTTGATGAAGTTTTGTTGATTTTAACTTTTGTCTTAAGTATTTCCTTGATCACAACCCATTTGTGTTTGGTTTTGTATTACTTTTTGATTGTTAGTATTGATTGCTAGTATGATTGCTTATATGAATGCAATGTTTGGTTGTATAGATTTTTATCAGAGACTGACGAATAGTCTATCAAGTTATTTCTGAGAGCGGTATTATTCTTCATCAACAGTACAGGCAAGTTCACTTTGACCATCTATTTCATACCTATGTTTTATTGCATGTAGTGATATCCTTCAACAAATCCCTCCAGTAGTGTTATTGAAAATTCTTGTAGTCAAGTAGAATGCATGAGGTAGGAACCCACCACTTGTTACTAAAGCCCTGGGAATGTTAGTTATTTTAATGCTATGCTAAAATAAACGGGGTCTGGTATGAGTGTTTGTGAGTGGTGTGAGAAGGAGGACTCTACATCAAGACGACAACTTCAAGAAGGCATCTTCAAGTCCTGCATCTTCAAGACCTCAAGACTTCGAGACTCGAGAAACAAGTTTTCAATACACACTACTGGGTGAAGGATGCTTGATTGGGCATCCCTGGAGTAACCAATGGATGGCCGGGATGCATGGAGAAGCGCCATGACATCTTGCGGAAAGCTTCACCCAGACTCAAAGAGACGGATGAATACTTCATGCCTGCAAGCTTACCTATGTAGCCACAAGTCATTATGGGCTCTGGCTTGGTTGATCTTTGTTGTGACTCTGGATGGGCAGTGCTACGAGATGTAGTCAACGTTAGGATTGGATGGGCACTGACAGTAGTCAAGGAAACACTCTGAAAGACCATGTTTCGTTCGTCCTGTTCTCAAACACCATGCAGTGCGAGGACTTACAAGGAGGGAACGAATCTTGTGGGTAAAGTACACAACACTCTGCAGAGTTAAACCTAATCGATTAGCCGTGTCCCCGGTTACAGACAATTTGAGCCTCTGGAGTTGGATCTATCTCCGAACTCTCGACACTGGACTGATAATTAATTGTGGGCAACTTATGATACTTGTGAGCCTTAAGACATCGGTTGGCGGAACCATGTCATGTTAGGTAACACTATAGTGAAAACTCCTGATATTCCTTTGTTGTAGGAAAAGTAAATAAAATCAGCTTTATGCAAAAACTCAGACATAGAGCCACAAAGCCTTACTGCATAGAGAATAGTTTGTATCTTCTGTTCTACTATGGTGATCTTGCCGGTACATTCAATGTACTGACCTACACGGCTGCAACGTCTCATGTTGCAGATACTCTTCTTTGATGAGTAAGAGTATGATTCAGGGTTATGGTCTACACTCAACCTGCCGTTGGTGTTTATTGGGACTCCACTCCCGTTGACTGTTTCCGCTGAGATTTTAAGGTATATATCAGTTTTACGTTAATTACATGTGATTCCACTTTGATATATACATTGATGTACTGTGTGCGCCAGCATACTGACACAGGGATGGCACAAAACACATAGAGGCTTGACTCGTTTTGAGTCGGGTCGCTACAGAATTGGTATCAGAGCACATGTTGACTGTAGGACGTGACCCTAGAAACTAGAAAGCCCTTAGGAAATGATTTCTCAAAAAACTTTGTTTTCAAAAGACCCTTTACTTCTCATCTTATTTGAGCTTTATCAAATGATCTCTCTTACCTCAAATAGTTAGAAAATACCCTTGTCCCTTTGACCACTATGGAGAGAGCTACAAAAGATTGAAGACTATAAGGACATGAAGAAATTGAAGACCATGAAGAGTTTCAAAGATTTTATGCCCCCTAGAAGAACAAACCCTTTGCATACTCACGTTAGATAGGATGATTTGTGAGCTGTCATTTGTGTGTATTTTTTCGACAGCCACAAAAAAATTCTATTTTTAAAACCATTGTTTGTATTGTGTGTATCCCCTCCTTTGTATCTCTCTCTCTTACCCATCTCATCCCCAAAACTTTGAACTCCATAGATGATGAATGAATCTAGACTCGTGTATTCTGGATCGATGACTCGTTTAGAGACAGAAGAATGGATTCAGAACATGGAGGATCACCTAAGGAGTAACCATGTTGCAAGGATCGAGATGGTCCAGTATGCTCTTCGATACTTTGCACAAGGTGTTGCACATTGGTGGAAGATGCATGAAGCTATCTATGATAGGCAAGCATCAATCACTTGGGAAGAATTCAAGATGACTCTGCAAAAGTCTCATGTTGTCACCAACACCCAGAAGCCCCGTTGCAAAGATGTGAAGAAGATTTGTGCATGCAAGATATGTGGAGAGATAGGACACACCCAGGAAGAACACGAGGAAGGATGCCCTCATTGTGAAGAAAATCACTGAGCTGAGAAATGCCCAACTGGGCAGGTGACATGTTTCTTGTGTGAAGGAACCACTCAATATCCGGCACAATGTCAAATATACCCCAGGGTACAAGAAGTCTTGAAGCAGCAGAAGGAAGCAATGAAAGAAGCCCTCGGGAATGAGTTAGAAGAACCCATGATGATGGGAGATATACCAGACCCAAGCATAGATACCAAGTCATGTTATTCCTGTGGAGAAGAAGGACATATCTCTCAGGATTGTCCGAACGAGTATCTGGGAGACTTCTCGACAGAAGAAGTGCAATATGATCCTCAGGAGATAGAAGAAATGATCAACCTGGACAAGAAGAAAGGCCAAGTAAGCGGAGGCATCAGATGTTTGCATTGTAGCTTGGAGAGACCACACTGTTTTTGCAAGAGGTATGAGCCAAGCATCAGGAGAGGAACCCAACCCAAAAAGAAGAAGACTCCGTGGTTTTCTACACGGAAGGATCTGAGCCACATCACTTGTCATCGGTGCAACAAGACAGGACATTACTCCTATACCTGCCCGGAGAAGAAGGTTAAACATGAGTAGTTTGAGTTGTGAATTTTTTGGAAGTAATAAATGTAATAGGTAGCACTCTTATCATTTTGAAGTTATGTAACGGAAGCCTCAGAGTTTGTAATAAATTCATGAGTCAATGGAATTTATGGTGTCATGATTCTCCTATGTTGAATTATATGAGTTGTTACTCTATGAACAAACATCTATGACCATTTTCGAGCATATGAGAAAATATGGTCTATGGAGGCATGTGTACATTTCATTTTAAGTGTGGTAGTAACCACAGGTACTTTACCAGTTAAGGAGTTTGGATAAGTGAATACAGGTGGAGAGAATGTGGAACCATATCAAACTATGTGGATGATAACCTTTGTGGCAAAGTACTTTTGAAGTTGGAATATTGGGAAAAGGAATGATTGTGATGAAACCATACCCAAGGTTAAACAGACCAATGGAAAGGAAAATGAATTCCGCAGAGTGGAATCTAGACAAGATTAAGTCTATGAATTGTTACCTCAAGGGTATGGTGGAGTGAACTGAAGGTAATGCTGGAATATGAAACGATAGTAACCCCAAGAGTGAGTTAAAGCTATTCAAGTATTCAAGTGAACCCACAACTCACTAACCTCAGGATTGATAAGGATCAAGCCCTACCTTTGTGGAGGAAGAAACTTGGAAGAAGTTGTGATTGGATCAACAAACGTTTTCTTAGGAGTATACGATAACCTGAGAGTTGTGGAGGAACGCTAGACCATTTGTTTAGCTTGCAGAATCAAAGGATTTATCCGAACTTCGTTCGTTGACAAGAGAAATTTCTGCAACGCTTGCGAGGAATCCCAAGTGTTAGAATACGAGATTCACTAAACCTTATACAAGGTAATGATTTCAATGCGGCATGGATTGATCACCATGACGAGTTACTCTTATCATTTCTCTTGCTATTTGGAACAGTAAATCTGAGTGACTTACCCATAGTAAAGAGACGACGTTCTTTGAAGCTTTTGTTTAAGCCTTAGAATGGTATGAAGAAAACCCCTTGTACATGACAGTTGCTGTCACACATAGGAATTTTATGGTGAGGAATGAAGCCAAGACCCATTTCACTACAGGATAACCACAAATGGTAGACCACCATGAGGTATTCGATAAGTTATTTAGAATGATCACGAGACCTGTCAGTTAAGAAGACCCAATATCGGAGGAAATACATTTTGTTATGAGAACACGAGGTTTTGATTAAATGGAAGAGCATCACCGAAGGAGCTATCGTGAAGTAAGTGAACAGACAGATGCACCCAGAGGACTGCCATGATTTTGAAGGTCGGGTAACTCTCATTTTAAGTGTGGTAGACCCCACACTTCCAGGACAATGGATTTGTTAGAAGACCCCAAACCCTAACCTTTTTCTTTCTAGCCCTTTCGAATCTCGAGGACGAGATTCATTTTAAGTGTGGTAGGTTTGTAACATCCCAAATTTTGGAATGTTATAATAAATATTAGAATGAGTGTTTGTTTGCTTGAGTGATTAAATTGAGTGAAATTTGAAACTTTTTGAAAACTTTTGAATGAGAGGGAAAAAAATGACTTTCCCTTTGTGTTTGATTTCAAATTCAATTCCAATTCAAATCAGTGAGAGAAGATAACATGACTTCTTCATCAACAAGGAATTTGAAAAGTGGATTCGAAAATCTCTGAATTATTCTTTTTGGAATTCATTTCAATTTGGTTCCATTTTAAGTTTTGAAAGAATTCAAATACCCTTGACAAGATTTTGAGAGGAGTAACATGACACTCCACACCAGGGTTATTTTTGTGAAGTATTTGAACCATAAAACCCAAGGGGTTATTTGAAAATTTATTGCAAAAGAATTAAAATTAAATTAGTCATTTTCTGAAAATAATTTTTTAAAATATTTATTTTGGCCATGGAAAAAATGTTCATTAAATAGCATTTATTCCCCTGGTCAATTATATATATATATATCTTCAATTTTCGGAAGTGTTTTGAATGCCATAAATGAGTTTTCATTTCATTGGTAATTAGAAAAGGAAAGGAATTAACGTTTTAATTAAAACCGGCCGGCCCACCTGCCTTAACTCCACCCCGACATCGCCCCGAATCGGCCACCGATGCGCGCCCGCACTTTTCTCTCTCCCTAACACGCGGACCCCACCAACCGCTCAAGAGATCCCCGCGCTCATCTTCCTCCCCGCGCTCACCACCTCGCCGGAGATCCCTCCCGCACCGGATCTCACTTCACTTGTCGTTTCCCGAGCGACCACCGTGCCTATAAGAACCCTTGCTCCCTCCGCGCCATGTTCCACCCCCGAAGCCCCTGCCCTCACCCGAAAACCCCACCGCACCACCTCGTCGGAGTTCGGCTAACAGTCGAAGCCCTCCGAGCACGTGGTCGTCGCCTCCGTCGTCCCCAGCCCCAACCGACGCCACCAATCGTCGTCGGAGCTTCGCCGCCACCGCCTGGACCTTTTAGACGCCGCCCTCGACCACCGCACCACCGTCTCCGATCACCTCCGACGTTCGGCCGCCGTCGACATCGCCGGAGCCCCGACCTACTCCTTTGTAAGCCACCCCCTCCCGTAGCCGTCGGATCTAGGGTTAACGGATCAGATTAGAAGTTTTAAAATGGCGAACCGTTATCCTTTACGCTTCGGTCATCCGCCTGCAAACACCTGCACGCACGCACTTTCAACCAATAGGAAGCCGACATCATCCCTGTCCGTTAGCTAAGATTTTTTCTTTTTCTGTTTCTGCTTTAGAAAACAGAATGATTCCCGTTTTTATTTTTGTTATATATTTTAAAATATTTAGAGTTTTTGATTGATTCTTTTTGCATCATGTCACAAATTTTATATAGTTTCTGTAGAAATAAAGTTTGACCATATTTGAATATTTTAAATTTGAATTCAAACAGATTTGATTCAAATCTTATTTTCTGAATATCTTGAGTTTAAAATAATATTTTAAGTTCATTATTTTTGCTACTTGTCACTAATAACTTTATTTAACAATAGGTATAATTTGAAAAAAAATAGAATATTTTAAAATTAGTATTTTTAACCAAAACAGATTCTGTTTAGTTCTTTAAGGTTTTATTTCTATTTCTTTTCTTTTAATTTATTTTAATTTGTTTTTCTTTTATATTAGTTGCAAAGTTTTACTTTGTTTTCTTTTAGTTAGCACTAATATTTGAAACAAGTTTATTTCTATGTTATTCATTAGTCCTCTTGCATGGAATCAATTCTAGTTCAATTATAACTAGCAATTGATTTCCATTGCTAGTTTGATTTGCTATTTGAAATTACCTTTGATAAAATTGTTTTATAAAATATACTTTCTGTTAACTTAGTTGTTAAATATTTTGTTTTCTGTTATTTTAATATTTTATTGTTTTACTTGTTGTTAAGTTTATTAGTTAGAAAACTTGTGGTGTTTAGTGTGTTGTTTTCATAATTCCTAATTGTTCTTCAAAAGTAATTCGTTTCCTAGTACAATATTTACTAAAATATTTTTGTTATATTTTACTTTGTTAGTGTTTTTTTGCCTTTTGAAAATAAAATTATTTGTAGGGAAAAACCACTTTTGGTTGATTTGATGAAGTTTTGTTGATTTTAACTTTTGTCTTAAGTATTTCCTTCCTCACAACCCATTTGTGTTTGGTTTTGTATTAGTTTTTGATTGTTAGTATTGATTGCTAGTATGATTGCTTATATGAATGCAATGTTTGGTTGTATAGATTTTTATTGGAGAGTGACGAATAGTCTATCAAGTTATTTCTGAGAGCGGTATTATTCTTCATCAACAGTACAGGCAAGTTCACTTTAACCAGCTATTTCATACCTATGTTTTATTGCATGTAGTGATATACTTAAAAAAATCCCTCCAGTAGTGTTATTGAAAATTCTTGTAGTCAACTAGAATGCATGAGGTAGGAACCCACCACTTGTTACTAAAGCCCCAGGAACGTTAGTTATTTTAATGCTATGCTAAAATAGACGGGGTCTGGTATGAGTGTTCGTGAGTGGTGTGAGAAGGAGGACTCTATGTTAAGACGACAACTTCATGAAGGCATCTTCAAGTCCTGCATCTTCAAGACCTCAAGACTTAGAGACTCCAGAAACAAGTTTTCAATACACACTACTGGGTGAAGGGTGGTTGATTTGGCATCCCTTGAGTAACCAGTGGATGGCCGGGATGCATGGAGGAGCGCCATGACATCTTGCGGAAAGCTTCACCCAGACTCAAAGAGACGGATGAATACTTCATGCCCGGAAGCTTACCTATGTAGCCACAAGTCATTATGGGCTCTGGCTTGGTTGATCTTTGTTGTGACTCTGGCTGGGCAGTGCTACGAGATGTAGTCGACGTTAGGATTGGATGGGCACTGACAGTAGTCAGGGGAACACTCTGAAAGACCATGTTTCATTCATCCTGTTCTCAAACACCATGCAGTGCGAGGACCAACAAGGAGGGGACGAATCTTGTGGGTAAAGTACACAACACTGTGTAGAGTTAAACCTAATTGATTAGCCATGTCCCCACTTTGATATATACATTGATGTACTGTGTGTGCGAGCATACTGATCTAGGGATGGCACAGAACACACAGAGGCTTGACTCATTTTGAGTCGGGTCGCTACAGAAATGGTATCAGAGCACATGTTGACTGTAGGACGTGACCCTAGAAACTGGAAAGCCCTTAGGAAACGATTTCTCGAAAAACTTTGTTTTCAAAAGACCCTTTACTTCTCATCTTATTTGAGCTTTATCAAATGATCTCTCTTACCTCAAATAGTTAGAAAAATACCCTTGTCCCATTGACCACTATGGAGAGAGCTACAAAAGATTGAAGACTATAAGGACGTGAAGAAATTGAAGATCATGAAGAGTTTCAAAGATTTTAAGCCCCCTAGAAGAACAAACCCCTGTTGCATACTCATGTTAGATACGATGATTTGTGAGCTGTCATTTGTGTGTATTTTTTTCGACAACCACAAAAAAAATCTATTTTTAAAACCATTGTTTGTATTGTGTGTATCCCCTCCTTTGTCTCTCTCTCTCTCTTACCCATCTCATCCCCAAAACTTTGAACCCCATAGATGATGAATGAATCTGGACTCGTGTATTCTGGATCGATGACTCGTTTAGATACAGAAGAATGGATTCAGAACATGGAGGATCACCTAATGAGTAACCATGTTGCAAGGATCGAGATGGTCTAGTATGCTCTTCGATACTTTGCAGAAGGTGCTGCACATTGGTGGAAGATGCATTAAGCTATCTATGATAGGCAAGCATCAATCATTCGAGAAGAATTCAAGATGTCACTTGAGAAGAATTGAAGATGACTCTGCAAAAGTCTCATGTTGTCACCAACACCCAGAAGTCCCATTGCAAAGATGTGAAGAAGATTTGTGCATGCAAGATATGTGGAGAGATAGGACACACCCAGGAAGAACACAAGGAAGGATGCCCTCATTGTGAAGAAAATCACCGAGCTGAGGAATGCCCAACTGGGCAGGTGACATGTTTCTTGTGTGAAGGAACCACTCACTATCCGACACAATGTCAAATATACCCCTGTACAAGAAGTCTTGAAGCAGCAGAAGGAAGCAATGAAAGAAGCCCTCGGGAATGAGTTAGAAGAACCCATGATGATGGGAGATATACCAGACCCAAGCATAGATACCAAGTAATGTTATTCCTGTGGAGAATAAGGACATATCTCTCAGGATTGACCAAACGAGTATCTGGGAGACTTCCCGATAGAAGAAGTGCAATATGATCCTCAGGAGATAGAAGAAATGATCAACCTGGACAAGAAGAAAGGCCAAGTAAGCGGAGGCATCAGATGTTTGCATTGTAGCTTGGAGAGACCACATTGTTTTTGCAAGAGGTATGAGCCAAGCATCAGGAGAGGAACCCAACCCAAAAAGAAGAAGACTCCGTGGTTTTCTACATGGAAGGATCTGAGCCACATCACTTGTCATCGGTGCAACAAGACCGGACATTACTCCTATACCTGCCCGGAGAAGAAGGTTAAACATGAGTAGTTTGAGTTTTGAATTTTTTGGAAGTAATAAATGTAATAGGTAGCACTCTTATCATTTTGAAGTTATGTAACGAAAGTCTCAGAGTTTGTAATAAATTCATGAGTCAATAGAATTTATGGTGTCATGATTCTCCTATGTTGAATTATATGAGTTGTTACTCTATGAAAAAGATCTATGACAATTTTCGAGGATATGAGAAAATATGGTCTATGCAGGCATGTGTACATTTCATTTTAAGTGTGGTAGTAACCATAGGTACCTTACCGGTTAAGGAGTTTGGATAAGTGAATACAGGTGAAGAGAATGTGGAACCATATCAAACTATGTGGATGATAACCTTTGTGACAAAGTAGTTTTGAAGTTGGAATATTGGGAAAAGGAATGATTGTGATGAAACCATACCCAAGGTTAAATAGACCAATGGAAAGGAAAATGAATTCCATAGAGTGGAATCTAGACAAGAATAAGTCTATGAATTGTTACCTCAAGGGTATGGTGGATCGAACTGAAGGTAATGCTTGCAAGGCTTATTGTGATGTTGTATTACCGAGTGGGCCCTGAGATACCTCTCCGTCACACAGAGTAACAAATCCCAGTATTGATCCATGCCAACTCAACAGACACCCTCGGAGACACCTCTAGAGAACCTTTATAGTCACCCAGTTACATTGCGACGTTTGATACACACAAGGCACTCCTCCGATGTTCGTGAGTTGCATGATCTCATGGTCATAGGAACATATACTTGACATGCAGAAAACAGTAGCAATAAACTGACACGATCATAAGCTACGTTTGTAGTTTGGGTCTTATCTATCACATCATTCTCCTAATGATGTGATCCCGCTATCAAATGACATCTCATGTCCATGGCTAGGAAACCTTAACCATCTTTCGATCAATGAGCTAGTTCACTAGAGGCATACTAGGGACATTGTGTTTGTCTATGTATCCACACATGTATCCATGTTTCCAATTAATACAATTCTAGCATGGATAATAAACAATTATCATGAACAAGGAAATATAATAATAAACACTTTATTTATTGCCTCTAGGGCATATTTCCAACAAAGGTTGTATATGTTCCCCAAAACACTAGTATGCTATTTTCGTAAGCATGATAAGAGATCCTATCTTCAAGCCATCTATTTTCCCTAAGAATCATGGTTGTGTTATAGAGGAGCTTGATAATAAGGATGCCAACACTTGATCATATGGATTATGCCTAGCTAGGGGCGTAAAACAATAGTACTTGTTAGGAGGCAACCCAATAGTTATCTTATTTTTATTGTTCTACTTTCTATTTGTGTGATATAATATGATTATTGCTACTGTAATAATTGTGTTTTTATGTTTAAATTAGTGTTTGTGCCAAGTAAATCCTTTGGGATGACTTGGATGAAAAGTTTAATTGATACGGTGCAAAAACATAAACTTTTGCATCTAGTGCAGAATTTATATGACTTTACTAGAATGTATTTTTCATCTGATTTTTTTACACAATATTTCTATAAAAATTCCTCGGGTTTTCCTATTTTTCTCAGAACTTTTGAAGTTACATAAGTATGGTGTGTTTGCTGATCACTACAAATTGTTCTGTTTTAGACAAGTTCTGATTTTGCTTGCATAGTTTGCTTGTTTTGATGATGCTATGGATTGTGTCACAGGATGTAAGTGAAAGTGCTAGTTATCGCCTAGAGGGGGTGAATAGGCAGTTTTTATGAAAAGCTTCAAAACAGTAAATGTCTTTGAAGTAAGCGGAAATGAATTCAAGATCAGATAGGGATAACAGTCAAGGATCTAGGCATGGCATGAAGACATACAGATAGATGAAGCATGGTCATCATACAACTGAAGTGTTTCAAAGATAAACTAGAGTAGTATGAAGAAAAATGCTAATTAGATGAATGTTTCAATGAATGTTTTCAGACTAGATTAGTCAACCAAAGGCTCCAAAGTACAGAACATTATGTAAATGAGAGGAAGATAGAACCAGTAGCTTGACGAAGACTCGGGATTTGTTGGACCTGTTCCAGTTGCTGTGTCAACTGTACGTCTGGTTGGGAGGCTAAGATTCAACTCAGAAGATCTTGTATTCACCTTGTTCCCCTTGAGCCGGGGCCACTTAGACCATGCCCAATCACTCAGGTAGGTCTTCAGGGTGACTTCTGAAATCCACAATCCAACTTATTTACCTCAAGGATAATGTCAACGATAATGAATCATGATCACCTACATTTAAATTGATATATTTGTCTAGATCTTTCCTTTACACACCATGTTTTCCACTAAAAAGTTTATAGGTAGGAACAAGGGGAAATATTATCAACTCTTGCATGAAAATGTTTTTTTAAGAATGTAGAAGATAGGCTCTTCGCAGAGGGAATCAGAGGTTGTTATTAGCTTTTATTTGTTTGATATAAGCAATCTCTTAATGCAAAGGAACATCACTTTATATTGCCCCTTGTGATAGGGAACTTTATTATGCACTCTGATACGTCTCCAACGTATCTATAATTTATGAAGTATTCATGCCATGTTTACAATAATTCTATATGATTTGGGTATGATTTTATTAGAACTAACCCAGACTGACGTTGTTTTTAGCAGAACTACCGTGGTGTTGCTTTTGTGCAGAAAAAGAAGTTCTTTAGGGCTTTTCGTGACACTTATAGGGATAGCTCATAAGATTGATCGAAAAAGATAACTTTGAGGTGGTTTAGTACCCTACAATAATTTCTTTGTTTGTTCTCTGCTATTTGTGACTTTGGAGTGAACTCTTTGTCGCACGAGAGGGACTTATATATGATTCAATTATTTTAGTATTGTTCAGAGAAATTGCACTAGTGAAAGTATGTACCCTAGGCCTTGTTTCCAAGCATTTATACACCATTTTGCTCATTGTTTACTATTTGTTACCTTGCTGTTTTTATATTTTCATATTACAAAAACCTATATCTACCATCCATATTGCACTTGTATCAACATCTCTTCGCCGAACTAGTGCACCTATACAATTTGCCATTGTATTGGGTGTGTTGGGGACACAAGAGATTTCTTGCATTTGGTTGCAGGATTGTTTGAGAGAGACCATCTTCACCCTACGCCTCCCACTGATTGATAAACCTTAGGTCATCCACTTGAGGGAAAATTGCTACTGTCCTACAAAACTCTGCGCTTGGAGGGCCAACAAAGTCTACAAGAATAAAGTTGTGTAGTGGACATCAAGCTTTTTTCCGGCGTCGTTGTCGGGGAGGTGACGGCATGAAGGTATATCTTTAGATCTTGCAATTAAATCTTTTATATTCTTCTTTTCACTAGTTTGGTTTTATAAAGGAAAACTACAAAAAATGGAATTTACGTTGCCATGCTTCATCTTTTTAATGTCTTTCGTGAAAATAATGGAAAGGAAAATTGTGCTCAAGTGTAGAAGAATAAGTCATTAAAATGCTTGGCATTAAATCTTTGAGTGATGAGCATGATTACAATGTTGTTAGTATGAATTCTTTTAATATCCACAGTACTAATGATGATTGCACTAGTCATGATAAAAAGATTTCTTATAAGCATGTCAATTTTTGTGGAGTGCATAGAGTTTGTGAAGACATGCCTAAAAGGGAATATAAATTTTGTAAGAGGCATAAGTATTTAGAAACTAAATGGCTGCAAGAGAGGCTATATGTTTGTGCTGAAAGACTTAATATTTCTCGCCGTCCTTGTGAACTTTGCAATGAAAGTAGTCATTTTAATTTCCAATGTGAATTATTTCATGATCAAATTGTGTCCAATTTTTTTCATAACCTCATTACCCTTTAGCATAATGATGGACTTAGTCTATTTTGGGGGTATGAAGAAATGAAACATAAAACTAAGGATGTTCTAGCTTGGGTTCTCATGAAAATGTTTGATTTGATCTAAATGAAATCTATATGTATTTTGTGGTAAATTGCATTGAGAATCCTTATATTTACAATTACTTAAAGATAAGAAAACAAATAGAAGATTAAGAGAATACTAATGAAGGGGAAGAGATTTCCCAATATCCTCTTATTTTTTCTTATGATGAATCAGGTAACGAGGAGGAGCTTTTTATTCAACCAACCTCTTAAAAAATAAGCTTTGAGCAATAAAATAAACCCACACATAATGTGGTGAAGAAGAAGAAAAGAAGGAAAATTAAAGTTAAATAGGTATCTCTCCCAAATAATGTTGCTCCCATTATTGATAGGCCTCATGAGAATGAATCAAAAATAGTCGTGGATGATGATACACTTGAGGATGATTTTGTTATGCCCATTGCTTGTTGTGATAATTATGAATCAGAAGATAATGATACTTATTATAATCTGAAAGTATTTATGGCACCAACTTGGAGGAGGATGATAATAATTGCTATACTATTGGTGCTATTTATACTATTAATGATGAGAGTGATTATGTTTATGATATACAAAGCCGGAAGCTTGGGGATGCTATGTTTGATGAAAATGACATGTTTGAGAATTTATTTGCTGCAATTAATGTTTGTCCCAAGCTTGGGGATGCTATGCTTAATGAAGATGATCTTTTTATTCCCCATACTTTGAGTGGTGAAATTTGTTATAATGATTGCATGCCTCCTACTTATGATGATTATTGTGATGATACTTATGCGATGAAAAAGAGTGATAATTACTATTATGATACTTGTCATAATTATGAATATCCTTTTACTTAATATTAATCTTTTTATGTGGAACCAATTTGTAGTATTCAATTCTCTTATGATATTCCCACTATTAGTCATGAGAAGAAATTTTCTTGTGTGGAGAGTAGTAAAATTTCTATGCTTGTAGATCATGAAAAGAATGCTTTATAAGATGGTTATATTGTGGAATTCCTTAATGATTATACTGAAAATTATTATGAGGGAGGAACATATGCTTGTAGGAATTGCAATAATACCAAGTTTCCTCTCTATGTGTTCAAAGCTTTGAAGTTGTGCTTGTTTCACCTTCCTATGCTAGTTGATTCTTGCTCCCATAAATTGTTTACTCAAAAAATACCTATGCATAGAAACTGGGTTAGACTTAAATATGCTTTTAATGAGATTCATGATGCTCTTTTGCATTTTTCAATTATTATTCCTATGTGAGCATCATTGAAATCATCATGCCTAGCTAAAAGGCATTAAAGAAAAGCGTGCTGGGAGACAACCCAACACTTTTACTTTCTGTTTTTGTGTGTTAACATGATTAAGCTACCATATTAATCATGTTTTGTTAATTTTATTTAAA
The DNA here is from genome assembly GCA_022496015.1 of Hordeum marinum. Classification (NCBI taxonomy): domain Eukaryota; kingdom Viridiplantae; phylum Streptophyta; class Magnoliopsida; order Poales; family Poaceae; genus Hordeum; species Hordeum marinum. Next base: position 297,938,922 of record CM039676.1, read on the forward strand.
TAAAGTGCCAAGTAAAGTCTTTGGGATGACTCACAAGATGAGTAGAATTGATGCTGAACCAAAATAGAAACTTTTACCTCCAGTACAATAATATTCATTTTTTACTGGAGCATGATAATGATATGAAATTTTTACACAGTCTTTATATAAAAATTCTTCAGGTTTTATTAATTTTTCAGAATTTTTAGAGACAGTGAAGTATGATCACACTACAGATCTTCACAGACTATTCTGTTTTTGACAGATTCTATTTTGCAAGCATAGTTTGCTTGTTTTAGTGTTCCCATAGCTTATATTCAGTGATATAAATTATGGAAATATTTTAATACAATAGGTATCATGAGGTAACAATTATGAATCTTGTCTTGACAGTACCTAAGTGAATGATCTATCTTTATTACACTAACCCTTCTCACGAAGTTCCGTTAAGTTTTGTGTGATTGAAGTTTTCAAGTTTTGGGTGAGACACCGATATGAGGAGAATAAGGAGTGACAAGAACCTAAGATTGTGGATTCCCAATTCACCTCAAGGTAATATCCAAGGAATACTCAAGCGCCTAAGCTTGGGGATGCCCCGGAAGGCATCCCCTCTTTCGTCTTCAACACTATCGATATATCTTACTTGGAGCTATATTTTTATTCATCACATAATATGAGTTTTCCTTGGATCGTCATTTTACTTTATTTTTATCTGTTAGGTGTTATTCATAATCTTTTTTTCAATAAAAAGTTCCAAGAATTTCCTTTAGATGCTTGCATTGCATGTTTGATGTGTGCTGTGTAAAAACAAAAACTTCCGTTGTAGTGTTTGAATTTTCATATTTTACTAGAACGTGGAAAGTTTCTGAAATTATTAAACATTATTGTCATATAAATTATTTAGCATGTCCTAAATTTTAATAATTTTTAGAGTTACAAAAGTACACAAGTTTAATAAATTCCTACAGACTTTTCTGTTTAGACAGATTGTTGTCATAGTTTTGTTATCTACTTATCCTATAGTTTCCATATCCTATATTGGTAGATATAAATTGTGGAAATGATAGTATACTGTACCTAATGTTTGAAAGTTATTGTGCAACTTGTCTTGGCACTACATGTAGTGTTGATTTGTTCTTATGTGTACTAACCTATCTCACGAGTTCTTTTCAAGTTTTGTGTGGATGAAGTTTTTGAGAATAGGTGAAATCGGGATATGAGAGGATTTAACAAGAAACAAAAGCTCAAGCTTGGGGATGCCCAAGGCACCCCAAGTAAAATTTCAAGAACTCTCAAGCATCTAAGCTTGGGGATGCTACGCATCCCACCTCTCTTCGTCAACTATCGGTTAGCCTATGTTGAGCCTAAATTTTTATTCATTCACATGATGTGTGTTATTCTTGGAGTGCTATTTGTATTTTTCTTGATGTTTAAATAAAATACTCAGATATGAAAATATTTATTGATAGAGATAGAGAAAGTCCTCACATAGCTACTTAATCGTTTGACTACTCATTGATCTTCACTTATATGTTTTGGAGTAGTTTTGTCATTTACTCTCCTGCTCCACTTATATCCTATGAGTAAATGGTTGAATGAATTGAATATCATAAATCTGAAATTATATATGTTTTATATGCTTATCCCATGGGGAGTAATGACTTCACATATAATAAGTGTAGGTGGTAAAATTTATTGAAAGTTAGCAAACACCGCACCGGTCACTTGAACAATTCATGAAAGAATATTGAAGGAAGAGAGATTCCACATATAAGTATACTATCTTGGACATCTTCTATGATTGTTAATACCCATTAATTATTTTCAAACTTGAGAAAATTAGTTGAAGTTGGACAAGGAAGACAACGTAATGAGTTATGTTTGGGTATATTTGTATAGAAGTTATATGGTTATGGATCCTCCAACATGTGGTGCTTGCTTCCACCTCATACTAGCAAAAACTTCCGCACCAAGTAGAAATAATACTTGTGCATTCAAACACCCTTAAACCCAAAGTTGTTCCATATGATTACACCATATCTACCTATATGCGGTATTTACCTCCGTTCCTAGTAAATTTGCATGTGCCAAACTCTAAACCTTCAAATAATATTCTGTTTTGTATGCCCGAATCGCTCATATAGTGACTAGGGGCTGTCAGTATCTTACATGCTAGGTGGGTTATTCTAACGATATGTGTTGATTCACTATCATTCACGAGAAAGTGGCTGGTATTCGGGATGCCCAGTTCCATGCTCAAAAATCAAGAAAATATAATGAAACAAAACTCCCCCAGGATTGTTGTTCGTATGGACGGTACTCGTGGATTCGGCTTGCCGTGGAGTGTGATTGATTGGCTGAGGGAGAGTAAAAAACTTTACCATTCTGTTTAGGTACTGCCTATAATGTATCTAGCATGGAAGATACCGAGATCTCTCGGTTGTTGTATTGACAATGAAAGCATACCGCTCAAAATTATTATTCATCTTTGTTTTAAAAGCTCGAGCTCTGGCACATATGCAAATCATTGATTTCCTCTGCGAAGGGACAATCTATTTAGTTTCATGTTATTTACTTTCATGTTGAGTCAACTTCTTATTTCAACCTACTTCTATTAGTTGGCAAGCATCATGTGGTGGGGAAATATCTAGACACAGATGGCCATTCAAATATATTTGATCATGAATTATTATTGTTGACAATTTTCTATATCATAAATAAGTTGGGAGGCAAAACTTTAAGCTCATATCTTTCTTTGTTTTCGACGGATGTCATTTTATCTAATAAGCTTTAAGTGTTAGCAATCATGGAAGACTATATGATAGTTGAGTATGTGGAATTTGCTAAATCAAAGCTCTTACATAGACCCTTCCTAAAAATAATATGAATTGCAATTGTTTGGTGATCGAAAGCATAGTTTGTTAGTATTCAAGAAACTTTATGGTCTATACTTTAACATGCGAATAGCTTGTTACTTCATCATGAGAAGTTTTATGAGTTGAGCTACTGTTTATGACATATAATGATGCTATAAAATTGTTTGGAACTGTTAGTGATCAAATTTATGCACTATGCTAGCATTCCCACTTCATAAATTATTTCTTTTATCATTTACCTACTCGAGGACGAGCGGGAATTAAGCTTGGGGATGTTAATACATCTCCAACACATCTATAATTTATGAAGTATTCATGCCATTTTTACAATACGATTTTGGTATGATTTTATTACAACTAACCCGGACTGACGTTGTTTTCAGCAGAACTACCATGGTGTTGTTTTTGTGCAGAAATAGAAATTCTCGGAATAAGCTGAAAATTTACGGAGAATATTTTTGGGAAATATAAAAAATACTGGAGCGAAAAGATACTAGAGAGGAGTCCCGAGGCAGCCACAAGCCTAGGGGGCGCCCCCCCTATGGCGCCCCCCAGGGGGGCACCCCCTAGGCTTGTGACCACCTCGGGAACCTTTTGGACGTGGGACCAACGCCAAATACTCCTATAAATACCCAAACCTTCGAAAAGAAATCTAGATCGGTAGTTCTGCCGCTGCAAGCCTCTGTAGCCATGACAAACCAATCGGGAGCCCGTTCCGGCACACTGTCGGAGGGGGAAACCATCACCAGAGGCTATCTTCATCATCCCGGCGGTCTCCGTGACGAGGAGGGAGTAGTTCACCCTCGGGGTTGAGGGTATGTACCAGTAGCTATGTGTTTGATCTCTCTCTCTCATGTTCTTGAGATGGCACGATCTTGATGTGTCGCGAGCTTTATTGATATAGATGAATCGTATGGAGTTTTCCCCTCTCTATCTTCTTTTGATGAATTGACTTTTCCCTATGAAGTTTTCTTATTAGATTGAGTCTTTAAGGATTTGAGAACACTTGATATATGTCTTGTGATGGGATATCTGTGGTGACAATGGGATGTTCTATTGGTCCACTTGATGTATGTTTTGGTGATCAACTTGAAGGTTCCGTGACCTTGGGAATCTATGCATAGGGGTTGGCACACAATTTTGTCTTGACTCTTCGATAGAAACTTTGGGGCACTCTTTGAAGTTCTTTGTGTTGGATTGAATATGATGAATCTGAAATTGTGTGATGCATATCGTATAATCAAGCCCATGGGTACTTGTGGTGACATTGGAGTATCTAGGTGACATTAGGGTTTTGGTTGATGTGTATCTTAAAGTGTTATTTTAGTACGAACTCTAGGGCTGTTCGTGACCCTTATAGGGATAGCTCATAAGATTGATCGGAAAAGATAACTTTGAGGTGGTTTCGTACCCTACAATAATTTCTTCGTTTGTTCTCTGCTATTTGTGACTTTGGAGTGAACACTTTGTCACACGAGAGGGACTTATATATGATTCAACTATGTCAGTATTGTTGAGAGAAATTGCACTATTGAAACTATGGACCTTAGGCCTTGTTTCCAAGCATTTATACAATGTTTTGCTCGCTGTTTACTATTTGTTACCTTGATGTTTTTATATTTTCAGATTACAAAAACCTATATCTACCATCCATATTGCACTTGTATCACCATCTCTTCGCCGAACTAGTGCACCTATACAATTTGCTATTATATCGGGTGTGTTGGGGACACAAGAGATTTTTTGCATTTGGTTGCAGGGTTGTTTGAGAAAGACCATCTTCATCCTACGCCTCCCATGGATTGATAAACCTTAGGTCATCCACTTGAGGGAAAATTGCTACCTTCCTACAAAACTCTGCGCTTGGAGGCCCAACAAAGTCTACTAGAATAAAGTTGCGTAGTAGACATCACACTCCGTCATTTCTATTTATTCACTATCACAAGATTGTACAAATCTTACTTTCCCTTACAATAAAAGATCTTACATGCTTAGAGGCAATTTTATTGCCTTGTGCACTAATGACAACTTACTTGAAGGATCTTATTCAATCCATAGGTAGTTATGGTGCACTCCCATGGCAAGAAACTGGTTTAAGGGTTATGGATCCACAAGTAGTATCTCTACTTAGTGCGAATTTTTGGGCTAGGAAAAGATCCTAAGCAAGCATCACGTGTTAAGGGATCCAATACCAGATAACATCTATGCAAATGTAAACAACCATGATCATTATGTTGTCTTCCATGTCCAACATCAACACTTGGTCACTATGTAATATTTGATAAGAGCTCAGAATCATGGAAGGTGTTCAAGATAGTACATTTATATGTAATCTCCACTTCTCTACCATAGTTTGCATAGATTATACCAATTACTCATGCTATGTTTATTAGGTTTCAACACTTTTTAGTACTTACACCTCTTTTCTATGTGAAGTCATTACTTCTCATGAGATAAGCATATGATCTTTTCTATTCTTTTTATTGACATGCTATGATGATGTGTGCATGAGAGAAAAGCACACAAACTCAATTAATCTTTATTATATAACTCTCACACTCGGTTATAAGGATAGATAGATCTCAAAGCAAAATTCTAAGGAAGGCAAATCTGAAATTTATTTCTCTAGATCACGAAATAACTAAGGATCGAACTAATATAAAAGATGATGGTAAAAATTGAGGGTGATACGATACAGGGGCACCTCCCCTGGGCTTGGGACAAGCCAAGGGTGGTTCCCATACCCATGTACTTCAGCGTCCTCCTTAGGTGATGGTGGTGGTGATGTAGTAGTATTCTTATTCTCCAGTTTACGCTTGGGGATGAAGTATTCCTCTCTTAAATCACCATTTTCTTGCTCGAGCTTCAATATCCTTTTGCATAAGGCTGTCTTGCTCTCATCCAGTAAACGAGAAGCGATAAATTGGGTTTTGGGTTTGTTCACTCCATTAGGGATACTTGACTTATTGAATTCCACATGCATATCTCGAGGCTAAGGTAGTGGAGCTTCATCTTCATCTGAACTGACATCCGGACCAGCATCCTCTATCTCCTCCAAATCGGTATCTCCTTCCTCATCCGTGGACCATAAGTAGGGGTAAATATCCCCAAATATCTTTGAGTTTGCAACATAGTGGGAGACATAGCTCTCTCTATCTGAATCTTGAGACGACATATTCTCAAATCTGCCAGAAAAACAGCTCGAAACAAGAACAGAGGAGAAACTTGCGATGCGTGGTCAAATCATACGGGAGTATATATAATATTTTTTCTATGGCATAATACGAGTTCGGGAAGAAATCGGAGTCCAGGAGGCACACGAGGGCCCCACAAGCCATTAGAGCACGCCTCACGGGGGGTCGTGCTTTGTTGGCTTGTGCCTCCCTCGTGTGTCCTCCTAACTTCTTATTATTTTTGTAATTTTTCTAAAATACCAAAACTAACAGAAATTATTTTTTTGGAATTTTTGAAGTCGGTTTACTTAACGTACCACATACCTGCCCCTTCTTTAGGTTTCTGAAGTGTTCCGGAAGGCCTCCCTGATGTGGTCTTTCGGTGTTATAACTTGGATGCCATTAGTTTCCTCATTAATGGGTGCATCTGAAATGTAATGCTTGATTCTTTGCCCATTCACCACTCTCAGGTTTTTTGCCTTCAAATTTATTAATTTTAATAGCACCGGAGCGATAGACCTCCTCAATAATGTATGGGCCCTCCCATTGGAGCGAAGTTTTCCTACAAAAAAACTAAAACGAGAGTTGTACAAAAGCACTAGGTCTCCTACACTGAATTCTCGTTTTTGAATCCTATTGGCATGCCATCTTTTAACCTTCTCTTTAAAAAGCTTAGCGTTTCCATAGGATTGTGTACTCCATTCATCTAGTGAGTTGATACCAAATAACCTTTTTTCACCGGCAAGTTTAAAATCATAATTAAATTCTTTAATTGCCCAATAAGCTTTATGTTCTAGCTCGAGCGGTAAATGACAAACCTTTCCATGGGCCATTTTATATGGGGGCATCCCATGGGATTCTTATGAGAAGTTCTATAAGCCCATAGCGCATCATCTAGTTTCTTAGACCAATTCTTCCTAGATCTATTAACAGCCTTTTGCAAGATTAATTGTATATCTTGATTACTCAATTCAACTTGGCCACTGGACTGAGGAACATAAGGGGATGCAATTATATGTCTAACATCATATTTATCTAAAAGTTTACGGAAAGCACCATGTATAAAATGTGAACTACCATTGGTCATTAAATATCTAGGGACTCCGAACCTCGGAAAGATAATGTCCTTAAGCATTTTAATAGAGGTGTTATGATCGTCCCTATGATAACCCACAAGTATAGGGGGTCGCAACATTATTCGAGGGTAGAGTATTCAACCCAAATTTATAGATTCGACACAAGGGGAGCCAAAGAATATTTCAGAGTATTAGCAGTTGAGTTGTCAATTCAACCATACCTGGAGATAAATATCTGCAGCAAAGTGATCAGTAGCATAGTAATATGGTAGTTTGATAGCAGTGGTAACAGTAGTAGTAGCGGTAACAGTAGCAGCAATAGTTTTGTATCAAGTGACAATAGTAATAGGAACTTAGCAAGAAAATAAGTGGAAAAATCATAGGCACTGGATCATAGTATTTGTTGGATGATATTCATCATCTAACAATCATAACCTACGGCGACCCAGAACTAGCTCCGGTTCGTCAATATAATGTAGGTATGTATTCTGTATATAGTCATACATACTTATGGAAAAGAACTTGCATGACATATTTTTTCCTACCCTCCCGTGGCAGAGGGGTCTGTAAGGAAACTAAGGGATATAAAGGCCTCCTTTTAATAGATAACAGAAACAGAGCGTTAGCACTTAGTGAATACATGAACTCCTCGAACTACGGTCACCACCATGAAGTATCCCAAATATTGTCACTATGCGGTTGAGGGATCATAACTCGTAATAGGTTCATATGACTAGGCAAGATCAGATCAAGAACATAGATATAATGATGATAACATAAACGGTTCAGATCTGAAATAATGGCACTCGGGCCCTAGTGACAAGCATTAAGCATGGCAAAGTCATAGCAACATCAATCTTAGAACATGGTGGATACTAGGGATCCAGCCCTAACAAAACTAAGTCGATTACATGATAAATCTCATCCAACTCCTCACCGACCAGCAATAATAACACATCTCAAGTGCAAACATATTGTGAAAACAATCATGATATAATATGACAATAGTGGTATCTCGCTAGCCCTTTTTGAGACCGCAAAACATAAATGCAGAGCACCTCCAAAGTTCAAGCAGCGACTAAACATTGTAATTCATGGTAGAAAAGATCCAGTCATGATGCATCCAACATTCACTATACACAATGCATGAAGATGACAATAGTGCTCTCAGATCTGACGCTTGTTTTAGACGGTGATGACTCAACATTAAAATAAATAGATAGTCCCTTCATATAGGGAAGCAAGGATTTGCATAGGTGCGAGAGATCAAGGATTTAAATAAGAGATAAGTGTAATTCTGAGAGGTACACCCTTCCTGTCAACGTTACGGCCAAGAGCTACCAATATCTTCCATGTTAAAAAAATTAGTGGCGGTTCCCAGCTGATAAAAGTGAAGGTTTACTCCCCCTCCAGCAACAAACACACTCCATGACGAGCCGAATCCACGGGTACCGTCCAAACAAACAACATTCCTGGGGGAGTTTTGTTTAATTATTTGCATTTATTTTGATTTTGGGACTGGGAATCCCGATTACCGCCCTTCTCATACAAGAACGAGTGAATAAACACTCGTCATAAGAGTAATCCGCTTAACATGGAAGATACTGACCACCCCCTGTTGCTCCATGAGCTATCCAGGCACACAAAATAGATGTTCATTTGAAATTTTTAGAGGTGGCACATGCAAGTTTACTTGGAATGGCAAGTTTACTTAGTATAGGTGAAGGCTAGCAAATAGATTGAGAAGCGGCCAGCTAGAGAGCGAATATGGTCATAAACATGCATTACGAATAATAACCATTGAATGCTATCATGAGTAGGATATGGACACCATGAACATAAATATCATGAAGGCTATGTTTATTTTGATTCAACTACATGCGTGAACATGTGCCTGTCAAGCCATTCGAAACATTCAAAGGAGGATACCATACCATCATACTACATCACAATCATTTTAATGCATGTTGACACCCAAGATGAATCATTATCCACTCCTAGCTACTTGAGCATGGCATGAACCACTATAATCTCTAATCGTCATTGCAAACATGTTCAATCATAATATGCCGAATCATGGATACCGGGTTAAACATATTTACAAAAACAAGAACAAGTTGAGTTCATACTCGTTTTTCTCTACCATGGTCATTTCATCATATATCATCATTATTGCCTTTCACTCGCACAATCGGATGATAAGAAAATAATAATAGCGCAAGAGTGACATGGACTCAGATGGAATCTGCAAACATTTTATTCAAGAGTAGAAGACAAGTTAATATGGGATGTTTGTTAGATCAACAATAATTCATATGAGAGCCACTCAACATGTTCATTGTGGTCTTCTCCTCGGTATGACTCAATGAAAGGAAGAGAATTTCAGAGAAACACACTAAAATCTTTTTGGAGTTTTTAGTTTTTCATGAAGAAAGCAAAGACGAGAGGGAAAAACAAAAATAAGAAAACTATTTACGCGGGAGAACTACCAACAAGCAAAAGAAGAAATGAGAAATCTTTTGGGTTTTCTTTTAAATACAACAACTAATTAAAATGAAAAGAAAAATAGAAAAGAAACAAGAAGTATTTTTGGATTTTCTCAAAGTTTTTCAAACACACAAGAAGAAAGCAAGAAAAATAAATCTGATATGGATAACACAATGAAAAAGTATGAACACTGACAACTGGAATGAATATGTGTGAACATGAATGTAATGTCGGTGGAAATACATACTACCCCAAGCTTAGGCTAGCGAGGCTCTCGGTGATAGCCTAGCTTGGTAATCACCATCCGTAGTCTGGATAATGACCCGAGTGATAGCCTAGCGAGGCTCTCGGTGCAATCACCTCAGCCCTCCTGGCAGCCTCGACCTCTACCTTGTACGCGCGGGCCTCGCTCTCGGAGACGTAGTATCTTCCCTTGTTAAAATCAAAGAGAGAAGGACCAGGAAATACAATAGGCACAATAGGGTCATTATCAAACCTCAAGTTGTAAGTATAATTATTAGTTGTTCCCGTAAGGAATCTATGTTGTTTCATGGCATCAAAGTCTAAGTGTTGGTTAGGTAAGATGGGATCATTAGGCCAAGGGGACACTCTCAACCTCACAGCGAGGCGAGAGGCATAAATCCCTCCATAGAAGTTACCATTAGAAGCATTGAGTGTTAGCCTCCGTGCAATAATTGCTACTAGGTTGTAGTCTTTAATTCAAGTTAAAGCGGTATATATAAGACTAAAATCATGGGCACAAAGTGTTCTACAATCCTGTTTCCCCATGATGCATATGCCATTAAAGAGTGCAAGGTACTGAACAAATGGAAAATGGATGCTCTTTATTCCGCCATTCCTCACCCCTCTAATTTCACCGGAACAAAGGTTTCTCAATAATAACGCATACTCAGGTTTTGTTGGTTCATCTAAGGAACCCCAATATGGCATTTTGCACGCGTTAGAGAATTTGTCTAAGGGCATGGTGAAAGCATTATTATAAAGACTAAACGAAACTTTGGACTCTCGATAGAAGTATTTAAATTTCTTAGTAAATGTCTTTGTGAGAGTTAGGTGTTGAGGGCAGTTATCTTTGATGAAGGGAGCTAGCTCGGCATTGTGTATGTACCGCTCAAATTCTTCCTTAATACCTGCACCTTCCATGAAGGTGTCACACGGCCAGAGACATGATTTGGTTTCGGCGTCCCTATCGAACTTGCGCTTGGTTCAACATAAGATAGTCGTTCAGAACTTTCACTTGATGATGACCCCAAGGATCTTATCCTTTAAGAACTCCTATAGAATTGCATTCCATTTTCGAACAATTTCTAAAAAAATTGGCACACAAAAATTTGTTAACAAAACTAAATAAGATTGATAGCAACTACTCCTAGGGATGCATAGAGACAATATCAAGCATTGCAACCACTTAGAACTCTAAGAATTCAACATGCAAGCTCATCTATAGCACAACCAAGAGGAGCTAATTATTCTCAAAATAAACCACTAATTCAAAAACTAATTGGAGCAATGGGCGAGTTACATACCGAGAAGCAATCCCTAAAATAGTTTCGGAAATAGAGCTTTGAGCAAAGAGATCAAAATCTGTAACATCCCAAAATTCCATTTTGGAATGTTATGAAATATAGCTATGCATCTATCATCATCATTGCTTGAATACATGTATTAGTTGAAATGCCTTCTCTGAATTTCTGAAACCCCTTTCTAATTTCAATGTGTTGCTTTCACCTATTTGAAAATCTTGGTAAAAAGTTCAAATAAGAGAGGAGGAACATGACACTCCACACCAGGACCTAATTGGTGATTTATTTGAACAATAAAAACCAGGGGTTGTTTTGAAAATATTTACAAAAAGGATTTAAAAACAATTAGGCAATTTCTGAAAATAATATTTTTTTTCAAAGTGTTCAAATGACAGAATAAAAATGTTCAATAAATGGAATTTATTATTCTGTTAATTTTGATATATAACACTCCTATATTTAGAAATGTTTTGAATGCTTTTAAAGAGATTTTACTGCTCTGACTATTAAAAAGAGTAACGGTTTTTGTAATTAAACGGGCCGGCCCACGGGCAGTTACTCGCGAACTCATTACTAGTCGGCCGACCGACACGCCACCGACGCCCTTCCTCTCGCTGACCCCTGGGCCCCACCTGTCCACCGCGGATCCCGCAACGGTCGCCCCCAACCTCCGCGCGCGCCGCCGCCGCCGCGATCCCCTCTCGCCGGATCCGCTCTTCCCTTCCTTCCCGAGCCCCCTCTCCGGCCTATAAATAGAGCCCTAACTCCCCGCCTCCATTCCCCCCCCCCCCCCCCCGAATACCCTCTCCCATCGCCAGAATGCCGCCATTTTGCTCGCCGGAGTTGCCACCACCACCGGACCTCCGCATCGTCGTGCCGGTCGACTCCGACCTCCCCTCGCCTCCCCGACGCCTCCGTTCGACGCCGGAGGACCGCCGCTGTCGCCCGAGCCCCTTCGCTGCCTCCCTCGACCACCCGAGACCCCTCCGGCGACGTCCTCGACCACCGGCCGCCACCACCATCGTCGGAGTTCCTCCTCCCCCTCCGGTAAAGTCTTCGAGCTCACCCCATCCGTCGGATCCCCCCTCAACGGCCCAGATTAGAAGCCATTTTTTCCCGAACCGTTTTCCATTAGAGCTCGGTCACCCGCTCGAAACCACCCAATGCACGCGCTAGCCAGCCAATAGGATCATGCCACGTCACCCCCTGGTCGTCCGGTAGATTTATTTTTTGTTTTGTTTTACTTAACAGAAACTATTCTGAAATTGTTTTAGCTATAACTTCTAATCTATTTAATGTTTTGAGTTGATTCTTTTTGCAATAGCTCACATTTTTCATGTAGTTTCACCCTGCACTTTTAAATTTCAAATTTGACCTATAAAATTTGAATTGAATCAAATTTTCTCAAAACATTCAAATCTGAATAACTAGAGTTTGAAAATAGATTTTGACATGAATCTTTTTGCTACTGTTTGGTATTAGTTAGGACTACCTTCATGTTTAGTTTGAGAATTTTTAGGATGATTTTTCTTAGTGTTTTATCTATAAACAGATTCTGCCTATTAGTTAGTATAGTTTTATTTACTTAGTTTTAGTTAGTTTAAATTAGATTTAGTTTTAATTTGTTTAGTAGGTTCTATTGATTAAACTTTAGGTGTTCTACTTACTGTTAATAAAAATATAAAATTGTTTAGTTTATTTCTTTGTTAATATAGGAATCACAACTTCTTTTCAAATAGGTTTAATTTGATTAAAACAACTAGTTAGTAATAGTTTTTCTTTCAACAAAGTTTTATATAATTTAGTTCTGTTTTCTAAGACAAGTTTATTTGTACATTATTTTCTGTTAAGAGCATGTTTTGGTTAATAAATAATAAGTTTTGTTTTGCTCTTTTGTTTGTAAAAATATAATTGTTTCATATAGTGTTTATCAAAACTTTACTAAAGTTTTCCCAACAAACTTAATTTGGTTTTATTCTGTTTATTAATAAAATATTTTATTGTTTTCTTGCTGTCAACTATTGTTTTGGTTAATACCAATAGTTTCATTATGTTAGTAGTGTTTTATCAATCATCTTCTAGAAAACAAAACTTTGTGCGTTTTCTTGCTTGTGATTTGTGCATTGTTTTGTCTTGATTGGTTACTAGTTCATGGTTGATGGTTGTGAGTTACATTATTTTGTTGTATGCTTATTGAGTGCTCTTGTTTGCTTCGTTAGATTATCCGGAGTGCGAAGCTTGTTACTTAGAGTCACTCACGTACGAAGATCATCAATCAGGCAAGTCACTTTGATCATCTTTACCCATGTTTTTATTGCATTAGTTCTTCCATCACCCCAATTGCATGTAAAGTAGGTAACTGGAAACTTGGTTACGGTTGTAGTATCATGTGGTAGGTACCCCCCCTCAACACTTTGACACATTGGCCCCGGGAAACGTTGTTTTACATTTTGCTATGCTACTAGTAGACGGGGTTGGATGTGTGATTCATGAGAGTTGTGAGGTAATAACTTCAGGACCTACATAATGATCAAGACTTCAAGACTCCAAGGTTTCAACATACCTCTGGGTGGATGATGGTTGAACGGCACCCTGGAGAAACCAGTGGATTTGCCTAGGTGTTGCTAGAGATGGCCAGTATTCACGCGGAAAGATCCACCCAGGCACAAAGAGATGGATGGGTGCTTCAAGACCCAAGGCTTACCTGCACAGCCACAAGTCATTATGGGCTCTGGCTTGGTTGGATATCGTGGTGACCCTGGACAGGCGGTGCTACGAGATGTAGAAGAACGGTAGGAAAGGATGGGCACCGACAGAGTCGCAGGGAAACCCTTTGGAAGACCATGTTTTGGTCATCCGTTTCTCAAACACCCTGAAGTGCGAGAAATCAAACGGAGGCGACCAAATCTTGTGGGGAACGTGTGCAAATCTTTACAGAGTACTCAAACCTAATCGATTAGCCGTGTCCACGGTCATGGACGACTTGAGCCAAAGGAACCGAAACTTCCGGAACTCTCAACACAATTAATATGATGATGTGGGTATTAATGACTTGGGTATGAGAATTGGTTGGTGGAACCATCTCATTAATCAACCAACTTAGTAATATTTTTTCTTAGCCCTCTCTTGATGTAGGAAAATTTGGCTTTTTCGCAAAAACTTACCACCCCACCTGCCATATATGCATATAGATTAGATGATTATCTTTTCACCCCTCTTTTGTGACTTTGCCGGCATATTCCTGTTGGGGAACGTCGCATGGGAAACAAAAATTTTCCTACGCACACGCAAACCTATCCATGGTGATGAGCATCTACGAGAGGGAGAGTGGATCTACATACCCTTGTAGATCGCTAAGCGGGAAGCGTTAAGAAACGCGGTTGGTGTAGTCGAACATCTTCGCGATCCAAATCGCCGAGCGTCCCGCGATCTCATCACGATCCGTCCCGCGATCCAATCACGATCCGTCCCGTGAACTCATCACGATCCGTCCCGCGATCTCATCACGATCCGTCTCACGATGTTGATCACGATCTGTCCCGCGAACTCATCACGATCCGTTCCGCGATCTCATCACGAACCGTCTCGCGATCTCGATCACGGTCCTTCCGATCTAGCGCCGAACGGACGGCACCTCCGCGTTCAGCACACGTGCAGCTTGATGACGATCTCCACCATCTTGATCCAGCAAGAGGAGGTGGAGAGGAGAGAGAGTTCACCGGCAGCGTGACGGCGCTCCGGTGATGGTGGTGGAGTGATTCCGGCAGGGCTTCGCCTAAGCGCCGCGGAAAACCGATCTAGAGGAGAAACTGTGCACCGGTGAAACGGGTAGCACGTGGCCGGAAATTCTGTCCAAAAACCACCCAATCCACTAGTATATATAGGAGGAGAGGAGAGGAGAGGCAGCCAAGGCCTTTGGGTCGGCCGAAATAGGAGGTGGGAAGAAATCCTACTTCACCTCCAATCCTAGTTGGAGTAGGATTGCCTCCTATTGGCTGATTTTCCACTTTTTGCTTTAGGACTTTCTCTCCTGCGCCATGGGCCTTTGTGGCTGTTTTCCCAGCCCACTAAGGGCTGGTTATTATTCTCCCACAGCCCATGGACCTCTTGGGGTCGAAATACCCCTCCCGGAGGCCTCCCGGTACACTACCGGCACTCCCGGTACACTACCGGCACTCCCGGTACACTACCGATGAGCCCGAAACTTTTCCGGAAACCAAACTGGGACTTCCTATATATGAATCTTTACCTCCGGACCATTCCGGAGCTCCTCGTGATGTCCGGGATCTCATCCGGGACTCCGAACAAACTTCGGTCACCACCATACATAACTCTACACTACCGAAACGTCACCGAACCTTAAGTGTGCAGACCCTGCGGGTTCGAGAACTATGTAGACATGACCGAGACACCTCTACGGTCAATAACCAATGGAGGGACCTGGACATCCACATTGGTTCCTACATATTCTACGAAGATCTTTTTCGGTCGAACCTCTATGTCAAGGATTTAGTTAATCCCGTATAACGTCCCCTTTGTTCTTCGGTATGTTACTTGCCCGAGATTCGATCGTCGGTATCTCCATACCTAGTTCAACCTCGTTACTGGCAAGTCTCTTTACTCGTTCCGTAATACAAGATCCCGTGACTAACACTTAGCCACATTGCTTGCAAGGCTTGTTGTGATGTTGTATTACCGAGTGGGCCCTGAGATACCTCTCCGTCACACGGAGTAACAAATCCCAGTCTCGATCCATGCCAACTCAACAAACACCATCGGAGATACCTGTAGAGCACCTTTATAGTCACCCAGTTACGTTGCGATGTTTGATACACACAAGGCACTCCTCCGATATCCGTGAGTTGCATGATCTCATGGTCATAGGAACATATACTTGACATGCAGAAAACAGTAGCAATAAACTGACACGATCATATGCTATGTTTGTAGTTTGGGTCTTATCCATCACATCATTCTCCTAATGATGTGATCCCGTTATCAAATGACATCTCATGTCCATGGCTAGGAAACCTTAACCATCCTTTGATCAACGAGCTAGTCCATTAGAGGCATACTAGGGACATGGTTTTGTCTATGTATCCACACATGCATTTAAGTCTCCGATCAATACAATTATAGCATGGATAATAAACGATTATCATGAACAAGGAAATATGATAATAACTAATTTATTATTGCCTCTAGGGCATATTTCCAACAATCTCCCACTTGCACTAGAGTCAATAATCTAGTTCACATCACCATGTGATTCGCATTGTTATGAATCTAACACCCAATGAGTTTTGGGGCTCGATCATGCTTTGCATGTGAGAGAGGTCTTATAGTCAACGGGTCTGCGATATTCAGATCCGTGTGTACTTTGCAAATCTCTATGTCAAACCGTAAACACTGCTACCACACTCCACTTGGTACTATTTCCAAATGGCTGCTCCACTATACGTATCCAGATTGCTACTACTAGTCATCTGGATAGGTGTTAAAGCTTGCATCGACGTAACTCTTTACGACGAACTCTTTATCACCTCCATAATCAAGAAACATTTCCTTAGTCCTCTGGTTACTAAGGATAATTCCGACCGCTGTCCAGTGATCCACTCCTGGACCACTCTTGTACCCCCTGACAGACTCGTGGCAAGGCACACATAGGTGCGGTACACAGCATGGCATAATATAGAGCCTATGGCTAAGGCATAGGGGACGACATTCATCCTTTCTCTTTCTTCTGCCGTTGTCGAGCTTTGAGTCTCACTCAACTTCACACCTTACAAATCAGACGAGAACTATTTCTCTGGCTGATCCATTTTGAACTCTTTCAAAATCTTGTCAAGGTATGCACTCATTGAAAGTCTCATCAAGCATCTTGATCTATCTCTATAGATTTTGATGCTCAACAATTAGGTAGCTTTATCCAGGTCTTCATTTGAAAAACACTTTTCAAACAACCTTTTATGCCTTCCAGAAATTCTACATTATTTCCGATCAACAATATGTCAACCACATATACTTATCAGAAACTCTATAGTGCTCCCATTCACTTTATTGCAAATACAAGTTTCTCGTAAACTTTGTATAAACTACAAAAACTTTGATCACCTCATCAAAGTGTATATTCCAACTCCGAGATGCTTGCTTCAGTCCATAGAAGGATCACTGAAGCTCTCTCATCTTTTAGCATCCTTAGGACTGACAAAACCTTCTGGTTGTATCACATACAACCTTTCCTTAAGTAAACCGTTAAGGAAACGACGTTTTGACATCCATCTGCCAGATTTCGTAATTGAAAATGCAGCAACTGCTAACATAATTCCAACAGACTTTTAGCATCGCTACGAGTGAGAAAGCCTCCTCGCAGTCAACTCCTTGAACTTGTCACAAACAACTTTGCAACAAGTCGAGCTTTACAAATGGTGACATTCACCATCAGTGTCTGTCTTCATTCTAAAGGTCCATTTGTACTCAACGACCTGCCGTCTAACGAGCAAGTCTACCAAAGTCTATACTTGGTTTTCATAAATGGATCCTATCTCGGATTTCATGGTCTCTAACCATTTGTCGGAATCCGGGCCCATCATCGCTTCTCCATAGCTCGTAGGTTCATCGCTGTCCAACAACATGACCTCGAAGACAGGGTTGTCGTACCGCTTAGGAGCAGTACACATCCTTGTCGACCCACGAAGTTCGATAGTAACTTGATCCTGAAGCTTCATGATCATCATCATTAACTTCCTCTTCAACTAACGTAGGCTTCACAGAAACATCTTTCTGCGCTGCGCTACTCTCTGGTTGAACAAAGGTTTAACAACCTCATCAAGTTCTATCTTCCTCCCACTCAATTCTTTCGAGAGAAACCTTTCCTCGAGAAAGGATCCGTTTTAGTAACAACCACTTTGCACTCGGATCTGAGATAGAAGGTTCACCCAACTGATCTTAGGGTATTCTATGAAGATGCATTTGTCCGCCTTGGGTTCGACCTCATTAGGTGAAAACATTTTTCACACAAGTGCCGCAGCCCCAAGTATTAAGAAACGACAGCTTAGGTTTCTATCAAACCATAATTCATATGGTGTCATCTCAACGGATTTAGATGGTGCCCTATTTAAAGTGAATGTAGTTGTCTCTAATGCATAACCCCAAAATTATAGTAGTAAAACGACAAGAGACATCATAGTACGCACCATGTCCAATAGAGCATAACTATGATGTTCGGACACACCATCACACTATGGTGTTCCAGGTGGCGTTTAGTTGTGAAACAACTTTCACATTGTCTTAAGTTGTATGCCAAACTCGTGACTCAGATATTCACCTCCACGATCATATCGCAGTCATTTTTATCTTCTTGTCACGATGATCTTTAAACTTCACT
This sequence comes from Hordeum marinum, assembly GCA_022496015.1. Taxonomy (NCBI): domain Eukaryota; kingdom Viridiplantae; phylum Streptophyta; class Magnoliopsida; order Poales; family Poaceae; genus Hordeum; species Hordeum marinum. Next base: position 297,957,444 of record CM039676.1, read on the forward strand.
CTGAATTTGCTTGAACCTTTCAAACGATTCAGACTTGTGTTTCATTAAGTAAATATACACTATATCTACTCAAATCATCAGTGAAGGTAAGAAAATAACGATATCCACTGCACACTACAAGACTCACTAGATTGCATACATCAACATGTATCATTTCCAATGAATCACTTGCCCGCTCCATCCAACGGGGTCCTTTAGTCATCTTGCCCAAGAGGCATGGTTCGCATGTCTCAACCGATTCGAAATCGAATGAGTCCAAATATCCATCAGCATGGAGTTTCTACATGCGCTTTATACCAATATGACATTTAGCGGCAGTGCCACAAATATGTGGTACTATCATTATTAACTTTGTATCTTTTGACATCAATGTTATGAACATGTGTAATACTACGATCAAGATTTCAACAAACCATTCTCACTGGGTGCATGACCATTGAAGGTATTATTCATGTAAACAGAATAACCATTATTCTCTAACTTAAATGAATAACCGTATTGCAATAAACATGATCTAATCATGTTCATGCTCAACGCAAAACACCAAATAACATTTATTTAGGTTCGTCACTAATCCTGAAGGTAGAGAGAGCGTGCGATGTTGATCACATCAACCTTGGAAACACTTCCAACACATATCGTCACCTCACCCTTAGCTAGTTCTCCGTTTATTCCGTAGCTTTTATTTCGAGTTACTAACATTTAGCAACCGAACCGGTATCCAATACCCAGGTGCTACTAAGAGTACTAGCAAGGTACACATTAGTAACTCGTATATCAAATATACTTCTATCAATGTTGCCAGCCTTCTTATCTACCAAGTATCTAGGGTTGTTCCGCTTCAGCGACCTCTCACCTCATAATAGAAGCACTTAGTCTCGGGTTTGAGTTCAACTTTGGGTTGCTTCACTGGAGCAGCAACTGACTTGCTATCCATGAAGTTTCCCTCCTTGATCTTGCCCTTTTCGAAACTAGTGGTTTGATTAACCATCAACACTTGACGCTCCTTCTTGATTTCTACCTTCGCGGTGTCAAACATCGCGAACAGCTCAGGGATCAATACTTCTATCCCTGGTGTATTATAGTTCATCACTTAAGTTCTAGTAGCTTTAGTGACAGTGACTTGGAGAACTATATCAATCACTATCTTATCTGGAAGATCAACTCCCACTTGATTCAAGCGATTGTAGTACCCAGACAATCTGAGTACATGCTCAACGATTGAGCTATTCTCCTTCATCTTACAGGCAAAGAATCTTGTTGGAGATCTCATATCTCGCAACACAGGCACGAGCCTGAGATCACAATCTCTGCCCCTAGAACATCTCATATGTTCTGTGACGTTCAAAACGTTTCGGAGCCTCAATTCTAAGCCGTAATGCATGACGCACAAAACTATCAAGTAGTCATCGAAACGTGCCTGTCAGATGTTCACAACATCTATAGACAACGCTAGAGGGGGTGGCGCACCGAGCGGTGCATTAAGGACATAAGCCTTCTGTGCAGCAATGAGGACAATCCTCAGATCACGGACCCAGTCCGCAATATTGCTACCAACATCTTTCAATTCTATTTCTCTAGGAACATATAAAAATACAAGGGAGCCACAACGCGAGCTAGTAATCTACAACATAATTTGCAAAGACACTTTGACTATGTTCATGATAATGAGTTCAATTAATCATATTATTTAAGAACTCCCACTCAAATTGACATCCCTCCGATCATTCGAGTGATACATGATCCAAATTCACCAACTCAAGTCCGATCATCACGTGAGTTGAGGTGGCTGCAATGGTGAACATCATTATGTTGATCATATCTACTATATGACTCATGTTCGACCTTTCGGTCTCTCGTGTTCCGAGGCCATGTCTGTACATGCTAGGCTCGTCAAGTTTAACCCGAGTGTTCTGCATGTGCAACACTGGCTTGCACCCGTTGTATGTGAACGTAGAGTCTATCACACCCGATCATCACGTGGTGTCTCAACACGACGAACTTTCGCAACGGTGCACATTCGGGGAGAACACAATTTAGCTTGAAATTAAGTGAGGGATCACCTTATAATGCTACCGTCGTCCTAAGCAAAATAAGGTGCATAAAAAGGATTAACATCTCATGCAATTCATAAGTGACATGATATGGCCATGAACTTGTGTTTAAGATCTCCATCTTCGAAACACCGGCATGATCTCCATCATCACCGGCACAACACCATGATCTCCATCATCTTGATCTCCATCAATGTGTTGCCATTGGGGTTGTGGTGCCAGCCCTGCTTCTACTTCTATTGCTACTGCTTAGCGATAAAGTAAAGCATTACATAGCGCTTAATGATTGACACGCAGGTCATACAATAATTAAAGACAACCCTATGGCTCCTGCCGGTTGCCGTACTCAACGACATGCAAGTCGTGAAATTCTATACATCACATGATCATCTCATACATCACATATATCTCATCATGTAATTGGCCATATCACATCACAACATACCCTGCAAAAACAAGTTAGACGTCCTCTAATTGTTGTTGCATGTTTTACGTGGCTGCTATGGGTATCTAGCAAGAACGATTCTCACCTACGCATAAACCACAACGGTGATACACTAGTTTGCTTTTCAACCTTCTCAAGGACCGCCTTTGTCGAATCCGATCCAACTAAAGTGAGAGAAACTGTCACCCGCAAGCCATCTAGGCAACAAGTTGCGTCGAGGGAACCGGTCTCTCGTAAGCGTACGAGTAATGTTGGTCCGGGCCGCTTCATCTCACAATCCCGCTGAACCAAAATACGACCAAGGGAGGAAGCAATCTAAGCATCAACGCCCACAAACCTTTTGTGTTCTACTCGAGATCTCATCGAACCATCAACCTAGCTCATGATGCCACTGTTGGGGAACGTCGCATGGGAAACAAAAATTTTCCTACGCACACGCAAACCTATCCATGGTGATGAGCATCTACGAGAGGGAGAGTGGATCTACATACCCTTGTAGATCGCTAAGCGGGAAGCGTTAAGAAACGCGGTTGGTGTAGTCGAACATCTTCGCGATCCAAATCGCCGAGCGTCCCGCGATCTCATCACGATCCGTCCCGCGATCCAATCACGATCCGTCCCGTGAACTCATCACGATCCGTCCCGCGATCTCATCACGATCCGTCTCACGATGTTGATCACGATCTGTCCCGCGAACTCATCACGATCCGTTCCGCGATCTCATCACGAACCGTCTCGCGATCTCGATCACGGTCCTTCCGATCTAGCGCCGAACGGACGGCACCTCCGCGTTCAGCACACGTGCAGCTTGATGACGATCTCCACCATCTTGATCCAGCAAGAGGAGGTGGAGAGGAGAGAGAGTTCACCGGCAGCGTGACGGCGCTCCGGTGATGGTGGTGGAGTGATTCCGGCAGGGCTTCGCCTAAGCGCCGCGGAAAACCGATCTAGAGGAGAAACTGTGCACCGGTGAAACGGGTAGCACGTGGCCGGAAATTCTGTCCAAAAACCACCCAATCCACTAGTATATATAGGAGGAGAGGAGAGGAGAGGCAGCCAAGGCCTTTGGGTCGGCCGAAATAGGAGGTGGGAAGAAATCCTACTTCACCTCCAATCCTAGTTGGAGTAGGATTGCCTCCTATTGGCTGATTTTCCACTTTTTGCTTTAGGACTTTCTCTCCTGCGCCATGGGCCTTTGTGGCTGTTTTCCCAGCCCACTAAGGGCTGGTTATTATTCTCCCACAGCCCATGGACCTCTTGGGGTCGAAATACCCCTCCCGGAGGCCTCCCGGTACACTACCGGCACTCCCGGTACACTACCGGCACTCCCGGTACACTACCGATGAGCCCGAAACTTTTCCGGAAACCAAACTGGGACTTCCTATATATGAATCTTTACCTCCGGACCATTCCGGAGCTCCTCGTGATGTCCGGGATCTCATCCGGGACTCCGAACAAACTTCGGTCACCACCATACATAACTCTACACTACCGAAACGTCACCGAACCTTAAGTGTGCAGACCCTGCGGGTTCGAGAACTATGTAGACATGACCGAGACACCTCTACGGTCAATAACCAATGGAGGGACCTGGACATCCACATTGGTTCCTACATATTCTACGAAGATCTTTTTCGGTCGAACCTCTATGTCAAGGATTTAGTTAATCCCGTATAACGTCCCCTTTGTTCTTCGGTATGTTACTTGCCCGAGATTCGATCGTCGGTATCTCCATACCTAGTTCAACCTCGTTACTGGCAAGTCTCTTTACTCGTTCCGTAATACAAGATCCCGTGACTAACACTTAGCCACATTGCTTGCAAGGCTTGTTGTGATGTTGTATTACCGAGTGGGCCCTGAGATACCTCTCCGTCACACGGAGTAACAAATCCCAGTCTCGATCCATGCCAACTCAACAAACACCATCGGAGATACCTGTAGAGCACCTTTATAGTCACCCAGTTACGTTGCGATGTTTGATACACACAAGGCACTCCTCCGATATCCGTGAGTTGCATGATCTCATGGTCATAGGAACATATACTTGACATGCAGAAAACAGTAGCAATAAACTGACACGATCATATGCTATGTTTGTAGTTTGGGTCTTATCCATCACATCATTCTCCTAATGATGTGATCCCGTTATCAAATGACATCTCATGTCCATGGCTAGGAAACCTTAACCATCCTTTGATCAACGAGCTAGTCCATTAGAGGCATACTAGGGACATGGTTTTGTCTATGTATCCACACATGCATTTAAGTCTCCGATCAATACAATTATAGCATGGATAATAAACGATTATCATGAACAAGGAAATATGATAATAACTAATTTATTATTGCCTCTAGGGCATATTTCCAACAATTCCATATGCTGACCTACACGGCTGCAACGTATCATGTTGCAGAGTACTTTTCCGACCAGGAGTGAGGACATGTTCTACGCTCGGTAAGATGCCCTTGGAGTCAGATGGACTCATCTACCTTCGACGCTTCCGCAAGATTTAGACATTCTCATGAGTTGGCTTTCGGCCACTTTATTGTAATCTTTATTGTAATAAAGGACTCGATATGAGATTTTGATTAATATAATGTTGTGTGATTTCCCTTTGAAATATACATTGATGTACCGTGTGTGTACCAGCATGATCTTGGGATGGTACGGAAACACAGGAGATTCGACCTTTCAGGTCGGGTCACTACAAAATCCACGGGTTCTTGATCAAGAACACAAGGGAGAGAGCAATTTTCAATTTTTTCAGGAGGTAGGAGATGACATGGGCTAAAGAGATAAGTGGGGGACCCACAAGGGGCCCAAGCCCTACTAGGCCACGCCAGGGGGGTCTGGCGCGCTTGGTGAAGTGTGGCCACGTGGTGCACCCTCCTCTGGTATTATTTGGCCCAAAAATTCAGAAATAAAAATAAAAAATCATGTTAGATATTCAGGGCATTCTGAGAACTTTTATTTTTGGGTTATTTTTATTGCACGGAAAAATTACCGAAAACTGGATAAGCATGGCATTTTATTTTATTTAACTAAGAAAAATAGAAAACTAAAAGTGGATACAGAGAGTTGTGTCTACTAAATTCATCAACTTCATACCTCTCGAAAATGATTCATTAATAAGGTTGATCAAGTCTTATTAACAAGCACTTCCAATTAGCATGAAATCGAAGAAACTTCGTAAAACACTAGGTTACCTCAACGGGGATAGGTATATCCCCAACCATAATAATATCATATTTCTTTTTGACAGTAGGTATAGGTAATTGAAATCTTCCAATAATGAGTGTCGGAGAATTTTCAATAACATCCACACCATTCACTTGGAATTATTTCTTCGGAAAGTGCATTGTATGCTCATTACCATTGATATGAAAACTGACCTTGATTTTATTGCAATCAATAATAGCCCCTGTAGTATTCAAAAAGGGTCTACGAAGGGTAATCAACATGTTGTCGTCCTCGGGCATCTCAAGAATAACAAAGCCCGTTAAGATAGTACCATTTGCAAAAACAACGGTCACATCCTCACAAATACCGATAGGTATGGCAGTTATTTCAGTATGTGTGAGTTTATTCAAATCAAGTCTTTTATATAGGCATAACACTAACATCGGCTCCTAAATCACACAAAGCAGTTTTGACATAACTTATTTTAATGGAGCAAGGTATAGTTGGTATTCCAGGATCTCCAAGATTTTCTAGCCACAAAGTTTTTGTTGTCATATCTTTTATTCTTAGGTTGTGAGTTATCAAGATCAACAACAGGTTCTATCTTTACATCATTATCTGATTCTTTATCATTACTAGGTTGAGTGTCCTCATGAACATCATTATCATTATCATTATCACTAGGTGGATGCTGATTACCAGATTAAGTTTCAGTATCAGAAATAGAAACATCATTACTATCATCGGGAGGTTTTTCTATCTCAAATTCCTAGAAGCATGCAAGGTCCTATCATTTTTCTTTTTTTTCTTAGAGGGACTAGGTGTATCAGCATTAATTCCTTGAGATTCTTGTTCAATTCTTTTAGGATGACCTTTAGGATAAAGTGGTTCTTGGGTCATTCTACCTCCTCTAGTTACTACTCTAATAGCATGATCATTCATATTATTATTCATTTCATCAAGCAATTCTCTTTCAGATTTAGTAACATGTTCTAATTAAGTTTGGACCATAGAGGCATGTTTTCCTACACCTCTAACATCATTACTGATTCTAAATAACTAGTCACTCAAACGAGCAATCAAATCAGAATTATATTTCAAGTATTTCGGGACATTTTCATTGAAGTGATCTTGTTTCATAATATAGTTATCAAACTCATATAAGCATTAACTAGGATTTTTATTGTAAGGAATATCACCTTCATCAATCTTTAATAGAGAATTTACCTCTACCACCTATGGAGGTGGTGGTGTGTTGAGTCCATTAATTTCCTCAGTAGGTGGTAAATTCTTAACATCCTTAGCTTTAATACATTTTTCCTTCATGCATTTCTTTGCCTCTTGCATATCTTCAGGACTGAGAAATAAGATACCCCTCTTCTTCGGAGTAGGTTTAATTGGTGGTTCAGGGAGAGTCCAATCATCATAAATCTTCAATATATTATTCAATAATTCCTTAGCTTGTGTAATAGTTCGTTCCATGAAAACACAGCCAGGATAACTATCTAGGAAGTCCCTAGAAGCATCAGTTAGTCCATTGTAAAAGATATCAAGTATTTCATATTTCTTAAGTGGATGATCAGACAAAGCATTAAGAAATTGGCGGAGCCTCCCCAAACCTTGTGGGAGGCTCTCTTTTTCAATTTGCACAAAGTTAAATATTTCCTGTAAGGCAGTTTGTTTCTTATGAGCAGGAAAATATTATTCAGAGTAGTAGTAAATCATATCCTCGGGACTACGCGCACAACCAGGAGTAAGAGTATTGTACCATATCTTAGCATCACCCTTTAATGAGAACGGAAATAATTTGAGAATGTAATAATAGCGTATCTTCTCATCATGAGCAAATAGGGTAGCGATATCACTCAGTTTAGTAACATGTGCTACCACAGTTTTAGCTTCATAGCCATGAAAAGGATCAGATTCAACTACAGTAATTAACTCTGGGTCGACAGAGAATTCACAATCCTTATTGATAACAAAGATAGGCGAAGTAGCAAACTTAGGATCACATTTCATTTTAGCATTCAAAGTCTTTTCTCTATACTTGCATAGTAGTTTCATAACATCATTTCTATCCCCACAAGAAAGAATCTCTCTAGCTATTTCATCATCCAAAGCATAACCTTCAGGTATTTCAGGCATTTCTAAACTAGGAGAGCGAGGAGTAGCAGGTGATTCAAAATCTACATCAGTTTCAATGTTTTCAAGTTCTCTAGCTTTAGCAAGATGAGCATAAAGTAATTCATTCAATGGCACAGTTTCAGCACTTGTAGCAATGGTATCATTATAAATTTCAGAAGTAGCATCATCAAGCATATCAGGACGATCAATAGGTGGTGGTTTAACAAGCTGATTCAAAATAGTAGGTGAATCAAATGCAGAGCTAGATGGAAATTCCTTAGCTCCTCTCGTACGATAGGGAACGATCTTGGTTCTTGTATCCTTTGGATTCTTCATAGTGATAAGTTTATATAAATCCCAAGTGACCCAACAAATATAGTGATGCTCCCCAACAAAGGCGCCAGAAAAATGTCTCGATAACCCACAAGTATAGGGGATCGCAACAGTTTTCGAAGGTAGAGTATTCAACCCAAATTTATAGATTCGACACAAGGGGAGCCAAAGAATATTTGGGAGTATTATCAGTTGAGTTGTCAATTCAATCACACCTGGAGATAAATATCTACAGCAAAGTGATCAATAGCACAGTAGTATGATAGTTTGATAGCAATAGTAGCAGTAACAGTGGTGGTAATAGTAGCAGTAGTGATTTTGTAGCAAGTGCAATAGTAACAGAAGTGGTAGTAACTTAGCAAGAGCAATAAGTGGAAAGATCGTAGGCACTGGATCAGTGTATTTGTTGGATGATATTCATCATATAACAGTCATAACCTAGGGCGACACGGAACTAGCTCCAATACGTCAATGTAATGTAGGCATGTATTCCACATATAGTCATATGTGCTTATGGAACAGAACTTGCATGACATCTTTTGTCCTACCCTCCCATGGCAGCGAGGTCCATAAGGAAACTAAGGGATATTAAGGCCTCCTTTTAATAGATAACCGGAACAAAGCATTAGCACTTAGTGAATACATGAACTCCTCAAACTACAGTCATCACCGTGAAGTATCCCAAATATTGTCACTATGGGGTTGATGGATCATAACTTGTAATAGGTGCATATGACTAGGCAAGATCGGATCAAGAACATAGATATAATGATGATAACATAAATAGTTTAGATCTGAAATAATGGCACTCGGACCCTAGTAACAAGCATTAAGCATGGCAAAGTCATAGCAACATCAATCTTACAACATAGTGGATACTAGGGATCAAGCCCTAACAATACTAACTCGATTACATGATGAATCTCATCCAACTCCTCACCGACTAGCAAGCCTACGAAGGAATTACTCACTCCCGGTAGGGAGCATCATGGAATTGGCGATGGAGAAGGGTTGATGATGATGAAGACCAAAGATTCCCCTCTCCGAAGCCCCAAACGGACTCCAGATCTAGCCTCCCGATGAAGAACAGGAGGTGGCGGCGGATCCGTATCGCGAAATGAGGTAAAATCTTCTCTCTGATTTTTTGGAGAAATGTGATTTTATAGCATCGGAATTAGGGTCGGGGGTCCCATGAGGAGTCCATGCTCCACTTGGTCGTGCTAGGGGGCCTGGCACGCCCTGGTTGAGCGTGGGCCCCTTAGGCCCCCTCTCAGGTGGCTTTTGGCTCCATAATTCCTTAAACATTCCAAAAAAATTCGTTCCATTGTGAGAACTTTTATTTCTGAACAAAAAAACACCATGGTAGTTCTACTAAAAACAACGTCAATCTGAGTTAGTTACATTCAAATCATGCAAATTAGAGTCCAAACAAGAGCAAAAGTGTTAGGAAAAGTAGATATGTTGGAGGCGTATCACGCTACTAGTTGGAATAGCCTCTAACCACATGGTAATGTTCAACAGTAACTAAAATATGAGTATACATATTTGAGGAAGGAAAAGGTCCCATAAAGTCAAAGCCCCAAACATCAAATGGTTCAGTAGCAAGTGAATAGTTCATAGGCATTTCCTGACGTTTACCAATGTTACCAACTCTTTGGCATTCATCGCATGAAGGGACATACTTACTAGTATCTTCAAAAAGAGTAGGCCAATAGGAACCAGATTGTAATATATTGTGTGCAGTTCTATCACCGGCATGGTGTCCTCCATAGGCTTCGGAATGACACTTCCGAAGAATCTATTCCTGTTCATGCTCAGTTATACATCATCTAATAATGCACTTCTACTCCCTCTTTATATAAATGTGGGTTATCCCAAAAATAATGTCGAAAATCATAAAAGGTTTTTCTTTTATTTTGTTGATAGGTGAAGCTAGGTGCAATATATTTAGCAACAATATAATTATCATAATCAACATAGGAAGGTGTGATGTGTGAAGTGTTTATAGCAGCAAGTTGCTCATTAGGAAAACTATCATCAATAGGAAGTGTGTCATCAAGAACACTTTCCATCCTAGACAAGTTATCTGCTATGGGGTTTTCAGCTCCCTTTCTATCAATGATATGAAAATCAAACTCTTGAAGTCAAAGTACCCACCTGATGAGTCTATGTTTAGCATCTTTCTTTTCCATAAGGTATTTAATAGCAGCATGATCAGTGTGAATCATTACTATGGAATCGACAATGTAAGGTCTAAACTTGTCACGTGCAAAAACAACTGCTAAAAATTCCTTCTCAGTGGTAGCATAATTTCTTTGAGCACAGTCAAAGGTTTTACTGGCATAATGAATAACATTCAATTACTTGTCTACTCTTTTCCCTAGAATAGCACCAATAGCATAATCACTAGCATCACACATGATTTCAAATTGTAGGTTCCAATCAGGTGGTCGAACAATGGGTGCAAAAATTAAAGCCTTCTTAAGTATTTCAAAAGCTTTTACACAATCATCATCAAAAACAAAAGTGAAAGGATGTGGATATCGCCTAGAGGGGGGTGAATAGGCGCTTTAAAATAATTACGGTTTAGGCTTGAACAAATGCGAAATAAAACTATCGTTTAATTAGTCAAGCACAAAACCTAAACCAACTAGGCTGGACCTATGTGCACCAACAACTTATGCTAAGCAAGATTGACAACTATGTGATAGCAAGATATAGAACAAGAAACAATATGTCTATCACAAAGTAAAGTGCATAAGTAAAGGGTCTCGGGTAAGAGATAACCGAGGCACACGAAGACGACGATGTATCCCGAAGTTCACACCCTTGTGGATGCTAATCTCCGTTCAGAGCGGTGTGGAGGCACAATGCTCCCCAAGAAGCCACTAGGGACACTATAATCTCCTCACGCCCTCGCACAATGCAGGATGTCATGATTCCACTAAGGGACCCTTGAGGGTGGTCATCGAACCCGTACAAACAAGGTTGGGGCAATCTCCACAACTTAATTGGAGGCTCCCAATGACACCATGAAGCTTCACCACAATGGATTGTGGCTCCTAGGTGACCACAAACGCTCGGGGCAATCTCCACAACCTAATTGGAGACCCCGACCATTGCCCGGAGCTTTGCACCACAATTATTGAGGTCCTAGGCAACACAAGTCGTCTAGGGTGCCAATGCACCCAAGAGGATCAAGCTCTAGGGTGCTCAAACACCCAAGAGTAATAAGCTTCTCAAACTTCACTTCCACGTATCACTGTGGAGAACTCAAACCTATGCACCAAATGCAATGGCAAGGGCACACGGGGTGCCCAAGTCCTTCTCTCCCAAATCCCTCCACAACAACTAATGCTATGGAAGAAGATGAGAGGAAGAACAAAGAAGAACACTAAGAACTCAAATATATAGATCCAAGGGGTTCCCCTCACACGAAGGAGAAAGTGATTGGTGGAAATGTGGATCTAGATCTCCTCTCTCTCTTTTCCCTCAAGAACTAGCAAGAATCATTGGAGTGATTGAGATTTAGCATACTCGATGAAGATCAACAATGGGGGGCAAACTCGAGCTCAAAGGATAACTTCAATGGGGAAGAAGACCCCCTTTTATAGGTGGGAAAAAATCCAACTGTTATGCTCATAGCCCGCATAGATCGATACTATCGCTCATGGGAGCGGTACTACCGCTACGGTGGTGGAAGACCTTTGAAAAACAACAGCAAGGAGGCAAAAGGCAAGTAGAACCGCCGGAGCGGTACTACCACTAGGGGTAGCGGTACTACTGCTTGATAGCGGTACTAAAAAATACATTTGTGTCGACCACCGCTGGACTAAACACGAGATTTTGGTCTGGAGTGGAAGTATCCAAGATAGTAGCCTTTGTAGTACCACTCTAGAGCGGTAGTAAAAAATTACATCCGTTCCAAGCGGTAGTAGCCACAGTAGTACCGCTGCAGCCTTTTAAGAACACCAAAACGGCCACAACTTCTGCATACGGATTCCGAATTCAACGAAACCAAGTTTGTTGGAAAGCTAACGACATGGGCTAACACAATCTTGATAAAAAATATCAATAAGAATCAAATGAGAAAATTCCCATAAGAAAATGGTGAGAACCCTTCCTGGAATAAGACCGGTAAAACCTCCAACACAAAAAACGCAATAGAAGACGCATATGAAATCCATTTTCGATGTACTAGAGCTTGTCACGAAGATAACCACAAGCTCAAGAACCAACATAGAGAAAAAACAACCAAGAACCAAGAAATATGATGATGCCAAGAATGCAATGCTTTGAGCTCTCAACGAACGATATGATCAAGCTACTCACTTCAGAGCCCCCCTTGATAGTATGGCAATCGATCCTATAACCCGGTCTACCAACTACCTCCATTAGAATGGTAAAATAGAAAACACTATCAAGGTCAAACCTTTGCCTTGCGCATAGTGCACTTGAGGTAGATGATGACGATCTTGACTTCCTCAAGATGGACCTCCTTTCTTGATTGTGCCGGCTTGATGAAGACTAGTTGATTTCCCTCCCATGCTTTACTATGGGTGAGACACTCTTCGGCACGTCTTCACAAGTACATTTTAACCACAATGAAAGGCAAGCCTCAAGCATGATCTCACCGTGATGCTTCACTTGAGCTTGCACATCGCACCCGTGATGACGATCTCCACTTGATGTCATCTTCCATGGGATGTATGGGATCTGCCTCTTGATGCAAGCCCATGGAAATATACCTAACCCCACAAAGAACTCTTACGTAGACCATGGGTTAGTACACAAAGCATAATGGACAATGCTTACCACACCCTGGGATCACTTGATCCCTCTTGCTACATCTTGTACGCTTTGTGGGTTTATCAACTTGATTCACTTTTTGACTTGGTCTTGATAAACCTTGTATCTTGTCTTCTCTCTTCATCAAGACGATGTCTTGAAGGTAAACATGAATGCTGACACAATCTTCTTCTTCAAGACATGCTTGCAATAAGCTCAACTCCCACATGACCAATCTTTGGATAAACCTTGAATACCACCTTGGTCACCATATAAACTCCTTGAAACCAACAGATGGACTTCATGAAGTACCTACGGACAAATACTTTGAATATAACTCAAGGAAACCATTAGTCCATAGGGATTGTCATCAATTACCCAAAACCACACATGGAGAAATGTGCTCTTACAAAAAGGAATATATTTTTGAAGAAGATTAGTTAATGACCTAGTAATCTTTGAGAAATCTTTAATGAAACGTCTATAAAAACCAGCATGACCAAGGAAACTTCTTATACCTTTTATATTTCTCGTGCATGGAATTTTCTCCATTGCGTCAACTTTAGCTTTGTTGACCTCAATGCCTCGTTCAGAAATTTTATGCCCAAGCACTATACCTTCATTTACCATAAAGTGACACTTCTCCCAATTCAAGACAATATTAGTTTCTTCGCATCTCTGCAAAACTCGATCAAGGTTGCTCAAACAATCATCAATAGAAATCCCGTAAACGGAAAAATCATCCATGAAAACCTCAACAATCTTTTCACAAAAGTCAGAGAATATAGTAGTCATACATCTTTGAAAGGTAGCAGGTGCATTGCATAAACTAAAAGGCATATGCCTATAAGCATAAGTTCTGAAAGGACATGTAAAGGTAGTTTTCTCTTGATCTTCTTTTGACATAGGTATTTGAGAAAATCCAGAATATCCATCAAGAAAGCAAAAGTGTGTGTGCTTAGATAATCTTTCTGGCATTTGATCGATAAAAGGCAATGGGTAATGATCTTTCTTAGTAGATTTATTTAATTTCCTAAAATCAATCACCATCCTATAGCCAGTTACGATTCTTTGTGGAATAAGCTCATTTTTATCATTAGGGACAACAGTAATACCACTTTTCTTAGGAACACAATGAACGGGACTTACCAACCTACTATCAGCAATAGGATAGATTATACCTACCTCCAGAAGCTTTAGTATTTCATTTCTTACCACTTCCTTCATCTTAGGATTTAAGCAGCGTTGGTGATCAACAATAGGTTTACCATCCGGTTCCATATTAATCTTGTGCTGACATAGAGTGGGGCTTATGCCCTTTATATCATCGAGAATATATCCAATAGCAGCCCTGTGCTTCCTCAGAGTTTTAAGTAATCTCCTTTCTTCATGCTATGAAAGGTTAGCACTGATAATATCAGGATATATCTTATTTTCGTCAGGATAAGCATATTTCAAAGTATCAGGTAAAGTCTTTAGCTCAAACACAGGATCTCCCTTGGGTGGAGGAGGATCCCCTAAAATATCGTCTGGTAAGTTGTGTTTAAGAATAGGTGTTTGTCTAACAAATATATCATCTATTTCATTCCTTTCATTCATATGCATATCATTCTCATGGTCTAGCAAATATTGTTCTAGTGGATCAGTAGGAGGCACGGCAATAGAAGCAAGACCAACTATTTCATCCTTACTAGGTAATTCCTTCTCGTATGGTTGATTAGTAAACTTGGATAAATTAAATTCATGATACACGTCACCAAAGCCTACTTTAACCTTCTCAGTACGTAACACAGTTAATTTCAGCATTAACGGTATTCAAGAAAGGTCTACCAAATATAATGTGGCAAAAGTTATCTTGTTTTGAACCAAGTACTAAGAAATCAATGGGGTACTTGACTTTTCGGCACAAGAATTTGACATCTCTAACAATCCCAAGTGGCGTAATAGTATCTCTGTTTGCAAGTTTAATAGTGACATCAATATCTTCAATCGTAGAGGATGCTATGTCATTCATAATTTCTTGATATAAGGTAAAATGTATAGCATTGACACTAGCATCAAGGTAACACAAGCCATGATAACAATGATCTCCAATTTTAACTGAAACAACATGCATGCCAACCACTGGTTTATTTTTATCTAGTTTGGCCTATTGTTTCTAGTAGATTTCTCAATCCTAGCAGTTTTTCCACAAAAGTAAATAACCTGGCCATCAGTGTTATTAACTAGGAGACCTTTAACCATAGCAATCTTAGGCTCAACATTTATCTGTTTAGAAGGTCTAGATGTCCTAACATGACTTTTATTAACCATGGTTATAGCCTTAGCATGTTCTCTAACTCTATCAGGGAAAGGTGGTTTCTCAATATAAGTAGTAGGAACAATTGGATCAACATGGTTAACAACTACTTCTTCCCTTTTAATCTTAATAGGTTCCTCAAATGGTTCCTCAATGGGAGGATGATACTTAAACCACTTTTCTCTGGGAAGATCAACATGAGTAGCAAATTATTCACCGAAATTGGCTACTATCTCAGAGTCAATTCCATATTTATTGCTAAACTCGTGGAAAGCATTAGTTTCTATAAAAGATTTAACGCAATCAAAGTTAAGCTTTATACCTGACTCCTACCTTTGTCGAGTTCCCAATCTTCAAAGTTGCATTTAATTCTTTCAAGAAGATCACATCTGAATTCAATAGTTTTATTCATATATGAGCTAGTAGAAGAAGAATCCGGTAGTAATCGATCATCATGAGAAAGCCGAGTATAATTTTTTTGTATAATCATTTCCCTTGAGAGCTCGTGGTTGGGGAAGGTCTGCATCATAGATTTAAGCCTCCCCAAGCTTGAGCGATGCTTTCTCCTTCACGAGGCTAGAAATTATATATATAGTTCCAACTACGATGCACTAGATGCATTGGATAAAACTTCTGATGAAATTCCAGCTTCAAGCGATTCCAGTTCCAGGATTCAATATTATCCAATAGACTATACCACATTAATGCTTTTCCCTCCAAAGATAAAGGGAAAACTTTCTTCTTAACTTTGTCCCTAGAAAAACCTGCAAGCTGAAATAATCCACAAACTCATCGACGAATATCAAATGGTAATCAGGATGAGTCATACCATCATATGGATTAGATGATAGTTTTTCAAGCATACCCGAAGGAATATCAACATAAATATTTTCAGTAGGTTCAGTAGGTTGAGGAGAAACTTCCTCATCTTCTGTTTGGGGTGAAAATGCCCCGAATAAGCCACTCAAAGGGTGACCGTTCATAGTGACAAGCAACAGTAAATTTCAGCACAAATAGAAAATGTTTCCTTACCAATCTCAACTTACCAAAGGGGCTTCACTCCTCGGCAACGGCGCCAGAAAAGAGTTGTAAGAGCACATTTATCCATGTACGGTTTTGGTAATTGATGACAATCCCAATGGACTATTGGTTGCCTTGAGTTATATTCAAAGGATTTGTCCATAGGCACTTCTTGAAGTACATGTGTTGGTTTCAAGGAGTTTATATGGTGAGCAAGGTGATATACAAGGTTTATCCAAAGAATGGTCATGTGGGAGTTGAGCTTATTGCAAGCATGTCTTGAAGAAGATTGTGTAAGCATTCATGTGTACCTTCAAGACATCATCTTTATGAAGAGAGAAGATAAGATACAAGGTTGATCAAGACTAAGTCAAAGAGTGAATCAAGTCGATCAACACACAAAGAATACAAGATGTACCGAGAGGGATCAAGTGATCCCATGGTATGGTAAGCATTGTCCATTACACTTTGTGTACTAACCCATGTTCCCTGTCAGTGTTCTTTGTGGGGTTAGGTATATTTCCATGGGCGAGCATCAATAAGAAGATCCCATACAAGTCATGGAGTATGACATCAAGTGGTGATCGTCATCAAGGTTGCGGTGTGCAAGTTCAAGTGAAGCATCATGGAGAGATCATGCTTGAAGCTTGCCATCCATTGTGGTGACAATGGACTTGTGAAGATGTGCCGAAGAGTGGCTCACCTATAGTGGAGTATGGGGGAGCAATCAACTAGTCTTCATCAAGCCAACACAATCAAGAAAGGTGGTCCATCTTGAGGAAGTCAAGATCGTCATCATCTAGCTCAAGTGGACTATGCGCAAGGCTAAGATTTGACCTTGATAGGATTTTCTATTTTTTCGATCTCATAGTGGTAGTTGGGAGACTGGGTTATAGGATAGATAGTCGTTCTATCAACGGGGCTCTCAAGTGAGTAGCTTGATCGTATCGTTCGTTGAGAGCTCAAACCATTGCATTCTTGGCATCATCATCTTTCTTGGTTCCTGGTTGGTTTTTCTCTTTGAGGTTTCTTGAGCTTATGGTCAACTTCATGACAAGCTCAAGTTCATCGAAAATAGAGTCCATATGCATCTTCAATGATGTTTTCGATGTTGGAGTTTTTGCCGATTCTTTATTGAAAGAGGTTTTCGCTGTTGGATAGCTCTTATCGTCCTGAATCCAACAAGCTTGAGTTTGCTCAATTCGGAGCTCATTTGCAGAAAGTTCTGGCAGTTCTGGTTTTACTGTATCCTTCCGTTTTCCTAGATGAGTAGTTGAAGGCAGCAAGGTGCTGCAGTATAGTGGCTAGTGGTAGTACCGCAAGTTCCATGGAAGTAATTTTTTACTTCCGCCCCTCGGGTGGTAGTACTGCAAATTACGTCTGGTACTACCGTGTCGGATATTTTCTTGAAGCTAGTATTGGAAATATGCCCTAGTGGCAATAATAAATTGGTTATTATCATATTTCCTTGCTCATGATAATCGTTTATTATCCATGCTATAATTGTATTGATCGGAAACTCAGATACATGTGTGGATACATAGACAAAACCATGTCCCTAGTATGCCTCTAATAGACTAGCTCGTTGATCAAAGATGGCTATGGTTTCCTAGTCATGGACATGAGATGTCATTTGATAACGAGATCACATCATTAGGAGAATGATGTGATGGACAAGACCCAAACTACAAACGTAGCATATGATCGTGTTAGTTTATTGCTACTATTTTCTGCATGTCAAGTATATGTTCCTATGACCATGAGATCATGCAACTCACTGACACCGGAGGAGTACCTTGTGTGTATCAAACGTCGCAACGTAACTGGGTGACTATAAAGGTGCTCTACAGGTATCTCTGAGGGTGTCTGCTAGGTTGGCATGGATCAAGACTGGGATTTGTTACTCCGTGTGACGGAGAGGTATCTTAGGGCCCACTCGGTAATACAACATCACAATAAGCCTTGCAAGCAATGTGACTAAGTGTTAGCCACGGGATCTTGTATTACAGAACGAGTAAAGAGACTTGCCGATAACGAAGTTGAACTAGGTATGGAGATACCGACGATCGAATCTCGGGCAAGTAACATACCGAAGAACAAAGGGAACATCATACGGGATTAACTGAATCCTTGACATAGAGGTTCGACCGATAAAGATCTTCGTAGAATATGTAGGAATCAATATGGGCATCCAGGTGCCGCTATAGGTTATTGACCGTAGAGGTGTCTCGGTCATGTCTACATAGTTCTCGAACCCGCAGGGTCTGCACACTTTAGGTTCCGTGATGTTTCGGTAGTATAGAGTTATGCATGGTGGTGACCGAAGGTTGTTCGGAGTCCCGGATGAGATTCCGGAAGTCACTAGGAGCTCCGGAATGGTCTGAAGGTAAAGATTGATATATAGGAAGTCCTGTTTTGGTCGCCGAAAAAGTTTCGGGATCATCGGTAGTGTACCGGGAGTGCCGGGAGGGTACCGAGGGACCATCGGGAGGGGTGTCTCGACCCAAGAGTCTACATGGGCTGTGCGAGGAGGTAAACCAGCCCCTGGTGGGCTGGCCGAAGCCTCCTCTAAGGGCCCATGCGGCTGGAGTGGTTTGAGAAGGAAAAAAAATCCAAAGGTGGAGAGGTGGAAAGAGTTTCCAAGTGGAAAGGAGGAATCCTACTCCTAATAAGATTGGAGTAGGACTCCTCCACCTCCAATTTCGACCAAACCTTGAGGGTTTGAGGCCGCCTTCTCCCCTCCCTACCTCCTATATATACTAGAGGATTTAGAGGAAAAAGCTAACCCTAATAGCCACGTGCTACCTCTCCTCTAGGTCGCAGTTTCTCCTCTAGATCGGTTTTCAGCGGTTCTTAGGTGAAGCCCTGCTGGAATAGCTCCACCACCATCGCCACATCACCGTCGCACTGCCGGAGAACTCATCTACCTCTCTACTCCCTCTTGCTGGATCAAGAAAGCGGAGATCGTCATCGAGCTGTATGTGTGCTGAACGCGGAGGTGTCGTCCGTTCGGCGCTAGATCGGAAGGACCGTGATCAAGATCGTGAGACGGATCCTGATGAGATCACGGGACGAATCGTGATGAGTTCACGGGATGGATCGTGATTGGATCGCTGGACGGATCGTGATGAGATCGTGGGATGCTCGGCGATTTGGATCGCGAAGACGTTCGACTACACCAACCGCGTTTCTTAACGCTTCCCGCTTAGCGATCTACAAGGGTATGTAGATCCAATCTCCCTCTCGTAGATGCTCATCACCATGGATAGATCTTGCGTGTGCGTAGGAAAATTTTTGTTTGCCATGCAACGTTCCCCAACAGTGGCATCATGAGCTAGGTCTATGTGTAGATGAGATCTCGAGTAGAACACAAAGAGTTTGTGGGTGTTGATGCTTAGATTGCTTCCTCCCTTGGTCGTGTTTTGGTTCAGCAGTATTGTGGGATGACGCGGCCCCGACCAACCTTACTCGTATGCTTACGAGAGACCGGTTCCATCGACTGACGTGTAACTTCGTTGCACAAAGATAGCTGGCGGGTGTCTGTTTCTCCTACATTAGTTGGATCGCATTCGATTAAGGCGGTCCTTGAGAAGGTTGAAAAACAACTCATGTATCACCATTGTGGTTTATGCATAGGTGAGAATTGTTCTTGCTAAATACCCATAGCAGCCATGTAAAACGTGCAACAACAATTAGAGGACGTCTAACTTGTTTTTGCAGGGTATGTTGTGATGTGATATGGCCAATTACATGATGAGATATATGTGATGTATGAGATGATCATGTGTTGTATAGAATATCACGACTTGCATGTCGATGAGTACGGGAACCAGCAGGAGCCATAGGGTTGTCTTCAATTATTGTATGACCTGCGTGTCAATCATTAAGCGTTATGTAATGCTTTACTTTATCGCTAAACGGTAGCAATAGTAGTAGAAGCATGTGGGCGCGACAACCCCGATGGCGACACGTTGATGGAGATCAAGATGATGGAGATCGTGGTGTCATGCCAGTGACGATGGAGATCATGCCAGTGCTTTCAAGATGGAGATCAAAAGCACAAGTTCATGGCCATATCATGTCACTTATGATTTGCATGTGATGTTAATCCTTTAATGCACCTTGTTTTGTTTAGGACGACGGTAGCATTATAAGGTGATCCCTCACTTAATTTCAAGATAAATTGTGTTTGCCCCGAGTGTGCACCATTGCGAAAGTTCGTCGTGTCGAGACACCACATGATGATCGGGTGTGATAGACTCTACGTTCACATACAATGGGTGCAAGTCAGTGTTGCACATGCAGAACACTCGGGTTAAACTTGACGAGCCTAGCATGTACAGACATGGCCTTGGAACACAAGAGACCAAAAGGTCGAACATGAGTCATATAGTAGATATGATCAACATGAGGATGTTCACCATTGAAACCACCTCAACTCACGTGATGATCGGACTTGAGTTGGTGAATTTGGATCATGTATCACTCGAATGACCAAGGGGGTGTCAATTTGAGTGGGAGTTCTTACGTAATATGATTAATTAAACTCATTATCATGAACATAGTCAGTAGTGTCTTTGCAAATTATGTTGTAGCTCACGCTGTAGCTCCCTTTAATTTTTATATGTTCCTAGAGAAATAGAGTTGAAAGATGATGGTAGCAATATTGCGGACTGGGTCTTTGATGTGAGGATTGTCCTTAATGCACCGCTCGGTGCGCCAACTCCTCTAGCGTCGTCTGTAGATGTTGTGAACATCTGACAGGCACGTTCTGATGACTACTTGATAGTTTAGTGCGTCATGCATTACGGCTTATAATTGAGGCGCCGAAATGTTTTGAATGTCACGGAACATATGAGATGTTCCAAGAGCTGAAATTAGGATCTCAGGCTCATGCCCGTGTTGCGATATATGAGATCTCCAACAAGATTCTTTGCTTGCAAGATGAAAGAGAATAGCTCAATCATTGAGCATGTGCTCAGATTGTCTGGGTGCTACAATCGCTTGAATCGAGTGGGAGTTGATCTTCTAGATAAGATAGTGATTGATATAGTTCTCCAAGTCACTGTCACTAAGCTACTAGAACTTGGTGATGAACTATAAAATGCCAGGGATAAAAATATTGATCCCTAAGCTGTTCGCGATGTTTGACACCGCGAAGGTAGAAATCAAGAAGGAGCGTTAAGTGTTGATGGTTAGTAAAACCACTAGTTTCGAGAAGGGCAAGGGCAAGGAGGGAAACTTCATGGATGGCAAGTCAGTTGCTGCTCCAGTGAAGCAACCCAAAGTTGAACCCAAACCCGAGACTAAGTGCTTCGATTATGAGGAGAGCGGTCACCGAAGCGGAAACAACCCTAGATACTTGGTAGGTAAGAAGGCTAGCAACGTCGACAGAAGTATATTTGATATACGTGTTATTGATGTGTACCTTGCTAGTACTCCTAGTAGCACCTGGGTATTGGATACTGGTTCGGTTGCTAAATGTTAGTAACTCGAAATAAAAGCTACGGAATAAACGGAGAACTAAGGGTGAGGTGAAAATGTGTGTTGGAAATGTTTCCAAGGTTGATGTGATCAACATCGCACGCTCTCTCTACATTCGGGATTAGTGACGAACCTAAATAAATGTTATTTGGTGTTTTGCGTTGACCATGAACATGATTAGATCATGTTTATTGCAACATGGTTATTCATTTAAGTTAGAGAATAATGGTTATTCGGTTTAGTTTGTTGAATCTTGATCTTAGTAATACACATGTTCATAACATTGATGCCAAAAGATACAAAGTTAATAAGTATAGTACCACATACTTGTGGCACTGCCGCTAAATGTCATATTGGTATAAAGCGCATGAAGAAACTCCATGCTGATGGATCTTTGGACTCATTCGATTTTGAATCGGTTGAGACATGCGAACCATGCCTCTTGGGCAAGATGACTAAGGACCCCGTTTTCCGGTTTGATGGAGCGGGCAAGTGATTTATTGGAAATGATACATGTTGATGTATGCAATCCAATGAGTCTTGTAGCGTGCGGTGGATATTGTTATTTCTTACCTTCACTGATGATTTGAGTAGATATAGTGTATATTTACTTAATGAAACACAAGTCTGAATCGTTTGAAAAGTTCAAGCAAGTTCAGAGTGAAGTTTAAGATCATCGTGACAAGAAGATAAAAATGTCTGCGATATGATCGTGGAGGTGAATATCTGAGTTACGAGTTTGGCATACAACTTTAGACAATGTGAAAGTCGTTTCACAACTCCCGCCACCTGGAACACCAAAGTGTAATGGTGTGTATGAACGTCATAGTCGTGCTCTATTGGATATGGTGCGTGCTATGATGTCTCTTATCGTTTTGCTACTATAATTTGGGGTTATGCATTAGAGACAACTACATTCACTTTAAATAGGGCACCATCTAAATCCGTTGAGATGAAACCGTGTGAATTATGGTTTGATACAAACCTAAGCTGTCATTTCTTAATGTTTGGGGCTGCGATGCTTGTGTGGAAAATGTTTTCATCTAATGAGCTCGAACCCAAAGCGGAAAAATACATCTTCATAGAATACCCTAAGAATAGTTGGGTGAACCTTCTATCTCAGATCCAAGCATAAAATGTTTGTTGCTAAAACGGGTCCTTTCCTGAGAAAAGGTTTCTGTCAAAATAATTGAGTGGGAGGAAGATAGAACTTGATGAGGTTGTTGAACCTTTGTTTCAACCAGAGAGTAGCGCAGCGCAGAAAGATGTTTCTGTGAAACCTACGTTAGTTGAAGAGGAAGTAAATGATGATGATCATGAAGCTTTGGATCAAGTTACTATCGAACCTCGTAGGTCGACAAGGATGCGTACTGCTCCTGAGTGGTACGACAACCCTGTCTTGGAGGTCATGTTGTTGGACAACGATGACCCTACGAGATATGAAGAAGCGATGATGGGCCCGGATTCCGACAAATGGCTAGGAGCCATGAAATCCGATAAAGGATCCATGTATGAAAAGCAAGTATGGACTTTGGTAGACTTGCCCGTTGAACGGCAGGTCGTTGAGTACAAATGGACCTTTAAGATGAAGACAGACGCTAATGCTGAATGTCACTATTTGTAAAGCTCGACTTGTCGCAAAGAAGTTTCCGCCAAGTTCAAGGAGTTGACTACGATGAGACCTTCTCACCCGTAGCGATGCTAAAAGTCTATTGGAATTATGTTAGCAGTTACTGCGTTTTTCAATTATGAAATCTGGCAGATGGATGTGAAAACATCATTTCCTTCCTTGAGGAAACGTTGTATGAGATACAACCAGAAGGTTTTGTCAGTCCTCAGGATGCTAAAAGGTGTGCAAGCTCCAGTGATCCTTCTATGGACTGGAGCAAGCATCTCGGAGTTGGAATATACGCTTTGATGAGGTGATCAAAGTTTTTGAGTCTATACAAAGTTTATGAGAAACTTGTATTTACAATAAAGTGAGTGGGAGCACTATAGAATTTTTTATAAGCATATGTGGTTGACATATTATTGATCGAAAATGATGTAGAATTTCTGAAAAGCATAAACGGTTGTTTGAAAAGAGTTTTTCAAAGGAAGACCTGGATAAAGCTACCTAATTGTTGAGCATCAAGATCTATAGAGATAGATGAAGATGCTTGATGAGACTTTCAATGAGTACATACCTTGGCAAGATTTTGAAAGAGTTCAAAATGGATCAGTCAGAGAAAGAGTTCTTACCTGATTTTTAAGGTGTGACGTTGAGTAAGACTCAAAGCTCGACCACGGCAGAAGAAAGAGAAAGGACGTAGGTCGTCCCCCATGCTTTAGCCATAGGCTCTATATAGTATGCCATGTTATGTACCAGGAATGGATCACAAGACAGCGGTCAAGATTATCCTTAGTAACTAAAATACTAAGGAAATTTTTCTCGATTATGGAGGTGATAAAGAGTTCGTCGTAAAGAGTTACATTGATGCAAGCTTTAACACCAATCCGGATGACTCTTAGTAGCAATCCGGATACGTATAGTGGAGCAGCCATTTGGAATAGCTCCAAGTGGAGTGTGGTAGCAGTATTTACAGTTTAAAATAGAGATTTGCAAAGTACACACGGATTTGAATGTCTTAGACCCATTGACTAAAAGACCTCAATCACATGCAAAGCATGATCGAGCCTCAGAACTCATTGGGTGTTAGATTCATAACAATGCGGACCACATGGTGATGTGAACTACATTATTGACTCTAGTGCAAGTGGGAGACTATTGGAAATATGCCCTAGAGGCAATAATAAATTGGTTATTATCATATTTCCTTGCTCATGATCATCATTTATTATCCATTCTATAATTGTATTGATCAGAAACTCAGATACATGTGTGGATACATAGACAACACCATGTCCCTAGTATGCCTCTAATAGACTAGCTCGTTGATCAAAGATGGCGATGGTTCCTAGTCATGGACATGATATGTCATTTGATAACGGGATCACATCATTAGGAGAATGATGTGATGGACAAGACCCAAACTACAGACGTAGCATATGATCGTGTCAGTTTATTGCTACTGTTTTGTGCATGTCAAGTATCTGTTCCTATGACCATGAGATCATGCAACTCACTGACACCAGAGGAGTACCTTGTGTGTATCAAATGTCACAATGTAACTGGGTGACTATAAAGGTGCTCTACAGGTATCTCCAAGGGTGTCTGCTGGGTTGGCATGGATCAAGACTGGGATTGTTACTCCGTGTGACGGAGAGGTATCTCAGGGCCCACTCGGTAATACAACATCACAATAAGCCTTGCAAGAAATGTGACTAAGTGTTAGCGATGGGATTTTGTATTACGGAACGAGTAAAGAGACTTGCCGGTAACGATATTGAACTAGGTATGGAGATACCAACGATCGAATCTCGGGCAAGTAACATACCGAAGAACAAAGGGAACATCATACGGGATTAACTGAATCCTTGACATAGAGGTTCGACCGGTAAAGATCTTCGTAGAATATGTAGGAATCAATATGGGCATGTAGGTCCCTTATTGGTTATTGACCATATTGGTGTCTCGGTCATGTCTACATAGTTCTCGAACCCGTAGGGTCTGCACACTTTAGGTTCGGTGATGTTTTGGTAGTATAGAGTTATGCATGGTGGTGACCGAAGGTTGTTCGGAGTCCCTGATGAGATCCTGGACGTCACGAGGAGCTCCGGAATGGTCCGGAGGTAAAGATTGATATATAGGAAGTCCTGTTATGGTCGCCGAAAAAGTTTTGGGATCATCGATAGTGTACCGAGAGTGTCGGGAGGGTACCGGGGGACCATTGGGAGGGGTGTCTCTAACCAAGAGGCTACATGGTCTGTGGGAGGAGGTAAACCGGCCCCTGGTGGGCTGGCCGAAGCCTCCTCTAAGGGACCATGTGGCTGGAGTGGTTTGAGAAGGAAAAAATCCAAAGGTGGAGAGGTGGAAAGAGTTTCCAAGTGGAAAGGAGGAATCCTACTCCTAATAGGATTGGAGTAGGACTCCTCCACCTCCAATTTTGACCAAACCTTGAGGGTTTGAGGCTGCCTCCTCCCCTCCCTACCTACTATATATACTAGAGGATTTAGAGGAAAAATCTAACCCTAATAGCCATGTGCTGCCTCTCCTCTCGATCGCAGTTTTGCCTCTAGATCGGTTTTCAGCGGTGCTTAGGTGAAGCCCTGCTAGAATAGCTCCACCACCATCACCGCAACACTGTCACGCTGCCGAAGAACTCATCTACCTCTCCGCTCCCTCTTGCTGGATCAAGAAGGCGGAGATCGTCATCGAACTGTACGTGTGCTGAACGCGGAGGTGCCGTCCGTTTGGCGCTAGATCGGAAGGACCATGATCAAGATCGCGAGACGGATCATGATGAGATCGCGGTACGGATCATGATGAGTTCGCGGTATGGATCATGATTGGATTGCAGGACGGATCGTGATGAGATCGCGGGATGCTCGGCGATTTGGATCGCGAAGACGTTCGACTACACCAACCGCGTTTCTTAACGCTTCCCGCTTAGCGATCTACAAGGGTATGTAGATCCACTCTCCCTCTCGTAGATGCTCATCACCATGGATAGATCTTGTGTGTGTGTGTAGGAAAATTTTTGTTTCCCATGCAACGTTCCCCAACAGCTAGCTCCAGCGGATGTAGCCCGGAAGTAATTTTTACATCCGTGGACGCGCGGTAGTACCGCTACCTCCAGCGGTAGTACTACTGCCTCATGGTGTCTTCTGTCGTGTGCTGCACCTGAGTGGCCGTTGAATACTACCCCACGGTAGTATCGCGAGGGCAGGCGGTAGTACCGCTCCAGCAATAATACCACCATGTTGCCTCGTTGGAGTAGTGTTTCTTATGGCTACTACCGCCCTAGCGGTAGTACCGCTCCTTAGAGCGGTAGTATCGCTCTATGCGGGCTGTGAGGATAATTGTTGGATTTTCCCCACCTATAAAGGGGGGTCTTCTTCCCCAATAAACATTATCTCTTGAGCTCATGTTCTTCCCCCATTGTTGACCTTCTTCGAGCTTGCTAACTCTCGATCCCTCCAATGATTCTTGCTAGTTCTTGAGGGAAAAGAGAGATGAGATCTAGATCCACATTTCCACCAATCACTTTCTCCTCTAAGTGAGGGGAACCCCTTGGATCTAGATCTTGGAGTTCTTCGTGTTCTTCTTCGTTCTTCCTCTCATTTCCTCCATAACATTTGTAGTTGTGGTGGGATTTGGGAGAGGACTTGGGCACTCCGTGTGCCCTTGCCATTGCATTTGGTGCATAGGTTTGAGTTCTCCACGGTGATACGTGGAAGTGAAGTTTGAGAAGATTATTACCCTTGGGTGTTTGAGCATGCTATAGCTTGTCCCTCTTGGGTGCATTGGCACCCTAGACGTCTTGTGTTGCCTCGGAACTCAATCATTGTGGTGCAAAGCTCCGGGCAAGCGTCGGGGTCTCCAATTAGGTTGTGGAGATTGCCCGAGCATTTGAGGCCACCTCGGAGCCAAAGTATGTTGTGGTGAAGCTTCATGGTGTCATTGCGAGCCTCCAATTAAGTTATGGAGATTGACCCAACCTTGTTTTTACGGGTTCGGTGACCACCCTCAAGGGTCCCTTAGTGGAATCACGACATCTTGCATTGTGCGAGGGCGTGAGGAGATTACGGTGCCCCTAGTGGCTTATTGAGGAGCATTGTGCCTCCACACCGCTCTGAATGGAGATTAGCATCCGCAAGGGTGTGAACTTAGGGATATATCATTGTCTCCGCATGCCTCGGTTATCTCTTGCCCGAGCCCCTTTACTTATACACTTTACTTTTTGATAGCCATATTGTTTCTTGTTATATATCTTGCTATCACTTAGTTGTCTCTCATGCTTAGCATAAGTTGTTGGTGCACATAGGTGAGCCTAGTTGTTTTAGGTTTTGTGCTTGACTAATTAAACGATAGTTTTATTCCGCATTTGTTCAAGCCAAAACCGTAATTATTTGAAAGCGCCTATTCACCCCCACCCCTCTAGGCGACATCCACATCCTTTCAAGAGTCTTGATGACCCACAAGTATATGGGATCAATCGTAGTCCTTTAAATAAGTAAGAGTGTCGAACCCAACAAGGAGCAAAAGGAAATGACAAGCGGTTTTCAACAAGGTATTATCTGCAAGTGTTGTGAGTAACAATAATAGATAGTTTTGTAGCAAGATAATTCGTAACAAGTAATGAGTAAAAATAGTAACAAAGGTGCAGCAAGGTATCCCAATCCTTTTTGTAGCAAAGGTCGGGCCTGAAAATACTCTTATAGTAAGCAAGCGCTCCCGAGGACACATGGGAATTTCTGTCTAGTGAGATTCACCATGTTGAGTTGATTTGCGTTCGCTACTTTGATAATTTGATATGTGGGTGGACCGGTGCTAAGGTTTTGTTCTTACTTGAACTAACAACCTACTTATGATTACCCCCTCTCACAAGCATCCACAACTACGGAATAAGAATTAAGATAATTCTAACCATAGCATGAAACGTGTGGATCCAAATCAGCCCCTTATGAAGCAACACATAAACTGGGGTTTAAGTTTCTGCCACTCTAGCAACCCATCATCTACTTGTTACTCCACAATGACTTCCCTTAGGCCCGTAACATGGTGAAGTGTCATGTACTCGACGTTCAGACACCACTAAGAGAAGTAACAACATGCATATCATCAAAATATCGAACGGATACCAATTTCACAAGATTACTTATAACAATATTTCTCCCATGTCCTCGGGAACAATAGTAACTACTCACACCTCATAAAAATGTTAAAGATTAGAGGTATAATAATAATAATAATAATAATAATAATAATAATAATAATAATAATAAAGGATCTGAACATAACTTCTTCCACCAAGTAATCCAACAAGCATAAACTACAAGATGTAATCAACACAACTAGTAACCCACAGGTACCAATCTGAGGATTTGAGACAAAGATTGAATACAAGAGATGAACTAGGGTTGGATATGAGATGGTGCTAGTGAAGATGTTGGTTAATATTGGTCCTCCCATGAAGGAGGAAGCATTGTTGATGACGATGGCTTCGATCTCCTCCTCCCAGAGAGGAATTTCCCCGGTAGAATCTGACTGCTGGAGTGCAAAAGGGCCTCTGCCCAAGTTTCCGCCTCGAGACGGCGTCGCCTCATCCCAAAAAGGTTCTTATGATTTTTTATAGGGTAAAACACACCATATAGGAGAAGAGGGGCGTCTGAGGGCCAGCAGGGGGGCCACAAGCCACCAAGGGAGGCCTAGGGGGCGCGCCCTGTTGGCTTGTGGCCAGCAGGTGGGCCCCCTCTCGTATATTTTTGTTCCAAAAATTCTTAAATATTCCAAAAAATATTCTCAGTGAAGTTTCACATCATTTGGAGTCTGGTGAATTTTTTGCCTTTTTCTCGGTTTTGCGGTCCAGAATTCCAGTTTCCAGATATTTCCCTCTTTATTATGTACCTTGCATATTCAGAGAGAGAGAGCATTAGAATTGTATGATAATGGGGAATAATGGACAAGAATAACATGAATATTAATTAGAAATCATGATGAAAAATGGACGTATCAAGCTCAAGGCCGGTTCCGAAGTAGGGTCAGATTTAGGTCCAAGATTCGAAGTGGTGATTGGGTCCACGTATGATGATAGATCAGATGCGGGATTCGGGCTGGAAGCCGGTTCAGGGGGATCTAACACGAGATCGAGATCTGAGGAGATAGTCATTGGATCCATGCCTAGCGTTGGATCCGTTGTGCTATCTGTTGCAAGGCCCAAATTGGTGATTGATTCAGAGGCCAAGTCCACAACAACCAATAAGTTTTCCAGCCAGTCTGGGGACCAACCAGAGAGTTTGAGGTTGTTGCGGGAGTCCACTGTGTTCTCCATGCTACTGAACATGACCACTTGGTCATGGGTGAATCTCCCAATACGGTTGAGGCCGCCGGTGGCGCCAACATGGAGAACAACGCTGCCAAATGTGAAAATCTTGCGGGGGACAAAGATGTCGCCACAAGTGATATCATTGTTGATATAAAGACGAGTCACTGATCCGATTTGACCACATAGAGGGACCTGTATGGGCCACCAATGTCGGTACTAAAACCGGCTGATCTTAGGTAGGGGGCCGAGATGTGGATCTGGGACTAATGGTAATCGGAGACAAGGGAGGCGATGTTTACCCAGGTTCGGGCATTCTAGAAGAGGTTAAACCCTATGTACTACTTGATTGTACCGATGATAGGGTATCGAGTACAGGATGATGATCTATCTCGAGATTGACTGTGTAAGCTCTAAACCCTACACTACTAGGGAAAACGTTACCAATAGCGCGGCTGCCAGCGCTACTGGTAAGTCACTACACCTAATATTTAGCAGTAGCGCATTTTATAGGGAGTGCTACTACTAATTCTGGTAGCAGTAGCGCTTGTTTCTATCCAGCGCCACTATTATGTATTTGTATTTTTTTGTACACCATTATACAAGTTTTTATACGGCAACAATGAAGAGGTAGCGAATGAAACACCGATTAGAATAAATTGGATGGATCCAATTAACCAAGTTGGATTAGTAGGACAATATGATTTTTCCATGGCACACAAGTGTCGAATGATAGGCACACTTGTGTGTCATCCCAACATCATATTGTCCTACTAATTCAACTTGATTAATTGGATCCATCAACTATAATCTAATCCTTGTTTTTACACCGAATGATATAACAACTCATCATTATTATTACTCATCATCATATTATCATAACTCATCGTCTAGCATATCACAAGTTACCAACACTAACTAATTGTTACCATGCTAGTTAAATAACTCATCATCATTCTAGCACATGATGAGTATGAGATAGAACCTACTGCTCTGTCCTAGGTAAAATAGCATAAGAAAGGTAGACTCCTACATCTTCCCATTGAAGAATACAAATCAACCTATCTCCAACTTGTCGTCTGCGTAAATCCTTATAGTCTTCGCCAAGTGGTTGCCTGCGTGCTTTTATTCCGTTGCTCCAGCCTTTGATTTTCAAGGTTTCCTCCCTTCGAGATATCATGTATCTACTTGGGTAACTCATCAGCATTAGCCGTAAGATAACCATATGAAAATCACCTTTGGTAAACATCACGTTAGGCACAACCACTGGCAGGAGTACCTGTTGAAGAACATATTTAATACAAACATAGTTAGCAAACTAGTTTTTCTTAAAAAGAATGTATGCAAAATATGGACTAGGGACACAAGAGTAAAAAATCATACAAAGATGTCTGAAGTGATGTTAAAAGGGTTCAACTCGTGCACTAGTGGCACGTATCCAGTATAACTGCCACCAATCATGTAATTGCTCTTAAAATGCTCAACATCATGAATAAATGAGATCAAATGATTTCTCTCCAACCAAGTAAGCTTGGAGCCATAACTGTAGTAAGTTCGGTCTATTATCTGTCGTGTATTTTCTGGATAAGAGAAATAAGCTGACAATTAAAAATAAACAACTTTAGTCGGGATGAGTACCAAATAATTTTCAATAAACAATATAAATTACCTAACAAATTTGTTGAAAAACTCACATGGAGGTAGAACTGGAATAAAGTGATCGACATGCACCCAAATTTGATATTATTTTCACGATCATCATCGTGACCAAGATCGAAGGTTATTTGCATGTCCTCCTAAAACCTATACGCCTTGCATAATGTTTTCCAAGTGTAACAACCAAAATATGTGTAATCTACAACATTTTTTGGCTTAACATCAAAAGTGAAAAGGTCCATCTTTAGGTGAGCTCTCTTAGTCCACGTACTCTCCTTATCTTGGAAATGAAACTTGTCCAAGACATGGAGTCTTGCATGGCAGAGAATGCACCAGTCGAATTGCACAAAAGAAATTTACATGTTAACTAAATAAAAAGGCACACATCATGCCGACACGTCTTCAAAGTATCGATAATTTATGAAGTATTCATGCCATATTTGTCTATGTTTACAATACTTTTATATGATTTGGATGCACCTTATATGATTTATTTGAGAACTAACCCGGACTGATGTTGTTTTGAGTAGAATTACCGTGGTGTTGTTTTTGTGCAAAAATTAGTAGTTCTCAAAATTGCTCGATACTTTTTTATGATTTTTTCTAGGGAAAACAAGAAATAATGGAGCGAAGAACCACCATAGGGGAGCCACCTGTGGGCCACGAGGCAACAGGGCACGCCCACCCCCTGGACGCGCCCTGTTGTGTGGTGGGGCCCACGTGGCTCAGGTTTGCATGATTCCAACACTGAAAAATCCTATATGTGCCAAAACCCTCATAAATAAACAGAGAACTTCCGCTCTATCGTCGCAACTCTATGTATCAAAGGAAAACCCATCTAGAGCCTTTCCAGTACCCTGCCGGAGATGAGAAATCATCACCGGTGGCCATCTTCATTATCTTGGAGAAGGCCATGACGAGGAGGGAGTAGTTCACCATTGGGACTGAGGGTATGTACCGGTAGCTATGTTTTTATCTCTCTCTCTCTCTCTCGTGTTGTTGAGATGTACCGATCTTGATGTATCACATGCTTTGTTAATATAGTTGGATCATATGATGTTCTTCCGTTGCTACCTTGTTGTGATGAATCGAATATTTCCATTTGATATTTTGTTATAATATTGAATTTGAGATCACTTGATGTTTGTCTTACATGTGGATACCCGTGGTGACAATGGGGTCTTCTATTGATTCACTTGATATATGGTTTGGTACCCAACTTGCAGATTCCCATGGTGACAATGTGGTAATCTATGCATAGGGGTTGATACACGTTCTTATCCTACTTTATCTAATAGAAATATTGGGGTACTCTTTGAAGTTCTTTGTGCTGGATTGAATATGATGAATCTAAAATTGTTTGATGCATGTTGAACAATTAACCCACAGATACTTGTGCTGATATTGGAGTATCTAGGTGACATTAGGGTTGATTGACATGTATCATATGTGTTATTCTAGTACAAACTCTAGGTTTTTTTGTGACACTTATAGGAATAGCCCAATAGATTGATCAAAAATAATAACTTT
The DNA here is from genome assembly GCA_022496015.1 of Hordeum marinum. Classification (NCBI taxonomy): domain Eukaryota; kingdom Viridiplantae; phylum Streptophyta; class Magnoliopsida; order Poales; family Poaceae; genus Hordeum; species Hordeum marinum. The sequence continues at coordinate 297,990,283 of CM039676.1, forward strand.
GAGGTGATTCTACTACCTCCACAATTTCATCTTATGTTCTCCACTAGATATGAACTTTGGAGTGATTCTTTGTCGCACGTTGAGGGATGATCATATGATTCTATTATGTTAGAATTGTTGAGAGCTTGCACTAGTGAAAGTATGAACCCTAGGCTTTATTTCCAAGCATTTATACAACGTTTTTCTCGCTGTTTTCCACTTGCTACCTTGCTGTTTTATATTTTCATATAACAAAAACCTATATCTATTATCCCTATTGCACTTGTATCGCCGTCTCTTCGTTGAACTAGGTCACCTATACAATTTACCATTATATTGGGTGTGTTGGAGACACAAGATATTTCTTGTATTTTATTGTAGGATTGTTTGAGAGAAACCATCTTCCTCCTACACCTCCCACGGATTGATAAACCTTAGGTCATCCACTTGAGGGAAATTTGATGTTGTCCTACAAAACTCTGCACTTGGAGGCCCAACAACGTCTACAAGAATAAAGTTGCGTAGTAGACATCACATGGTTCATTACAAAAAAATCATGTCGTCTTTACATACTGTAATAATTTTGGAGCCCTCCTTTAACTTGACGCTGAAGGACATACTGTTGTCTAGGTGAGGATAGCAGTCGCATACACCCTTGTCGTTGGTGGACCAATCACACTCGGGGATCCTTGATACGTCTCGAACGTATCAATAATTTATGAAGTATTCATGCCATATTTGCCTATGTTTGAAATACTTTTATATGGTTTTGATGTACTTTATATGATTTATTTAGAACTAACCTGGACTGGCGCTCTTTTCAGCAAAATTACCGTGGTGTTGTTTTTGTGCAGAAAATAAAAGTTCTCGGAATCGCCTGAAGCTTTCTTATGATTTTTTCTGGAGGAAACAAGAAATACCAGAGCAAAGAACCACCGGAGGAGAGCCACTTGTGGGCCACAAGCCAATAGGGTGCGCCCACCCCCCTGGGCGCACCCTGATGGTTTGTGGGGCCCACGTGGCTCCGTTTAGCGTGATTCCAACGCCAGAAAACCCTATATATACAAAAACCCTCAGAAATAAACAGAGAACTTCCGCTTCGCCACTACAGCTTTCTGTATCGATGAAAAACCCATTTGGAGCCTTTCCAGTACCCTGCCACACGGGGTAAATCATCTCGGGTGGCCATCTTCATCATCCCAGCAGAGGCCATGATGAGGAGGGAGTAGTTCACCCACGGGGCTAAGGATATGTACCAATAGCTATGTGTTTAATCTCTCATCACTTGATGTATGTCTTTCATGTGGATACCCATGGTGACAATGGGGTATTCTATTGATTCACTTGACCTGCGTTATGGCATCAACTTGCGGATTTCGGTGACCTTGGGGATCTACGCATAGAGGTTGATTGCACGTTCTTGTCCTACCTTCTCCATAGAAATCTTGGGGCACTATTTGAAGTTATTTGTGTTGGATTGAATGTGGTGAATCTGAAATTGTTTGATGCTTGTCGAATAATTAACCCACGGATACTTGAGGTGACTGGAGTATCTAGGTGACATTAGGGTTGATTGATGTGTATCATAGGTGTTATTCTACTATGAACTCTATGGCTGTTTGTGACACCTATAGGAATAGACTAATAGATTGATCGGAAAGGGTAACTTTGAGGTGGTTCTTCCTACCTATAACAATTTCATCTTATGTTCTCTGCTACTTATGAACTTTGAAGTGATTCGTTGTTGCACATTGAGGGATGATCATAGATCCTATCATGTTAGCATTGTTGAGAGATTGCACTAGTGAAAGTATGAACCCTATGCCTTATTTCCAAGCATTGATATATTGTCTTTCTCATTGTTTACTACTTGTTACCTTGCTGCTTTTATATTTTTCAGATTACAAAAACCTATATCTAGATCCATATTGCACTTGTATCACCATCTCTTCGCCGAACTAGTGCACCTATACAATTTACCATTGTATTGGGTGTGGTGGGGAGACAAGAGATTTCTTGTATTTGATTGCAGTGTTGTTCAAGAGAGACCATCTTCATCCTACACCTCCTCCGGATTGATAAACCTTAGGTCATCCACTAGAGGGAAAATTGCTACTGTCATACAAAACTCTGCGCTTGGAGGCTCAATAGAGTCTACAAGAATAAAGTTGTGTAGTAGACATCAATCCTCTCTTTGTCGGACATTTCCTGTGTTCATGATTCAAAAACTAAAAATCAACGATAATTATACCATGAATTATTCGACATGGGTTAACTTTCGATCTATCGAGGCTTCCTTGAAAAACTCTCATATCTCATGGTGTATATGGTGTGCCCTCCCTCACACTAATATGGTGGTGTATGTGGTGGACACTCTATGACACTAATATTCCGACCATCGGTGTTGGTCGCTCCTCCCTTCGTCCCCGCGTGCTTTACCAAAATGTCTAGCACACGGGGAAGAAGGAGGAAGCGACTCCCCACGACGACAGTCGGGATTCTTCATCTCTGATAATTCGACCGTCGGTGATGGTTGCTTACTTTCCCTCTCTCGCGCATTATACCAAGGTATGTATCGCGAGAAGAGGAAGAGCAAGAGAACCTCACTACAACAGTCGGGATTCCTCCATCAAGAACATACCGAAAGTCACACAAGGAGCTCCGACAGACTAAAAGCATACCCTATACGCATGAGTGAATTAACATTACATTTATGGATTAATGACATAAAAATGGCCTATTTTTTGTTGGAATGTTGTTTAATTCCTGTTCCGGCATATCACGGGCACTCGATATTTCCTACTACCTCCGTCCCAAAATTCTTGTCTTAGGTTTGTCTAGATATGGATGTATCCAAATACTAAAACGTGACTAGGTACATTCATATCTAGAAAAATCTAAGACAAGAATTTTCGGACTGAGGCATTACTTCATAGCAAAAATCATGCGAAAATTTCGGCATGACCTTTGTTAAAAACAGGACATATCGAGCGCCTGAAATTTGTCGAAACAGAAATAAATCAACATTTCGGCAAAACATAGGCCACTAAATTTTCCCTGTAATAAAAAGAGACATATTTGTTGTGGACACCTTTGGCAGCACATACAAAGCACCTCGAGTTTATACCCTAAATATAGCCTAAAACATTTTAGCCTAAAAAATATCAATTAACTATTAACTATCTACCATATGAACCTTAGAAAGTGGCCACCTTTGCTGCCATTATCATCCTACCTATAAAATATCTACCACATGAACACTAGAAATTAAAACAAAGAATAAAAGAGGTAGAGAACGGAGGCTACCAGTGGAGGAGGGGACTTGGAAAGGTGGAGGGGGTCGGAGGACGAAGGTGAGAGGCAGCGGGGCCTCGCGGCGGTGGTGGACGATCGGGGCGGGGCAAGGACACCGCGTGGGGAGGGTTGGGATAGGGGAGGGCCGCCACGTGGGGAGGGCGGGATGGAGGGCTGCCACATGAGGAGGGCGGAATGGAGGGCCAGGATGGGGGAGCGCCGACGCGGGAGAGAAAGTGGAGAGGGAGAGAGTGAGAAGAGTGATGAGGCCGACACGGGGAAGAGGATAATGTAGGATTAGTAGCAATGCGAGCCTAGAGAATGCGTTGTTGCTAAGTGAGGACAAGGGAGGTGGGCCTGGGCTGGACACGGTAGTAGTGTCGCCCCGTGTCCAACTCTACTATTAATTGTATTAGCAGTAGCGCCGGTGGGAGACAAACACTGCTACTGTGGCCAACCCGTGGGTGTAGGTGTGGCTCACATATTAGTAGCTGTGGGTGCGAAGCCCGACGCTACCACTAATTAACAATAGTGTGTGGGGCTTTTATCCCACGCAACTAGTAATGTTCTACCTATAAGCCATTTCTTAGTAGTGCTAAGGTCAGTAACTGTCCTTCTACAAACTAAAATCCTCGGCTTATATAGATGCCCGGGGTATCTAGGTTACACATTGAGTCGGTTGCCGGTATACTGAGTACAAGGTTGTCCTTGGAGTGTCAAGTCTTCAGCAGTTTCCAACTTACTTATGAGTAAGCCTTTAGGCTTCGGCTATCCTCCACACGGTGGCTTAGTGAACCCTAATTCGTCCCATGAGCATAAAGCAACTCGGGCTAGTACCCCTAGTCCGGGACACCCTCACTACCCATCGAGAGTTGAACGATGTTCAGGAAGCCCATTATCGAAAGAAGCCAAAAAGCTTTCGTTCATGAAACCACACGACGTAAAGGTGGACTTGGACGGTTGTAACCGACATCGCACAATGTCGCTTACGTAGCGAGCCCGGGCAAAGTGCCCAGGGGCGCTGGGCGCTGGCTCTGCCACTGCATGAAGGGCATATACTGTTTTTTGTCTTTATCAAATCATTGTTTACAATTATCTTAATTTTCCTGGAGTTTATGCTTTAGGCCTTATTCAGTTTAAAGGATTTTAGTAGAAAAACATAGGAACAAGGATTTAGAGGGGGGGGGGGGATCTATATATGCACTCAGTTTGTAGGAAACGCATACAATAATTCTTTAGGAATACTAGCATTTCTTGTGTTTTTTAGGAAACTACATATTCACTCAAAGCTATTTTTTGCATAGGAACTAGGCAAGAAAAATTCTTAGGATGAAAAGTGTCATCCTATCAAATTCTTTCACTATAAATTCCTAAGTTTTAGTTTCCTCCAAACCAAACGAGGCCTTAACTTTTTTTACTACGTGTTTATAGTAATACCAGTGTTTTTATTCTTTAATGCAAAGCGTCATATAAACGCTCATACATTCACACATATGAGCATTTTCGAGAGACTAAACCGACATATCATCTTAAGATTTACGAAGCTATCGTAGACGCCTCATCATCAACGGGAACGTCTCCTCCCATTGAATACGCATCGTCAAATTTTTTAAAATAAATCTAAAATTAATATGAACATGAGAACTTAAGCCCTACTAGCTTAAGAATATCACTGTCCCTCTAACCATCCAAACACATATTGATTTGCTATACTACTACCAGTACTATAAAAATGTCTCCCATTTCTGTTTATTTCAAGTTTGCCTACGATGCAACCGTTACAAGTTCAAGCGGAACCACGTGTGAGTGGTGGAACGGCAGATTTCGAGTATCTCGTTTGCGAGTGCTGAGCGAAACCTGCGAAAGCCGCCCAAGCTGCCCAATCGTCGTGGTCGGGCCCTGGTTTCCTCGGCATTGATTGAAGGGGCGGAGAGAGTTTCGTCTCCCACGCCCACGCGTTCTAATAAAAATAAAATAAAAGAAATCTTTTTTCACTGCACGTCCCTCTATTCTCGCGCGCCTCCTGTTCTCCTCTCCTCGCCCCAAACAAAACCACCAACCAACCAACCACAGCGGCCGGGACTGCCACCACCGGAACCCGACCGATGGAGTTCCCTCGCCGCGGTCCAGCCACCGACGACGCCGGCGGCGGCCGCCGCTTCCCCGACCCTCCGTCGCACGGTACGCGTCGAGCCACTCTAAACACTCGCCCCTCGTCACTGGTCGTTTCTTCCTTGGTACTCCTGGGTTCAGATGCTTGCGACTGCTCTTATGATTCCGTGCCAAGAACTCCAATATCTGCGCCGCTGCTACACGTTGTTGGTTTCGTTTTTTGAAATCGAAAATAAGGCCTCAGTTTCTTTCGTGTGGATTGGAGTTTGTTATGATTTGGATTCGCTAGCTCGCTCGTTTGTTTCTCGAAAGGAGTTTCGGATCTTTCTGTGGGTGTGGGGGCGCAAGATACAGGAATTGGAGAAGAACCCTCTTCATCTTTGCCCTCGAGAAATCTCGCAAACATAGCCCCCCCCCCCCCCCTCTTCCATGGCCAGACCTAACCTAAGTCCATCCTAGCATAGCATTATCCACCTTGCTATTTCAAATCACATGCAGATCTTTCTTTTTCTTCTTTAATAAGTAGTACTTACTTCGATTTAGAGTTTTTGTTCACCGGGAGTTGGAATTTTGGTCACGCCGACCATCTAATTGCTGCACGATGCCTGGTGCAGGAGAGGAGCCGATGACGGTGAAGAGGGACGCGCTGCTCTCGCAGCTCCACATGGACCGCCTTCGCCAGGAGATCATCCTGGCCGAGCTGGCCAAGATGGAGCGCGCCAATGCCCCGTGCGCCGTGGCCGGCACCTCGATGCCATTGCACGGCGTGGCCGCCGCAGATGCTGGACGGTCTAAGCCGTGCCCGTTCAGTGCCGAGCAGCTCATGGCCCTGCGCGCCGCCACGCCGATGCCATTGCTCGGCCTGGCCGCCACAGATGCCGGACGGTATGGGCTTTTGCCAGTCAGCGCCGAGCAGCCCATGGCCCTGCGCGCATCTGCCGGTGGGCACCAGACCACACCGACGCCACTATTACACAGTGCGGCCGCTGCGGATGCTGGACGGTCTACGCCGTGGCCGTTCAGTGACGAGCAGCCCATGGCCCTGCGCGCTGCGGCCAGTGGCCACCAGGACGCACAGATGGCATTGCATGGCGTGGCCGCTGCAGATGCTGGATCGTCTAAGCCGTGGCCGTTAAGTGTCGAGCAGCTCATGGCCCTGCGCGCTGCGGCGGATAGCCACCATGCCACGTCGATGCCAATGTACGGCGCGGTTGCGGCGGATGCTGGACGGTCTAAACCAGGGCCGTTCAGTGCCGAGCAGCCCATGTCCTTGCTTGCTGCGGCCGGTAGCCACCAGAACACGCCGATGCCAATGTACGGCGCAGCCGCCGCAGATGCTGGACGGTCTAAACCATGGCCACTCAGTGCCGAGCAGTCCATGTCTTTGCTTGCTGCGGCCGGTAGCCACCAGAACACCCCGATGTCATTGCACGGGGTGGCCGCCGCTGATGCTGGAGCGTCTAAGCCGTGGGCGTCACGTGTCCAGCACCTCATGACCCTGCGCGCTGCCGCTGGTGGCCTGCCATTGCACGGCGTGGATGCCGCAGACGCTGGATGGTCTAAGCCGTTGCCGCTCAGTGCCGAGCAGCCCATGGCCAAGCGCACTGCGGCCGGCGGCCACCAGGCCACGCTGATGCCATCGCATGGAGCGGCTGCGGCAGATGCTGGACGGTCTAAGCCGTCGCTGTTAAGTGCCGACCAGCTCATGTCTCAACAGAATGCAGAGTTTGATGAGCATAAACTGCCTGACTCCAATAAGGTGAGAGCAGCTTGTGAGATTAGAACTGCATCTGTTGTGTCTTGAATATTGACATTTTAGAATATTGTTCAGAATTATATGAGTCTACAAACCAAAATCAAACTCCTTGTGCGACGAAAACCTCTTATCTTGTGATGACAATATTACAGTTCACTCTACTTGGGTCTGGTAGGATTGAACATGCTAATAGGAGCAGGTTTACTTTCCATGTTTTTCTGCATCCAACTCCTTACCAAGTTTGCTCTCGTTGTTTTTAAAGGTTCAGTTACTAATGATCTTAGTTAAATTATCAAACAGGCTGTTCTGCAGAGTAAGACATCGCTTGCGGAGAAGTTTGAATTAACAGGAATAACCATACCAGTTAAGAAGCTCAAACCACCCATGAAATGGATGTGCACTGTCTGCCAGGTGCAAGCGACCTGTGAGAAGAACTTGCAGATGCATTATGCTGGGCAGAAGCACTTGGCACGTAGCAACGCTGGACCCAGGAACTAAGCCAAGTGATCAGAAGGCGAAAGCAGCAGCAGCAGCAGCAGAACCTTCTCTTGGCACGGAGCAGAAGAAAACATCGTCGATAAATTGGAGTTGCAGTACCTGCCAGGCCCGTGGTACATCCAAATCGACATTCGATGTTCACCTCCAAGGCAAAAGACACCAGCAGAACATCGCAGAGGCATCCTTAAAAGGTGACGGCGATGGCAATGACGCACCGAAGAATGCTACGGCGGGGGAAGCAAAATCGGACGGCATCACCGTGCCGAATCGTTCGGAGAAGCCATCACATGTCTGGAGCTGTAGCATTTGCCAAACTACATGCACCTGCGAAACAGACTTGAAGAACCACCTGAGGGGCGCCAGACACCGAGAAAAGGTTCAGTCTCTGCGTGAAGAAAGCAAGAACATGGCAAGGAATCCTGAGACAAACTTGAAGAAAAGCAACGCACCGCAAATGGTCAAGAACCAAGGACCACACCCGGCATGGAACTGCACAATGTGCGAGGCAAAATGTTACTCCCAGTCTCAGTTTGAGAACCATTGCAGCGGCAGCAGGCACCAGCAGAAGATCCAGGCGATACTCGGCAAACACGAGACCGTGAAAGCGCGCAGCTCGAGGACTGCATATGAACCACCTTCGGATGGCTCTAGCGGCAGGAACGCAGGCTCGGAAGAGGCGGAGAAGAAAGCCACGTTGTATTTCTGCGAGGTCTGCAATTTGCTGTGTAGCAGCAGCGAGACGCTGGTAAGCCATCGTTATGGGAAGAGGCACCGGGAGAAGCTCAGCGCAGGGAAATGAAGTGTGGTTTGTGGGTCTGGAAGGCATTGTCGTTGTGGCTTTTGTAGGGAAGGTTGCGAAGCACGACTATTGCAGCATGTAGCCCTGTGCTGCTGCGTACTTGAATTATGTGACGGCTTTGTAGGAACTGGGTTCAATCGCAGCTGTTTTCATTTGCAAATAATCATTCGTTTCGGGGCCAACTTTCAACAAACTGGGTTGATGTTTTGCTCCACTGCATGGGTTTGCTTTCTTTTTTCTTCCTTTTTTTTGCGAGGGTTAGCTTTCTGTGGTTACCAGTTCTTCAATTTCGTGGATATGAGAAGTTTGTGTATCATTCACTGATAGGTACGAGGAAACAACAACATTAACATATTAGAATCATTGGACGCGCATTGCTATGCTGTTAGATTAAGAAAAACTAATCACTTTGTTTCAAAATACAACGTGTATTATTATTTTTAAATGTCAAACCTTTTAAATTTGATTAAATTTGTAAATAAATATATCAAAATTCATAATATCAAATTGTTGTGATTAGATTCATCGTTAAATGAATTTTTATATTTTTTATTTAATATTGTGGATGTCAACATGATTGCTCTCAACTTGGTCAAAGTTGAAGTATTTAACTTTCCAAAAAACTAATACCCCTTATATTTTGAAACTAATGGAATATTTCATTTGACGTGTGGGGGAGATGACATAGTGTGTTTTATTTTTATTTATAGTCCGTAATTTGATGGGCATTTCGTGGTGTGATTCTATATTATATGTTAACCAACTTTATATATGTGAAAAAAATTCTACGTCGATGTCTGCATGAACGTGATTGATATATTTTTATAGGCCGGTTGCTGTTGATTTACAAAACTGTTGGTTTGGTCAAAATCGTAAACCAAACCTATTAGAAAGCATATTGCATTTGTCTCAAGAATTGAACAAGTGAGTTTTGAGAAACTGTTGACCCGGTTAAAATCGGATGACCAATTTTAATTGGAGTCCTTGTGACCTCAATTGAATGTGAAATCTTTAAAACTAACGAGTATAGTGTTATAGACGTATAAATAAAATAATTAGATAAAAGAGCTTTGAGAAATTGTTGACCAAGTCAAAATCGGGTGCCATAATGTCAATTGGAGACCTCAATTGAAAGCGGGCTCTCCAACTCTAGGGAGATTAGTATTATAACTACAAGGGTTGGGTGCCTTTTTTGCTGCGCCGTGGGTGTTGCTGAGTTTTCATAAAAAAATTACTCCCTTTGTTTCAAAATATAAGGTATACTTTTCTAGAAAAATAAATCTTGTTAAGTTTGACCAAATTTATAGAGAAATATATCAGTATACATAATATTAAATCGGTATCATTAGATTCATCATGATTGTTTTTATTTTTATGGATTTAGTATTGTGGATGTCAATATTTTTGGTTCTGAACTTGATCAAAGTTAAAGATATTATACTTTAAAAAAAATACACCTTATGTCTTAAAACTGAGTAAGTATTTGGTTTCGTGAAAGGGGGAGACGATGAAGTGTTTTTCTTATTTACAATGTAGCGTGTTTGGTGGGCCTTCAGTGGTATGATTCAATGCTATTTGCTAATCAAGTCATACTTTTGTGTGAAAATTTCATCGGTGACTGTATGTTCTATATTGGTGCTATAATATTACATAGTGGCACTTTTTGAGGTGATGAAAGGGCTGCTGGCCGATTGATATATTTTTACAGGTCGATTGCTGCCGGTTGATTTAGAAAATCGTTGGACTGTCAAAATTGTATATCAAATTCAAAATTAAATACCTCGATGAAATGAGAGAGGTTCAAAATTATAGAGCACAAGGAATAAAAGAATATAATAACATAGATGAATTAAAAGAATTTACTAAGAGAGATGAATTAAATAATTAAATAGGAGAGCTCCTTGAGAAATTGTTGACCCGGTCAAAATCAGACAACCCTATTATAAATCGAAGGCATTAACTGATTGTGAGGCCTTAAAATTAAGGAGCATACTGTATTTATAAATATAGTATAGAAAAATTGAACAAGAGAGCCTCGAGAAATTGTTGACCCAGTCAAAATCGGATGACCCAATGTCAATTGGAGACCTTAATTGAATGTGGGCTCTCCGGTTCTAGGAGGATTAGTCTTATAGTATATATATGAGACAAGGGGGCATCACACTAGCCCGCGACTCCAAGACTAACTGGATCATTGTACCCCCACCTCAAGCGCCTAGTAGAGTCTGCAAGTGTGTTGCATGACCCGACCGGAACGGAGGAAGAAGCCATGGAGGAAGCATCACTAATGTTGTGTGTGGCGTCCTGGATGCCCATGCCTTAAGTAGCCCGAACCAAGCATTATATCCACCATCTCCAAATCTAACATTGAGCGCGCCACGAACAATCAAGACAATGCCTTCATGAAGGGGAGAACCCAAAACGCCACCGTCGTTTGATCCAACAAACTGGATCTAGGGTTTCCCCTGGTAGTCGCATAGGGCAGGGAGAGAAGGCCATGTTAGTGCCTCGGGGACAACACCCGCGGCCCACAAGTGTTGCCGACACCAGCATTAGCAAGCCAAGTAGGGATTTCATGTCGGGCTATGTGCGAACAATCCCAAAGCTGCCAGATTAGGATCCGAAGATGCGTAACCCATCGCCACATGAAGGAGGTACATACACAACCAACAACAGTGCAACCAACGCCAGTAACTGCCCTAGGCCAAGAGCAGGGGAGGCCTGGATCCATGGCCACCGACATCACCACATCCAGTTGGAGAGGTGAGACATAGATAGGCTGAGAGGCACCTCCGGAAAGAAGCCACATGAAGGAGAGCTACACACACCACCACTAATATGAATTCAAATACAATACATATTTGAACACTCCTTTCGTCCGAAATACAACTTGTACAAAAAAATCTTAAGTACACAAAAATATGCACATGTGTATTACCAAAAACCCAGTCCCACATTAAGTTTATTTTGTATTATTGTGTCTAATAAACTTGAAATAGAGGGGGTCAAAAAATCGTTCTTTCTGCTCTTGCTCCTCGACCTAGGTGATGAGCAACAACGACTGATCTACCCTAACCCCCACAAGACTCGGCCCCCTCCCCCTCGGTCCATCACTCCGGCTAAGAGAGAGGTCAAGGACCCTAGGGTTTTGGTCCAATGGTGGTTGGCAAATTTACGATTTATCTCCGTTCAGTGGTCATGAGATGGATGGTGTCATTGGCGGCATGAAATTGGGTTCCTCCGCCTCGTCCTTGTTCCAGTGATACTTTTCGCATCGTCGATGTGTGTGTGTGTGGGGGGGTGCGTGCGTGCGTGGGTGCATGCGTGCGTGTGTGTGGAAGATGGTGTATATACCTGATTATACACGAGCGGAGTGGACAACAAGGACACATGTCTTAGTCTTTGGGATTCCGTTCTAATTGATGTTGGGGAACATTGCATGGGAAACAAAAAATTTCCTACGCACACGCAAGATCTATCCATGATGATGAGCATCTATGAGAGGGAGAGTGGATATACGTACCCTTGTAGATCGCTAAGCAGGAAGCGTTAAGAAACGCGGTTGATGTAGTCGAACGTCCTTGCGATTCAAATCGCCGAGCGTCCCGCGATCCAATCACGATCCGTCCCGATCTAGCACCGAACGGACGACACCTCCGTGTTCAGCACACGTACGGATTGATGATGATCTCCGCCTTCTTGATCCAGCAAGATGGGGCGGAGAGGTAGACGAGTTCTCCGGCAGCGTGATGGTGCTGCGGCGATGGTGGTGGAGTAATCTCAGCAGGGCTTCGCCTAAGCTCAGCTGAAACCGATCTAGAGGAGAAACTACGGACTAGAGGGTAGGGTTGCACGTCGCTGAAAATCTTGTGCAAAACCCCTAAAACCTCTATTATATATAGGAGGAGAGGAGGAGGAGGCTTGGCACAAGGGCCAGCCCCTCTTTGGTTCGGCCGAAGTGGAGAGGAGGAGTCCTCCTCCTCCACTCCTAGTAGGATTAGGACTCCTTCCTTATTTCCACCTTTTTGCCTTTTTTTCACCTTTTCCACTTTGGAATCTCTTCCCGACCGCATGGGCCTTGTGTGGGACTTTGTACAGACCACTAAGGGCTGGTATTTATCCTCCCACAACCCATTTAGACTCTTGGGTCGAAATACACCTCCCGATGGTCACCCGGTACCCTCCCAGCACTCCTGGTACACTACCGATGAGCCCGGAACTTTTTCGGCGACCAAAACAGGACTTCCTATATATCAATCTTTACCTACGGACCATTCCGGAGATCCTCGTGACGTCCAGGACTCCGAACAACCTTCGGTAACCACCATATATAACTCTATACTACCGAAACGTCATCGAACCTTAAGTGTGCAGACCCGTAGGGTTCGAGAACTATGTAAACATGACCGAGACACCTCTACGGTCAATAACCAATAGCGGGCCCTGGATGCCCATATTGGTTCCTACATATTCTACGAATATCTTTATCAGTCGAACCTCTATGTCAAGGATTCAGTTAATCCCGTATGATGTTCCCTTTGTTCTTCGGTATGTTACTTGCCCGAGATTCGATCGTCGGTATCTCCATACCTAGTTCAACCTTGTTACCGGCAAGTCTCTTTACTCGTTCCGTAACACAAGATCCCGTGACTAACACTTAGTCACATTGCTTGCAAGGCTTATTGTGATGTTGTATTACCGAGTGGTCCCTGAGATACCTCTCCATCATACGGAGTAACAAATCCCAGTGTTGATCCATGCCAACTCAACAGACACCCTCGGAGATACCTGTAGAGTACCTTTATAGTCACCCAGTTACGTTGTGACGTTTGATACACACAAGGCATTCCTCCGGTGTCCGAGAGTTGCATGATCTCATGGTCATAGGAACATATACTTGACATGCAGAAAACTGTAGCAATAAATTGACATGATCATATGCTACATTTATAGTTTGGATCTTGTCCATCCCATCATTCTCCTAATGATGTGATCCCGTTATCAAATGACATCACATGTCAATGGCTAGGAAACCTTGACCATATTTGATCAACGAGCTAGTTCACTAGAGGCATACTAGGGACAAAGTGTTGTCTATTCATCCACACATGCAATGTGTTTCCAATCAATACAATTATAGCATGGATAATAAACAATTATCATGAACAAGGAAATATAATAATAAGCACTTTATTTATTGCCTCTAGGGCATATTTCTAATAGTCTCCCACTTGCACTAGAGTCAATAATCTAGTTCACATCACTATGTGATTTACATTGTAATGAATCGAACACCCATGCAGTTCTGGTGTTGATCATGTTTAGCCCTTGGAAGAGGTTTAGTCAACGGGTCTGGAATAGTCAGATCCGTGTGCACTTTGCAAATATTTATGTCCTTCTCCTCGATGTAATCGCGGATGGAATTGAATCGTCGCTTTATGTGTCTTGTCCTCTTGTGAAACCTTGGTTCCCTGGCCAGAGCAATGGGACCAGTGTTGTCACAGAACATAGTCATTGGATTCAGTGCATTGGGCACTACTCCAAGATCTGTCATGAACTGCTTCATCCAGACACCTTCCTTTGCGGCCTCCGAGGCTGCGATGTACTCCGCCTCGCATGTAGAATTGGCTACCACGCTTTGCTTGGAACTGCACCAGCTTACCGCTCCCCCGTTGAGATTAAATATGTATCCGGTTTGCGACTTAGAGTCATCCGGATCAGTGTCAAAGATTGCATCATCGTAACCCTTTACGACGAGCTCTTCATCACCTCCATAAATGAGAAACATTCCTTAGTCCTTCTCAGGTACTTAAGGATATTCTTGACCGTCGTCCAGTGCTCCATTCCAGAATCACTTTGAAACCTTCCGGCCATACTTATGGCAAGGCTGACATCGGGTCTTGTGCACAACATTGCATACATGATAGAGCCTATGGCTAAAGCATAAGGGATGACACTCATCTTCTCTCTATCTTCTGCAGTCACTAGGCATTGAGTCTTACTCAACTTCACACCTTGTAACACAGGTAAGAACCCCTTCTTGGACTGATCCATTTTGAACTTCTTCAAAACTTTATCAAGGTATGTGCTCTGTGAAAGTGCAATTAAGCGTCTCGGTCTATCTCTATAGATCTTAATGCCTAATATGAAAGAAGCTTCTCCTAGGTCCTTCATTGAAAAACTTTTGTTCAAATATTCCTTCATGCTTTCCAGCATTTCTATATTGTTTCCAATCATCAATATGTCATCTACATATAATATTAGAAACACTATAGAGCTCCCACTCACTTTGTTGTAAATACAAGCTTCTCCATAAACTTGTATAAACCCAAACGCTTTGATCACCTTATCAAAGCGCTTATTCAAACTCCGAGATGCTTGCACCAGTCCATAAATGGATCACTGGAGTTTGCAAACTTTGCCAACATTCTATGGATCCACAACACCTTCCGGTTGCATCATATACAACTCTTCCTCAAGGAAATTGTTGAGGAACGCTGTTTTGACATCCATCTGCCAAATTTCATAGTCAAAATATGCAACTATTGCTAACATGATTCTGACGGACTTAAGCATCGCTACGGGTGAGATGGTCTCATCGTAGTCAACTTCTTGAACTTGTGAAAAACCCTTTGCCACAAGTAGAGCTTTATAGACGGTGACATTACCGTCCGCGTCCGTCTTCTTCTTTAAGATACATTTGTTCTGAATGGCTTTTCGCCCTTCAGGTAATACTTCCAAAGCCCATACTTTGTTTTCATACATGGATCCCATCTCGGATTTCATGGCCTCTAATTATTTCTCGGAATCCGAGCCCATCATCGCTCATCCATAGCTTGTAGGTTCATTGTTGTCCAACAACATGACCTCCAAGACAGGGTTGTCGTACCACTCAGGAGCAGTACGCGCCCTTGTCGACCTACGAGGTTCAATAGTGACTTGATCCGAAGCTTCATGATCATCATCATTAACTTCCTCTTCAACTGTTGTAGGCTCCACGGAAACATCTTTCTGTGCTGTGCTACTCTCTAGTTGAAATAAAGGTTCAATAACCTCATCAAGCTCTATTTTCCTCCCACTCAATTCTTTCGAGAGAAACTCTTTCTCAAGAAATGTTCCGCTCTTAGCGACAAACACTTTGCCTTCGGATCCGAGATAGAAGGTATACCCAACTGTCTCTTTCGGGTATCCTATGAAGATGCATTTCTCTGCTTTGGGTTCCAGCTTTTCAGGCTGAAGCTTTTTGACATAAGCATCACATCCCCAAACTTTAAGAAACGACAACTTTGGCCTCTTGCCAAACCACAGTTCATATGGCGTTGTCTCAACAAATTTCGATGGTGCCCTATTTAAAGTGAATGTAGCTGTCTCTAATGCATAACCCCAAAACGATAGTGGCAAATCGTCAAGAGACATCATAGAACGCATCATATCTAATAAGGTTCGATTATGACGTTCGGACACACCATTACGCTATGGTGTTCCGGGCGGTGTCAACTGTGAAACAATTCCACACTGTCTTAAGTGACTGCCGAACTCATAACTCAGCTATTCACCTCCTCGATCAGATTGTAGGAATTTGATCTTCTTGTTACGATGATTCTCAACTTCACTCTAAAATTGCTTGAACTTTTCAAACGTTTCAGACTTGTGTTTCATTAAGTAAATATACCCATATCTACTTAAGTCATCAGTGAAGGTGACAAAATAACGATATCCACCGCGTGCTGCAACATTCGTTGGACCGCACACATCAGTATGTATGATTTCTAACAAGTCACTTGCCCGTTCCTTTGTTCCAGAGAACGGCGTGATTCAAAATCAGGTGACTCCAAAAGTCCATCAATATGGAGCTTCCTCATGCGTTTTACACCAATATGACCCAAACGACAGTGCCACAAGAAAGTGGTACTATCATTATCAACTCTACATCTTTTGGCATCAATGTTATAAACATGTGTATCATCACTATCAAGATTCAATATGAATAAACCCCTCACATTGGGTGCATGACCATAAAAGATATTACTCATATAAATAGAACAACCATTATTCTCTGATTTAAATGAGTAACCATCTCTCAATAAACAAGATCCAGATATAATGTTCATGCTTAATGCAAGCACTAAATAACAATTATTCAGGTTCATCACTAATCCCGATGGTAATTGAAGAGAGAGCGTGCCGACGGCGATCACATCAACCTTGCAACCATTTCCCACGCGCATCATCACTTCATCCTTAGCCAGCCTCCGTCTATTTCGTAGGTCCTGCTTTGAGTTGCAAATGTGAGCAACCGAACCGGTATCAAATACCCAGGTACTACAATGAGAGCTAGTAAGGTACACATCAATAACATGTATATCATATATACCTTGTTTGTTGTTGGCTGCCTTCTTGTCAGCCAGGTACTTGGGGCGGTTCCGCTTCCAGTGACCAGTTTCCTTGCAATGAAAGCACTCAGTTTCTGGCTTGGGTCCAGCCTTAGGCTTCTTTACAGGAGGAGCAACTGCTTTGCCATCCTTCTTGGATTTACCCTTCTTGCCCTTGCCCTTGTCATTCTTCTTAAAACTAGTGATTTTATTGACCATCAACACGATGTTCTTTCTGGATTTCAGACTCAGCGACTTTCAGCATCGCAAACAGCTCGGTGACTGACTTGACGGGGGGACGATTCCGGGGTAGCCTCAAGCGCCCCTTTTCCCCCGCCTCCTAACGCGACTAAAAGGCGAGCCGCCTCCCCCTGCAGTCCGGCTACGCCCTGCTGGAGGTGATCCGCCGGCTACACCCAGCCGTCTGAGCATTGGATACCGTCTGCAGGGTGTACGTGGCAACAGTGACCCCCATCCCGTCGAGGGTCAGCGCTGATATGGCTACGGCGAAGACGTCAGGGCCTCTGACCCTGGCGGATGGTGACCGGGCTTCCAATAGTGCCGACACGCCTTCAACCACTCCGTTACCTGCCCCGGCGTGGCTACAGGGTGGTCAGCCGTACCGCTGACCCCGGCCGGCCGCTGCAAGACGACGCCACAAGGTGCGGCCCGTGCCGCGATGTGACCGGCTTCGGGGCCCGCCTCGCGGGCCCCACCGGTTCCTGACGGGACTCTTCAGCCGGCGGGATCTACCGGTGATAAGACCCCCCGGCCGGGCCCCCGCAGCCGGCTGGAGAGGCTGCCGGCTGGGGCCCCCTTTGACCTTCTACTCGTATTGAATTCCGAGGGGTTGGTCTATAAACCCCCCCGGGCCACCCCCATGCAGGGGGGAGGATCGATCAGCTGCTCTCTAAGAGTTCCCATCACATCCACTCCACACACACGCACGTAGAGAGGCGGAAGAGCAGGCTAGCTCCTTCTTCCTCCTCGTTCCATACAGCTCAAGGAGCACCATTGTAACCCGACCATTGTCTCAACTAGACCGAGCAGGACTAGGGGTATTACCTCCCACGGAGGGCCACGAACCTGGGTACATCGTGTGTCAGTCACCGCTTGTGCCTAATCCCGCTCCCGGAGCCCGCGAGCGTTCTTCGACCCCTCTCGATAAGCCTACCTATGGCATCTTCCGTGACGAAACCACGATAGTTGGTGCCCACCGTGGGGCCGTCCGCGGCGCCAGCCAGAGTCATGCTCCGGGCGGGACCCTTCACCACCTCCCCCGACCGCCTCGCGTCCGGGCAGAACCGCATGCTCGTGGGGCTTGCTCCGGCGGGCCTCGCGGGCACCATGGCCGGCATCTTTGACGAGTACCTCGGTCGCGACCTCGCGCTCAACGTCGCCACACTCGCCGGGCGGTTCGGCGAGCTGAGCCTCGCCGAAGGACCGGAGGCCGACAAGTACGCCAGTTGGGTGTTCGACTGCACTGACCCTCCCTAGTCTGTGGGTACGCTCACCATGGGCGAGGCCACCGGCCCTCACACCCGTGTGGTAGTGATGGTCACCGTCTCCTCCACCACTTCGGGTCGTGGGCGAGCGGCCGAGGCCGAAGCAGCCACCGCCCGCGTCGGCACCTCCGACCCACTCGCCGCCACCCTCCGGGGTTTGGGCACTCCTATCACTATGACGGCGGACCTAGCCACCGCCAGAGCCGAGCTAGAGGCGTCCCGTCGCCTGCTATTCGAAGACGCCAGCGCCCTCGTTGCCGAACAAAGCCGGATGGAGGCCGCGCAGCGGGAATACAACTCCGCGTACGGCCTCACCCCAGGCCGGCCCCGAGCCCGGCCGGCGTGGTGTCGTGCGAGAACGCGGCCACGTGGTCGTGGAGATCCTCGGCGGCCGTTTCCCCGTCTACGACACCCCCGCGGCCAACCTGCGCGCCGCCAAGGTTGCCTACAAGGACTTGGCAACCTTGGAGGGCGAGGAACGGGCCGCACGCGAGCGGCACATCAGGACCTCGTCGACACCGCCAACGCACAACAGGTTGTCCTCACCCCCGGTGGGGCCGTCTCTAAGTTTCCCCGCCACGAGGGGGAGGACACTGGGGCTGCTGACCGCCGGCCGGCTCAGCACTCCAGCACCCCTCGTCCCTCCGGCCGGAACGCCGGGGGGAGCGACGTCCAGCGTCCCCCGTCACGCGGGAATGAACAGCCGGCTGTGAATAGCCGGCGCAACAATAACCCCGCCGGCAGCCATCGCCGCGACGAAGCGCCGGCTGGCGGCAGCCGACGCACCCGCGGGCATACTCTGCCCCCGCGGCCAGAACCGGCGCGGTCCATCCCGCTGGCCGTCCGCCCCGAGCTCGCCGCCCGGATCGGGCCCCGCGTCCCCCACAGCGACAACGACGCGCGGCTCCGTCTTGACCGGCTGGCGCAATCGACCCTCCTCGAGGAGGAGGGCTCGATTGGTCCAGCCTGTTTCGGTCCGTGGATCCGCAATGAGCCTTTTCCACCCGGCTTTACGCTCCCTCGCGACACCCCGAAGTATACCGGGGCCGCCAAGCCGGAGGACTGGCTGATCGACTACACCACCGCCGTCGGCATCGCCAGGGGGAACAAGCGCGTAGCCGTCCGCTACGTCCCCCTCATGTTGATCGGCTCGGCCCGCACCTGGCTGAACAGCATGGCCGCCGGCAGCGTCAACACCTGGACGGACTTCAAGGAGGCCTTCGTCCGCAACTTCACCGGCACCTACAAACGGCCTGGCCGGCCCCGTGAGCTGGCTATGTGCGTCCAGGTGCCGGACGAGCCCCTCCGCGACTACCTCATGCACTGGACCGAGCTCCGCAACTCCTGCGAAGGAGTACACGAGGTACAGGCCATCCAGTACTTCATCAAGGGCTGTTACGATGGCACCCCCCTCAAGCACAAGCTCCTGTGCTCCGAGCCAACCTCCCTGGCGGACCTGATGTCCAAAGCGGACAAATACGCCACGGCCGACTCCTCGATGAGGATGAAGGCTAAGGCCCCGGCCAAGCCGGCTACGCCCCCCACCGCGCCGCGGGCGACGACCGACAACCGGCAATCGCAGAACGGCAAGCGCAAGAACGACCAGCCCGATTCCCGCTACGGGAGCCGGCAGGTCGCCTCCATCGAGGGGGAGCAGCCGGCTGGCCAGGCCTCCAGTCAGCGCTAGCGCATCGGCAAGGTCGCCTGGCAGCCCAAGCTGACTTTCGAGCAAATGCTTGACCTTCCTTGCAAAAACCACTCCGGCGCCAAGCAGGCCACGCACATGCTCCGGCAGTGCAGCTTCTCGCAGCGATTGGCCTGGGGGGATGGCCTCCTGGCTCCCCCCGCGTAGCCAGCCCACGCCCCGGCACCAGCCCCGGCTCGGGCTCTGGCCCCCGGTCCGGGTCAGGCGGACCCGGCCCCCGCTCGGGGCGACGGCCGGCTACACGACCAGTTCCCCGAACACGATGACTGCTACGTCGTCTTCACCCGCGAAGAGATGGACAAGCACGCCCAGCGCCGGCTCCACCGCGAGGTGAATGCCACTATGCCCGCGACTCCCTAGTTCATGCATTGGTCCGAGAAGCCGATCACCTGGAGCCGGGCAGACCACCCGGCCATGATGTCGAACCCCGGCAGCTACGCCCTCGTCCTCGATCCCGCCATCGCCTCCAAGAAACGCTCATGCTGCTTCTCGCGGGTTTTGATTGATGGAGGCAGCAGCATCAACATCCTCTACCTCGACACCCTGCTCAAGCTAGGGCTCAAGGTGGAGGACCTGAAAACGAGTCGGACCGTTTTTCACGGCATCGTGCCAGGGAAGTCCTGTACCCCCGTCGACAAGATCAAGCTCGACGTCCTCTTCGGCGACGCTGGTCATTTCCGCCGTGAGCAGGTTTTGTTCGAGGTAGTGGACCTCGACAGTCCCTACCACGCGTTGCTCGGCAGGCCCACTCTTGTCAAGTTCATGGCGATCCCCCACTACGCCTACCTCAAGCTCAAGATGTCGGGACCCAAGGGCATCATCACCATCGCCGACAAGTACCAGATGTCAATGGCGTGCCCGTGAGATGGCAGCCGGCTGGCTGAGGCCCTGGAGATAGCAGAGGAAAAGTAGCAGCTCGACCGGCTGGTGGCCCTCGCCTCCGCCCAGCCGGCCATATCGGCACCTCCGTCCCAGTCGGTCGGCGAAGGCTCGTTCCAGCCGTCCAAGGACACCAGGCAGGTGCCACTCGATCCGGCTGACCCCACCCAGTGCGTGACCATCGGCTCCCGCCTCGACAACAAATAGGAAGGCGAGCTCGTCGACTTCCTCCGTGAGAATCGGGTCATCTTTGCATGGTCCCCCAAGGACATGCCGGGTGTTCCGAGGAAGTTCGCCGAGCACAAGCTGCACGTACGGCCGGATACAAAGCCGGTCAAGCAACCCCTGTGCCGCTTCTCCGAGGAGAAGTGGCGTACTATAGGAGAAGAAATTGCCCGGCTGCTCGCAGCCGGCTTCATCATGGGGGTGTTTCACCCGGACTGGCTGGCCAACCCAGTCCTGGTGCTGAAGAAAAACAAGACATGGCGCATGTGTATCGACTACACGAGCCTGAACAAGGCGTGCCCCAAGGACCCGTTCGCCCAGCCGCGGATCGATCAAGTCATTAACTCCACGGCCAGCTGCGATCTGCTTTCTTTCCTAGACGCATACTCCGGCTACCACCAGATAAAGCTGGACCCGGCCGACCGGCTCAAGACCTCCTTCATCACCCCTTACGGGGCCTACTGCTAAATCACCATGTCCTTCGGCCTGAAGAACGCAGGCGCTACCTTCCAGCGTTGCATGCAGAAGTGCCTCCTGCCTCAGATAGGCAGGAACGTCCACGTCTACGTGGACGACATCATCGTCAAATCCAAGAAGCACTTCAGCCTGCTCAACGACCTCCGGGAGACGTTCGCCAACTTGCGCGAATACAAGATCAAGCTCAACCCAGAGAAGTGTGTCTTCGGCGTCCCAGCCAGCCAGCTCCTAGGTTTCTTCGTGTCCGCCCGTGGCATCGAAGCTAACCCTGAGAAGATCCGGGCGATTGAGCGCATGCCCAAGACGGTCCGGCTCCGCGACGTCCAGAAGTTCACCGGCTGCCTCGCTTCCCTTAACCGGTTCATTAGCCGGTTGGGCGAGAAGGCCTTGCCCCTCTACGGGCTCCTAAGCAAGTCGGGCCTGGTCGAGCCGGGCCGAGATTTCTCAAAGAAGCCGGCCCTGTTCGATTGGCCCGACGAGGCGGACGTGGCGTTCCGTGACCTCAAGTGAGCTCTCATCAGCACGCCCATCCTGGTCGTGCCGGCTGACAAGGAGCCTCTGCTCGCCTACATTGCGGCGACCATGCGCGTCGTCAGCGTCGTCCTGGTGGTGGAGCGGCCGGAGGAAGGCAAGGTGCTGCCGACGCAGCGTCCCGTCTACTACCTCAGCGAGGTCCTCTCTGCCTCCAAGCAAAACTACCCCCACTACCAGAAGATGTGCTACGGCATATACTTCGCCGCCCAGAAGCTGAAGCAGTACTTCCAGGAGCACGTCATCACCATCGTGAGCACAACGCCACTGGGCGAAATCATGGCCGGCCGGGACGCCACCGGCCGGATCGTCAAATGGGCCATCGCCCTGGCCGACTATGAAATATGGTACGAGCCACGCACCGCCATCAAGTCCCAGGCAATGGCCGACTTCCTCGTCGACTGGGCCGAAACTCAGTTCGTGCCGCCTCCGCCCGAGTCCACACATTAACGCATGCACTTCGACGGCTCGAAGATGTGAGCCGACCTGGGAGCCGGCATTGTCCTGTCGTCCCCCAGAGGAAACCAGCTCTGCTACGCCCTCCAGATCCACTTCGCCGCCTCCAACAATGTGGCCGAATACGAGGCCCTCGTCCATGGCCTCCGGCTCGCCAAGGAGATCAGCATCCAGCGCATCATTTGCTTCGTCGACTCGGACCTCGTGGTGCAACAGGTCTCTGGAGAGTGGGACGCTAGGGACGCAAACATGGCCAGCTATCGCTTCCTCGTCCAGCAGCTCACCGGCTCCTTTGAGGGCTGCGAGTTCCACCACATCCCCTATGCGGACAATGAGGCGGCCGAAGCGCTGGCCAAGATTGGCTCCACCCGGCAGGCCATCCCAGCCGGCATCTCCCTCGAGCGGCTGATGAAGCCTTCGATCAAGCCTTCTTCCGAATCGGAGTCCATCTTCGTGCCGGCAAACGCGGCCGGCACCTCGGCAGAACCAGCTGCCCAACCGGCCCCGCCGGCTGCGGCAGCATCGCCGGCTCCACCACCACCAAACGCCAGTCCGGCGCCGTCCACCACGGCCATTGAGCTGGTCGCGCCTACGCACGCCAGCACCGGCCTCGCCGCCGTCACGACGACGGTCAATGCTTCCACCATCGCCTCGCTCCCGGGGGCTGGCGAGCCGGTCCCGAGGGCTGGGCCGGCCCTTGTCTCGGCTCCCTCGTGGGCCTAGCCTATCTTGGCATTCCTCCAACGCGGCGAACTCCCCTCCGATGAGGCAATGCCAAGGCAAATTCAGCGCCAGGCCCCAGCCTACGGCATCATCAACCACGAGCTGGTTCATCGCAACACCACCGGCGTCTTCCAACGCTGCGTCGAGCCGAAGAAAGGGCAGGAAATCCTCCTCGACATCCACCAGGGCGACTGCGGGCATCATGCCGCCTCCAGGTCCCTGGTGGCCAAAGCATTCCGTCACGGTTTCTACTGGCCGAATGCTCTGGAGGCGGCCAAGGAACTCATTCACAAGTGCGAGGGCTGCCAGCGCTTCAGCACGCAAAGCCATCTTCCGGCTAGCTCTCTCCAGACCATCCCCCTTTCATGGCCATTCGCCGTCTGGGGTCTGGACATGGTGGGACCTTTCAAAACCGCACGAGGCGGCATGACACATTTGCTCGTCGCCGTCGACAAGTTTACCAAATGGATAGAGGCCCGGCCAATCAAGAAACTGGATGGCCCCACGGTCGTCCGGTTCATCGAAGACATCATGGTACATTACGGCATCCCCCACAGCATCATCACCGACAACGACACGAACTTCGCCAAAGGCGCGCTGGCGCGTTTCTGCTCGAGGCAGGGCATCTGGCTCGACCTGGCGTCCGTCGCCCACCCACAATCGAACGGCCAGGTTCAGAGGGCAAATGGCCTACTCCTATCCGGCATCAAGCCCCGGCTCGTGACACCGCTGGTCCCGTCGGCCGGCTGTTGGGTCGAGGAGCTACCGGCTGTCCTTTGGAGCCTCCGGACCATGCCCAACCGGTCGACCGGCTACACTCCGTTCTTTCTCGTTTACGGGTCTGAGACGATCATCCCCACCGACATCGAATTCGATTTGCCTCGGGTCACCCTGTACACCGAGAAGGACGCGAAGGAGGCAAGGGAAGATGGCGTCGACCTCCTCGAGGAGGCCCACAAGCTGGCCTTTTGCCGGACGACCATCTACCAGCAGAAGCTCCTGCATTATCACAGCAAGCGGATCTGACCGCTCTCCTTCGGCGAAGGAGACTTGGTGCTCACGCGGATCCAGCGAACCGCCGGCCAGCACAACTGTCCTCCCCATGGGAGGGCCCGTTCATCGTCAGCCGGGCGCTGCGCAACAATGCGTACTATCTAATAGACGCCCAGAAGCCGCAGAAATGCAAGAGAGACACCTCCGGCGAGGAGACGGAGCGCCCGTGGAACGCGGCACTCCTCCGTCCATTCTATTGCTGAAAACCATTGTATGTATCCTCCCTCTTTTGGGCTTATGAATGCGACGGTGGCCCCAAGCCGACGCTGGGGGCATGCCCTTTTCAGTTCCTAAAAAGTTCTGTTATTCAAGGCACGTCAACCGGGTCCGGCTCCCGGTCCCGGGGGCTCGCCCGGCTCCCCATCGAGGCGGAAAAATAATGTGAGCAAGCAACCCTTCGCCTCCCCTCCCCTAACCAGCTACGGACCGGCTCCCGGCTGTCCGGCTGAAGGGACCACGGGGTACGAAGGGGCTCCTCACACAAAAGTCACCCGACACGCGCGCCAGCCGGCCCGGCCCAGCCAAGCTATGTCAATCCTAGTAACCGGCCTCTGCCGGCTCAACCTAGCCCTAGTAGGTTGACTCTAGGAGCCCGCTGTTTTCCAAGGGCGAAGCCCCATCCCTGTCCCAGACCGGCCCCCAGCTGGCTGGCAGGCGGGGCGGAAGCCGGAGGGAAACCCAACGCGCAAACACAAGTCAAAAGGCAAAGGGTGAAAGGAGAGCCGGCACGCACATTCTTTCTAAGATAAATGGCACAAGTTCATTACATATAAAAGGCCCACGGCCATGAGTTCATTACATATACACCCCGAGTGGGTAGAATTCCAGTCTAAAAACAGAAATGCAGGAAAGAAAAGTCCTAAGCTATGGCAGCATCGGGCCGGCCTTCCTCCAAGTACTAACGCCGCTGGAGCCGGCGGTGCTCACGCCTCGGGAGCCGGCGGCGTTGGTGCCTTCGAGGCCGGCACCTCTAGGGCGGCCGAGGTAGAAGCCCCCGTAGCCGGAATCAGCTCGGACTCGGTGTATTCGTCGGTGTCGGAGCCTTCATCGGCCATCTCGGCGGCGCTCCCGTTCGGGTCGTCCAGGGCGAGCCCGTACTGGTCCTCCAGGACCACCACGCCATCCGCCCCGCGCTCCGGGACGTACTCGTCTCATGCGGCAAAGGATGCAAGGTCGCTCGCCCTCACCAGCATCTCGTCAGCCACCGCCTCCAGCTCCGGGTCGGCGCCAGCACACTGGGCCGTGAGCAAGCCCAAGTCCAGCTCGGGGTACCATGATTTGGTGATGCGGAGCGCCATGCCCGCGCCGGCTCGTGCCGTGGAGGCCCTCCATACGTTCACCCGCGCCGTCCCGAACTCCAACCACCTCGACAGCCGACTCATGGAGACCGGCTCCACCGCGTCGGGCCAGAGCGTGCGGACCAGCGTCATGCCGGCCGCTTGGAGCTGCTTCAGGGCGCGGACCACCTCCGACAGGCGCGCCTCGGCGGCGATCCCCACCTCGTCCAGGGTCCAGGGGGCCAGTGGCACGACGGCCTCTCCTTGCGCCCGCTGGGCCTCACGGTCGGCCTCCACGGCCGCCTCCGCGACCTCCCGCGTGCCAGGGAAGAGCCCTAAGAAGAGGATGGGGGATGAGCGGGGAGGCAAACCAGAAAACCAAGAAGGAAGGTGCAAGAAGAGCAAGGCGATGGAAACTTACTGTGCAACATTTGGTCCACCTCGTGCCCTTGCTCCTGCAGCTGCACCTCCCTAGTGGACCACTCCTAGTGCCGGCGCTCATGCTCATCCCGGGCCGCCTGCGCGTCCTCGGCCGCCTTGGCTAGGGCGGCGTCCTTGGCTTCCAGCTCCTCGCGGAGCGCCTTCTTCCGCCCCTCCACCTCCCCACGAAGGGCCGCCTCTTGGTCCGCCAGCGCTTGACGATGGGCCGCCTCGCGGCCCTCCCGCTCCGCCTTCGCCTGGTCCGCCTCCCCACGGAGCTGTTCACCCTTCGTCGTCAGGAGTTCCCGCTCCTCGTAAAGGCGCACCACCTGGCGCCGGAGGCAGACCGTCTCGGCATGGGTGGCTACATAAGACATGGGAGTCAGAAAGGATTCAGCCCGCCTCCGGGGCGGCCGGCCTGATTCCCGGGGGCTACACCCAGTAGGTGCGCTTGCGCGCTCCCACTGGAAGATCGCAAGACGCTTGCAAGGGCAACGTACCTCGCAGGTCCGCGGACACGATGGCGAGCCGGTTCTCAGCTCCCCGATACAACCCCAGCAGGGTGTTGTACGCTCTCACCTGGTAGTCTTGCGCTGCCTGCAAAACAACAAGAGCTTTAGGCTCGACCCGCCTGCGCTTCAGCCGGCTCGAGCCTTGGGAGCTACACCCAATGGGTGCGCTGGCACATCCCAATAGAAAAGACAGAAGAACGCAAGTAAAGGGAAGAAGGAAAGAAGAAACTCACCGCGACCGCCTGCTCCAAGCTCACCAGCCGGTTGCTGGCGGCCCGAGCGTCTTGTGTTGCCTGGGCGCGGGCCGCCGCAAACGCTTCCACAGCGGCGGCCACCGCCGCTCCGAGGGCGCTCGACGGCCCGCCAGGAGACGGGCTCCCGGCCGCCGCCCAGGTCTGTTGCGGCCGGCCCCCGTCTGCAGGTTCTCCCTTATTGGAGACCTCGATGCGACCGGCCCCTCCTGTCGCTGTCGCGCAGGGGGCCGCTGTCGACGCACTTGCGGCGGCCGTTTCCATGGCCATCACGGCTCCCCCCTCCGACACCCAACCTCCGGCTGCTCCGGGCTGACTCTCCTTCGACGCCGGCGCCTCAAAGGCTGGCACGTCCGGTGGTGGCGCTTCTAGAGCCGGTAGCTCCGGCCTTGGCGGCACGTCGCCCGCAATCGCCCGGGCGGCGTCGCGGCCCATTGTCGTCTCATCCCCCGCAGCCATCGTACTCGCCTCCGCCCTTCGCCCAGAGCCGTGGTGGCCCTTCGACCTCTTCTCACGGTCGTGGGGGAAGGGCTCCCAACCTCCGCTCGCGGTCTCCCTGCCGTTTCCTTGGAGGATGGGGAACGACTCCCACGCTCCGCCAGCGGCCTCCCCGCTGGCTCCCCCTCGCCTCTTCGCTGCCTCCTCCCAGGGGCGGAGCTCTTGGACATGCCGCTCCCGTTCGGCCGCCTCGAAGTCGAGCCACGCCTGGCGCTCCCTCTCCTTGGCCGCCGTCGGCGGTGCCGCCCTCTCCGTCCCGCCACCTGGTGTCCTCCCCAGGGCGCGCGCATCCCTCGTCACGAGGAAATAAGAGACTGGGGGGGAGGGCATGACGGACCAAGGTGGAGGAGAAGACGGACTCACCCGACGACGACGGGGATCGCCCTCCTCACGGGTCCCGCCTGGGTAACCTTCTGCTTCTTGCCTCCGCCTCTGCGACTGCCGCCCGGCTGCGCGGTCGCCACACGCTTGGGCACCGACTTGGTGGCAACCGGCCCCTTCCCCTTGTCGCCCGCGCCCGGGCCTCCCCGACTGGGGCCGCCGCCAGCTCGAGGTTGGCGCCTCCGCAGCGCCATGACCTCGTCCTCCGAAGCCTCGGACTTCTCCGGGGCCTCGGCAACGCGCGTCTGGGGAGGGGACTCTCCCGTCGATTCGGCCTCTTCGACCCCCTTCGTCTCCATCTCCGTGTCGCCGGCACCAGATGCTCCGGCTCGCTCGGAGTCGGCCGGCTCCACGTCGTCGGCGTCCTCGACCTCCTCGGGGTCCGACTCCGCCGTGTCGGGGGCCGGCTCCCCGTAGTTCTGCAACAAAGGGAAGAGCTACGGGCGGGCCGGGCGGCTCACTGTCAGACCAAGGAGGGGAGGGGTATCACCTCTAAAAGAAGATGGAGGGGAGGAACTGGCTCGTCACTTACCCGTGGTGCCGGGCGGCTCCGGCTGTACGGGGTTTTCCCCCATTGCCATTCTCCCTCCGCCATCTTCGCCGTCGGAATGGCGTTCACCCTCCTCGCCAGATAGGCCGGCTTCATCTCCTTGGTGGAGAGCCGGTAGGGGTCGTGGCGTCCTCTCATCTGGCAGATGAGGTGTGGCCGGCTCTGCAGCGGCTGCACCCGGCGCGCCACCATCGTGGCCAGCAGGTCCGTGGCCTTCATCCCCTCCGACCCGGTCATCACGAGCAAGCGCTCGTAGAGCCGGTCCGCCGTCTCGGGTGCCGGAGACGCGGCCGCTCGCTAGTTTAGCATCGCGGTCGGCAGATGGTTGGCGAAGTCGGGAAGGTTGATGTAGTCCTCCTCCGGCTTCGCGTTCTTCACGTAGAAGAACCCCCGCTGCCATCGCTTCACCGACTCGTGCAGCGGGAGCTTTGGGAAGCCGGTTCCCTTGCGAATGTGGATCAGGGCGCCTCCACAGGCGGTCATCACCATCTGCTTCATCGTCGGGTCTTTCGCAGTCTGCCTCTTAAGGAAGAAGAGCCGGCACCAGAGGTCAAGCCTCGGCACGACCCCCAAGTATCCCTCGCAGAGGGTGACGAACGCCGCCAGCTGCAGGACGGCGTTGGGGGCAAGGTGGTGCGGCTGCAGGCCGAACCGCGTCAGAAAGCGACGGAAGAAAGCGCTCGTCGGCAGCCCGAGCCCACGGAGGAAGTGGTCGGCGAAGACAACCACTTCGCCCTCCCGCGGGGCTGGGGAGTTCTCTGGCCCGGCTGGGCGCGCCACCAGGTGCTCCTCCACCGGGAGCTTGCGACGGTGGCAGAGGTGCTCGATGAAGGTCTCATCCACATCGCTGTCGTCCCAGGCGCCCTTGCCCGCCATTGTCGCCGAGGGGGCGCGCGATCGCGTCGACGGGCGCGGGTGTTCGGCGGTGGTCCGGGCTCTCTTCGGCGGCATGCGGCAGCGTGGCCTCTCCTCGTGCTTCGGTCTCTCTCTCTCACGTGCGCGGCGGGGGGAGGGAGGCGACGAAGGCGACGCGGCGGCAGGAGGGGGAGCGAATGGGTCGTTCTGCCTCCCCCTTCTCGACATTTATACCCCGTGCGGGCGATCGTGGGGGCCGGATTCATTGCGCACGACCCCCATGATTCCCGCGGCGCG
Organism: Hordeum marinum; assembly: GCA_022496015.1. NCBI lineage: Eukaryota > Viridiplantae > Streptophyta > Magnoliopsida > Poales > Poaceae > Hordeum > Hordeum marinum. The sequence goes on from CM039676.1 coordinate 298,019,688, forward strand.
CGGGGTGGACGTCGGGGCGCTCGGGAATGCCAACCATCCACCCCGCACCGTAAAGAATCCCTGCGCGCGGGCCGAGACTACGACCGTGGAGGGCCCCGCCCCGCTGCCCGGTCTTTTCCTCCGCGTGGCGCCTCTCCCCAACCAAGCGGGGAGCCCGAGGCGGCGCGCGAAGCGTCGACCGGCTGCGGAGCTGGCCATCGCTTTCCGGTTCAGCTCGACTCTCAAGACCGCCCATGGCATAAGAACGATCTTCAAGCCGGCGAGGCCCGCCGCGGCCCGTCGGCGGGTCCTCCCTGGCCACGGGGACTACTAACGGGGGGACAACCCCGGGGTAGCCTCAAGCGCCCCTTTTTCCCCGCCTCCTAACGCGACTACAAGGCGGGCCGCCTCCCCCTGTGGTCCGGTTGCGCCCTGCCGGAGGTGATCCGCCGGCTACGCCCAGTCGGCTGAGCATTGGATACCATCTGCAGGGCGTACGTGGCAACAGTGACCCCCATCTCGTCGAGGGTCAGTGCCGATATGGCTACAACAAAGACGTTAGGGCCTCTGACCCTGGCGGATGGTGACCGAGCTTCCAATAGTGCTGACACGCCTTCAACCACTCTGTTACCTGCCCCGGCATGGTTACAGGGTGGCCGGCCGTACCACTGACCCCGACCGGCCGCCGCAAGACGACACCACAAGGTGCAGCCCGTGCCACGATATGACCGGCGTCGGGGCCCGCCTCGCGGGCCCCGCCGGTTCTTGACAGAACTCTTCAGCCGGCGGGACCTACCGGTGGTAAGACCCCCCGGCCGGGCCCCCGCAGCCGGCCGGAGAGGCTGATGGCTGGGGGCCCCTTTGACCTTCTACTCATATTGTATTTCGGGGGGTTGGCCTATAAAACCCCCCGGGCCACCCCCATGCTGTGGGGGAGGATTGATCAGCTGCTCTCTGAGAGTTCCCATCACATCACTCCACACACACGCACGTAGAGAGGCGGAAGAGCAAGCTAGCTCCTTCTTCCTCCTCGTTCCATAAAGCTCAAGGAGCACCATTGTAACCCGACCATTGTCTCAACTAGACCGAGTAGGACTAGGGGTATTACCTCCCATGGATGGCCCCGAACCTAGTTACATCATGTGTCAGTCACCGCTTGTGCCTAATCCCGCTCCCGGAGCCCGCCGGCGTTCTTCGACCCCTCTCAATAAGCCTACCTATGGCATCTACCATGACGAAACCACGACATGAATTGTTCATCCCATGCATGTTATAGTTCATCACAAAGCTCTTGTAGCTAGGTGGCAGTGATTGAAGAACTCTGTCAGTGATCGCCTCTGGCGGAAGGGCAATTCCCAACTCCGCTAGACGAGTCGAATACCCAGACATTCTGAGTATATGTTCACTGATAGACCCGTTTTCCTTCATTTTGCAAGCATAGAACTTATCGGAGGTCTCATACCTCTCGATCCGAGCATTTTTTGAAAGATAAAATTCAACTCCTGGAACATCTCATATGCTCCATGACGTTCAAAACGTCTTTGAAGTCCCGGTTCTAAGCCATACAATATTGCACACTGAACTATTGAGTAATCTCCAGAACGTGCCTCCCAAGCGTTCTTAACGTCTTCGGATGACATGTCTTCGGGTTGGTCACCAAGAGGTGCATCAAGGACATATGATTTCTAGGAAGCCGTGAGGATAATCCTCAGACTACGGGCCCAGTGAACAAAGTTACTTCCATCATCTTTCAACTTAGCTTTCTCTAGGAACGCATTAAAATTCAGGGGTGCTACTGCGCGAGCCATTGATCTACAACATAAATATGCAAAGGTTACTTACACTATTGTTCAAGATAATGAGTTTAGTTAATCAAATTACTAAAACTCCCACTCAAATTGACATTCCTCAGGTCATCTGAGTGTCACGTGATCCAAATTCACGAACTCAAGTCCGATCATCACGTGAGTTGAGGTGTTTTCAATGGTGAACATCATGATGTTGATCATATATACTATATGACTCATGTTCAACCCTTCGGTCTCTTGTGTTTCAAGGCCATGTCTGTACATGCTAGGCTCGTCAAGTTTAACCCGAGTGTTCTGCACATGCAACACTGGCTTGCACCCGTTGTATGTGAATGTAAAGTCTATCACACCCGATCATCACGTGGTGTCTCGACACGACGAACTTTCGCAACGGTGCACACTTGGGGAGAACACAATTCATCTTGAAATTTAAGTGAGGGATCACCTTATAATGCTATCGTTGTCCTAAGCAAAACAAGGTGCATAAAAGGATTAACATCACATGCAAATCATAAGTGACATGATATGGCCATGAACTTGTGCTTTTGATCTCCATCTTGAAAGCACCGTCATCATCTCCATCGTCACCAGCATGACACCATGATCTCCATCATCTTGATATCCATCAACGTGTCGCCAGCGGGGTTGTCGCGCCGACCATGCTTCTACTACTATTGCTATCGTTTAGTGATAAAGTAAAGCATTACATAGCGCTTAAAGATTGACACGCAGGTCATACAATAATTAAAGACAACCCTATGGCTCCTGACGGTTGCCGTACTCATCAACATGCAAGTCATGATATTCTATACAACACATGATCATCTCATACATCACATAAATCTCATCATGTAATTGTCCATATCACATCACAACATACCCTGCAAAAACAAGTTAGACGTCCTCTAATTGTTGTTGCATGTTTTACGTGGCTGCTACGGGTATCTAGCAAGAACAATTCTCACCTACGCATAAACCAAAATGGTGATACATAAGTTGCTTTTCAACCTTCTCAAGGACCGCCTTAGTCGAATCTGATCCAACTAAAGTAGGAGCAACAGACACCCGCCAACCATCTTTGTGCAATGAAGTTACACGTCAGTCAATGGAACCGGTCTCTCGTAAGCGTACGAGTAAGGTTGGTCCAGGCCACTTCATCCCACAATACCGCTGAACCAAAACATGACGAAGGGAGGAAGCAATCTAAGCATCAACACCCACAAACTCTTTGTGTTCTACTCGAGATCTCATCTACACATAGACCTAGCTCCTGATGCCACTGTTGGGGAACGTTGCATGGGAAACAAAAAAATTCCTACGCACATGCAAGATCTATCCATGGTGATGAGCATCTATGAGAGGGAGAGTGGATCTACGTACCCTTGTAGATCGCTAAGCGGGAAGCGTTAAGAAATGCAGTTGATGTAGTCGAATGTCTTCACGATCCAAATCGCCGAGCATCCCGTGATCCAATCATGATCCGTCCCGATCTAGCACCGAACGGACGGCACCTCCGCGTTCAGCACACGTACGGCTTGATGACGATCTCCGCCTTCTTGATCCAGCAAGAGGGAGCGGAGAGGTAGACAAGTTCTCCAACAGTGTGACGGCGCTGCGGCGATGGTGGTGGAGTAATCTCAGCTGGGCTTCGCCTAAGCACAGCTGAAACCGATCTAGAGGAGAAACTACGAACTAGAGGGTAGGGTTGCACGTGGCTGAAAATCTTGTGCAAAAACCCTAAAACCTCTAGTATATATAGGAGGAGAGGAGGAGGAGGCTTGGCGCAAGGGCCAGCCCCTCTTTGGTTCGGCCAAAGTGGAGAGGAGGAGTCCTCCTTCTCCACTCCTAGTAGGATTAGGACTCCTTCCTTATTTCCACCTTTTCCACTTTGGAATCTCTTCCCAGCTGCATGGTCCTTGTGTGGAACTTTGGCCAAACCACTAAGGGCTGTTATTTATCCTCCCACAGCCCATGTAGCCTATTGGGTCGAAATACACCTCCCGATGGTCACCCGGTACCCTCCCGGCACTCCCAGTACACTACCGATGAGCCCAGAACTTTTCCGTTGACCAAAACAAGACTTCCTATATATCAATATTTACCTCCGAACCATTCCGGAGATCCTCGTGACGTCCGTGATATTATCCGGGACTCCGAACAACCTTCGGTCACCACCATATATAACTCTGTACTACCGAAACGTCACCGAATCTTAAGTGTGCAGACCCTGCGGGTTCGAGAACTATGTGCACATGACCGAGAGACCTCTACTTTCAATAACCAATAGCGGGACCTGGATGCCCATATCGGTTCCTACATATTCTACGAAGATCTTTATCAGTCGAACCACGATGTCAAGGATTCAGTTAATCCCGTATGATGTTCCCTTTGTTCTTCGGTATGTTACTTGCCCGAGATTCGATCATCTATATCTCCATACCTAGTTCAACCTAGTTACCGTAAAGTCTCTTTACTCATTCTGTAACACAAGATCCCATGACTAACACTTAGTCACATTGCTTGCAAGGCTTATTATGATGTTGTATTACCGAGTGGGCCCTGAGATACCTCTCCATCACACGGAGTAACAAATCCCAATGTTGATCCAAGCCAACTCAACAGACACCCTCGGAGATACTTGTAGAGTACCTTTATAGTCACCCAATTACGTTGTGACGTTTGATACACACAAGGCATTCCTCCGGTGTCCGTGAGTTGCATGATCTCATGGTCATAGGAACATATACTTGACATGCAGAAAACTGTAGCAACAAACTGACACGATCATATGCTACGTTTATATTTTGGGTCTCGTCCATCCCATCATTATCCTAATGATGTGATCCCGTTATCAAATGACATCACATGTCAATGGCTAGGAAACCTTGACCATCTTTGATCAACGAGCTAGTTCACTAGAGGCATACTAGGGACAAATTGTTGTATATTCATCCACACATGAATGTGTTTCCAATCAATACAATTATAGCATGAATAATAAACAATTATCTTGAACAAGGAAATATAATAATAAACACTTTATTTATTGCCTCTAGGGCTTATTTCCAACAATTGACAGAGGTTGGCCAGTCTCAATCTCGTTGGGAAGCATGTGAGATTTGTTTTCCTCAACTCTCTTTGGTCGAATCTAGGGTGTTCCACGGTCCCTCTTTCGTGTTTTCTTCTTACAACGATTTGCCATACATATTATGTTATCAATGTCTTTTGGTCTTCATTGGTTTCAACAAGATTCCTTAGTGGCCCAAAGTGGCAACGAGCTTTACTCACGGTGGACAGTCATGGATCTAGGAGGAAGAAGACTTTAGCACCTTAAGGTCTGGTGTGTTTTCAAATGTAAGGGTGATTTTGTAAGGAGTACATGGATTTTGGCATTACCGGAAGAATAAAAAATGTACAAACGGAAATTGCATGAATGCAGGCTTGTTATCCAAAAAATGGATATAAATACAGACTTGTTCTTTAGGTAAATTTTGAATTTCTTTTATACTTATCCTTTTCGATTTATATGACTCAATTTGAAAATATTTCCAACCAAGGTAAATAGTGTGTGATAGCATAAATGTCATAGTTTGCCAAAGTACTTAATTAGTATGCTCACTTTTTTCAAGAAGTTGTATTTATCGATTTACTTATTACAATTTACAACCCATGAACACTAAATGACCATGACCTTTTACATGCACTGGTGAGTTTTTCTCATAACCATTGGTGCAATGATTTAATGCACCTTGTTGGGGATTAACCCCATGGTGAGACTCGCCCAGGAGGGGTCGGGTCACGCCTGGCGGCTCATAGTCAAGACCCTTAAGATGGGCCTGACGATTAAAGGCAAGATCACATGGCGACCTATCAGGTGGGCCAAGATGAAGGCCTAGAGACGGAAGATGGTGCGAGACCCAGGCATGTAAGCCGCTCGGAGACGGCTTGCCCATGAAGGCAAGGTAGGTTAGAGACAGGGTCAGATATCTTGTATGAGTCGGTTGGACTCTTGTAAACCCAGAGCCTCGACCTCCTATATAAGGGTGAGTCCCTGGGCAGCTTAGACATAAACCAATCAATCGATAGCTAGGTTAAGCGAATCCGCTCCCTTGTAATCGATACTCCATCAATACAACACAAAGTGGGACGTAGGCTTTTACCTCTTTTCGAGGGGCCGAACCTAGGTAAACTCGTGTCTTTCGTCCTGATCAACCCCTTTGAGTCCACCGCCTTAGCGATGACCTCGAACCTAAGTCTTCGGACATCTGTCGTGACAAAACCATGACAATTGGTGCCCACCGTGGGGCTAGCGTGCGGTGGTGTGGAGTTCTCAAAGGGTTCTCTCTCAGGGATCGAGGGATACGCCATTGGCATGATGACTAAGAGTCACCATGGCAAGCTCTACATCGACGATGTTGGATGGGTACCGGAGGCCGACTCGATCGAGTATGGGTACCGGGTTCCCTTCAGCAAGATTCACGTATTCATCGGCGAGATCGGCGGATCTATGCCCAGACCGGACATCTTCACCGACCTCGTCAAGCCGGCCCGGCATGCGCACCCCGCCCGTGTTCAACCCGGGCGGAGGAGCATCTTTGTTGGCTTCACGCAAGGTAGGGAAGGATCTTTGTCAGGGGGGACTTTTTCCCTCTCAGATGAAGGATCCTCCAGTGGAGAGGTGGAGTCGATTTACCAACTTCACGATGGCAGGCTCGGGGGCTATACCGATGGTGACAGTATTCTGGAGCCCTACGACCCACCGAGCCGAGTCGCCGTGTTCATGGCAGGCCCGACGCCGACTTTTAATAGCACGACATCCGGGGCAGCGGCAGGAGCCGCCATGCCAAATGCTGGGCCTCCTAAGCCGCCGGCTTAGGTCTTGCTGGAACTAATGGATGAGTTAACAGCCCTGATGGCTACTGAAGTAACAGTTGGAAATCAGGCAGAGCGCAATGTAGAGATTACCAGGATTAAGGGACTGATGGCTCAGACCCAGGAGGATATCAACGCGTTGCAAATTCATATGAACGATGAGTCAGAACGTCTGAGGGCGGAGGCTCTCCATTTTATCTTAGACCAACGTGCTTCAGAGGCAATTCTTCGGAGGAGGACCCAAGTCGGCCTCCCTATTCAGCCCCGAAACCTCTTTAACACTCCTGGAGCGGGGCCGAGCATGTTGATTGTGACCCGGGCCGCTGAGGGGCCGCGGTAGCCAGACCCGCCCCGGAGGGATCGGACTCCGCTGTGGCACCTTGTGACACCACCCGACATTCTAACCCGATGGAGAACATGATAGCGGCGGCTATCAGGCTTGATGCACTCCCTTTCGCTCAAGGGATGTCGATTGCCAAGGAGGCGCAGAATGCTATTAAATTGCTACAGACGGCGGTGGCTCGGCAGGAAAAGTACACACATAGCCGGAGTCGTGTACACTCCACGCCCATCCAAAGTCGTAGCTACACCCAGCGCATAGAGTCGCCATCGGTTTCCAACAGCGAACGAAGACACAACCCACCCAATGATAACTCGCCTCAGATTAATGTTCAGGAGATCATAGATAGGGGCCGGGCTTAGCGGGGGTCAACACCAGTAACAGATTACCGGGTGATCCCTGAGCCGGCTCCAATAACCCCTTCCGCCTCACTAGGGGCTGGCGCCTCATCCAGGGGGGTTGGTGTACCTTGCCTGACGGCGGCTCTACGAAACGAGCGTTTGCCCAAGGACTTTAAGGGGCCACGTAAAGTGCCTGATTATACAGTTGATTTACCCCCTAAGGCTTCGATCGAAAGTTATGAGCTCGCCATGGAGATGTTGGATGTCAGTGAGGCGGTTTGTGCAAAGTACTTCATCATGATGTTAGAAGGGCCGGCTCGCACATGGTTGAGGTTTTGCCTCCCAATACCATCACATCTTGGGCCGAGTTGAAGGCACGCTTTATCAAGAATTTCCAATGAACATGCAAACAACCTATGCCAATTGTGGATCTTGACAATTGTGTACAGCATGAGGATGAGTTGGCTCATCATTGGGTCCGGCGGGTTTCGACGGTTATCCACTCGTCCGAGATATCTCAGCGTCTCAGGCGGTTCTGATTTTACAGAAAAGTTGTCACTTTTTACCCCTTAAGAAGAAGCTTGGGCATTTGAAGCGTTCTTTTCAAGACATGGGTGAGCTCATGACGGCTCTCACGAAGTATGCAGATTCAGATACTACTAAGGATCCGAGCTCCGATAATGAGAGGTCAGCTAAGGGTAAGAAGAATAACAATGGCAAGGGTTAACAGCAGAACGGAGCTGGAAATAGCAACCCGGGCAAGAGAAAGAACCCGGACGGCGGGTCAGAATTGGTGGAGAACACCAGCGCTAGGAATAATCGTGCCAAGGGTAATGATAGGCTGCCCTTTAACAAGGGTAAAACTGTTGGAAATATGCCCTAGAGGCAATACTAAATTAGTTATTATCATATTTTCTTGTTCATGATAATCGTTTATTATCTATTCTAGAATTGTATTGATCGGAAACTTAGATACATGTGTGGATACATAGACAACACCATGTCCCTAGTATGCCTCTAATAGACTAGCTCGTTGATCAAAGATGGTTAAACTTTCCTATCCATGGACATAAGATGTCATTTGATAACGGGATCACATTATTAGGAGAATGATGTGATGGACAAGACCCAAACTATAAATGTAGCATATGATCGTGTCAGTTTATTGCTACAGTTTTCTGCATGTCAAGTATCCGTACCTATGACCATGAGATCATGCAACTCACTAACACCGGAGGAGTACCTTGTGTGTATCAAACGTCACAACGTAACTGGGTGACTATAAATATGCTCTACAGGTATCTCCGAGGGTGTCTGATGGGTTGGCATGGATCAAGACTGGGATTTGTTACTCTGTGTGACGAAGAGGTATCTCAGGACCCACTCGAAAATACAACATCACTATAAGACTTGCAAGGAATGTGACTAAAGAGTTAGCCATGGGATCTTGTATTACAGAATGAGTAAAGAGACTTGCCAGTAATGAGATTGAACTAGGTATAGAGATACCAATGATCGAATCTCGGGCAAGTAACATACCGAAGAACAAAGGGAACATCATACGGGATTAACTGAATCGTTAACATAGAGGTTCAACCAATAAAGATCTTCGTAGAATATGTAGGAGCCAATATGGGCATCCAGGTCCCGCTATTGGTTATTGTTCGTAGAGGTGTCTCGGTCATGTATACATAGTTTTGAACCCCCAGGGTCTGCACACTTAAGGTTCGATGACGTTTCGGTAGTATAGATTTATGTATGATGGTGACCGAAGGTTGTTTGGATTCCTGGATGAGATCTTGAACGTCACGAGGAGCTCCGGAATGGTCCGGAGGTAAAGATTGATATATAGGAAGTCCTGTTTTGGTCACCGGAAAAGTTTTGTGCTCATCGGTAGTGTACCGGGAGTGCCGGGAGGGTATCGAGGGACCATCGGGAGGGGTGTCTCGACCCAAGGGGCTACATGGGATGTGGGAAGAGTTAAACCAGCCCCTAGTGGGCTGGTCGAAGTCCCACAAGAGGCCCATGTGGCTGGGTGGAGAAACCCAAAGGTGGAAGGAGGATTCCTAGTGGGAGAGAAGGAGTCCTAATCCTACTAGGATTAGAGGAGGACTCCTCCTCTCTCCACTTCGCCCGAAGCAAGTGCTGGCCACTTGGGGGACAAGTCTCTTCCCTTCCTCCTCCTATATATACTTGAGGTATTAAGGGGTTTTCACAACAAAAATCAACCACGTGCTACCCTCTCCTCTAAATCGTAGTTTCTCCTCTAGATCGTTTCAGCGGTGCTGAGGCGAAGCCCTGATGGAATAGTTCCAACACCATCGCCGCCACGCCGTCACGCTGCCGGAGAACTCATCTACCTCTCCGCTTCCTCTTGTTGGATCAAGCAGGCGGAGATCACCATCGAGCCGTACGTGTGCTGAACACGGAGGTGCCGTCCGTTCGACGTTAGATCAGAATGACCGTGATCAAGATCGCGAGACAATTCGTGATTTGATCGCGGGACGGATCGTGATGGGATTGCAGGATGGATCGTGATTGGATTGCGAGATGGATCATGATGGGATCATGGGACGCTCGGTGATTTGGATCGCAAATACGTTCGACTACATCAACCGCGTTTCTTAACGCTTCCTGCTTAGCGATCTACAAGGGTATGTAGATCCACTCTCCTTCTCGTAGATGCTCATAACCATGGATAGATCTTGTGTGTGCATAGGAATATTTTTTGCTTCTCATGCAACGCTCCCCAACAGTGGCATCATGAGCTAGGTCTATGTGTAGATGAGATCACGAGTAGAACACAAAGGAGTTTGTGGGCGTTGATGCTTAGATTGCTTCCTCCATTGGTCGTGTTTTGGTCCACTGGTATTGTGGGATGAAGAGGTCCGAACCAACCTTACTCATACGCTTACGAGAGACCGGTTCCATTGACTGACGTGTAACTTTGTTGCAAAAGATGGCTGGCGGCTGTCTGTTTCTCCTACTTTAGTTGGATCAGATTCGACAAATGCGGTCCTTGACAAGGTTGAATAGCAATTCATGTATCACCGTTGTGGTTTTTGCGTAGGTGAGAATTGTTCTTGCTAGATACCCGTAGCAGCCACATAAAACTTGCAACAACAATTAGAGGATGTCTAACTTGTTTTTGCAGGGTATGCTGTGATATGATATGTCCAATTACATGATGAGATATATGTGATGTATGAGATGATCATGTATTGTATAGAATATCACGACTTGCATGTCGATGAGTACGACAACCGGTAGGAGCCATAGGGTTGTCTTCAATTATTGTATGACCCGTGCATCAATCATTAAGCTATGTAATGCTTTACTTTATCGCTAAGCGGTAGCAATAGTAGTAGAAGCATGGTGGGCATGACAAACCCGATGGTGACATGTTGATGGAGATCAAGATGATGGAGATCATGGTGTCATGCCAGTGACGATGGAGATCATGCCGGTGCTTTACGGATGGAGATCAAAAGCACAAGTTCATGACCATATCATGTCACTTATGATTTGCATGTGATGTTAATCCTTTTATGCACCTTGTTTTGCTTAGGACGATGGTAGCATTATAAGGTCACCCGTCACTTAATCAAGATAAATTGTGTTCTACCCGAGTGTGCACCGTTGCGAAAGTTCGTCTTGTCGAGACACCATGTGATGATCGGGTGTGATAGTCTCTACATTCACATACAACAGGTGCAAGCCAGTGTTGCACATGCAGAACATTCGGGTTAGACTTGACGAGCCTAGCATGTACAGACATGGCCTCGGAACACAAGAGACCGAAAGATCGAACATGAGTCATATAGTATATATGATCAACATGATGATGTTCACCATTGAAACCACCTCAACTCACGTGATGATCAGACTTGAGTTGGTGAATTTGGATCATGTATCACTCGAATGAGCGGAGGGATGTCAATTTGAGTGGGAGTTAATAAGTAATATGATTAACTGAACTCATTATCATGAACATAGTTAGTAGTATCTTTGGAAATTATGTTGTAGATTACTAGCTCGCGCTGTAGCTCCCTTGAATTTTTATATGTTCCTAGAGAAATAGAGTTGAAAGATGATGGTAGCAATAATGCGGACTGGGTCCGTGATCTGAAGATTGTCCTCATTGCTGCACAGAAGGCTTATGTCCTTAATGGACCGCTCGGTGCGCCACCCCCTCTAGCGTCGTCTGTAGATGTTGTGAACATTTGACAAGCACATTCCGATGACTACTTGATAGTTCAGTGCGTCATGCATTACGTCTTAGAATTGAGGCTCCAAAACGTATTGAATGTCACGGAACATATGAGATGTTCTAAGAGCTGAAATTGGGATCTCAGGCTCATCCCCGTGTTGTGGGATATGAGATCTCCAACAAGATTCTTTGCCTGCAAGATGAAGGAGAATAGCTCAATCGTTGAGCATGTGCTCAGATTGTTTGGGTGCTACAATCACTTGAATCGAGTGGGGGTTGATCTTCCAGATAAGACAATGATTGATATAGTTCTCCAAGTCACTATCACTAAGCAAATAGAACTTCGTGATGAACTATAATTATGCCAGGGGTGGAAATGATGATCCCTGAGCTATGCGCGATGTTTTGGCACTGTGAAGGTAGAAATCAAGAAGGAGCATCAAGTGTTGATGGTTAGTAAAACCACTAGTCTCGAGAAGGGCAAGGGCAAGGAGGGAAACTTTATGGATGGCAAGTCAGTTGCTGCTCCAGTGAAGAAACCCAAAGTTGAACCCAAACCCGAGACTAAGTGCTTCTATTATGAGGAGAGCGGTCGCTGAAGTGGAACAACCCTAGATACTTGGTAGATAAGAAGGCTGACAACATCGATAGAAGTATATTTGATATATGTGTTATTGATGTGTACTTTGCTAGTACTCCTGGTAGCACCTGGGTATTGGATACCGGTTCGGTTGCTAAATGTTAGTAACTCGAAATAAAAGCTATGGAATAAACGGAGACTAGCTAATGGTGAGGTGATAATATGTGTTGGAAATGTTTCAAGATTGATGTGATCAACATCGCACGCTCTCTCAACCTTCGGGACTAGTGACGAACCTAAATAAATGGTATTTGGTGTTTGCGTTAAGCATGAACATGATTATATCGTGTTTATTGCAATTCATTTTAAGTGAGAGAATAATGGTCATTCTATTTACATGAATAATACCTTCAATGGTCATGCACCCAATGAGAATGGTTTGTTGAATCTTGATCGTAGTAATACACTTGTTCATAACATAGATGCCAAAAGATACAATGATAGTACCACATACTTGTGGCATTGCCGCTAAATGTCATATTGTTCTAAAGCACGTGAAGAAACTCCATGTTGACGGATCTTTGGACTCATTCGATTTCGAATCAGTTGAGACATGCGAACCATGCCTCTTGGGCAAGATGACTAAGGACCCCTTTTCCGATTTGATGGAGCGGGCAAGTGACTTATTGGAAATGATACATGTTGATGTATGTAATCCAATGAGTGTTGTAGCATGCGGTGGATATCATTATTTTCTTACCTTCACTGATGATTTGAGTAGATATAGTGTATATTTACTTAATGAAATACAAGTCTGAATCGTTTGAAAAGTTCAAGCAAAATCGGAGTGAAGTTTGAGATCATCATGAAAAGAAGATAAAATGTCTATGATATGATCGTGGAGGTGAATATGTGAGTTACGAGTTTGGTATACAACTTAAGACAAAGTGGAAGCTGTTTCACAACTCATGCCACCTGGAACATCATAGTGTGATGGTGTGTCTGAACGTCATAGTTGTGCTCTATTGGATATGGTGCAAACTTATATGTCTCTTATCGATTTGCCACTATCATTTTGGGGTTATGCATTAGAGACAACTGCATTCATTTTAAAAGGGGCACCATCTAAATCCATTGAGATGACTACGTATGAATTTTGGTTTGGCGGAAATCTAAGCTGTCATTTCTTAATGTTTGGGGCTGCGACGCTTATGTAAAAAAGGGTTTTCACCTAATGAGCTCGAACCCAAAGCGGACAAATGCATCTTCATAGAATACCCTAACATAACAGTTGGGTGAACCTTCTATCTTAGGTCCGAGCACAAAATGTTTGCTCCTAAAACGGGTCCTTTCTCGAGAAAGAGTTTCTCTCTAAAGAATTGAGTGGGAGGAAGATAGAACTTGATGAGGTTGTTGAACCTTTGTTTCAACCAGAGAGTAGCGCAACGCAGAAAGATGTTTCTGTGGAGCCTACGTTAGTTGAAGAGGAGGTTAATGATGATGATCACGAAACTTCGGATCAAGTTACTATCGAACCTCGTAGGTCGACAAGGACGCGTACCGCTCATGAGTGGTATGACAACCCTGTCTTAGAGGTCATGTTGTTGGACAACGATGAACCTGCGAGCTATGAAGAAGGGATGATGGTCCCGGATTCCGACAAATGGTTAGATGCCATGAAATCCGAGAAATGATCCATGTATGAAAACCAAGTATGGACTTTGGTAGGCTTTCCCGTTGAACGGCAGGTCATTGAGTACAAATGGACCTTTAAGATGAAGACAGACGCTGATGGTGAATGTCACCATTTATAAAGCTCAACTTGTCGCAAAGAAGTTTCCGCCAAGTTCAAGGAGTTGACTACAATGAGACTTTCTCACTCGTAGTGATGCTAAAGTCTGTTGGAATGATGTTAGCAGTTGCTGCATTTTTCAATTATGAAATCTGGCAGATGGATGTCAAAACATCGTTTCCTTCCTTGAGGAAAGGTTGTATGAGATACAACCAGAAGGTTTTGTCAGTCCTAGGGATGCTAAAAGGTGTGCAAGCTCCAGTGATCTTTCTATGGACTGGAGCAAGCATCTCGGAGTTGGAATATACGCTTTGATGAGGTGATCAAAGTTTTTGAGTCTATACAAAGTTTATGAGAAACTTGTATTTACAATAAAGTGAGTGGGAGCACTATAGAGTTTCTGATAAGCATATGTGGATGACATATTGTTGATCGGAAATGATGTAGAATTTCTGGAAAGCATAAAGGGTTGTTTGAAAAGAGTTTTTCAAAGGAAGACCTGGATAAAGCTACTTAATTTTTGGGTATCGAGATATATAAAGATAGATCAAGACGTCTGATAAGACTTTTAAGGAGTACATACCTTGACAAGATTTTCAAAGAGTTCAAAATGGATCAGTCAAAGAAAGAGTTCTTGCCTGATTTGTAAGGTGTGAAGTTGAGTGAGACTCAAAGCTCGACCACGGCAAACAAAGAGAAAGGACGAAGGTTGTCCCCTATGCCTTATCCATAGGCTCTATATAGTATGCCATGCTGTGTACCGCACTTGTGTGTGCCTTGCCATAAGTTCTGTCAAGGGGTACAAGAGTAATCTAGGAGTGGATTACTAGACAACGGTCAAAATTATCCTTAGTAACCAGAGGACTAAGGAGATGTTTCTCAATTATGGAGGTGATAAAGAGTTTGTCGTAAAGAGTTATGTCAATGCAAGCTTTAACACCAAACCGGATGACTCTTAGTAGCAATCCGGATACGTATAGTGGAGTAGACATTTGGAATAGCTCCAAGTGGAGCATGGTATGCGTGACTATAGTATGACACAGAGATTTACAAAGTACACATGGATCTAAATGTCGTAGACCCATGGACTAAAACCTCTTTCACATGCAAAACATGATCGAACCATAGAAGCCATTGGGTGCGAGATTCATAACAGATCACATAGCGATGTGAGTTAGATTATTGACTCTAGTGCAAGTGGGAGACTGTAGTAAATATCCCCTAGAGGCAATAATAAATTAGTTATTATCATATTTCCTTGTTCATGATAATCGTTTATTATCCATGCTATAATTGTATTGATCGGAAACTTAGATACATGTGTGGATACATAGACAACACCCATGTCCCTAGCATGCCTATAATAGACTAGCTCGTTGATCAAAGATGGTTAAGGTTTCCTAGCCATGGACATAAGATGTCATTTGATAACGGGATCACATCATTAGGAGAATGATGTGATGGACATGACCCAAACTATAAACGTAGCATATGATCGTGTCAGTTTATTGCTATAGTTTTCTGCATGTCAAGTATATGTTCCTATGACCATGAGATCATGCAACTCATTGACACCGGAGGAGTACCTTGTGTGTATCAAACATCGCAACGTAACTGGGTGACTATAAAAGGTGCTTTACGGGTATCTCTGAGGGTGTCTGTTGGGTTGGCATGGATTAAGACTGGGATTTGTTACTCCGTGTGACAGAGAGGTATCTCAGGGCCCACTCTGTAATACAACATCACTATAAGCCTTGCAAGCAATGTGACTAAAGAGTTAGCCATGTGATCTTCTATTACGGAACAAGTAAAGAGACTTGCCAGTAATGAGATTGAACTAGGTATAAAGATACCGACGATAGAATCTCGGGCAAGTAATATACCGAAGAACAAAGGGAACATCATACGGGATTAACTGAATCCTTGACATAGAGGTTCAACCAATAAAGATCTTTGTAGAATATGTAGGAACCAGTATGGGCATCCAGCTCCCGCTATTGGTTATTGTCCGTAGAGGTGTCTCGGTCATGTCTACATAGTTCTCGAACCCACAGGGTCTGCACACTTAAGGTTCGGTGACGTTTCGGTAGTATAGAGTTATGTATGGTGGTGACCCAAGGTTGTTCGGAGTCCCGGATGAGATCCAAGATGTCACAAGGAGCTCCTGAATGGTCCGAAGGTAAAGATTGATATATAGGATGTCCTGTTCTGGTCACCGAAAAAGTTTCGGGCTCATCGATAGTGTATCGGGAGTGCCAAGAGGGTACCGGGGGACCATCGGGAGGTGTGTCTCGACCCAAGGGGCTACACGGGTGGGGGGAAGAGGTAAACCATCCCCTAGTGGTCTTGCCGAAGTCCCACAAGAGGCCCATGTGGCTGGGTGGAGAAACCCAAAGGTGGAAGGAGGATTCCTAGTGGGAGAGAAGGAGTCCTAATCCTACTAGCATTGGAGGAGGAGGACTCCTCTCTCCACTTCGGCCGAAGCAAGGGCTTTCCCCTTGGGGGCCATGTCTCCTCCCTCCCTCTCCTATATATACTAGAGGTATTGAGGGGTTTTCACAACAGAAATCAGCCATGTGCTACCCTCTCCTCTAGATCGTTTAAGCGATGCTTAGGCGAAGCCCTGTTAGAATAGTTCCACCACCATCGCCGCCACGCCATCGTGCTGCCAGAGAACTCATCTACCTCTTCGCTCCCTCTTGCTGGATCAAGCAAGCGAAGATCGTCATCGAGCCGTACGTGTGCTGAACGTGGAGGTGCCGTCCGTTCGACGCTAGATCGGAAGGACCATGATCAAGATCGCGAGATGATTTGTGATTTGATTGCGGGACGGATTATGATGGGATCGTGGGACGGATTGTGATTGGATCACAAGATGGATCGTGATGGGATCGCGGGATGCTCAATGATTTGGATCGCGAAGACGTTTGACTACATCAACCGCATTTCTTAACGCCTCCCGCTTAGCTATCTACAAGGGTATGTAGATCCACTCTCCTTCTCATAAATGCTCATCACCATGGATAGATCTTGTGTGTGCGTAGGAATTTTTTTGCTTTCCATGCAACGTTCCCCAACAAAAACTCCCTTTAATTTGGAGGAAATTCTTAGTAAGCCTTGCCCGGAGCACAACATACCCGGTAAGCCAGCGGGCCACGCATGGAGGGATTGTAGTATCATGCGACAGTTCTGAGAATACAACCTTAACCAATACAAAGCTCTTCGAGAGCCCAAAAACCTGCGAACTTAAAGTTTTTGGAATCACTTATAACCCGGCGGCTCAACCCAGCCGGGTTACCTTCAACCAGGGGCAACTTGTTCAACTCGCCGTCGGGTCATCCTGCGCTGGATCTTCGATCTGAAGGTTGTCCACATCCCAGTTGCAGTTTGTTAAAGCTTCAAACTAAGCTTTGTCAAAGATGGGAGACGGGTCAATTTCAGGAGCAGAGATTTGCTTATGGCGTGCAGGAATCAAGTCTTTGGCTTCAAAAGTCGGGCAACGCACCCGTTTGCTATCCTCACCATAAGCCGCCTGATATGAGGTCAAGTCAATCTCATTGACAAGTGTCGATGTGAGCACTCGGGAGGCCTTCATACTGTGGGCATAATCTGCTTGAGTAAACTCTGAGTCGCCATCCTTCTTTGACGGGAAGCCATCCATCATTTTTCAGTGGTAAGCTCAAGGGCAAAAGCCAGCGACCAGCTTAACGCTGCCATTGCTCCCTTTCGGGCGGCTGATCGCTTTAGCTCTTCGATCTTTTTTGGAAGGGTGGACAAGACTTCTATCACTCCTTTCATGAACTTGGGGACACCTTTCTCAGTCAAAATCGACTTGATGGTGGAATGGGTCTCGCAGTACAGCTGTTCCGTCAGGGTATATACTGCCTTTAGCTTCAACAAGCTATCGGAGGACAGTTGGCGCCTTCTCTGGCCTGCAAAGAAAATCAGCAGTTATAAGCCGCCTAAAGAGTTTTTCAACAAGCTAAGATTTTTTTTAAGTTTCAAGTACTTACCAAAGATGGCAGCAGCCATCCGAGATATATGATCCTTGAGGGTTTTTAGCTCCTCTGTCACAAGTTTGAGCTTTTCCTCAGCATCTTCAGCACGCTTCGTCAGGGCGGCTTGCTCAGACTCGGCGGCTTTCCTAAAAGCGGCAAGGTCTGTTTGTACTTTCTCAAGTTCTATGATGGTGACCCGCCACTTCTCTTCCGCCTAAGCACGAGCAGCTTGTTGTGAGGCAACAGTCTCTTTAAGGCCGGTCAGGTCAGACTCGGCCATATTCAAAGCCTCCTACATAGTGCAAATAAGCTTCATGAGTTCTAAGTCGCCAAGGAGACACATTAGTAGTCAGGAGTGCTGGAGCAATAATATTACAAGTCTCAAGCAGATTGCATGCAATATACTTGACACTTGGGGGCTAATGTCTGTCATTTCTCTCAAAGTCTACAATGCTAGAAAGCCCCGGGTCATCTTCAAGAAGATAAGCCAGCACTTGGGGGCTACAATTGACGCTTCTAAGGAATGGAATTCTGGCTCATCATTCGCACGATAACCTCGACTTGGGGTCTATAGTTGGCGCTGTTGGGGAACGTTGCATTCGAAACAAAAAAATCCTATGCACACGGAAGATCTATCCATGGTGATGAGCATCTGCGAGAGGGAGAGTGGATCTACATACCCTTGTAGATCGCTAAGCAGGAAGCGTTAAGAGATGTGGTTGATGTAGTCGAACGTCTTCGTGATCCAAATCACCGAGCATCCCGCGATCCAATCATGATCCGTCCTGATCTAGCGCCGGACGGACGGCACCTCCGCGTTCAGCACACGTACAGCTCGATGACGATCTCCGCCTTCTTGATCCAGCAAGAGGGAGCAGAGAGGTAGATGAGTTCTCCGGCAGCGCAATGGCGTGGCGGCAATAGTGGTGGAACTACTCTTGCAGGGCTTCGCCTAAGCACCGCCGAAACGATCTAGAGGAGAGGGTAGCACGTGACTGATTTGAATGTCTCAAAACCCTCAATACCTCTAGTATATATAGGAGGAGGGAGGGAGGAGGCTTGGCACCCAAGGGTCTAGCCCTTGGCCTTGGTGCAAGGAGGAGAGGAGGAGTCCTCCTCTAATCCTAGTAGGATTAGAACTCCCCCTTCCCACTTGGAAACTCTTTCCACCTTGGGTTTTTTTCTTCTCAAACCACTCCATCCGCATGGGACCTTAGGGAAGGCTTAGGCCATCCCACCAAGAGCTGTTTTACCTCCTCCCACAGCCCATGTAGCCTCTTGGGTCGAGACACCCCTCCTGATGGTCCCCCGGTACCCTCCCGGCACTCCCGGTACACTACCGATGAGCCCGAAACTTTTCCGACGAGCAAAACAGGACTTCCAATATATCAATATTTACCTCCAAACCATTCTAGAGCTCCTCGTTACATCCGGGATCTCATTCAGGACTCCGAACAACCTTCGTTCACCACCATACATAACTCTATACTATCGAAACGTCACCGAACCTTAAGTGTGCAGACCCTGCGGGTTCGAGAACTATGTAGACATGACCGAGACACCTCTACAGTCAATAACCAATAGAGGGACATGGATGCCCATATTGGTTTCTACATATTCTACGAAGATCTTTATCGGTTGAACCTCTATGTCAAGGATTCAGTTAATCTTGTATGTTGTTCCCTTTGTTCTTTGGTATGTTACTTGCCCGAGATTCGATCGGTATCTCCATACCTAGTTCAATCTCATTATCGGACAGTCTCTTTACTCGTTATGTAATACAAGATCCCGTGGCTAACACTTTAGTCACATTGCTTGCAAGGCTTGTTGTGATGTTGTATTACCGAGTGGACCCTGAGATACCTCTACGTTACATGGAGTAACAAATCCCAGTCTTGATCCATGCCAACCCAATAGACACCCTCGGAGATACCTGTAGAGCACCTTTATAGCCACCCAGTTACGTTGTGACCTTTGATACATACAAGGCACTCCTCCGGTGTTAGTGAGTTGCATGATCTCATGGTCATAGGAACAGATACTTGACATGCAAAAAACAGTAGCAATAAACTGACACAATCATATGCTACGTTTATAGTTTGGGTCTTGTCCATCACATCATTCTCCTAATGATGTGACCCCATTATCAAATAACATATCATGTCCATGGCTAGGAAACCTTGAGCATCTTTGATCGGCAAGATAGTATACTAGAGGCACACTAGGGACATAATGTTGTCCATATACCCACACATGTATTTAGTTTCCATCAATACAATTATAGCATGGATAATAAACAATTATCACGAACAAGGAAATATAATAATAACTAATTTATTATTGCCTCTAGGGCATATTTCCAACAGTCTCCCACTTGCACTAGAGTCAATAATCTAGTTCACATCACCATGTGATTTGTTATGAATCTCACACCCAATGAGTTCTAGGGTTCGGTCATGTTTTGCATGTGAGAGAGGTCTTTCCAAATGGCTACTCCACTATATGTATCCGGATTGCTACTAAGAGTTATCTGAATTGGTGTTCAAGCTTGCATCGACGTAACCCTTTACAACGAACTATTTATCACCTCCATAATCGAGAATCATTTCCTTAGTCCTCTAGTTACTAATGATAATCTTGACCGCTGTCCAGTGATCCACCCCTGGACCACTCTTTTACCCCTTGACAGACTCATGGTAAGGCACACACACGAGCGGTACACAACATGACATACTACACAGAGCCTATGTATAAGGCATAGGGGACGACCTTCATCCTTTATCTTTCTTCTACTATGGTCGAGCTTTGAGTCTCACTCAACTCCACACCTTACAAATCAGGCAAGAACTCCTTCTTTGACTGATCCATTTTGAACTCTTTCAAAATCTTGTCTAGGTATGTACTCATTGAAAGTCTCATCAAGACGTCTTGACCTATCTATATAGATCTCGATGCCCAACAATTAAGCAGCTTTATCCAGGTCTTTCTTTGAGAAACTCTTTTCAAACAACCCTTTATGCTTTCCAGAAATTCTACATCATTTCTGATCAACAATATGTCATCCACATATGCTTATCAGAAACTCTATAGTGCTCCCACTCACTTTATTGTAAATAAAAGTTGCTCATAAACTTTGTATAGACTCAAAAACTTTGATCACCTCATCAAAGCATGTATTCCAACTCCGAGATGCTTATTCCAGCCCATAGAAGGATTATTGGAGCTTGCATACCTTTTAGCATCCTTAGGAATGACAAAACCATCTGGTTGTATCTCATACAACCTTTCCTCAAGGAAGAAAACGATCTTTTGACATTGATCTGCCAGATTTCATAATTGAAAAACGCAGCAACTGCTAACATAATTCCAACAGACTTTAGCATCGCTACGGGTGAGAAAGACTCATCGCAGTCAACTCCTTGAACTCGGCGAAAACTCCTTTGCGACAAGTCCAGCTTTATAAATGGAGGCTTTCACCATCAGCGTGTGTCTTCATCTTAAAGGTCCATTTGTACTCAACTACCTGCCGTTCATGGCCTCTAACCATTTGTCGGAATCCGGGACCATCATCGCTTCTTCATAGCTCGCAGGTTCATCGTTGTCCAAGAACATGACCTCTAAGACAGGGTTGTCATACCACTCAGGAGCAGTACACGTCCTTGTCGACCTACGAGGTTCGATAGTAACTTGATCCGAAGCTTCATGATCATTATCATTAACTTCCTCTTCAACTAACATAGGCTCCACAGAAACATCTTTCTATGTTGTGCTACTCTCTGGTTGAAACAAAGGTTCAACAACCTCATCAAGTTCTATCTTCCTCCCACTCAATTCTTTCGAGAGAAACTTTTTCCCGAGAAAGGACCCGTCTTCAGCAACAAAAACTTTGCACTCGGATCTGAGATAGAAGGTATACCAAACTGTTCTTAGGGTATTCTATGAAGATGCATTTGTCCGCTTTGGGTTCGAGCTCATTAGGTGAAAACCCTTTTCGCATAAGCGTCGCAGCCCCAAATATTAAGAAATTACAACTTAGGTTTCTGCCAAACCAAAATTCATATGGTGTCATCTCAACGGACTTAGACAGTGCCCCTTTTAAAGTGAATGTAGTTGTCTCTAATGCATAACCCCAAAACGGTAGTGGCAAATCAATAAGAGACATCATAGTTCGCACCCTATCCAATAGAGCATGACTACGACGTTCAGACACACCATCACACTATGGTGTTCTAGGCGGCGTGAGTTGTGAAACAACTTTCACATCGTCTAAAGTTGTATGCCAAACTCGTAACTCAAATATTCACCTCCACGATCATATCATAGACATTTTTATCTTCTTGTCATGATGATCTTAAACTTCACTCTGAATTTGCTTGAACATTTCAAACCTTTCAGACTTGTGTTTCATTAAGTAAATATACTCATATATACTCAAATAATCAGTGAATCTAAGAAAATAACTATATCCACTACACGCTACAACACTCATTGGACTGCATACATCAACATGTATTATTTCCAATAAGTTACTAGCCCGCTCCATCATACCAAAAATGGGGTCTTTAGTCATATTGCCCATGAGGCATGGTCCGCATGTCTCAACCGATTCGAAACCGAATGAGTCCAAAGATCCATCAGCATGGAGTTTCTTCATGTGATTTATACCAATATGACATTTAGCGGCAGTGCCACAAGTATGTGGTACTATCATTATTAACTTTGCATCTTTTGGCATCAATGTTATGAACATGTGTATTACTATGATCAAGATTCAACAAACCATTCTCATTGGGTGCATGACCATTGAAGGTATTATTCATGTAAACAGAATAACCACTATTCTCTCACTTAAATGAATAATTGTATTGCAATAAACATGATCTAATCATGTTCATGCTTAATGCAAACACCAAATAACATTTATTTAGGTTCGTCATTAATCCCGAAGGCAGAGAGAGCGTGCGATGTTTATCACATCAACCTTGGAGATATTTCCAACACACATCGTCAGCTCACCCTTAGCTAGTCTCCATTTATTTCGTAGCTTTTATTTCGAGTTACTAGCATTTAGCAATCGAACGGGTATGCAATACCCAAGTGCTACTAGGTCAGCAAGGTACACATCAATAACACATATATCAAATATACTTCTGTCGATGTTGCCAGCCTTCTTATCTACCAAGTATCTAGGGTTGTTCCGCTTCAACGACTGTTCCCCTCATAATAGAAGCACTTAGTCTCGGGTTTGGGTTCAACTTTGGGTTTCTTCACTGGAGAAGCAACTGACTTGCCATCCATGAAGTTTCCCTCCTAGGACTTGCCCTTCTCGAAACTAGTGGTTTCACTAACCATCAACACTTGATGCTCCTTCTTGATTTCTCCCTTCGTGGTGTCAAACATCGCGAATAGCTTAGGGATCATTATTTCCATCCCTGGTATTTTATAGTTCATCGCGAAGCTCTAGTAGCCTAGTGATAGTGACTTGGAGAACTATATCAATCACTATCTTATCTGGAAGATCAACTCCCACTCGATTCAAGCAATTGTAGCACCTAGACAATTTGAGCACATGCTTGATGATTGAGCTATTCTCCTTCATCTTGCAGGCAAAGAATCTTGTTGGAGATCTCATATCTCACAAAACGGGCACGAGCCTGAGATCCCAATTTCAGCTCTTAGAACATCTCATATGTTCCGTGACGTTCAAAACAATTTAGAGCCTCAAGTCTGAGCCATAATGCATGACACACTGAACTATCAAGTAGTCATCGGAACGTGCATGTCATATGTTCACAACATATACAGACGACGCTAGAGGGGTGGCACACTGAGCGGTGCATTAAGGACATAAGCCTTCTGTGTAGCAATGAGGACAATCCTCAGATCATGGACCCAGTCCACAATATTGCTACCATCATCTTTCAACTGTATTTCTCTAGGAACATATAAAAATTCAAGGGAGCTACAACGTGAGCTAGTAATCTACAACATAATTTGCAAACACACTACTGACTATGTTCATGATAATGAGTTCAATTAATCATATTACTTAAGAACTCCCACTCAAATTGACATCCCTCCGGTCATTCGAGTGATACATGATCCAAATTCACCAACTCAAGTCCGATCATCACGTGAGTTGAGGTGGTTTCAATGGTGAACATCATCATGTTGATCATATCTACTATATGACTCATGTTCGACCTTTCAGACTCTTGTGTTCCGAGGCCATGTCTGTACATGCTAGTCTCGTCAAGTTTAACCCGAGTGTTCTACACGTGCAAAACTGGCTTTCACCCGTTGTATGTGAACGTAGAGTCTAACACACCCGATCATCACGCGGTGTCTCGACAGGACGAACTTTCGCAACGGTGCACACTCGGGTAGAGCACAATTTATCTTGATTAAGTGACGGGTGACCTAATAATGCTACCATCGTCCTAAGCAAAACAAGGTGCATAAAAGGATTAACATCACATGCAAATCATAAGTGACATGATATGGCCATGAACTTGTGCTTTTGATCTCCATCTATAAAGCACCGACATGATCTCCATCGTCACTGGCATGACACCATGATCTCCATCATCTTGATCTCCATAAACATGTCGCCATCGGGGTTGCCGCGTCCACCATGCTTCTACTACTATTGCTACCGATTAGCGATAAAGTAAAACATTACATAGCACTTAATGATTGACACGCAGGTCATACAATAGTTAAAGACAACCCTATGGCTCCTGCCGGTTGCCATACTCATCGACATGAAAGTCGTGATATTCTATACAAAACATGATCATCTCATACATCACATATATCTCATGATGTAATTGGCCATATCACATCACACCATACCCGACAAAAACAAGTTAGACATCCTCTAATTGTTGTTGCATGTTTTATGTGGCTGCTACGGGTATCTAGCAAGAACAATTCTCACCTACGCAAAATCCACAACGGTGATACATAAGTTGCTTTTCAACCTTCTCAAGGACCGCCTTTTTTGAATCCGATCCAACTAAAGTAGGAGAAACAGACACCCGCCAGCCATCTTTGTGCAACAAAGTTACACATCAGTCGATGGAACCGGTCTCTCGTAAGCGTACGAGTAAGGTTGGTCCAGGACGCTTCATCCCACAATACCGCTGAACCAAAACACGACCAAGGGAGGAAGCAATCTATGCATCAACGCCCACAAACTCCTTTGTGTTCTACTTGAAATCTCATCTAAACATAGACCTAGCTCATGATGCCATTGTTGGAGAACATTGCATGGGAAACAAAAAAATTCCAACGCACACGCAAGATCTATCCATGGTGATGAGCATCTACGAGAGGGAGAGTGGATCTACATACCCTTATAGATCGATAAGCGGGAAGCATTAAGAACCGCGGTTGATGTAGTCGAACGTCTTCGCGATCCAAATCGCCGACCGTCCCACGATCCAATCACGACCCGTCTCGATCTAGCGTCGAACAGACGACACCTCCGCGTTCAACACACGTACAGCTCGATGATGATCTCCGCCTTCTTGATCCAGCAAGAGAGAGTGGAGAGGTAGATGAGTTCTTCGGTAGCGCGATGGTGTGGCGGCGATGGTGGTGGAACTATTCCGGCAGGGCTTCCCCTAAGCACCGCCGAAACGATCTAGAGGAAAAACTATGATCTAGAGGAGAGGGTAGCACGTGGCTGATTTCAATGTCTCAAAACCCTCAAAACCTCTAGTATATATAGGAGGAGGGAGGGAGGAGGCTTGGCACCCAAGGGGCCAGCCCTTGGCCTTGGCACAAGGAGGAGAGGAGGAGTCCTCCTCCAATCCTAGTAGGATTAGGACTCCTCCTTCCCACTTGGAAACTCTTTCCACCTTGTTTTTTTTCTTCTCAAACCACTCTAGCCGCATGGGCCCTTAGGGAAGGCTTCGTCCAGCCCACCAGCGGCTAGTTTACCTCCTCCCACAGCCCATGTAGCCTCTTGGTTCGAGACACCCCTCCCGATGGTCCCCCGGTACCCTCCCGACACTCCCGGTACACTACCGATGAGTCCGAAACTTTTCCGACGACCAAAACAGGACTTTCTAAATATCAATCTTTACCTCCAGACCATTCCGGAGCTCCTTGTGACGTCCGGGATCTCATCCGGGACTCCGAACAACCTTCGGTCACCACCATACATAACTCTATACTATCAAAACATCACTGAACCTTAAGTGTGCAGACCCTGCGGGTTCGAGAACTATGTAGACATGACCGAGACACCTCTAGGGTCAATAACCAATAGAGGGACCTGGATACCCATATTGGTTGATCTTTATCGGTTGAACCTCTATGCCAAGGATTCAGTTAATCATGTATGATGTTCCCTTTGTTCTTTGGTATGTTACTTGCCCGAGATTCGATCGTCGATATCTCCATACCTAGTTCAATCTCGTTATTGGCATGTCTCTTTGCTATTACGTAATACAAGATCCTGTGGCTAACACTTTAGTCACATTGCTTGCAAGGCTTGTTGTGATGTTGTATTACCGAGTGGGCCCTGAGATACCTCTCCGTCACACGGAGTAACAAATCCCAGTCTTGATCCATGCCAACCCAACAGACACCCTTGGAGATACCTATAGAGCACCTTTATAGTCACCCAGTTACGTTGCGAAGTTTGATACACAGAAGGCACTCCTCCGGTGTTAGTGAGTTGCATGATCTCATGGTCATAGGAACAGATACTTGACGTGCAGAAAACAGTAGCAATAAACTGACACGATCATATGCTACGTTTGTAGTTTGGGTCTTGTCCATCACATCATTCTCCTAATGATGTGACCCCATTATTAAATGACATCCCATGTCCATGGTTAGGAAACCTTGACCATCTTTGATCAATGAGCTAGTATACTAGAGGCACACTAGGGACATAATGTTGTCTATATACCCACACATGTATTTAATTTCCAATCAATACAATTATAGCATGGATAATAAACGATTATCATGAACAAGGAAATATAATAATAACTAATTTATTATTGCCTCTAGGGCATATTTTCAATAGGCGCTTCTAAGCAATAAAGCTCCAGCTCATCATTGGCATAATGATCCGGACTTGGGAGCTACACTTGGATCTTATTTTCAAGGAAGTACTAGCTTATTATCTATATTAACTCGTGACTCTGGGGCTACATACCAAGCTACTTGCAACATAACGAAAGTTGGAAGACCTGGTTTACTATTTACAATACTAAACTAGAGCTTGGGGCTACATAAGAATATAAGGAAAGGCAAGATATGAGGAATACCTCATATTTCTTCTTCATCAGCCCAACAAGCTTGGACTCCTTGTTGCGGCTTGCGGAGAGGCGGTTCAGATAACCAACGTGTAACTTGTCTGCAGTCAGCTTCTCCAAGCTAGGGAATGCAAAGTCAATCTTCTCTAGTGAGGGCACCTCATCCTTGTTGGTATGTTTTGTTAACACATGAGGAGCAGGAGAGTTGAAACCCGTCCCAGTGATAATAACTTCTGAAGGAGCGGTATCTTTGGTGGCCGGAGAAGGGCTAGGCGGCTTAGGCTCAGTCTCTAGAGGGCCTTCAGGAGCAGCCATGTGATGGTCAGCTGGCTCAGAAAATTGAGGAGCATCTTCAGGAGCATCTATTATGTATTGAGGAGCGTCTTTAGGAGAAAGGATGGGTGTCATCCCCTATGCTTCATCCATAGGCTCTATTATGTATGCAATGTTGTGCACAAGACTCGATGCCAACCTTGCCATAAGTATGCCCGAAGGTTTTAAAGTGATCTAGGAATGGAGCATTGGACGACGGTCAAGAATATCCTTAAGTACCTGAAAAGGACTAAGGAAATGTTTCTTGTTTATGGAGGTGATCAAGAGCTCGTCGTAAAGGGTTACGTTGATGCAAGATTTGACACTGATCCGGATGACTCTAAGTCCCAAACCGGATACGTATTTATTCTCAATGGGGGAGCAGTAAGGTGGTGCATTTCCAAGAAGAGTGTGCTAGCCGATTCTACATGCAAAGCAGAGTACATCGCAGCCTCAGAGGCAGCAAAGGAAGGTGTTTGGATGAAGGAGTTCATGACAGATCTTGGAGTAGTGCCCAGTGCACTGAATCCAGTGGATCTATTCTGTGATAACACTGGTGCCATTGCCCTGGCCAAAGAACCAAGGTTTCACAAGAGGACCAGACACATAAAGCGATGCTTCAATTCCATCTGCGAGTACATCAACGAGGAGGACATAAATATTTGCAAAGTGCACACGGATCTGAATGTTGCAGACCCGTTGACTAAACCTCTTCCAAGGGCTAAACATGATCAACACCAGAACTGTATGGGTGTTCGATTTATTACAATGTAAATCACATAGTGATGTGAGCTAGATTATTGACTCTAGTGCAAGTGGGAGACTGTTGGAAATATTCCCTAGAGGCAATAATAAAATGGTTATTATTATATTTCCTTGTTCATGATAATTGTATATTATCCATGCTATAATTGTATTGACTGGAAACACATTGCATTTGTGGATACATAGACAACACTTTGTCCCTAGTATGCCTCTAGTAGACTAGCTCGTTGATCAAACATGGTTAAGGTTTCCTAGCCATTGACATGATATGTCATTTGATAACGGTATCACATCATTGGGAGAATGATGTGATGGACAAGACCCGAACTATAAACATAGCATATAATCTTGTCAGTTTATTGCTATAGTTTTCTGCATGTCAAGTATCTGTTCCTATGACCATGAGATCATGCAAATCACTGGCACTAGAGGAGTACCTTGTGTGTATAAAACGTCGCAACGTAACTGGGTGACTATAAAGGTGCTCTACAGGAATCTCCAAAAGTGTTTGTTCACTGGGCATGGATCAAGACTGGGATTTGTTACTCCATGTGACGGAGAGGTATGTCAGGGCCCACTTGGTAATACAACATCACAAAAAATCCTTGCAAGCAAAGTGACTAAGTGTTAGCCACGGGATCTTTTATTACGGAACGAGTAAAGAGACTTGCCGGTAACGAGATTGAACTAGGTATAGAGATACCGACGATCGAATCTCGGGCAAGTAACATATTGAAGAACAAAGGGAACAACAAATGGGATTAACTGAATCCTTGACATAGAGGTTCAACCGATAAACATCTTTGTAGAATATGTAGGAACCAATATGGGCATCCAGGTCCCACTATTGGTTATTGATCGTAGAGGTGTCTCGGTCATGTCTGCATAGTTCTCGAACCCACAGGGTCTACACACTTAACGTTTGGTGACGATATAAGTATAGTTGAGTTGTTATATTGGTGACCGAAAGTTGTTCGGAGTCCCGGATGAGATCCCGAACATGATGAGGAGCTCCGAAATAGTTTGAAGGTAAAGGTTGATATATGGGATAATAGTGTTTGGTCTTCGGAAGGGTTTCGGAATTCACCGGAAAGAGTTTCGGATGTTTCCCGAAATGTTCGGGGTACAAGAACACTTTATTTGGGCCAAGGGGTAAAGCCCATGAGGCTTTAAGAAGGTGCAAAAGGAGTTTTGCGAAGGCCAAGGGCCAGACGCCGAGGACCCTGGCGTCTGGTCCTGGAGTCCGAGGAGGACTCTTGCCTTGCGGGCAAACCGACCTTGAGGAGGAATTTTCTCCAAGTTTCGACCCCAGGGCTCAGCATATAAATAAAGGGGCGGGTATAGCACCTGGAAGACATCAAGAAACCCTAAGCCGTGTTCCACCAACCCTGTCCCTCTAGTTTATCCTCCGTCATAGTTTCCGTTGTGCTTGGCGAAACCCCGCAGAGATTGTTCTTCACCAACACCATGAGCATGTCGTCGTGCTGCCAGAATTCATCTACTACTTCGCCCCTCTTGCTGGATCAAGAAGGCGGGGACGTCATCAAGCTATACGTGTGTTGAACGCATAGGTGCCGTCTGTTCGGCGCTAGATCATGATTGGATCGTGGGATGACTTGCGATTTGGATCCTGAAGACGTTTGACTACATCAACCGTGTTTCTTAATGCTTCCGCTTAGCGATCTACAAGGGTACGTAGATCCACTCTCCCTCTCGTAGATGCTCATCGCCATGGATAGATCTTGCGTGTGCATAGGAAATTTTTTGTTTCCCATGCAACGTTCCCCAACACTACCTCCAAGTCTTCAAGCTCGAGCAGCTCTTGGGCAGAGGTTTTCTTCTTGCGACCACGAGTTTTACCTACCTTAGTCTTGTTCTTTGATGGGGGAGTATATTTCTTTTTCTAGAAATTGGAGTCGACCTGTATGTAAGTCGCTGGAAGGTTAAAAGGAGTAAGGCAGAAAGCTAAAATGAAACAAGTTGCCACGAAGGATTGTTACGTCTGGAGCCGGATTATTAACGCAAAAAGGGTTCAACCCGATTTTGTTGCAAACGTCTTGAGGTTCGCACAAGAGCGACTTGACGATGGAATTGAGGTGGTGTTGAAAGAGGGTCATCCACTGCACCCATGTACTCACACATGAGTTTATCTCGCCAGATCAGAGGCAAGATCCTCTAGGTGACCCATCAATGGGTTATGTCAACACCCTTCAAGCCGTTAGACATTAAGGATCTGATTTTTGTGAAGGCCGAAGCATACTTCACTCGCACTGCGATAGGCATTCGATCTGTAAGCTCGGTGGAGGTGCAAAGCCTGGTAGGGCGGTAACCCGGGCATGGTTTCTCTCCTTCTGGGGAAGTATCCTTGCAGTAGAACCAAGTTTTGTTCCAGTCCTTGGAGTGAATTGAGGAGGTGGCCTCTGGATAGATACGCCTCCAAGTTCTAGACTCGGTTCAGCCGCCACTTCAGTTTGGCGGTTGATGTATAAGTAGTCACGGAAGAGGTCAATAGACGGCTCTTCTTGTAGATATGCCTCACATATGACTTGGAACTAGCACATGTTGGTGACGGAGTTGGGGCCTATGTCTTGTGGATGGAGTTTGAAAAAGTGAAGCACAGTCTGAAAAAACTTTGACCCGGGTGGGCTAAAACCTCGGAGGAGGTGATCAACAAATATAGCTATTTCCCCTTCGTGAGGGTTGGGTCTGATCTCTGCCCCTGGAACCTGCCACTGAATGACATTTTGTGCCGGTAGAGCACCCATCTCCAAGAGGTCACTGAGAAAAGATTCGGTGATTCCAAAACCAACCCAATCACAAGATGCAGGGGCTTTCGACATGATGGCAGGTTGAAACTATTGAAAGATACAAAGGTGTGGTGGGTTAGAAATGCTACATGTTTAAGACGACTATGGCTAAAGCAACGATGATGTCTAGGCGGATCATGGTTAAATTCTAAGCCACCATCATATTTTGTCAGAGAGCCAGCAGCATGATGGCGGGTTAAACGGACAAAGTAACATTAAAAATGTTGCTAAGTGTGGACAAACATGTTTCACCTATTACAGCTACAATTGCAAGATCCACGGATGAAGATAAAAGACATATTTTTAAACCTAAAAATTCCAATGGAAGAACAAGCAGTTCATGTGCAGATTCTGTTCAACAATGACCTACATTGAGTAGGGTATGGATGTTAAGTGCAGCATCGCGGGGGTTGGCTAAACGTTTTTGGAGCCTCAAGGCCTTCTCTTTTCTGATCTACAGTGAATACTCCGGCGAGGTGGCAGCAGACTCGGAAGAATTCCAACGAAATAGTGCGGATCTATGAGGAGATGCAGAAGGACCTGAGAAATGCAGGATACGCGGGCGCGTGCGGACGAGGATCTGAACATGTTCAGGTTGATGCAATGGCCTGGTTGAGGGCAACAACAAAATCCAGATGGCGCGGCGGAGCTTCGGTGGTGCGAGCATCTGGAGGAGAAAGAAGATGGACAGTGGCGGCGGAGAAAAGAATGAGACCCCTTGTTTCCCTATTTATGAGGTGGGACAACAATAGTGTGCGCGAGAATCGAGGGGGCACAGTGATGATTGACTGAACGAGATGCCTCGATTTTCGGGCCGACTGTTTAATGAGACGATCCATTGCAACGTCATGGAATATTTTTGACATATCCAGGATGACGTCATCCATGGCGGGTTATGAGATTTTCTCTTTCAGGTAATGAAGACGTGAGACTCGCTGCCAAGTGAGTTTGAAGATTGACATGAACAAATTAAAATCAATCTAGAGCCTAATGTTGGGGATATAACCCCATGGCGAGACCCGCCTAGGAGAGGTCGGCTCACGCCTGTCGGCTAATAGTCAAGACCCTTAAGATGGGCCTGACAATTAAAGGCAAGACCACATGGTGACTTATCAGGTGGGCCAAGATGAAGGCCCAGAGGCGGAAGATGATGTGATACCCGGGCATGTAAACCGCCCGGAAACGGCTTGCCCAAGAAGGCAATGAGGCTTAGAGACAGGGTGAGATATCTTGTATGAGTCGGTTTGGACTCTTGTAACCCCAGGGCCTCGACCTCCTATATAAGGGTGAGTCCTTGGGGCGGCTTAGACAGAAGCCAATCAATTGATAGCTAGGTCAGGCGAATCCGCTCCCTTGTAATCGATACTCCATCAGTACAACACAAAGCAGGACATAGGCTTTTACCTCTTTCTCAGGGGCTGAACCTGGGTAAACTCGTGCCTTTCATCCCGATCAACCCCTTTGACTCCACCGCCTTAATGATGGCCTCGAACCTAATTCTTCGGACATCTGTCGTGACAAAACCACGACACACCTCAAAATTCGAACATGTGATGGTAAATGATAAAACTGAGACTAATAAAATGAAAAAATAAATATTGTTTAGACGACTCTTACAAACGGAAAAAGGGAGCGTTCTTTTTACTCTACGTATTAGATTTGTGTCTGCGTATTAGATTTTGTCAAGTCAAACTCAAAAAAGTTTGACCAAATTTACATTAGAAAATATATGTATCTACAATACAAAATATATGTATATTGTATGAAACTACATTTCATAATAAATCTAACAATATTGATTTAGTATTGTGCTGATATTTTTTTATAAATTTAATCATAATAGAGATACTTTACCTTTGGACAAAAAATATATGCGGACTAAAAAAATGATTTGGGCTCCAACGGAGGAGTTAATTGCATGTACATACTACATCTGTGCACCATGTTACGAACCAATTAACAACGGTGGCAAATCGGCGCATGCCGATGCATTGATTGGGACGAGGCTGGCATGGTCAGACTTAACCGGCTCGGTCAAACAGAGCCCCCCCAACGAGCCCTAGCTCTAGTTCTTCCCTCCTCTCCCCTCTCCTCTCCCCTATCCTCTCTCCTTGCGGATCTCAAGCAATGGCCACGGTGACCCCCAGCGGTGGCGATGGTGTGGGCGGCTACGGCGACCTTCCGGGACTCAGGAGCGATGACCACGTGGGGCTTGACAGCTCCAGTTCGTCCTATGACACCGGCGACGAGGAAGAGGAGGAGGAGGCGCCCCTGTCCATGGAGCAACGGGTGCGGCTAGCCGAGATGTGGTTGGCCAACCCCACCACAAGCCATCACTGGACCAGTGGAGTAGGTGGAGTAATGTAAGTCCCTCCCTCCCATTTTTGATTCTGTGATGTTCAAATCAGAGCTATGCTTTTTGTTACAAATCACTGAAAAGTTTCAATTTTGTTGTGGCTTGTAGCTTAGATGATGCTATATGGGATGTTAGGATTCACTTTGATGCTGGGAATAATTTGGATAGGAAGATTTGCAGCTCAGATGTCACATTTCTGAATATGTATGCACTGTTGGCAGTAGTGGGATTTAATTTCAATGATGAAGTGTACCACATGAAGAATACTACTGCAGGAGCTGATAGAGAGCATTGACTTGAACTCATTGACATAAACATCAAGTTGCAACAACTAAAGAAGCAGCATCCGGATTCATAGTGCTAAATTTGTTAGTGAGGGCAACAACATGTGTCAATTCAGTATTTGTTAGAGAGAGGAGTATTAATTAGAGAGCATATGATTTGGCTACCATCTTATATGAACCACCTGTTGTGTATGATCTCAGTGATCCAGGTATTCTTGTTGTTAATGATAATGGTGTAGTTTTCCACACTCAGGGCAGCAATAGTAGTAGTATGCAACCTACTCAGCATGCTGCTATGTGCACACAAGAGAGTAGAAATGTCACTAAGGGGAAGCTAAAAGTTGTGTTTGAGGAAGAGGAGTAGGAGGGATATAAGAGTACTGATGAGGATAATGCATGTAATAGTGATAACAACCCTTTCAGCCCGGAGAATTACAAGATACCTAATGCAGAAGATGAAGATGAAGATGAAGAATCAGAAGAGGAGCACTTACATTATGAGGGTGACACTGATGTTGAGGATTTGTTTGAGGAGGAGGAGGAGGTGAATTGTGTTTCAGCAGAAGAACCACCCATGCACCAACCTGCAAGGAAGAGGCAGAAGCTACCAGTTAAAAAAGGTCCCGCAACCAGGTCACACTCTAGTATTCTAGAGGAGGTGCAACCTGATTTCATTCCTTCATCAGATGAGGAAGATCATGGTTTGTTTTTTGACTGTGAAGATGATGGATATGAGGAACCAACATTTGTCCTAAAAAATACAAGAAAAGTAGGGCCAAGAA
Organism: Hordeum marinum; assembly: GCA_022496015.1. Lineage (NCBI taxonomy): Eukaryota > Viridiplantae > Streptophyta > Magnoliopsida > Poales > Poaceae > Hordeum > Hordeum marinum. The sequence continues at coordinate 298,054,192 of CM039676.1, forward strand.
AATAAAACCTAGGATATGGTAAATTGAAAAACTTGAGCAACCACGTGAGCAGTCGTGTCTGTACATGTGCTTTAAGAATCATCAGCAATTCAAAGAAGCATTGTTGAGCTTGCAAATTACACGGGCAAGGAATTTCAGGTACCACAAAAACTCAGACAAAAGGATAATTGCCTGTTGGAAAACTGAGAAGTGCTAGTTTTGCATAGTTGCTGCAGTGATCAAAGGGGAAAAGACATTTGCTATTAAGAAGATGAGGCTGAAGCACACTTGTCCTAGCGGTACAAAGTCTTCTAGGGTTAGTGCTAAATGGCTTGCAAAGACCTATGAGTCACTGTTTAGATCTGATCCAAGCACCAGTATAGAAACTATGATTGACAACTGCCAGGAGAAGTATGGTGTTGATGTGTCGAGGCACATGGCCTGTAGGGCCAAGAACCTTGTTGTGGAAGCTGTATTAGGAGAGCACAAGCAGCAGTATCCCAGGCTGAGGGGCTATTCTCAAACCATCATGGACACAAACCCTGGAAATAGAGCTGTTGTGACAACAGTAACTCCAAAACCTACAACAAAAAGGCCGCATCCTGGACCAAGGTTTCATGCTATTTTCTTCTGCATAAATGGAGAAAGAGAGGGATTTCTCAATGGATGCAAGCCATTCATTGGTTAGTAACATTTTTATTTCATTTATATAGAATGTTTGTAGATCACACCTTGTGAATGATAGAAGTTGACTTTAAATGTTGCTTTCTTGTAAAATTAGGTGTTGATGGATGCATTATTAAGCTGAATACTGGTGCTCAAATCCCAGCTGCCACTGGGAGAGATGGAAATAACTACATATTTCCACTGGCATTTGCTATAGTTGGACAGGAGGACACATCAAATTGGTGTTGGTTTCTACACCAGCTCAAGATATGTATTGGAGGTGAATATGAGAAATATGACCCTTACACAATCATGTTTGATAGACAGAAGGTATGCATGCATGTCCTTGTTTATATTTATGTTATATCATCAATACTGCAGTAGCTTGGTATGTTATATTATTTGAACAGGAGCTAGTAAATGCAGTAAATCAAGTTTTTTTTCCAAACTACAATCAAATATTTTGCCTTGGACACTTGTATGCAAATTTCCAAAATGTTGTGTTTAGGGGGGAAGATCTGAAGAAATGTATGGATAATGCCAACTATGCTTATAACCAACACAAGTTTAACATTGCAATGAATGATCTGAAAAATGAGAGCGAGGAAGCTTGGAAGTGGTTGAATGGAATACCAAAACGCACATGGGCTAGACATGCATTTGAGACTAACTGCAAGACAGACTTGGTTGTTAACAACTTCTCAGAGGTGTTCAATCAGTACATCTTAGATTTTAGGAAAAAATCTATTAGGACTATGGTTGATGGCATTAAGGACAAGCAGATGGTGAGGTGTCATAGGAATAGAGAGAGAGGAAAAGCAGCTATGTGGGAGATCACACCTCATTATGCTGAGAAGTTAGAGGTGGAAAAGGAGAGGGCGAGATTTTGCAAACCAATTCAAGCTGGTGTTAATCTATGGCAAGTGACAAGTGGGTAGAAAACACATCCACTTAACCTGGAACAGTACACATGTGGTTGAAGAAAGTGGGACTTGTCTGGCATACCATGCAACCATGCTATATTAGCAATTAATAAGGCAAAAAGGTTTCCAGAGGACTATGTTTCAAAATTCTTCAAAAACCTATGTACCTGGCATCATATGAACCCATGATATACCCTGTTCCTGGTGAACATGATTGGACAAAGACTCCTGGACCAGACATAGAACCACCTGACTTCCATGTGAAGAGAGGAAGGAAGAAAGTAAAGAGGATTAAGGGCAGATTTGAAGTTCCAAAGCCAAAGGACACTTCTAGAATGGCTACTATAACATGTGGTAATTGTGGGCTCCAAGGCCATACGTACACCAACTGCAAGCAACCTTTGAAACCACATTTGGCAATGAGGAAAACTAAGCATGTGGTAATCCCCTTCCCACTGTTTATTTTTTTGTATTTATGTATTCCTTAGTAACTATTATGCTTGAGTACGAAAAACTACAAGGTTTACTTTTTTGATTTGAAGGCACCTACAAGAACACATACCCGAGCTTAAAGCTCACCTCCAGCTGTAGGATCACAACCCCAAGCTGCAAGATCACACCCCCAAACTACAAGATCACATCCAACTGCAAGATCACAACTAGCTGCAAGATCACAACCAGCTGGTAGATCACATCATGCTTCAAGATCACCTCCAGCAGCAAGATCACAACCAGCTACAAGATCTGCTAGGGGTAGAAGTTCTGCCACTACAAGCTCTCAAAGACCATTCTCTGCCCCAAGAGCTTCAACCTCTGGTGCTTCAACTTTTGGTGCTCCTCCTACTGTTGGTGGCCCAACAAACCATTCTGGATGGATGGCTTGTTTTACTGCCAGTGGAAACATATGAGTAGAATCAGTTCTGTGAAAAACTGTGTAATGAGTACTTGTTTGTGAACCCTTCTGTTGTTGGGTACTGAACCCTATAGTGTAATGAACATCTATGTATGCTACTGAACCCTGGAACCATGTATGCTTTTGAACCCTATTGTTTTTGGCTACTTATTATGACCTATAGTATGTCATGTGTTTACTAGGGTTCAAATGATGTGATGTGTAGTAAGTATTTTCTCATGTTTTTAGCTATATGATATTTGATATTTCATATTTCATGTGGATTTCTATTTTTAGGGGTTCTCAACATCGAGAGACCCTAAATGGATGGATTTCTATGTTTGGGGGGTTCTCGGCATCGAGAGACCCTAAATGGACGGATTTCTATGTTTAGGGGGTTCTCGGCAACGAGAGAACCTAAATGGATGGATTTCTATGTTTAGGGGGGGTCTCGGCATCGAGAGGCCCTAAATGGATGGATTTGTATGTTTAGGGGGTTCTCGACATCGAGAGACCCTGAATGGATGGATTTCTATGTTTAGGGGTCCTCAACATCGAGAGACCCTGAATGGATGGATTTCTATTTTAGGGGTTCTCAGCATCGAGAGACCCTAAATGGATGGATTTCTATATTTAGTGGGTTCTCGGCATGGAGAGACCCTAAAATGGATGGATTTATATGTTTAGGGGGGGGGGGGTCTTGGCATCGAGAGACCCTAAATGGATGGATTTCTATGTTTGGGGGGTTCTCGGCATCGAGAGACCCTAAATGGACGGATTTCTATGTTTAGGGGGTTCTCGGCAACGAGAGACCCTAAATGGATGGATTTCTATGTTTAGGGGGGTCTCGGTATCGAGAGGCCCTAAATGGATGGATTTCTATGTTTAGGGGGTTCTCGACATCGAGAGACCCTGAATGGATGGATTTCTATGTTTAGGGGTCCTCGGCATCGAGAGACCTTGAATGGATGGATTTCTATTTTTAGGGGTTCTCGGCATCGAGAGACCCTAAATGGATGGATTTCTATATTTAGGGGGTTCTCGACATCGAGAGACCCTAAAATGGATGGATTTATATGTTTAGGGTGTTCTCAACATCGAGAGACCCTAAATGGATGGATTTCTATGTTTAGGGGGTTCTCGGCATCGAGAGACCCTAAATGGACGGATATCTATGTTTAGGGGTTCTCGGCATCGAGAGACCCTAAATGGATGGATATAACATATAACATTATAGTAGAGTTCAACCAATTCTTAAACATTACATTATAGATAGGCATACTATAGCTAGGCATATATAGTGTACATATACTTAATAGATTCCAACAACATACTTAATAGATTCTAGCAACACACAAAAAGATTCCAGCAACATATTTAAAAGATTCCAAGAACATATTTAAAAGATTCCAGCAACATACTTAATAGATTCTTACATAATTCGAACTTAGGTCACTTGTATAGAGCCATAGAGTACATATACTACTTCTAAACAACAACACACTTCACAAAGCAATGGCTGGATCCCCTTCAACTACTGGTTGTTCCTCTCCTCCGCCCTTAGCTCTACATCTTCTTCATTTTGCCAAGATATGCTGGATCCCCTTCAGCTTCTGGTTGTTCCTCTCCTCCACCCTTAGCAAATCAGCAATGTGCAGTTTCAGTTCAGCCCTGCCTGTAGTGAGCTTCTCATGCCCCTTCTTCAAATCACCAATGTGAAGTTTCAACTGTGAGTTCTCCTGAGTGAGATTTTCCTGGGACTTGTTTAGTTCACCAACCTGCAACTGCAATTTCATACTAGATTCACACAACTGTTGCTTCTCTTTCAAATGGTTGAGCTTAAGGTTCCTGATGACAATGTCTTGAGCTCCAGGTTCATCAGCACTTTATACTTCTCTTGCAGCTTGAATATCTCCGCATCTTTCTTCTCCATCTCTGTCTTCAGATCAGAGACAGCTGAGTTGGTAACCTCAGCACCCTTCACCTTAGCATTCAAATAGCTGAAATCAACCACCCTTTCCTATTGGGCATTGAATAGTTCATGCACATCTTCAACCAATTGTCATAGTTGCCCTCTAGCTTGTTTTTTTCCTCTGTCAAATGGTGAATAGTGAGTGAACTCTCAAGGTTAACCTTCCTCCTATCACTCCTGCTGTCTTCATACATCTCCCATAGCTTCAACAAAGCATAATGCAGTGTAGGAGGCCACTCTGGGTCAACCCATTGAACAAAACCACAGTCAGAGTCCTGCAATGTAAACATCATATTTGATTATAAGTAAAAAATGAGAGCTACCAATTAACAACTACCAATTAACAACTACCAACTAACAACTACCAATTAACAAATGAGCTATGAACCAATTAACAAAGGTAAACAATCAATAAGCTGATGAAGAGAGAGCTACCCAGTGAGCTACCAAACAATGATGTAAGAATCTAACAAAGTATAATCATCTACATTAATCAATGAACATGTGCACTACAAACAATGAGCAATCATTTAGCTAATTAAATACGTGCACACTCAGATGTTGCCTAATTAAATATACATGAAAAGCATCACCAACTAGCTAAACAAGTACACACTCAGATGGTGCCTAATTAAACAACCACACAAAGTGGATATGCTAAAAATTGACCAACAGATCTTCCAAGTACTCCAACATTAACTATGGACTGGACCATGTGTTTTCTATAGTTCTAAATATAAAAGTTAAAGATGTTGTTTAGCATCTGACCTTATTAGGGCACATTAAGAACCTCCTGCCCGTCTCAAATCCTTCAAATGCCACACGCCTCTCAGCTGCCAGACCATGTTGCTCGCAACGAACAAAAGGTTCTGTCTCAACGCCCATGTAGTCCCGGTCATCAATGCTAGCAGAGACCTAAAGGAGCAACAATCCCCCCGGGGGGGGGGGGAAATGAGAAATCGCCCAAGAACACAAACCCTAACACTAACCCTAGTTCAGCAACTCACCTGCTACTGCATGTCGTCATCGGAGGAGCTGATATACATCAGGCTGGAGAGGTCGTTGCTGCTCTCGTCCTCGTACACCATGGCGCGACAGGGGCGACGACCGTGAGGGCGAACAATGGCGAATCGGAGGGGGAGGGAGAGAGAGAGCTCGAGGAGGAGGAGAGAATGGAGTTGTCGGGAGGGGGCGAGGGACTCAGTTCGACCGAGCCGGTTAAGTCTGACCGTACCAGCCTCATCCGAGTCAGCACACGGGCACGCGCTGATTCGTCGGCGTGGCGCCTAACAGGTGAGCCCGGCATGTAAGATACACGGTCAATACACAGTTATACGGTTGTCAGACCATTTTGTAACAATTAAACCGGATAATGATACTGAACTGCGACATATAAAGATGATAATACTGATTCGTAACATGACGAACAAATATGGTATGTCAATGCAATTAATTGACAAGGGAGCACTCAAAGTTTCTCTCCCACATTTTGCCTTTGCAACGCCCCTCTTTCTCACGCGCTTCCCCGTGCTCTCCTTGCCGAAGCATCCCACCAGTCCCCCCGCCTCTGGGTTCCTGTCACTGCTCTGCTCCCCGGGAGGGGCCCACCCGATGGAGTTCGCCCGCCGCGGCCCAGCCACCGACGACCACCGCTGCCCCGACCCTCCGCCGCACGGTATGTGCCGCCCGCCGCCTCTGCCGCCGTAGTAGGAAGCAACTGAACAGAGATGAACTTTACCCTCCTTTTCTCCCGTCTCTGACTGCGACTGTATGCCAAGCGATGGTACCGAGACTGTTCTGCCTGATCCGCGCCTTGTAGAAGTGGTAACAAACTAACAATCAACAGTGTGGTTTGATTTGCCCGCGGGGGGGGGGGGGGGGGGGGGCAGGAGATTGAAGATTCTGCCCAACTTGATTGTCCTCCCGTCAAAAACAAATGGAACCTGTCGATGCTACTTTATCCGATTCACGGTTCCTCTAGTCAGATGCAGAGTAGTTGTTCAAGCAAACAACAACAGTGATGTGGAATTCTGATCCTTATGTATGTTCCTATTACTGGTGCAGGAGAGGCAATGCTGGTGATGAGGGACGCCCTGCTGTGGCAGCTCCAGAAGGACCGCCTACGCCAGGAGATCATCATGACCGAGCTGGCCAAGATAGAGTGTGCCATGGCCCTGCACGCTGTGTCCGGTCACCACGGCACGGCGATGCCCCGGGACAGCATGCCGCAGCAGAAAGGACCAGTCTTCGGCTGGGAACACTACGCCGACGTGGGTGAGGAAAATGATGTGAAGCTACCGAACAACTATGGAAGGCAGGGTGCTGAGTCCAGATTTTGGAATCCTACCACGGAAGATCGTGCGGAAAAATGCTTGAACCCATGCAAATGCAGGGTTAATTCAGGTGAACATAACTCAGCATTTGATAAAAATAAACTGCAGGATCCCAGTGAGATGAGCAGCTTGTCCATTTTGTTTACTCGAAATGTTTTCATAAATCTACTTGCTAATGGATTTTTCATCCCAGTGAGGTGAACCCATGCAAATGCAGGGTTAATTCAGGTGAACATAACTCAGCATTTGATGAACATAAACTGCAGGATCCCAGTGAGGTGAGCAGCTTTTCCATTTTGTTTACTCGAAATGTTTTCATAAATCTACTTGTTAATGGTATATTCGAACTGCATTGAAAAATCAGAAGAAACTCTACCTTCCTTGTTTTCAGAAGTACATACTAATGGTCTAATCTAACTGCATATCAAACAGAATTCTCCTCCAAATAAAGCGTCGCCTGCGGAGAAGTGGGAACTGACAGGAATAACCATACCAGTTAAGAAGCCGAAGCCACCCATGAGCCCCAGAAAAAGAAAGAAGCCACCCGTGAGATGGAGTTTCCCTGTGTGCCAGGTACAAGCAAACTCTGCGCAGAAGCATTGTGCTGGGAAGAAGCACCAGTCAAATATAGCAACATTGGAATCAAGCATTAAGGCCATTGGTCGTCAGAAGCCATCTTTAGCAGGTTGTAGCATTTGTCAAGTTATGTGTGGCGCCGAATCAGATCTTGAGATCCACCTGAAGGGTAAAAGGCACTTAAAGAAGATTCAAGCTCTATTCAAAGAAAGCAATAACAAGGCAATCACTTCTGAGTCTCTGAAAGCAAACTTGAATCCGGACAGCGGGCAACTACATGTGGAGAAAATGAGCTGTGACTTAGACTCGGAGAACCACCTCAGAGATGAAAGACACCAACTGAATGTTCGAACCCTTTGCGAAACAGTCAACCAAAAGGAAAACAGTCCACCAGAAAATTCCAAAGACCAAACACCATCCTCGGAATGGGATTGTGCTTTGTGCCAGGCTAAATGTATCTCTAAAGCCCATTTTGAGAATCATTGCATAAGCAGAAAGCATCAACAGAGGACCCAGGTGATACTCAGCGAATGCGATATCACGAAAACGGGCAGGACCCATGCGGTACTCAGCGAAGGCGATGTCACAAAAATGGGCAATCTCCACATGGAAGCATCATGCAAAGAAGGCATTAACAATGATATGGCAAAGAACGCTGCGTCACAGGAAGCAAAATCGCATGAGAGCAATGTGCCAGAGCATGCAGAGAAACCATCTTCAGTACAGAGTTGCAACATTTGCCAAGGTATCTGTAACTGCGCACGAGATTTTGATATGCCACAACATGTAGAGGAGACGAGTTGCAAATTAAACTGGGAGAGCTACCCCAAACTCAGAGACGATAGTCTCCAACTGATGGATCATTGGGCCCTTCGCGAAAAAATTAACCAAGATATAAGCAATCCACTAGAAATGTCGAAGGACCAAATATCATCCTCGGAATGGAATTGCGCTACATGCCAGACCAAATGTAACTCTGAACCTCAAACCGAGCATCACTGTAAAAGCGGAAAGCATCAACAGAAGATTGATGTGACAATCCATGAAGGCGATATTGCCGAAGTTAGCTGTCTCAGTGCAGCCCCGTGCAAAGAAGACAATAACAGCGATATGGACATTGCGTCACGGGAAGCAAAATCGGAAGAGTGCATTGGGTCGCAGCATGCAGAGAAGCCACCTTCAGTATGGAGTTGCAGCAATTGCCAAGTTATCTGTAGCCACGAATCAGATTTTGAGATCCACCTGAAGGGTGAAAGGCACTTAAAGAAGATTGGAGCCCTGCTTGAAGAAAACAAGAACATGGCACAGAAAGCACACCTGTACACGGACAGCGTGCCGCAGCATGTGGAGAAAATGAATTATGAATTAGACTTGGAGAACAACCATGGAGATGAGAGACACCAACTGAATGTTCGCTCCCCTTGCAAAGAAAACAACCAAATGAAAAACAATCCTCCACAAATTGTCAAGGACCAAGAACAACCCTCAGAATGGGATTGCGCTATGTGTAAGGACAAATGTAAGTCTGAACCTCAGATTGAGCATCATTGTGAAAGCGGAAGGCATCAACAGAAGACCGATGTGACACTCCGTGAAGGCGATATTGCGATAGTGAACAGTCTTCACATCGCAGCCTCATGCAAGGAAGACGATAACAACAGCACGGGCATTACACCACAGGAAGCAAAATCAGACGAGAACAATGTGCAACAGCATTCAGAGAAGCCACCTCCGGCATGGGATTGCAGCGATTGCCAAGTTACGTGTAACCGCGAATCAGATTTCGTGTTCCACCTGAACGGTAAAAGGCACTTAAAGAAGTTTCGGGCCATACTTGTAGAAAGACAGAATAAGGCAATGAATTCTGAGTCACAGACAGAAAACTTGAACCAGGTCAGTGTGCCGCAACATGCGGATAAAACAAATTGCGAACTAAACTGGGAGAGCTACCTCAGACGAGACGAGAAACACCAACTCAATGTTCAGGCCCTTGGCGAAGCAATCAACCAAGATAAAGACAGTCCAGCAAAAAAGGACCAGATACCGTCCTCGGAATGGGACCGCGCTATGTGCCAGGCCAAGTGTAACTCAAAAGCTCAACTTGAGCATCACTGCACAAGCAGAAAGCATCAGCATAAGATCAAGGTTGTACTTGGCGAAGGTGATATTCCGAAAGTAAGCAGTCTCCATCTCGAAGTCCCATGCAAAGAAGGCAGTAACAACGATATGGCGAAGAACATGGTGTCTCAGGAAGCAAAATCGACTGAGAAAAATGTGCCAAAGCATAGAGAGAAGCCACCTTTAGTAGGTTGCAGCATTTGCCAAGTTATCTGTGGCCGCGAATCAGGTCTAGAGATCCACCTGAAGGGTAAAAGACACTTAAAGAAGATTCGAGCTCTATTCGAAGATAGCGAGAAGGCAATCAATTCTGAGTCTCTGAAAGCAAACTTGAACCCAGAGAGTGGGCAGCTTCATGTGCAGAAAATGAACTGTGACGTAGACTCGGAGAACCACCTCAGAGATGAAAGACACCAACTGAATGTTCGAACCCTTTGCGAAACAATCAACCAAGAGGAAAACAGTCCACCAAAAATTTCCAAAGACCAAACACCATCCTCGGAATGGGATTGCGCTATGTGCCAGGCCAAATGTATCTCTAAAGCCCATTTCGAGAATCATTGCATAAGCAGAAAGCATCGACAGAGGACCCAGGTGATACTCAGCGAATGCGATATCACGAAAATGGGCACGACCCATGCGGCACTCAGCGAAGGCGATAGCACGAAAATAGACAATCTCCACATGGAAGCATCATGCAAAGAAGGCAGTAACAACGATATGGCAAGGAACTTTGCGTCGCAGTAAGCAAAATCGCATGAGAGCAATGTGCCAGAGCATGAGTCACCTTCAGTGTAGAGTTGCAGCATTTGCCAAGGTATCTGTAACTGCGAATCAGATTTGGATATCCACCTGATGAGTGAAAGAGCCTGAGCCGTCGCAGAAAAATGCAAGAACACGGCAATGAGTTCTGAGTCAGAGAAAGCAAAGTTGAGTCCAAACGACGTGCCACAACATGTAGGGGAAATGAGTTGCAAATTAAACTGGGAGAGTGTCGTCGTTTTCTCATGACAGATGCCATGGGTAGGCTTATCGTAGGTGGTTGGGGACGAAGGACGTCGACGGGCTCCGGGTGTGAGATTGGGCACAAGCGGTGACGACACACGATGTACCCAGGTGCAGGGCCCTCCGAGGGAGGTAATACCCCTAGTCCTGTTTGGTCTAGTTGGGTGGATAGTTGTGTTTACAATGGTGCTCCTAGAGCTGTGTCTAGAGGAGGAAGAAGGAGCAGTCGGCTCGTCCTGCTCCGTTGCTAGTGATGGTACGAGAGGAAAACATTATGTGGGTGTGTCCGAATGATCGTCTGTCCCTGTTGCATGGGGGCTTGAGGTTTTTTATAGACCAATCCACCGGCTCTATAATATGTTCTAAAGTACGGGAGTGGGGGGACCCGGCTGACAGTCTCTCCGGCTGGCCAAGGGGTCCCGCCCTTTATGTCGTCTCGTCGTCTATAGGGTCCACCGGCTGAGCAGTCTTGTCTCCCACTGGGGCCCGCCAGCCGGCTCTGCGATTGGCTCTCGTTCACCTGCCGCGACACGGGTCGCTCGGGAGGCGTTGTCGGTACGGCCGGTTGTACCGTAGCCACGCCGGGGCAGGTAATCGAGTGGGCGAGGGCGTGTCGGCACTGTTTCCCCGCCCGGTCGCGCTCGCCAAGGTCAGCGGCCTGGACGACCGGATTGTAGCCATGCGCCCCAGTGCGTTAGCGACCGGGTCGTGGCAGTCATGTCTTGTCGTTGTACCTGCGCCCAGGGGGATGGGACGTCGCATGTCCGCCCCTGGGTCAATGGAGGAGGCGGCCCGGAAGGCAGCCGGTCGTGCCCAGTCGGCTGGCGGTCGAGCCGGTTGCACGACCAGCCACCCGTGTCGCCAGCCGGCAGCACATCGAGCCGGTCGTCCTCTAGCCGACCGTGGACAGCCGGCCACGTAGTTTTCTTCGAAGCGGAAGGGGGGAGAACCCCATTGGTTTGGCCTACCCAGGGGTAATAACCCCGTCAGTAGTCCCCGAAGCCGACGGGAGCCCGCGTCCGGTAGATGGAGGGGAGCCGACGACTTCCCCCAGCGATACCCGCCTCTGGCATGAAGCCGAAGGGGCAGCCGGGTCGGCCGTTGGACCCGACGCCTTAGACACCGGCGCGGCGCCCCGGGACCCGTGCCTGCCCGTCGCGCGCCACACGGCGAGTAATGATGCGGCGGGCCCCGCGCACGCGGGGGAGACGGGATGTCGGCCGGGGCCTAGCCTGCTAGGCCCCGGATATAGCCCAGTAGGCCTCGGGGCGCAGACTGTGATTCTCTGCGCCCCGAAGCGATCGTTACGATCCGGGGCCACCCACGCGCGCGCGAAGTTTTCGGGGGAGTGGGCGCAATTAATCCCACGTCCCCCGGTCGTGGCCTCCCCTATAAAAGGGGAGGAAGGGCAGGGGCGGAGATACCCACATCCCGCTCGCCCCCTTGCCCTTTGCCTTCTTGCCTTCTTCGTCCTCCTTGCCCCCTTGCGCAACATCATGCTCGAGCCTGCAACCGCGCTCGCATGCCGCCCTGCCGCCGTAATGGCCGACGGACGCGGAGTGAGCTGGGCTGGCTCCGTCGTCGTCGAAGGAGACATTGCGGAGCTTTGCCACGCGTGGATGCTGCCGCCGGCGGAGCGAGTGGTCGCACGTGCGCCTGACGACGAGCTGGCACCGGCGCCGCAGCCGGGGGAACACGTCGTGTTCCTTTGGCACTTCTCTCGCGGCTTTGGGCTCCCCGTAAGCCACTTCTTCCGCCTACTCCCTGACACCTTCGACCTCCAGCCGCATCACGTCGGTCCCAATGTGATCTTGTACCTCGCCGCATTCGTGACGCTGTGCGAGGGATATCTCGGGATTCTTCCTTTCCTCGATCTCTTCAACGCCCTCTTCTACCTCAAGCCGTTGAAGGGCAGCGCCTGCGGGGGCACCGTGGTGTGTTGCTGCGGCACCGCGCGCTTCCCACCACTTTCTCTCATCGACTCCGTCATGGGGTGGCACCGGACGTTCTTCTACGTGAAGAACGCCGATCCGAGATTGGACTTCATCCGGCTATCGCCGTTCGTCGACGCGCAGTCCACCCTGGTAAACTGGCAGGTGACCGCCCCGCACGGCGTGGCCATGGCGGAGCTCGGCCGGCTCGCGCAGCTGAAGAGCTCTGAGGGGTTGGTCGCCACTGATCTGGTGGCGGCTTTCAATTCGCACCGGGTGTTGCCTCTCCAGATGAGGCCACACCGGATCTGCGATATGTCCGGCCACCGTGACCCTTGCCGGCTGTCTACCATCGACCTGACGCTGGCTCAGTTGGCGAAGCGGGTGAACGCCCTCACGACGTTCAAGCTGAAGCCCGAGTCGTGGTCCTTTGGCATGGAGCCGTACGATCGCGTCAACCGTCCCCTGGTAAGTCTTTTGACAAGACGACTTTTCTTCGTTTGATTCTTTCCAACCGGCAGCCGGCTGCGGACCTCACTTTGCCATGCTGACCGCAGCTGTTGGTGCGACAGAACACGTCGGACGGTCCACAACCCCAGATCTTCGAGGCGGAGCGCGAACACTCCGACTCCGAAGACTACGAGTGAGGAGGGGGTGGACTCCTCGGGATGAGTCGATGAGCCGGCGGACCCGCGAGCCGGTGACCCCAGTGGAGCCGGAGGATTCGGCGCAGCCAGGGAGCCCAGCGGAGCGGGTGAGTTCCTTCTTGCCCCCATGATCAGGGACTAGACGGACGATGATGATGACGATGACGATGATGATGTAATGATTCTGAACGAGCCTCCTCCCTTGGCGTGTCAGGGTCGGCGGAGCGAGGAGCGACCGGCTCAAGCCCTGGCAGTCGGAGCTGCCGGTCGGGTGAAGAGGCCGGCTCAGGAGGGCCCGGCAGCCCCGCCACCAGTCCCTAAGCGGGTGAAGGTGGCGGCGTGGAAGCCACCGGCGTGCGCCAAGCGGCCCTTGCCCCTCGTCATTGGGTAAGTCTCTTTCTTGCGTCTTGCGTGTGTTTTCTTCTAGGTCGCGAGCCAATGGGTGACCGGCTTTTATGCGCTGCAGGGACCCCATCGAGCTTCACGAGGGGTAGCCGGCGGGGGACCTGACGGATGCCGCCAGCCGGCTGGCCCACGAGCACGTGACCACCCAGCGGGAGGAGAAGAGGAGGCTCGCGATGCTGCGAGCCTCAAAGTCCGGAACGCGAGGCGGGGCCTCGCATTTCGGGACTTCAAGCGGCGGGCGGCGGAGGAGGTCCGCGGACCCCCCGCGCGCGTCGGAATCAACTGCCGAATCGACCCGTCTATTGAGGCCTCCATCGAGCGAGCCGCGAGGGGCGGCCATGGACCCGCCTACGCCTCCATCCGTGGAGGAGGCGGCCCAAGCGAGGGCAGCGGTAGCGGAGCCGGCCCCCGAGGCAACCCGGCCAGAGGTGCCGGACGTGACACCACCCGCGGCCAACCCGGCTCGGGTCGACGTGTCGAAGGCCCTGGCGGCCCCGGGGCAGCATCAGAGGTGGCAGTCATGGAGGTGGAGGGGCCCTCCGTCGCGATTGTCGTGCCGGAGCGGCAGGCGGTGGAGGCGGCGACGGCGTCGGGGGGAGGGCCGACGAGAGGGGACACCCATACCCTTGCCGTTGTTGACCCGCCGCCGCCGGCCGATACCGTGGCGAGCCCGGGCGGAAACGGCGGTCGATACCGTGGCGAGCCCGGGCGACAACGGCGGCCGGGCCCGGAGGACCCTGCGGATCATGCAGGAGGTGCTCCGAGACTGGCAGGCGTTGGCGTGCGTGCCTGCCTACCGGCGCCCTTGGCGCGCGGTTCGGTCCCCTCGTTCGGGGACTTGGGGAGCGTCCTGGACCGATGCCGATAGGAGCTGGCCCGGTTCGCAGAGGTGGCAGACGCCACCCTGCAGCGTGCAGAGGTAAGCGCGGCTGCCCTTGTCTTAGAATTTTCAGTGGGGGCGCACAAGCGCACCCACTGGGTGTAGCCCTCGAGATGCGGGCCGGCTGACCGGCTGACGGGCAGCCGGGCCGGATCTCTTTGAGCATGTCTTGATTTTTGGCTCTACGTGATAGGAGGGGAACTCCTTGCGGAGGAGGCGGTCGCCATTCACGACCGCGGCAAACACGACTTCTACCGCCTGGAGGAGGAGCTGACGCATGTGCAAGGCAATTTGAGTTTCGCGGGAGGGGTACGCAGCCCCCGAGAGCCGGCTGACGTCTGCCTTGTCTTGGAGGTGATCTGACCGCCCTCCGGGATGAGAAGACCCGGCTCGTCTCCGAGCAGGACCGGCTGGCGCAAGATGTTCAGGCGGCCACGCAGAAGAAAGACCGTCAGGCCGCACCGCTGGCTGACCGGGAGGCGGGCCAGGACCGCCTCAAGGCCGCCGTGGCGAAGGAGGTGGCGGCCAAAGAGACGGCCGTCAAGGAGGCGGCGGACGCCGCCCGGAGGACCGCCGCCCTCCAAGACGAGGTGACCCGCCTCGAGAGGTCACTCGAGGAGGTCAAGGGCTCCCTTGTCGCATCGGAGGCGGCGCTGGCGTCGGAGCAGAAGGCGACGCTCAACTTCGCCCTCGGGGTGGACGACGCCATTGAAGGTAAGTGCCCATTTTTTCCTTCTCCAGTCGGTTGCTTTTTTCCTTCCCTAGTTTTTGTGTTTGATTTGCCTTTCTTCCCTCTTCTTCCCCTTTCTCTCAGGGCGTTTCCCGGAAACTCAGCGCCGCGCTAAGCCCGCTGTCGAGGAGCACCGGGAATACCTTCGGGAGCGTGGGCGCTCCATCGAGGAGGACGCCGCGTGGGACGTGGATGAGCTCAGGGTCGCCATCGAATACCGACTGACCCACCTCGAGCGGAGCGTGGAGCGGCTGAAGACGGCTGGGAAGGAGATCATCGCCGCTCTGTGGCCGGGCCGCGGGGGAGCTCCGGCGAACCGAGTGGCCTTGTGGCTGGAGCAGGGCGTGCCCGGCTCGAGGCCTGGAGGGCGTCAACAGCCCGAGCTGACGCACAGATGGCGCTCCGATTCGTCATGTCATGGTATCGCGGCGTGGACTTGGGCCGGCTGGCCACCATGCCGGACGAGCCGGCTGAGGAGCGGGAGGCCCGTGAGCCGGCCCTTGTCTGTCGGGCCAATGAGCTCGCGTCGTACGTCGATGTGGACGAGTTCCTGCCGGCCCTTGGCGAGGACGGCGAGCCGGTGTCTGAAGACTCCTTCGGCATCCCTCAAGGCCCAGCGGTCGAGGAGGTTGCCGACGAGAGCACTGACTCGAGCGGCGAGACGGCCGGAACCGCGGAGGCCTCTTTGAAGGCCAAGGAGACCGACCCGAAGGCCGCGACCACCTCTGAGGCGAGAGTCGAACCGCCCAGTGACGCGCCGGTTGGAGGCACGCCGGCTAGCGACGCGTCGTTGGCCTGAGCCCCCGGGCGTCTTTATCTTTCTTTTTTCTTTCCTGCAAGTTAGGCTTGAGTCCACCCACTAGGGGTGTTATGTAATGAACCGTGCTGGCCGTGGGTCACTTTTGTCTTATTATTTGCATTGTGAATATTTGTGTTTGTCTTATTGCTCGTACCAACTTGTCCTTATCTCTTTTCGTCCTCTTGGCTCTTTTCAATCCCCCCTTTTCCCCTTTGGTTTCGGCCCCGCCAGCCCGACAACCGGGAGCCGGTCTGTAGCTGGGTCGGGGTGTCCGCCTCGAGGGAGCCGGTTCAGAACTTAGGAAACGCGAAAGCCTTTTGGGGCAAGTAGAGTGGTAGAGGCGAGGCGGTGGTCCGGCTGGGCCTAGCTGGTATCTCCCTTTGATTGTTTTTTCGTGTGAGCTAAGCCTTGCCGCCCCGAGGCCCTGACAGCCGGACAACCGGGAGCCGGATCTGTAGCTGGGAGGGGTGGGAGGGTTTGTCCGGCTCACACTACTTAGCAATTTTAGAGAGAAACAACCTAGGACTAGCTGGCGAGCCCCCGGGCCCGGGAGCCGGGTCGGGGGGCCGGTGAGCGAGGAAACCTTTGAGGGAAGCGAAACAGGGCATGCCCCAAGAGCCGGCCTGGGGAACCCATTGCATTCATAAGCCCAAAAGGGTAAGCATACATACATACATTGATGTTTTTAGCAGTAAAACGGGCGTAGGAGCGTCGCGTTTCATGGGCGCTCCGTCTCCTCACCGGAGGCATCTTTTTTGCGCTTCTGTGGCTTCTGGGCGTCTATTAGGTAGTATGCCTTGTTGTGCAGCGCCTTGCTGATGATGAATGGTCCCTCCCATGGGGAGGACAGCTTGTGTTGTCCGGCTGTCCGCTGGATCCGCCTGAGGACTAGGTCCCCTTCACGAAAGGAGAGTGGTCGGATCCGCTTGCTATGGTAGTGTCAGAGCTTCTGTTGGTAGATTGTCGTCCGGCTCAAGGCCAGTTCACGAGCTTCCTCGAGTAAGTCGACGTCGTCTTCTCTTGCCTTCTTTGCGTCCTTCTCCGTGTACAGGGCGACCCGAGGCGAGTCGAACTCGATGTCGGTGGGGATGATCGCCTCGGACCCGTACACAAGGAAGAAAGGAGTGTAGCCAGTTGATCGATTGGGGGTGGTCCTGAGACTCCAAAGGACAACCGACAGCTCGTCGATCCAGCAGTCGGCCAACCTTACCAGCGGCGTCACGAGCCGGGGCTTGATGCCGGACAGGATGAGGCCGTTTGCTCTCTCGACCTGGCCGTTTGACTGTGGATGAGCGACGGAGGCCAGGTAAGCCGGATTCCTTGCTTGGAGCAGTAACACGTGAGGGCGCCTTGGCGAAGTTCGTGTCATTGTCGGTGATGATGCTATGGGGGACGCCGTAGCAAACCGTGATGTCGTCGATGAACCGGACGGCCATGGGGCCATCCAGCTTCTTGATTGGTCGTGCCTCGATCCACTTGGTGAATTTTTCAACAGCCACCAGCAAGTGCGTCATGCCGCCTCGTGCGGTCTTGAAGGGACCCACCATGTCCAGCCCCTAGACGGCGAAGGGCCACGAGAGGGGGATGGTTTGGAGGGCCAATGCCGGCAGGTGGCTCTGCATGCTGAAGCGCTGACAGCCTTCGCACTCGTCGACCAATTTCTTGGTCGCCTCGAGAGCAGTGGGCCAGTAGAAGCCGTGGAAGAAGGCCTTGGCCACCAGGGTCCTGGAGGCAGCGTGATGCCCGCACTCGCCCTGGTGGATGTCGAGGAGGATCTTCAGGCCCTTCTCCGTCTCGACGCATCGTTGGAAGACGTCGTTGCTGCTGTGATGGACGAGCTCGTTGTTGATGATGTTGTACGTCGCGGCCCGACGCTGAATTTGCCTCGCCAAGGCCTCATCCGGGGGGAGCTCGCCGCGTAGAAGGAACGCCAGGATAGGCTGGGCCCATGAGGGGACCGAGACGGGGACCGTCTCGAGAGCCCCCGGGACTGGATGATCAGCCCTCGGGACCGGCTCGCCAGCCCCCGGGGCCAGCTCGCCAGTCCCCGAGGCCTGCTGGTCGATCGCCATCATTACGGCCGCGTCGTTGGAGCCGACCGCCTCGGACGCAGCCGGCTCAAGTGGTGCCGGCAGGGCGGCCGAGGTTGCGGGAGCCGGTGGCGGAGACACCAGAGGAGCAGCCGGAACCGCCGATGGGCCGACAACGTCTGCCGGCACGAAGATTGACTCCGATTCTGGGGAAGGCTTGATCGACGGCTTGAGCAGCCGCTCGAGGGAGACGTTGGCTGGGATGGCTTGCCGGATGGAGCCGATCTTTGCCAGCGCGTCGGCCGCCTCGTTGTCCGCCCATGGGACGTGATGAAACTCACAACCCTCGAAGGAGCCGGTGAGTTGTTGTATGAGGAAGCGGTAGCTGGCCATGTTGGAGTCCCTGGCGTCCCATTCGCTAGAGACCTGATGCACCACGAGGTCAGAATCGCCGAAGCATAGGATACGCCTGATGCCGATCTCCTTGGCGAGCCGGAGGCCATGGACGATGGCCTCATACTCGGCCATGTTATTGGAGGCGGCGAAGTGGATCTGGAGGGCGTACTTTAGCTGGTCACCTTTCGGGGAGGAGAGGACTATGCCGACACCCAGGCCGGTCCTCGTTTTCGAGCCGTCGAAATGCATACGCCTATGCGTGGAGTCTAGGGGAGGCGGCACGAACTCCGTCTCCGTCCAGTCGACGAGGAACTCAGCCAACGCCTATGACTTGATGGCGGTTCTTGGCTCGTACCGGATCTCATGATCGGCGAGGGCGATGACCCATGTGGCGATCCGGCCGGTGGAATCCCGACCGCTCATGATCTAGCCGAGCGGGGCCGTGCTCACCACGGTGATGGTATGCTCCTGGAAGTATTGCTTGACCTTCTTGGCGACGAAGTATATGCCGTAGCACATCTTTTGGTAGTGGGGTAGTTCTGTTTGGATGCGGAGAGGACCTCGCTGAGGTAGTAGACGGGCCGCTAGACCGGCAGGGACTTGCCCTCCTCCGGCCGCTCGACCACCAGGACGACGTTGATGACGCGGGTGGTTGCCGCGATGTAGGCGAACAGTGGTTCCTTCTCTGCCGGCGCGGCCAAGATGGGCGTGCGGGTGAGAGCCTTCTTGAGGCCGCGGAAGGCCTCGTCCGCCTCGTCAGGTCAATCGAACATGTCCGGTTTCTTGGTGTGACCCGGCTCAATTAGAGTCGTCTTGCGAAGGAGTCCGTAGAGGGGTAGGGCCTTCTCCCCTAGTCGGCTGATGAATCGGCTAAGCGAGGCTAGGCAGCCGGTGGACTTCTAGACGTCGTGGAGCCGGGTCTGCTTGGGCATGCGCTCGATCGCGCTGATCTTCTCGGGGTTCGCTTCGATGCCGTGAGCGGACACGAAGAAACCCAGGAGTTGGCCGGTCAGGACGCTGAAGACACACTTCTCCAGATTGAGCTTTATCTTGTACTCGCGCAGGTTCGCGAAGGTCTCCCCGAGATCGTTGAGGAGGCTGAAGTGCTTCTTGGTTTTGACGATGATGTCGTCAACGTAGACGTGGACGTTCCTGCCTATCTGAGTCAGGAGGCACTTCTGCATGCACCGCTCGAAGGTGGCGCCTACGTTCTTCAGGCGGAAGGACATGGTGATGTATTAGTAGGCCCCAAAGGGCGTGATGAAGGATGTCTTGAGCCGGTCTTTCGGGTCCAGCTTGATCTGGTGGTAGCCGGAGTAGGCGTCCAGGAAGGACAACAAGTTGCAGCCGACCGTGGAGTCGATGACTTGATCGATCCGTGATAGGGCGAATGGGTCCTTGGGACACGCCTTGTTTAGGCTAGTGTAGTCGATGCACATGCATCGGGTCTTGTTCTTCTTCAGCACCAGGACTGAGTTGGCCAACCAGTCCGGGTGGAACACTTTCATGATGAACCCGACTGCGAGTAGCCGGGCGATCTCTTCGCCTATGGTATGCCGCTTCTCCTCGGAGAAGTGGCGCAGGGGTTGCTTGACCGGCTTGACGTCTGGACGGACGTGTAGTTTGTTCTCGGCGAACTTCCTCGGAACACCCGACATGTCCTTGGGGGACCATGCAAAGATGTTCCGATTCTCACGGAGGAAGTCGACGAGCTCGCCTTTCTATTTGTTGTCGAGGCGGGAGCCGATGGTGACACACTGAGCCGGGTTGGCCAGGTCAAGTGGGATTTGCTTGGTGTCCTTGGACGGCTGGAAGGAGGCCTCGCCGGTGGACTGCGAGGGGGAGCCGGCACGACCGGCTGGCTGGTGGCAAGGGCCACGAGCCGGTCGAGCTGTCGCTTCTCCTCGGTGATTTCCAGGGCCTCGGCCAGCCGGTTGCCGTCTCGAGCGCACTCGATTGACATCTTGTAGTCGCCCGTGATGGTGATGATTCCCTTGGGGCCCGACATCTTGAGCTTGAGGTAGGCATAATGGGGGACCGCCATGAATTTGAGAAGGGCCGGCCGGCCCAGCAGCGTGTGGTAGGGGCTCGCGAGGTCCACGACCTCGAACAACACTGGCTCGCGACGGAAGTGGACGGGTCCTCCGAAAAGGACGTCGAGTGTGATCTTGCTGACAGGGGGCAGGACTTTCTAAGCACAATGCCATGGAATACCGTCCGGCTCGCCTGCAAGTCTTCCATCTTCAGCCCCAGCTTATGCATCGTGTCGAGGTACAGGATGTTGATGCTGCTGCCACCATCAACCAGCACCTGCGAGAAGCGGCAGGTGCGCTTCTCGGTGGCGATGGTGGGGTCGAGGACCAGGGCGTAGCTGCCGGGATTTGGCATTACGGCGAGATGATCCGCCTGGCTCCAGATGACCGGCTTCTCCGACCAGTGCATGAACTGGAGAGTTGCCGGCATGGTGGCGTTCACCTCACAATGGAGCCAGCGCTGAGCGTGTTTGCTCGTCTCTTCGCTGGTGAAGACGACGTAATAGCCGTCTTTGTTAGGGAACTGGTCGATTAGATGACCGTCATTTTGGGCCAGAGCCGGAGCTGGCGCCGGGGCGACAGCTTGGGCCGGGGCCGGCGCACGGGCAGGCGGCACGGGGGGAGCCGAGAGGCCGTCCCCTCGGGCCAATCGCTATGAGAAGCTGCACTGCCGGAGGGTGTGCGTAGAGGGTTTGCCCCCTGAGTGGTTCTTGCAGGGAAGGTCGAGCATCTGCTCGAAGGTGAGCTTCGGCTGCGAGGCAGCCTTGCCAGCGTGCTGGCGCTGACTGGAAGGCTGGGCAGCCGACTCCTGCTCCTCAATGGTGTTGACCTGCCGGCTCCCGTAGCGGGGATTCGGCTGGTCGTTCTTGCGTTTGTTGTTCTACGGCTGCCGGTTGTTGGCAGCCGGCCGGGACGTTGCCGGTGTTATCGTCGCCTTGGTGGATGGGGTTGTCTTGACCCGGATGGCTGAATCAACCGTGGCGTACTTGTCCGCCTTGGTCATGAGTTCGACAAGCGTAGCCGGCTCGGAGCACAGAAGCTTGTGCTTGAGGGGGGTCCCGTCTCGACAGCCTTCGATGAAGTATTGTACGGCTTGTACCTCGTGCACCCGCTCCCAGGAGTTACGAAGTTCGGTCCACCGGGTGAGGTAGTCGCGGAGGGACTCGTCTGGCCCCTGAACGCACATGGCGAGTTCACGGGGGCGCCCAGGCCGCTTGTAGGTGCCGGTGAAGTTGCGGACGAAGGCCTCCTTGAAGTCCGTCCAGGTGTTGATGCTGCCGGACGCCAGGCTGTTGAGCCAGGTGCGGGCCGAGCCGATCAACATGAGGGAGCGTAGCGAACGGCTACGCGCTTGTTTCCCCTAGCGATGCCGACCGCGGTGGTGTAGTCGATCAACCAGTCCTCGGGCTTGGCGGCCCCGTTATACTTGGGAGTGTCTCAGGGGAGAGTGAAGCCGGTCGGGAACGGCTCATTGAGGATCCGAGGGCCGAAACAGGCCGGGCCAATCGAGCCCTCCTACTCGAGGTGGGCCGACTGCGCGAGGTGGTCGATGCGGTTGCGGGCGTCGTTCTCGCTGCAGGGGACACGCGGCCCGATCCGGGTCGAGAGTTCGGGGCGAATGATGGGCGGAACCGACCGTTCCGGCTCGCGCATCGGGGGTGGAGTGTGCCCGCGGCTGCGCCGGCTGCCGGCTGTCGGCACTTCTTGGTGGCGACCATTGCAAGGCGGGTTGTTGGTGCGCCGGCTGCTAACAGCCGGCTGTTCGCTCCCCGGCGGCTGAGAAGGTCGGGAGTTGTTTGTTTTGGTCAGGCGTCCGAAGACGCGAGGGGAAGAGGAGTGCTGAGCTGACTGACGGCCTGCAGTCCCCGTGCCCTCGTGCTCGAGTCGGGGGCTTCGGGAGGCGGCGCCGCCCGACGCGAGCAGATGCTGCTGTGCTTCAGCGGCGTCGATGAGCTTCTTGAGGTGACGCTCGTGGACGGCACGTTCTTCGCCCTCCAAGGTAGCCAAGTCCTCGTAGGCTACGTTGAGGGCCCACAGGTTGGCTGCGGGGGTGTCGTAGACGAGTATCTTGCCACCTAGGATTTCGGCGACCACGCGGCCACGGTCGCGTACAGCCCCACGCCGGCTGGGCTCGGTGCCAGCTGGGGTGAGACCATAGGCGGAAGCATGTTCCCGCTGAGCAGCCTCCATGCGGTGCCGCGTGGCCGCATGGGCGGTGGCGTCCTCGAACAGGACGCGACGAACCACCTCGAGGTCAGCCACGGCGGCGTCGGGGTTCGCCGTCGGGGCGATGGGGGTGCTCAAGCCCCAAGGGCCGCACCGAGTGGGTCGAAGGTGCTGACGCGGGTCGTGGCGGCGTCAGCCCCGCACCGTGCACGCTCGGAGGAGGTGGAGGAGATGATGGCCATCGCCCCACGTGATCGTGGGAGCCGTTGGACTGGGTCGCAGCAAGTGCGCCCACGGCCATGGGCGGATCAGCACAGACGAGCACCTGCCCAGGGTACTCGTCAGCGGCTGGAACCTCGGCGAGGCTGAGCCTGCCGAAGCCCTCGGTGAGCGCGTCGATGTCGGCCGCGATGCTGACGGGGTCGCCCGCAGGGCGTGCCAGAGCAAGCCCCACGAGTCCGCGGTTTTGGCTGGACGTGCGGCGACGGCGGGGAATGGCGAGGGGTCCCGCCCAGAGCATGAATTCGGCCGGTGCCTCGTACGGCCCCACGGTGGGCACCAACTGTCGTCGTTTTCTCACGATAGATGCCATGGGTAGGCTTATCGTAGGTGGTTGGGGCCGAAGGATGCCGACGGGCTCCGGGTGCGAGATTGGGCACAAGCGGTGGCGACACACGATGTACCCAGGTTCAGGGCCCTCCGAGGGAGGTAATACCCCTAGTCCTGCTTGGTCTAGTTGGGTGGATAGTTGTGTTTACAAGGGTGCTCCTAGAGCCGTGTCTAGAGGAGGAAGAAGGAGCAGCCGACTCGTCCTCCTCCGTTGCTAGTGATGGTATGAGAGGAAAGCTCTATGTGGGTGTGTCCGAATGATCGTCTGTCCCCGTTGCATGGGGGGCTCGGGGGTTTTTATAGACCAATCCCCCGGCTCTATAATATGTTCTAAAGTAAAGGAGTGGGGGGACCGGGCTGACAGTCTCTCCGGCTAGCCAGGGGGTCCCGCCCTTCGTGTCGTCTCGTCGTCTGTAGGGTCCACCGGCTGAGCAATCCCGTCTCCCGCTGGGGCCCGCCAGCCGGCTCTGCGATTGGCTCTTGTTCACCGGCCGCGGCACGGGTCGTCCGGGAGGCGTCATCTAGCGCCAGCCGGCCGAAGTCTTCGGTACGGCCGGTTGTACTGTACCCACGTCGGGGCAGGTAATCGAGTGGGCGAGGGCGTGTCGGCACTGTTTCCCCGCCCGGTCGCGCTCGCCAAGGTCAGCGGCCTGGACGGCCGGACTGTAGCCATGCGCCCTAGTGCGTCAGCGGCCACTGTGGCCACAGGACCGCCCGTTGTGGCGGTCATGTCTTGTTGTGCGCAGGAGGATGGAACGTCGCATGTCTGCCCCTGGGTCAACGGAGGAGATCGCCCGGAAGGCAGATGGCCGCGCCCAGCCGGCCGGCGGTCGAGCCAGTTGCACGACCAGCCGCCCGTGTCGCCAGACGGCAGCACATCGAGCCAGCCGTCCTCCAACCGGCCGTGGACAACCGACCACGTAGTTTTCTTCGAAGCGAAAGGAAGGAAAACCCCATTGCTTTGGTCTACCTAGGGGTAATAACCCCGTCAGAGAGCTACCTTACACTTGGAGACGAGAGACTCCAACCGATGGATGATCAAGCCTTCTTGAAAAAATTAACCAAGATAAAAACAATCCACCAGAGAATGCCGAGGACCAAATACCATCCGCGGAATGGGATTGCGCTACATGCCAGGCCAAATGTAACTCCAAGGCTCAACTTGAGAATCACTGCATGAGCAGAAAGCATCGAAGGAAGGCCCAGGTGATGCTTGCCAGAGGCGATTTGTCGTAGACAGGTAGTGTCGTCGAGACCACGGATGAACTACCTTCAGATTAGATGGCTCGAATGGCAAGGATGAACTTCCTTCGGATGGCTCGGGTAGCAAGAATGAACTGCCTTGGGGAAAGTGGAGTGAAAAAAGCGGCATTGAACCTTTTAGAGGTCTGCGATCTGTGATGCAACGGCGGTAGTGCTGGATCGTCACCATGTGGGAAGCTATCCGGAGCTAGGGCATGCGTTGGTGTATGCAGCTGTTGTTAGGGGAAGTTGCAAACATGATGTATGTACATTCATTCGAATTATGTGATAGCATTGCAAGAATCTAATGTCGTCCATTTCATGGCAAACTGTGACTGTGATTTACTGTTTCCATTTTCAATGATTCATGTCATGTGATGATCAGGTATACATACTACGATCCAGCACTTTGCTATAGCAGTCTTTATTGAGATCAGAAGATTATCCTTCTTTTTAAATACAAGACGTTTTGGCAATTCAATCTGAACTGTTTCTAAATATATGACGTTTTCTGTTTCTAAATATAAGACGTTTCTTATATTTAGAAACAGAGGATGTATTACACGGCCGACAAGTAACTGTGGATCTGCTCATTAACATGCACCGCACTGTAATGAAGGAAGGATACACCTGGCAGTTGGCACACTCCTGAATACTAACAGAAAGATGAGAATGACTAAACCTATCATCTACTCCCTCCATCCCATAATATAAGACATTTTTTGACACTATTACTGTATCCAAAGGATTCTCTAATAAGCAAACTACACAATTAATTTGATTTAATTAATAAACAGAAATGTTATTTCCAAATCATCCATAAGACGCCTCAGAAGAAAAGCATAGGCAAAGAACCGTAACTCGAACTCCAGGCTAGATGTTTCATAACATTGTAATAGGATCGAAGCGTGTCAAACTTTCTCTGTCTATGTCTCCACGGGACACTGATTGTGATATGAAGGATGAGTATCCTTATCAATTGTTCATTTACAGAGCACTGGGCAACATTTGACGAAGCCAGGGAGGGGTGATGCCATGCCATAGCCATTTCTACGGCGGGACTAGACCTGTAAGGCTACTCGGTCTTGCCATGCGGTTGCCCTCTTATCATCACTGGATGGGGAGTTTTCTGTATCCCTATAAACTGATAAGTTGACATTGGAGGTCATTATATCTTCATCTACACCCGCCTGATCATGCTTCCCAAGTTCTGGATGATCCTGGTACCCCTGGAACCCAGCTCCCTCAGCATTCTGCAGGTAAAGAGGAACCCATAATTGTCAGAAAACGCAAGTCCGCAGGTATAGAGGCACCAAACTGTCAGATGTAAGAAATTCAATTACAGCTACAGTCTGACTGCATCGCATTTCAAAGCATACCATTGCAGAATCATGATTTAAGTCCAAATTTGTGTTCTTGCTGGTAGATGGCCCTTCATTGACTCCCAGAGTGGATGGGATTAGCTTAGCTTTCTTCTTCTTTAGCCTGTGATGATGCGTTCCCTCTGAATCGTCCTTGGCAAACGAACCATACTTCTTCCGCAAGAATCTGGCAGAAAAACACAGTTCCAAACTTCCAGTATCAGCTAAAGGGAATAAAACCATATGATAAAAAAGAAGAGATGATAACAAGCAGTGACAAGAAGTAATAAAGAAACTGTCTGTCGTACTTGACTTCAGCAAGCAGTCCAAGCTTTCGCTGGTTTATATGCTCTAGCCTCCTCTTCTTTGCCTCAGTTTCCTGCATCAGTCATGTTACCAGTATCAGCACCGAGTCCAGTCCAGAGCATATTCAGAATCCATGGCATCAGTACATACTAGAACTAAACTAATTCTTGACACCCCGTTGTTACCAACATTACGAGTGCAATCGAATCCTCGATCCCAGAATTTAACAATCCTCGGACTGTAAATCAGCATGCCATCAGACAGACAAAAAAATCTACTAGTGCAAAATAAGTATCAAACGGGCAATGACACCGCAAACTGTAACATCGACAGACAAGCCAATGGATACAATGTGCGATACTGTATTATACGATATAAATAAAGTTATGCAAATCAAGAAGAGATTCCGTGAAGTCGTCGTCGGCGGCGGCGGCCAAGAACGGGAGATGGGAGCACCTTGAGCAGATCGTGGTAGTCCCGCCAGAGCGACTCGAACCTGTCCCTGCCCCTGCCGCCGCCCTGGGCGGGCGCCGAGGGAGGGGCCCTCTTGGAGCCCTTCTTCCTGGGCAGGCGTGGCTCCCCGGCGTCGTCCATGGCGCAGGCGAGACCGAGCACCCAGCAAGGCCGGCCGGCGGGGGGCGAGGAATCCAGGAGGGCGGCGGAGGGGCGGGGAGGGGGGAAAGGTGGATAGATCCGGACGGGGAGGGGAAACCGAGAGCGGGGCCGCGTGGAGTCGGGACTCAGGCAGGCCACGGGAACGGGAGGGAGATGGTGGGGGTTGGGGAGGTGGAGGGGGGGCGTCCATCTTCATCTATCCGGTGCGGTGCCTGGGCTAGCTAGGGTGCCGATGGCCTCGTGCGTGCGTGGGCGCGTGGGCGCGAGCGTGACCGAGAGAGACAGCCGAGGAAGGTAGGGAGGACGGACGGACGGACGGACGCTGCTGGTGCTGGGTTTGGGGCCGGGGCTCGGCTCCCAGCGGTGGAGTTGGAGGTGGAGTTGCAACTTGCAACTTCCACCGCAGCGAGCGCGAGGTGCAGCTTCCCCCTCCATGAAGTTCCGGTTTCCACTCTGCATTTCGCATATCGTGGGGCCGGGGATTCTCGTCCTTGAAGGCACTCTTCTGGCATTTTTTTTTGCCATTTTTTTTCTCGAGAAGAAAAGTTCTGATTTATTCATTATCAATCATGGCAGTACAAAAAACATCATAAAATAAAAATAAAAATTACATTCAGATACGTGGATACATAGAGCACGTAGGACGACAACTACAAGCGATGAGCGAGCTGAAGTCGTTTCACCATCATCACCCCTTCCTCGTCGGAGCCGAGCAAAACCTTGTGCAGTAGACAGTCAAGAAGTCGTCGTGCTAAGACACCATAGAGCAACGTATCAGAACAACAACAATCACTGATGAAGAGAAGCGTGAATCGGAATGATCCAACCTGAAGACACACTCACGTAGACGAACGAAGACCGGACCTGAGTCTCGGGGTACTGCAATCAATGCTTCTCAATTATACCAACTAAGCCGCTAAGAGCGATTTTGATCCTCATCCCAACCGCTTGCGCCCGACCTGAGTCTCGGAGGCTGCTGTTGTGGGAGTGATCCTGACAATAGTACTAGGGGTACGAATGAGGGGGCGAAGCCTAACTACGGCACAGGTGTAACACTCAGATTTTACGAGTTCATGCCCCTCTCGGAGGAGGTAACGACCCTACGTCTCGTGTCCAGAGGCTTGTGTTTTCTCCGGGGGTGTGATTACAACGGAATGTTGAACCCTTGCCGCGGAGCTCGGGGGCAGCTTATATAGAGTGCGCCAGGACCCGTCGGGCTCCATTACAAGGGCAATCAATGTGAATAAATGCGTGTGTTACTGGGTAACAATAGTCCTAGCTACGGTCGTGACTGGTAACGCTACTCTTGATTGCATTTCATGTGTGATGTTAAGTCCCTCGAACGTTGCAGCTCCCACGTCATCCCTGCTTCCTCTCTATCCGAGTGTCGGTGCCTCGCCGACTGGTGGGGTGAGCCCGAGTGACTTGGTAGATCCGAGTGGACCTTGAATATACATCTGAATGCATATATAGTCTTGAGCCTTTAATGGCCATGTGGGGTCCTAGGTGGCCCCTAGATGCCTGGTCCATGACCCTACCCCTGGTAGGCAACCCCATCAGTAGCCCCCGAATCGGTTGAGGTTTAATTGGTCGAGTGAGAGACACTTCGGGTGTCTCTGGTGCCTCAGAGGTGTCCGGAAAATAGCTCGGGGCTTTCTCACTCGGTTCCAAGATGAAGCCACGACGGATTCATGATTGAAGATTCCCGAATGATCGGGATAGTTTGACTGCCAGGCACAATCGGACGGTATCAAGTTGTCTCCCGGGAGAAACAACCCAATGGCCCATGTGCGAGTCCGTCCGGAGCTCTGAGTGACTGCGAAGGGGTGTAGGCTGACCTTCCAGTTGTCCCTGGGGAACCCCTATGACCACTTCTATGAGCGTCCGAGTGAACAAGATCCAATGACAGGGATTTGGCGGACCGATATGTGATGGTTTGGGCCGGAGGGCATGGAGTCCATTCGGGCCAAATCATAGCGAAAGTTCTGTGGTTTTGAATCGTGGGCACCGCGCACGCGTGTGTGGGAACGGTTGCGCCGCTGGCGTGGGGCAAGTGGGCGAGGCGCCTCGATTCCGGCACCGTGAATGTCGCCACGTGTCCCCAAAATGTTGTTCACGGGGTCTTGCAGATCTCGCGTTGCCTGCGGATTGACGGTTGGAGATACGCTGAATCCATGCATAGAAAAGGAGGTAGGCAGCAAGAGCGAAAGATCTCATTTTCCCCTCCCTCGACTCCTCTAGCTATCCGCCAAGTCCTTCCGCGTGTTCTTCGGCTTCAACCCGTTCCCAGCACCGACCTAGCCACCGGAGATGACACGGAGCTCGACTGTGAAAGCGGAGCGGGCGAAGAAGGGGTCGTGCGTTTCGTCTTCGAGCGCCGGAATGCCGGCAGGGTGGATCCAGAGCTACTGGACGACGCCGCAGGTCATCGAGGGCCACCTGCAGGAGCTGGAGAACCAAGGGCTCTTGGCCGTCAGGAGCTGGCGGCTGCCGGGGGCGGGAAAGATTGAGCCTTCATAGCAAGAGGGAAAATGGGTCCTCCTCGTGACTCACGTCAAGCGAGGTTTCTCCCTGTCGTCGCATCCTTTTTTCCACGCTTTCTTAGACTATTTTGGGGCACAACTCCACCACCTTCCCCCTAATGTCGTCTCACATTTAACTGCCTTTGTTTCTTTGTGTGAGATTTTCATTGGATGTCACCCGCATTGAGGACTCTTCAAACACATCTTTACTTGTCGTGCCATGACTTTGAAGAAGTCTTCCCCGAGTGGGGATAAGACCAATGTCATCCAGCTGTGCGGGGGTTTAGGCGTACAACTCGGGGGTAAGATTAGATTTCCCACCATGTCGATCCCTGATTCAATGAAGGGTGGTAGGACAAAGTGATTTTATTGCAAAGACATCCCTGTTGCTGATGGTCAATCGGGCCTGCCACCATACTCGGCGGAGCGAGTGCGGTCTCCTCTGACCTTGCTCGTGGTAAAGGAGGAGAAGGTGGATGTAGACATCCTGGTGACGGAGATGGTGACCCTTGTCAACAGATTAGTCAATGGTCTGGATATTCTGGAGGTATTCCTTCAGCGGAGGATTCGGCCTCTGCACGCCAGAGTCCGACCGATGTGGACGTACGAGGGGCCAAGTGACTCCATGCACGTTCACCTGGAGGATCTTGACCTGAAGACGGTGGAGGCCAAGATCAAGTCCATCACTTCCACGCGCGACAACTTGAGGGGCAGCCGACTGGTTCCTTCTTTCTACTTACAGCATCCGCCAGTTGACGAAAGTTTGGACTTCCTCAATCGGGATGGGTTGAGAGTTTATATCCGATTGAATTTAACGCATCTTGTTTTTTCATTTGGCAGGTTTCTCGAACGTTGGTCAGTCCAGTGCCGGTCGTGCATCGACATGGCTAGCGACATTGAAGGCCAAGAGGCATCGGATGACAATGATGATGACGATGAGACTAGCGAGACTCGGGAGATGATCCTGAAGGCGGAGATAAGGTGGAGTCCTCTCCGTCGGAGAACGTTCCAACCGAGAGCTGCTCCAAGGTGCGTCAAGACCCAGGGGATCGCCCCGGCAGGGCCAACTGTTGGAAATATGCCCTAGAGGCAATAATAAATTAGTTATTATCATATTTCCTTGTTCATGATAATCATTTATTATCCATGCTAGAATTGTATTGATCGGAAACTCAGATACATGTGTGGATACATAGACAACACCATGTCCCTAGTATGCCTCTAGTAGACTGGCTCGTTGATCAAAGATGGTCAAGGTTTCCTTGCCATAGACATGAGATGTCATTTGATAACAGGATCACATCATTAGGAGAATGATGTGATGAAGAATACCCAAACTATAAACGTAGCATATGATCGTATCAGTTTATTGCTACAGTTTTCTGCATGTCAAGTATCTGTTCCTATGACCATGAGATCATGCAACTCACTGACACCGGAGGAGTGCCTTGTGTGTATCAAACATTGCAACATAACTGGGTGACTATAAATGTGCTCTACAGGTATCTCCGTGGGTGTCTGTTGGGTTGGCATGGATCAAGACTGCGATTTGTTACTCCGTGTGACGAAGAGGTATCTCGGGGCCCACTCGGTAATACAACATCACAACAAAGCCTTGCAAGCAATGTGACTAAGTGTTAGCCACGAGATCTTGTATTATAGAACGAGTAAAGAGACTTGCCGGTAACTAGATTGAACTAGGTATAGAGATACCGACGATCGAATCTCGGGCAAGTAACATACCGAAGAACAAAGGGAACTGCATACGGGATTAACTAAATCCTTGACATAGAGGTTCAACCGATAAAGATCTTCGTAGAATATGTAGGAACCAATATGGGCATCCAGGTCCCACTATTGGTTATTGACCGTAGAGGTGTCTCAGCCATGTCTGCATAGTTCTCGAACCCGTAGGGTCTACACACTTAATGTTTGGTGACAATATAAGTATAGTTGAGTTATTATTGTTGGGGAACGTAGTAGTAAATCAAAAATTTCCTACGCGTTCACCAAGATCCATCTATGGAGAAACCAGCAACGAGCAAGGGGAGAGTGGATCTTCATACCTTTGAAGATCGCTAAGCGGAAGTGTTACAAGAACGCGGTTGATGGAGTCGTACTCGCAGCGATTCAGATCGCGGTAGATCCGATCAAGTGCCGAACGGACGGCACCTCCGCGTTCAACACACGTGCAGCCCGGTGACGTCTCCAACACCTTGATCCAGCAAGGAGGAAGGAGAGGTTGGGGAAGGGCTCCAACAGCAGCACGACGGCATGGTGGTGGTGGAGTAGCAAGGTAATCCGACAGGGCTTCGCCTAAGCGCTGCGGAGGAGGAAGAAGAGAGGTAGGGCTTTGCCGTGAGAGAGAGAGATCAAATCTTGTCTCAAAACATCCAAAACCTCAAGTATATATAGGAGGAGGGACGTGGAGGGCTGGCTTGGCCTCTACTCCAAAGAGGAGAGGGTCGGCCGAATTAAAGGGAGAGTCCACCTCCCACAAGGGAGGTGGATCTCCTCCTTTTAAATCCCTTTTGCCTTATCTCCTTATCTCCAGCCACATGGGCCCACATAGATGGTCTTGGACGACCCAATATGGGCTGGCACACCTCCTCTAAGGGCCCATGAGGTCCTTTGGTCGTCACACCCCTCTCGGGGGTCCTCCGGCACCCTCCCGGCACTCCCGGTACACTACCGATGAGCCCGAAAACTTTCCGGTGACCAAAACTGGACTTCCTATATATCAATCTTTACCTCCGGACCATTCTGGAGCTCCTCGTGACGTCCGGGATCTCATCCGGGACTCCGAACAACCTTCGGTAATCACGTATACCATTTCCCTATAACCCTAGCGTCATCGAACCTTAAGTGTGTAGACCCTACGGGTTCGGGAGACATGTAGACATGACCGAGACACCTCTCCGGACAATAACCAACAGCGGGATCTGGATACCCATGTTGGCTCCCACGTACTCCACGATGATCTCATCGGATGAACCACGATGTCGGGGATTCAATCAATCCCGTATACAATTCCCTTTGTCTATCGGTATGGTACTTGCCCGAGATTCGATCGTCGGTATCCCCATACCTTGTTCAATCTCGTTACTGGCAAGTCTCTTTACTCGTTCTGTAATACATCATCCTGTGGCTAACTCCTTAGTCACATTGAGCTCATTATGATGATGTCTTACCGAGTGGGCCCAGAGATACCTCTCCGTCACACGGAGTGACAAATCCCAGTCTCGATTCATGCCAACCCAACAGATACTTTCGGAGATACCCGTAGTGCACCTTTATAGCCACCCAGTTACGTTGTGACGTTTGGCACACCCAAAGCATTCCTACGGTATCCGGGAGTTGCACAATCTCATGGTCTAAGGAAACGATACTTGACATTGAAAAGCTTTAGTAAACGAACTACACGATCTTGTGCTATGCTTAGGATTGGGTCTTGTCCATCACATCATTCTCCTAATGATGTGATCCCGTTATCAATGACATCCAATGTCCATGGCCATGAAACCGTGACCATCTATTGATCAACGAGCTAGTCAACTAGAGGCTCACTAGGGACATGTTGTGGTCTATGTATTCACACATGTATTATGGTTTCCGGTTAACACAATTATAGCATGAACAATAGACAATTATCATGAACAAGGAAATACAATAATAACCATTTTATTATTGCCTCTAGGGCATATTTCCAACAGTCTCCCACTTGCACTAGAGTCAATAATCTAGTTCACATCACCATGTGATTAACACTTACATCACCATGTGATCATATCATCATGTGATTAACACCCAATAAGTTCTGGGGTTTGTTCATGTTCTGCTCGTGAAAGAGTTTTTTTTAGTCAGCGGGTCTGCGACATTCAGATCCGTGTGTACCTTGCAAACTTTCCATTTCATATTTGTAGATACTGCTCCCACGCTCCACTTGGAGCTATTCCAAATGGCTGCTCCACTATACGTAGCCAGATTTCTACTAAGAGTCATCCGGATTGGAGTTAAAGCTTGCATCATCGTAACCCTTTACGATGAACTCTTTATCACCTCCATAATCGAGAAATATTTCCTCAGTTCTCAAGTTACTAAGGCTAACTTTGACCGCTGTCCAGTGATCCACTCTTGGATTACTCTTGTACCCCTTGACAGACTCATGGCAAGGTACACACAGGTGCGGTACACAGCATGGCATACTATATAGAGCCTATGGCTAAAGCATAGGAGATGACACTCATCTCTTCTTTATCTTCTGCCGTGGTCGGGTATTGAGTCTTACTCAATTTCACACCTTACAATACAGTCAAGAACTCCTTCTTTGACCCATCTATTTTGAACTCCTTCAAAAACTTGTCAAGGTATGTCTTCGTCGAAAAAACTTATCAAGCGAATAGATCTATCCCTATAGATCTTGATGCTCAATAAAATAGTAGCTTTATCTGGGTCTTCCTTTGAAAAAAAAACTCTTTTCAAACAACCCTTCATGCTCTTCCAGAAATTCTACATCATTTCCGATCAATAATATGTCAACTACATATTCTTATAAGAAATTCTATAGTGCTCCCACTCACTTTCTTGCAAATACAAGTTTCTCATAAACTTTGTATAAACTTAAACACTTTGATCACCTCATCAAAGCATGTATTCCAACTCCGAGATGCTTGCTCCAGTCCATAGAAGGATCGCTGGA
This sequence comes from Hordeum marinum, assembly GCA_022496015.1. Taxonomy (NCBI): domain Eukaryota; kingdom Viridiplantae; phylum Streptophyta; class Magnoliopsida; order Poales; family Poaceae; genus Hordeum; species Hordeum marinum. Next base: position 298,088,027 of record CM039676.1, read on the forward strand.
GTTTGCATATTATTAGCATCCTTAGGATTGACAAAACCTTCTGGTTGTATCACATACAACTCTTCCTCACAGAAACCATTACGGAAACCTTGTTTTGTCATCCATCTGCCAGATTTCATAATAGAAAAATGCAGCAACTGCTAACAAAAATTTAATAGACTTTTAGCATCGCTACAGATGAGACAATCTCATTGCAGTCAACTCCTTGAACTTGGCGGAAACTTCTTTGCGACAAGTCGAGCTTTATAAACGGTGACATTTCACCATTAGCATCTATGTTTATCTCAAAGGTCCATTTGTACTCAATGACCCGCCATTCAACAGGCAAGTCTACCAAAGTCCATACTTGGTTTTCATACATGGATCCTTTCTCGGATTTCATGGCTCCTAGCCATTTGTTGGAATCCGGGCCCACCATCGCTTCTCCATAGTTCGTAGGTTCATCGTTGTCCAACAACATGATTTCCAAGACAGGGTTGTCGTACTACTCAGGAGCAGTACGCGTCCTTGTCGACCTACGAGGTTCGATAGTGACTTGATCCGAAGCTTCATGATCATCATCATTAACTTCCTTTTCAACTGAGTAGGCTCTACAGAAACATCTTTCTGTGTTGCGCTATTCTCTGGTTGAAACAAAGGTTCAACAACCTCAGCAAGTTCTATCTTCCTCCCACTCAATTCTTTCGAGAGAAACTCTTTCTCAAGAAAGGACCCGTTCTTAGCAACAAACACCTTTTGCGCTTGGATCTGAGATAGAAGGTATACCCAATGTCTCATTAGGGTATTCTATGAAGATGCATTTGTCTGCTTTGGGTTCGAGCTCGCTAGGTGAAAAACCCATTTTCACATAAGCGTCGCAGCCCCAAACATTAAGAAATGACAGCTTAGGCTTCTGTCAAACCATAATTCTCATGGTGTCATCTCAACAGACTTAGATGGTGCCCTGTTAAAGTGAATGGATTTGTCTTTAATGCATAACCCCATAACGATAGTGGTAAAACGATAAGAGACATCATAGTACTCACTATATCCAATAGAGCACGACTACGACGTTCGAACACACCATCACACTATGGTGTTCCAGGAGGCGTGAGCTGTGAAACAATTTCCACATTGTCTAAAATGGCATACCAAACTCGTAACTTAGATATTCACCTCCACGATCATATCGTAGACATTTCATCTTCTTGTCACGATGATCTTTATCTTCACTGTGAAACTCCTTGAACCTTTCAAACATTTCAGACTCGTGTTTAAGTAAATATCCCCATATTCACTCAAATCATCAGTGAAGGTAAAGAAAAATAACGATATTCACTGTGTGTTTTAACACTCATTGGACCATATACATCAACATGTATTAATTCCAATAAGCCACTAGTCCACTCCATCATACCGGAAGACGGGGTCTGAGTCATCTTGCCAAAAGGGCATGGCTCGCATGTCTCAACCGATTCAAAATCGAGTGAGTCAAAAATCCATCAGCATGGAGTTTCTTTCATGCGATTTATACCAATATGACATTACGTGGCAGTGCCACAAGCATGTGGTACTATCATTATTAACTTTGTATCTTTTGGTACCAATGTTATGAATATGTGTACTACTACGATCATGATTCGATAAACCATTTCGAGTGGGTGCATGACCATTGAAGGCATTATCCATGTAAACAGAATAACCATTATTCTCTAACTTATATGAATAACCGTATCACACTAATCATGATCTAATCACGTTCATGCTCAACGCAAACACCAAATAACATTTATTTAGGTTTATCACAAATCCTGAAGGTAGAGAGAGCGTGCGATGGTGATCACATCAATCTTGGAAATACTTCCAACACACATCGTCACCTTTCACCTAGCTAGTCTCCATTTACTCCGTAGCTTTTATTTCGAGTTGCTAACACTTAGCAACCGAACCGGTATCCAATACCCAAGTGCTACTAGGAGTACCAGCAAGGTACACATCACTAACACGTATATCAAATATACTTCCATTGACATTACCAGCCTTCTTATCTACCAAGCATCTAGGGGTTTTCCGCTTCAGCGAACATTCTCCTCATGACAGAAGCACTTAGTCTCGGGTTCGGGCTCAACCTTGGGTTTCTTCACTAGAGCAACAACTGGCTTGCCATTCCTGAAGTTTTCCGTTCTTGCCCTTGCCCCTTTTGAAACTAGTGGTTTCACTTAACCATCAACACTTGATGCTCCTTCTTGATTTCTACCTTCGTGGTGTCAAACATCACGAACAACTCAGGGATCATCTCATCCATCCCTGGCATGTTATAGTTCATCACGAAGCTCTAGTAGCTTGGTGGCAGTGACTTGGAGAACTGCATTAATCACTATCTCATCTGGAAGATTAACTCCCACTTGATTCAAGTGATTGTAGCACCCAGACAATCTGAGCACACGCTCAGCGATTGAGCTATTCTCCTTTATCTTGCAGACAAAGAATCTTGTTGGAGGTCTCATACCTCTCAACATAGGCACGAGCTTGAGATCACAATCTCAGCTCCTAGAACATCTCATATGTTCCGTGACGTTCAAAACGTTTTGGAGCCTCAATTCTAAGCCGTAATGCATGACGCATTGAACTATCACGTAGTCACCAAAAAGTGCCTGTCATATGTTCACAACATCTACAGACAACGCTTGAGGGAGTGATGCAGTTAGCGGTACATAAAAAACATAAGCTTTCTGTGCAACAATGAGGACAATCCTCAGATCACGGACCCAGTCCGCATTATTGCTACCATCAACTTTCAACTTACTTTTCTCTAGGATTGTATCACTAAAACTGGGGAGCTACAGCGTGAGCTATCTACGACATAATTTGCAAGGACATTTTTAGACTAAGTTCATGATAATTAAGTTCATTTAATCAAATTATTAATGAACTCCCACTTAGATAGACATCTCTCTAGTCTTCCAAGTGATACATGATCCATGTCAACTAGCCCGTGTCCGATCATCACGTGAGACGGACTAGTCATCCATGGTGAACATCTCTATGTTGATCGTATCTTCTATACGACTCATGTTCGACCTTTCGGTCCTCCGTGTTCCGAGGCCATGTTTGTACATGCTAGGCTCGTCAAGTCAACCTAAGTGTTTCGCATGTGTAAATCTGGCTTACACCCGTTGTATGCGAACGTTAGAACCTATCACACCCGATCATCACGTGGTGCTTCGGAACGACGATCCTTAGCAACGGTGCACAGTTAGGGTGAACACCTTTCTTGAAATTTTATTGAGAGATCATCTTATTTACTACCGTCGTTCTATGCAAATAAGATGTAAACATGATAAACATCACATGCAATCAATATAGTGATATGATATGGCCAATATCATCTTGCTCCTTTGATCTCCATCTTCGGGGCACCATGATCATCACTGTCACCGGCACGACACCATGATCTCCATCATCATGATCTCCATCATTGTGTCTTCATGAAGTTGTCTCGCCAAATATTACTTCTACTACTACAGCTAACGTTTAGCAATAAAGTAAAGTAATTACATGGCGTTTATGATTGACACGCAGGTCATATAATAGTATAAGACAACTCCTATGGCTCCTGCCGGTTGTCATAGTCATCGACATGCAAGTCGTGAACCCTATGACAAGAACATGATCAATCTCATACATCACAATGCATCACATCACATCCTTTTGGCCATATCACATCACACGGCATATGCTGCAAAAACAAGTTAGACGTCCTCTAATTTGTAGTTGCAAGTTTTTACGTGGTTGCTATAGGTTTCTAGCAAGAACGTTTCTTACCTACGTCAAAACCACAACGTGATATGCCAATTGCTATTTACCCTTCATAAGGACCCTTTTCATCGAATCCAATCCGACTAAGGTGGGAGAGACAGACACCCGCTAGCCACCTTATGCAACTAGTGCATGTCAGGCGGTGGAACCGGTCTCACGTAAGCGTACGTGTAAGGTTGGTCCGGGCCGCTTCATCCCACAATACCGTCGAATCAATATAATACTAGTAACGGCAAGCATATTAACAAAATCGACGCCCACAACTACTTTGTGTTCTACTCGTGCATAGATTCTACGCATAGACCTAGCTCATGATGCCACTGTTTGGGGAACGTAGTAGTAAATCAAAAATTTCCTACGCGTTCACCAAGATCCATCTATGGAGAAACCAGCAACGAGCAAGGGGAGAGTGGATCTTCATACCTTTGAAGATCGCTAAGCGGAAGCGTTACAAGAACGCGGTTGATGGAGTCGTACTCGCAGCGATTCAGATCGCGGTAGATCCGATCAAGTGCCGAACGGACGGCACCTCCGCGTTCAACACACGTGCAGCCCGGTGATGTCTCCAACACCTTGATCCAGCAAGGAGGAAGGAGAGGTTGGGGAAGGGCTCCAACAGCAGCACGACGGCGTGGTGGTGGTGGAGTAGCAAGGTAACCCGACAGGGCTTCGCCTAAGCGTTGCGGAGGAGGAAGAAGAGAGGTAGGGCTTTGCCGTGAGAGAGAGAGAGATCAAATCTTGTCTCAAAACATCCAAAACCTCAAGTATATATAGGAGGAGGGACGTGGAGGGCTGGCTTGGCCTCTACTCCAAAGAGGAGAGGGTCGGCCGAATTAAAGGGAGAGTCCACCTCCCACAAGGGAGGTGGATCTCCTCCTTTTAAATCCCTTTTGCCTTATCTCCTTATCTCCAGCCACATGGGCCCACATAGATGGTCTTGGCCGACCCAATATGGGCTGGCACACCTCCTCTAAGGGCCCATGAGGTCCTTTGGTCGTCACACCCCTCTCGGGGGTCCTCCGGCACCCTCCCGGCACTCCCGGTACACTACCGATGAGCCCGAAAACTTTCCGGTGACCAAAACTGGACTTCCTATATATCAATCTTTACCTCCGGACCATTCCGGAGCTCCTCGTGACGTCCAGGATCTCATCCGGGACGCCGAACAACCTTCGTTAATCACGTATACCATTTCCCTATAACCCTAACGTCATCAAACCTTAAGTGTGTAGACCCTACGGGTTCGGGAGACACGTAGACATGACCGAGACACCTCTCCGGCCAATAACCAACAGCGCGATCTGGATACCCATGTTGGCTCCCACGTACTCCACGATGATCTCATCGGATGAACCACGATGTCGGGGATTCAATCAATCCCGTATACAATTCCCTTTGTCTATCGGTATGGTACTTGCCCGAGATTCGATCGTCGGTATCCCCATACCTTGTTCAATCTCGTTACTGGCAAGTCTCTTTACTCGTTCCGTAATACATCATCCCGTGGCTAACTCCTTAGTCACATTGAGCTCATTATGATTATGTCTTACCGAGTGGGCCCAGAGATACCTCTCCGTCACACGGAGTGACAAATCCCAGTCTCGATTCATGCCAACCCAACAGATACTTTCGGAGATACCCGTAGTGCACCTTTATAGCCACCCAGTTACGTTGTGACGTTTGGCACACCCAAAGCATTCCTACGGTATCCGGGAGTTGCACAATCTCATGGTCTAAGGAAACGATACTTGACATTGAAAAGCTTTAGCAAACGAACTACACGATCTTGTGCTATGCTTAGGATTGGGTCTTGTCCATCACATCATTCTCCTAATGATGTGATCCCGTTATCAATGACATCCAATGTCCATGGCCATGAAACCGTGACCATCTATTGATCAACGAGCTAGTCAACTAGAGGCTCACTAGGGACATGTTGTGGTCTATGTATTCACACATGTATTATGGTTTCCGGTTAACACAATTATAGCATGAACAATAGACAATTATCATGAACAAGGAAATACAATAATAACCATTTTATTATTGCCTCTAGGGCATATTTCCAACAATTATGTTGGTGACCGAAAGTTTTTCGGAGTCCCGAATGAGATCCCGTACATGACGAGGATCTTCGGAATAGTCCGGAGGTAAAGATTGATATATGGGATAATAGTGTTTGGTCTCCGAAAGGGTTCCGGAATTCACTGGAAATAGTTTCGGATGTTTCCCGAAATGTTCGGGGTACAAGGACACTTTATTTGGGCCAAGGGGTAAAGCCCATGAGGCTTTAGGAAGGTGAAAAAGATGTTTTGCGGAGGCCAAGGGCCAGACGCCAGGGACCCTGGCGTCTGGGGCCAGAAGCCGAGGTCCTTGGCATCTGGTCCTGGAGTCTGAGGAGGACTCTTGCCTTGCGGGCAAACCGACCTTGAGGAGGATTTTTCTCCAAGTTTCGACCCCAGGGCTCAGCATATAAATAAAGGGGCAGGGCTAGCACTTGGAATACATCAAGAAACCCTAAGTCATGCGCCGACAACCCCATCCCTCTAGTTTATCCTTCGTCGTAGTTTTTCGTAGTGCTTGGCGAAGCCCTGCGGAGATTGTTCTTCACAAACACCGTCACCACGTCATCGTGCTGCCGGAACTCATCTACTACTTCACCATCGCCTGCTGGATCGAGGAGGTGAAGGCTTCATCAAGCCATACGTGTGTTGAACGTGGAGGTGCCATCCGTTCGGTGCTAGATTGGAAGGACCGTGATCAAGATCACGAGATGGATCGTGATGGGATCGCGGGACGGATCGTGATCAAGATCGCGAGATGGATCATGATGGGATCACGGGACACTCGGCGATTTGGATTGCGAAGACGTTCGACTACATCAACCGCATTTCTTAACGCTTATGCTTAGCGATCTACAAGGGTATGTAGATCCACTCTCCCTCTCGTAGATGCTCATCACCATGGATAGATCTTGCGTGTGCGTAGGAATTTTTTTGTTTCCCATGCAAATGTTCCCCAACAGTGGCATCAGGAGCTAGGTCTATGTGTAGATGAGATCTCGAGTAGAACACAAAGGAGTTTGTGGGCGTTGATGCTTAGATTGCTTCCTCCCTTGGTCGTGTTTTGGTTTAGCGGTATTCTGGAATGAAGCGGCTCGGACCAACCTTACTCGTACGCTTATGAGAGACCGGTTCCGTCGACTGACGTGTAACTTCGTTGCACAAAGATGGCTGGCAGTTGTCTATTTCTCCTACTTTAGTTGGATCGGATTCGACAAAGGCGGTCCTTGAGAAGGTTGAAAAGCAACTTATGTATCACCGTTGTCATTTTGCATAGGTGAGAATTGTTCTTGCTAGATACCCGTAGCAGCCACATAAAACTTGCAACAAGAATTAGAGGACGTCTAACTTGTTTTTGGAGGGTATGTTGTGATGTGATATGTCCAATTACATGATGAGATATATGTGATGTATGAGATGATCATGTATTGTATAGAATATCATGACTTGCATGTCGATGAGTACGGCAATAGGCAGGAGCCATAGGGTTGTCTTTAATTATTATATGACCTGCGTGTCAATCATTAAGTGTTATGTAATGCTTTACTATATCGCTAAACTATAGCAATAGTAGTAGAAGCATGGTGGGCGCGGTAACCCCGATGGCGACACGTTGATGGAGATCATGGTGTCATGCTGGTAACGATGGAGATCATGCCGGTGCTTTCAAGATGGATATCAAAAGCACAAGTTCATGGCCATATCATGTCACTTATGATTTGCATGTGATGTTAATCCTTTTATGCACCTTGTTTTGCTTAGGACGACAGTAGCATTATAAGGTGATCCCTCACTTAAATTTCAAGATAAATTGTGTTCTCCCCGAGTGTGCACCGTTGTGAAAGTTCATCGTGTCGAGACACCACGTGATGATCGGGTGTGATAGACTCTACATTCACATACAACGGGTGCAAGCCAGTGTTGCACATGTGGAACACTCGGGTTAAACTTGACGAGCCTAGCATGTACAGACATGGCCTCGGAACACAAGAGACCGAAAGGTCGAACATGAGTCATATAGTAGATATGATCAACATGATGATGTTCACCATTGAAACCACCTCAACTCACGTGATGATCGGACTTGAGTTGGTGAATTGGGATCAGGTAACACTCGAATGACCGAAGGGATGTCAATTTGAGTGGGAGTTCTTAAGTAATATGATTAATTGAACTCATTATCATGAACATAGTCACTAGTGTCTTTGCAAATTATGTTGTAGATTACTAGCTCACGTTGTAGCTCCCTTGAATTTTTATATGTTCCTAGAGAAATAGAGTTGAAAGATGATGGTATCAATATTGCGGACTGGGTCCGTGATCTGAGAATTGTCCTCATTGCTGCACAAAAGGCCTATGTCCTTAATGCACCGCTTGGTGCGCCACCCCCACTAGTGTCGTTTGTATATGTTGTGAACATCTGATAGGCACGTTTTGATGACTACTTGATAGTTTAGTGCGTCATGCTTTACGGCTTAGAATTGAGGCTCCAAAACATTTTGAACGTCACGAAACATATGAGATGTTCGAAGAGCTGAAATTGGGATCTCAGGCTCGTGCCCGTGTTGTGAGATATGAGATCTCCAACAAGATTCTTTGCATGCAAGATGAAGGTGAATAGCTCAATCATTGAGCATGTGCTCAGATTGTCTGGGTGCGACAATCGCTTGAATCGAGTGGGAGTTGATCTTCCAGATAAGATAGTGATTGATATAGTTCTCCAAGTCACTATCACTTAGCTACTAGAACTTCGTGATGAATTATAATTATGCCAGGGATGGAAATGATGATCCCTGAGCTATTCGTGATGTTTGACACCGCGAAGGTAGATATCAAGAAGGAGTATCAAGTGTTGATTGTTAGTAAAACCACTAGTTTCGAAAAGGGAAAGGGTAAGGAGGGAAACTTCATGGATGGAAAGTCAGTTGCTGCTCCAGTGAAGAAACCCAAAGTTAAACCCAAACCCGAGACTAAGTGCTTCTATTATGAGGAGAGTGGTCGCTGAAGCAGAAAAACCCTAGATACTTGGTAGTTAAGAAGGCTGGCAACATCGACGGAAGTATATTTGATATACGTGTTATTGATGTGTACCTTGCTAGTCCTCCTAGTAGCACCTGGGTATTGGATACCGGTTCGATTGCTAAATGTTAGTAACTTGAAATAAAAGCTACGGAATAAACAGAGACTAGCTAAGGGTGAGGTGATGATGTGTGTTGGAAATGTCTCCAAGCTTGATGTGATCAACATCGCCCGCTCTCTCTACCTTCGGGATTAGCGACAAACCTAAATAAATGTTATTTGTTGTTTGCATTAAGCATGAACATGATTAGATCATGTTTATTGCAACAAGGTTATTCATTTAAGTTAGATAATAATGGTTATTCTGTTTACATGAATAATACCTTCAATGGTCATGCACCCAATGAGAATGGTTTGTTGAATCTTGATCATAGTAATGCACATGTTCATAACATTGATGCCAAAAGATACAAAGTTAATAATGATAGTACCACATACTTGTGGCACTGCCGCTAAATGTCATATTGGTATAAATCACATAAAGAAACTTCATGCTGATGGGTCTTTGGACTCATTCGATTTCGAATCGGTTGAGACATGCGGACCATGCCTCATGGGGAACCCATGACTAAAGACCCCGTTTTTGGTATGGTGGAGTGGGCTAGTAACTTATTGGAAATGATACATGTTGATGTATGCGGTCCAATGAGTGTTGTAGCATGCGATGGATATCGTTATTTTCTTACCTTCACTGATGATTTGAGGACATATGAGTATATTTACTTAAGGAAACACAAGTCTGAAACATTAGAAAAGTTCAAACAAATTCAGAGTGAAGTTTAAGATCATCTTGACAAGAAGATAAAAATGTCTACGATATGATCGTGGAGGTGAATATCCGAGTTACGAGTTTGGCATACAACTTTAGACAATATGAAAGTTGTTTCACAACTCACGCCACCTGGAACAACATAATGTGATGGTGTGTGATACGTCTCCAACGTATCTACTTTTCCAAACTCTTTTGCCCTTGTTTTGGACTCTAATTTGCATGTTTGAATGGAACTAACCCGGACTGACGCTGTTTTCAGCAGAATTGCCTTGGTGTTATTTTTGTGCAGAAATAAAAGTTCTCGGATCGTCCTGAAAATTTACGGAGAATATTTTTGGAATTAATAAAAAATACTGGCGCAAGAAGTAACCAGAGGGGGGCCACCTGCAGGCCACAAGCCTGCTAGGCGTGGCCACCCCCTGGCCGTGCCTAGCAGGCTTGTGGGGCCCTCGTGGCTCCTCCAACCTCCTCTCCAGCTCCATATAACCCTATTTGTCGACAAAAAAAAATTCAAAGAGAAGAGTTCATCACGTTTCACGATACAGAGCCGCCGCCATCGCCTGTTCTTCCTCGGGAGACCAGATCTGGAGTCCGTTTTGGGCTCCAGAGAGGGGAAATAGACGCCTTCGTCATCACCAACCATCCTTCATCACCAATTCCATAATGCTCTCCACCGTTCGTGAGTAATCTCATCGTAGGCTTGCTGGACGGTGATGGGTTGGAATAGATTTATCATGTAAGTTAGTTTTGTTAGGGTTTGATCCCTAGTATCCACTATGTTCTAAGATTGATGTTGCTATGACTTTGCTATGCTTAATGCTTGTCATTAGGTCCCGAGTGCGATGATTTCAGATCTGAACCTATTATGTTTTCATGAATATATATGTGTTCTTGATCCTATCTTGCAAGTTGTATACACCAATTACGAGTTATGATCTGCATCCCCCAGGGTGACAATAACTAGGATTCTTTCCGGTGATTACCGTAGTTTGAGGAGTTCATGTATTCACTAAGTGCTAATGCTTTGGTCCGGTTCTCTATTAAAAGGAGGCCTTAATATCCCTTAGTTTCTAATAGGACCCCGCTGCCATGGGAGGGTAGGACAAAAGATGTCATGCAAGTTCTTTTCCATAAGCATGTATGACTATATATGGAATACATGCCTACATTACATTGATGGATTGGAGCTAGTTCTGTGTCACCCTATGTTATAACTGTTGCATGATGAATGCCATCTGACATAATTATCCATCATTTATCCATTGCCTATAAGCTTTTCATATATTGATCTTCGCTTAGTTACTTTTCCGTTGCTACTGTTACAAACACTACAAATTGCTACTATCACTTTGCCACCGTTACCGTTACTACCATATTACTTTGCTACTGAATACTTTGCTATAGATATTAAATCTTTCAGGTGTGGTTGAATTGACAACTCAGCTGCTAATACTCGAGAATATTCTTTGGCTCCCCTTGTGTTGAATCAATAAATTTGGGTTGAATAGTCTACCCTCGAAAACTATTGCAATCCGCTATACTTGTGGGTTATCAAGACCTTTTTCTGGCGCCGTTGCTAGGGAGCATAGCTTTATTCTCTAAGTCACTTGGTATATATATATGTTGATCACTATGAAGAACCTGGAAGATCCAAAAACCAAGATCTATCCCTCTACTACGAGGGGAGGTAAGGAACTACCATCTAGCTCTGCACTTGATTCACCTTCTGTTATGAGTAAGTTTGCGACGCCACCACTTGCTAGTAATTGTGATATGTCACAAGTAATTGATGATGCTACTTCTGCTATGCATGATGCTTATGATAATACTTTGCTTGATGATACTGTGCCACTGGGTGAATTTCTTGATGAACAAATTGCTAGAGCCAATGTTGAAACTGATAATATTTGTGAATCTGATGAAATTATTGAAACTGAATACTATGATTCAACTGCTAGCCCTAGCTCTCCTAGATATGAATTACCTGATATATCTGAGGGTTATGTTATGGAAGGAGAGGTAGGTAGGGACTTTCTTGCTTGTGAGGATAGAGATGATCTTAAGAAATTGCTTCGCAAGTGGAAGGAAAAATCTCTGAACGCTAGAATGCAATAAGATCCTAAGTTTGCTACTTCACCCATCTTTGTTACTGATAAGGATTATGAATTCTCTGTCGATCCTGAGTTAATTACTTTGGTTGAATCTGATCCTTTCCATGGTTAGGAATCTGAAACCGTTGTGGCACATCTTACCAAATTGAATGATATAGCCACCCTATTTACTCATGAGGAAAAAATCGCTATTACTATATTCTTAAGTTGTTTACTTTCTCATTAAAGGGTGATGCTAAGAAATGGTTTAATTCTCTTGCTACTGGTTGTGTGCGTAGTCCCTAGGACATGGTTTATTACTTCTCTAAAAAAATATTTTCCCGCCCATAAGAAACAAGCTGCCTTGCAGGAAATATTTAACTTTGTGCAAATTGAAGAAGAGAGTCTCCCACAAGCTTGGGGGAGGCTTCTCCAATTACTTAATGCTTTGCCTGATCATCCTCTTAAGAAAAATGAAATACTTGATATCTTTTATAATGGACTAACCGATGCTTCTAGGGACTACCTAGATAGTTGTGCTGGTTGTATTTTCAGGGAACAAACTGTTGAACAAGCTGAATTACTATTGAATAATATATTGAGCAATGATAATGATTGGACTATTCCCGAACCACCTCCAAAGCCAACTCCGAAGAAAAGAGGTATTCTATTCCTAAGTCCTGAAGATATGCAAGAGGCAAAGAAATCTATGAAAGAAAAAGGTATTAAAGCTGAAGATGTTAAGAATCTACCACCTATTGAAGAAATACATGTTCTTGATAACCCGACATAGGTAGTAGAGGTAAATTCTCTCAGAAGATTTGATGAAGGAGATATTCCTTATAATAATCCTGCTAGCCAATGCTTGGATGAATTTGATAATTTTATTATGAAGCAAGAAAATTTCAATGCCTATGTTAGTAGACAATTGAAACATAATGCTTATATGCTCGATCGCTTGGGTGATTATTTGAGTAGAACTGTCAATGATCTTAAGCTTAGTAGTAAACATGCTTCCATGGTAACCACCCAAGTAGAACAAGTACTTAAGGCTCAAAATGATTTGCTTAATGAGATGAATAGTAAAGACAATGATCATTCTGTTAAAGTTGTAACTAGAGGAGGTAGAATGACTCAGGAACCTTTGTATCCCGAGGGCCATCCTAGGAGAATTGAACAAGATTCTTAGAGAGTTAATACCGATGCACCTATTCCTTCCAATAAGAATAGGAAAAAAGAATGATGATAGTACTTTGCATGCTGCTAGTGAACTTGTTATAGGTACTTCTGAGAATCCAAATGATATTTCTATTTCTGATGCCGAGACACAATCTGGTGATGAACATGAGCCTAGTGATAACATTAATAATGATGTTCATGCTGATGCTCAACCTAGTAATGATAATGATGTGGAGATTGAACCTGCTGATGATCTTGATAACCCACAACCTAAGTATAAAAGATACGATAAAAGAGACTTCATTGCTAGGAAACATGGTAGAGAAAGAGAACCATGGGTTCAGAAACCCATGCCCTTTCCTCCTAAACCATCCAAGAAAAAGGATGATGAGGACTTTGAGCCCTTTGCTGAAATGCTTAGACCGGTCTTTTTATGTATGCGCTTGAGTGATATTTTGAAAATGTCTCCTTATGCTAAGTATATGAAAGATATTGTGGCAAATAAAAGAAAGATACCGGAAGCTGAGATTTCCACCATGCTTGCTAATTATACTTTTAAAGGTGGAATACCTAAGAAACTATGAGATCCCGAAGTACCTACTATACCCTATTAAAGGAAATTATGTTAAAACTGCTTTATGTGATCTTGGAGATGGTGTTTGTGTTATGCCTTTCTCTTTATACTATAGACTTGATTTGAATAAGTTGGCACCTACTGAAATCTCTTTGCAAATGGCTGATAAATCAACTGCTCTACCCATCGGTATTTGTGAGGATGTACTTGTCGTAGTTGCAAATGCTACTATCTTGACGGACTTTGTTATTCTTGATATTCTCGAGGACGATAGTATGTCGATCATCTTTGGTAGACCCTTTTTGAATACTGCGGGGGCTGTTATTGATTGCAACAAGGGAAATTTCATTTTTCATATTAATGGTAATGAACATATGATACACTTTCCGAAGAAACAACCCCAAGTTCATAGTATCAACTCTATTGAAAAATTTCCAACAATTATTATTGGAGACTTTGAGTTCCCTCTTCCTACTATCACGATGAAATATGATATACTTATTGTTGGGGAAATGCATATCCCCATTGAGGTAACTTAGTGTTATTCGAAAATTCTTCGGTTTCATGATATTCGAAAGAAGTTTCTTAACAAGACTTGATCAACCTTATTGATGGATTCCTTTTGATGAGCATGAGATGGATGAATTTAGAAAGCACAACTTCCCGCACCTAACTTTTACTTTCTGTTACCTAGATGAAATTAAGTAAAAAATGCTATTATTTTTCTGTTTTCTGAGTTTTCCGTGCAATAGAAAAATGACCTGAAAATAAAAGTTCCCAGAATTCCCTGAAAATTTAGTATGATTTTTTCTGGATATTTAAGAATTTTTGGCACTGAGAATGCATCAGGGGGCTGCACCAGTGGTCCACAAGCCTGCAGGGCGTGGCCACCCCCCTTGGGCACGCCCTTGTGGCTTGTGGGTCTCACATGGCCCCCCTCCACTTCTTCCAGCACCCATTCACTTCATCTTCCTCCAAAAAAATTCCACCATTGCTCAAACCCATGTTCTAGCTCATCTTGCTGCCATTTTCGATCTCCCTGCTCAAACCTCCATTTGCAAAACTGTTTTAGGGGATTGCTCATCGGTATGTGACTTCTCCAACGGTCCAATTAGTTTTTATTCTAGTGACTTATATATTGCAAATTTTTGCTGTTATGGTGACCTTGTTCTTGAGCTTGCATGTCAAATTTGTATGGTCCCAAGTAGTTTTGATGCATGATATAGTCTCTAGGCACTTGAGGGAGTAGTTGCTATGAGCTTTATTGAGTTTTGTTCACCTTTATTTTCACTCACTAGAAATTTCACAAATTTTTCAGAGAAAGAAAAGATGTTAAGGAGAATGTACCAAGGTGGTTCCTCGAGCAAGAAAGCCCCAAGACTCACGCTACGGGAGCCCGGTTTTGAACTACCCAGGGAAGCTCGAGTACTGCCTTGTGAATGGCTGTTGGATCAATTCATGTATAACGCCAGATTCAAGGAAGAGTTTTATGCGTACATAGGGAATGCTGGCTTTGAGGATTTCATTTCAGATCATGCAAGCAATATTATAAACTCACTGATTCTTTCATGCGGAGGTTTGAATTTTCAACTAGGCGTAATTCTCATTCTGTTCTATTTGATCTTTATGATAAGACCTATACCATGGACCTAGAAGATTTTAATGATGCATGCAAAATTCCATAGTGGGGTAGTCGTAGAGATCCTCATAAAAATGAATATAATGATTTCCTTGCTAGCATCAAAGTGGGAGAAACTAGAATCATTACACAAGCCACCTTGGGGAGCATTCACTTTCCGGCTATACACTATTTTGCTCTCTTCATAGGTAGATGTATTAATGGTAAACTTGAGCATAGTCACCTTTGCGTGCTTGATCTGAGTATTCTTAAGAGTGAGGTAATGGCGGATAGACGATATAACTTGGGGGCTATTATTGCCAGGAGGTTACATCATAATGCTAAGGTTGGAGATTTCTTTGGTGGAATTTATGCCACCCGTGTAGCTAAGTATCTTGGGGTACCCATAAGAGGGAATGATTTTGAGTTACCCCCTGCTTTCCTTGATTATGAGGCTTTGGTGAACTATCAGTTTCTTGAAAGAACGAATAGTCCCTCCAGTACCGACAAATTTTTGACAGGCAATGTGTTGTCCATGTTAGCCTTCCTGCTCCTTCCTTCTTTAACTTTCAGGAAAAGCAGAGATATTTTATAACAGGAGAGGAGGCAAACGAGTACGAGCGAAATGCAGAAACCGCTCCCCTTCACGCTGTAGTGGTACAGGCGGTAGCCACCGCAGCCCAGCACAACCCCAACTTTAACTTTGGATATTATCCAGGCCAGCCATGGCCTTAGACCAACTTAGGCCAAAAGCCTAAGCTTGGGGGAGTACGTATTTCTCACCGACATTACATTCATGTCCACGCACTTATTTCAGTTGTCGGTGTTCATACTTTTTCATTATACTATCCATGGTAGTTTATTTTCTTCTTCATACTTTCTTCTTGTGTGTTCAATTAACTTTGAGGGAAATACAAAAAAATTAATAATATTTATTTCCTAGTTGCTTAGTTGTAGCATTAAAAAGAAAACCCAAAAAGATTTCTCGTTCTTATCTTTGCTTGCTAGGAGCTTTCCCGTGTAAATAATTTTCCTTTCTTTTCTTTGGGTCGTAAGGAGAAGACTACGATGACGTGTTGAGTGGCTCTCATATGCACTATTGTTTATCTTACAAAGAGCCCATATTGCCTTGTCTTCTCCTTTGGCTTTTTGTTTATAGATTCCAGCTTAGTCCAGTGCATGTGCACTCTTATTATTATTCACATCGTTCTGTCATGCAAGTGAAAGGCAATAATGATGATATTTGATGAAAAGATTGAGATGGAGAAAAGCTGGTATGAACTCGACCTATCTTGCTTTTGTAAATATGATTAGCTCATCGTTCCGAATTCAGTACATTATGGGTTGAACATGCTTGTAATGATAATTAGAGATTATAGTTATTCATGCCATGCTTAATTAGCTAAAAGTTGATAATGGTTCGTCTTGAGTGCCAACATGCGCATTAAAATAGTTGTGATGTAGTATGATAGAATGGTATCCTCCTCTAGATGATTCAAGCGACTTGACTTGGCACATGCTCACGCATGTAGTTGAAACTAATTAACATAGCCTCCACGATATTTATGTTCATAGTGAATTATATCCTACTCATGCTTGCATTCAATGTTGGTTAATATCAAACCATGTTGATGACTGTGTCGCTCTATAGTTGGTCGCTCCCCAGTCTTTTGCTAGCCTTCACTTGTACTAAGCAGGAATACTGCTTGTGCATCCATCTTAATAAACCCAAAGTTGTTCCATATGAGTCCACCATATCTACCTATATGCGGCATTTACCTACCGTTCCAAGTAAATTTGCATGTGCTAAACTTTAAACCTTCAAATAAAATTTCTGTTTTGTATGCCCAAATCACTCATGTGGCGACTGGGGGCTGTCAGTATCTTCCATGCTAGGTGGGTTATTCTCATGATATGTGTTGATTCACTATCATTCATGAGAAAGTGGTTGGTAATTAGGATGCCTAGTCCCATGCTCGAAATAAAAGGCAAAATATAATTAAACAAAACTCCCCAGGACTGTGTTTGTATGGACGGTACCCGTGAATTCGGCCTGCTGTGGAGTGTGACTGATTGGTGGAGGGGGAGTAAAAACTTTACCATTCTGTTTGGGAACCGCCTATAATGTATCTAGAATGGAAGATATTGAAAACCTCTTGGTCGTTATGTGAGCAATGAGATCATACCACTCCAAAATCATTACCTATCTCTGTTTTAAAAGCTTGAGCTCTGGCACCTCTGCAAATCAATGCTTCCCTCTGCGAAGGGTCTTTCCATTTACTTTATTGTTGAGTCATCATCCTCTTATAAAAAAGCACCAGTTAGAGAGCACCATTGTCATTTGTATGCCTTGCTATTAATTGATATTGACAATGAGCATGACTGGATCTCTCTCACCGTGAATTACAATGTTTAGTCAGTCCTTGTTTTTCAGAGGTGCTCTGCATTTATGTTTTGCGGTCTCGGAAAGGGCTAGCGAGATACCATTATGTCATATTGTATCATGATTGTTTTGATAAAATTGTTGTCATCCGAGACTTTTTATGATTGCTTGTTAGTTGGTTATGTCATTGCTATGAGTAAATGTGAGACCTAAGTGTTATTGTGAATGTGGTTAGTTTATAATCTTTGCTAAAAATCTGAACATAAGTTAGACATATTTACAACAGCAAGATCAAACAAAGTTTGTAAAAGTTTTTCTTTATCACTTTTAGTTTATCAACTGAATTGCTTGAGCATAAGCAAAGGTTTAAGCTTGGGGGAGTTGATATGTCTCCAACGTATCTACTTTTCCAAACTCTTTTGCCCTTGTTTTGGACTCTAATTTGCATGATTTGAATGGAACTAACCTGGACTGATGCTGTTTTCAGTAGAATTGCCTTGGTGTTATTTTTGTGCAGAAATAAAAGTTCTCGGATCGTCCTGAAAAATTACGGAGAATATTTTTGGAATTAATAAAAAATACTTTCGCAAGAAGTAACCAGAGGGGGGCACCTACATGCCACAAGCCTACTAGGAGCGGCCACCCCCTGGCCGCGCCTAGCAGGCTTGTGGGGGCCCTCATGGCTCCTCTGACCTCCTCTCCAGCTCCATATAACCCTATTTGTCGAGAAAAATAATCAGAGAGAAGTGTTCATCATGTTTCACGATACGGAGCCACCGCCATCGCCTGTTCTTCCTCGGGAGACCAGATCTGGAGTCCGTTTTGGGTTCCGGAGAGGGGAGATGGATGCCTTCGTCATCACCAACCATCATTCATCACCAATTCCATGATGCTATCCACCGTTCATGAGTAATCTCATCGTAAGCTTGCTGGACGGTGATGGGTTGGATGAGATTTATCGTGTAATCAAGTTAGTTTTGTTAGGGTTTGATCCCTAGTATTGCTACTTCTCGAGCATAGTTGGTTTCTCGTGAAGAGGAACGATTTGATGCAGCAAAGTAGATAAGTATTTCCCTTTGTTTTTGAGAACCAAGGTATCAATCCAGCAGGAGATACAAGCAAGCCACCAATATATACCTGCACAAGGAATCAAACTCTTGCACCCAACGCTATAAAGGGGTTGTCAATCCCTTCACGGTTATTTGCAAGGATGAGATCTAGTAGAGATAGATATAATAGGGTGCTTGAACGGAAAGTAAAACTAAAATTAAAAACAATGCAGCAAGTATTTTTGTGTTTTTGGTTTTAGATCTGAAAATATAATATGGAAAATGGACCCGGGGGCCATAGGTTTCACTAGATGGCTTCTCTCATGATGGCAAGTATTACGGTGGGTGAACAAATTACTGTCGAGCAATTGATAGAAAAGCGAATAGTTATGAAGATATCCAAGGCAATGATTATGCATATAGGCATCACGTCCATTTCAAGTAGATCGAAACGATTCTGCATCTACTACTATTACTCCACACATCGACCGACTCCTGCCTGCATCTAGAGTATTAAGTTCATGAAGAACAGAGGAACACTTTAAGTAAGATGACATGATGTAGAGGGATAAACTCAAGAAATATGATGAAAACCCCATCTTTTTACCCTTGATGGCAATAATACAATGCGTGCCTCGCTACCTCTACTTTGTCACTAGGTGAGGACACCGCAAGATTGAACCCAAAACCAAGCACTTCTCCTATTGCAAGAATTACCAATCTAGTTGGCCAAACCAAACCAATAACTCGAAGAGAATTACAAAGCTATTAAATCATGCATATAAGAATTCAGGAAAGACTCAAATAATATTCATGGATAATATGAACATAAACCCACAATTCACCGAATCTCGACAAACACACCGCAAAAGAGTATTACATCGGATAGATCTCCGTGAAGATCATGAAGAACATGGTATTGAGAAGCAATGAGAGAGAAGAAGCCATCTAGCTAGTAGATATAGACACGTAGGTCTGTGGTGAACTACTCACACATCATCGGAGGAGCAATGGAGTTGATGTAGATGCCCTCCGTGATCGAATCCCCCTCCGATAGATTACCGGAAAAGACTCCAAGATTGGATCTCTCGGGAACGGAGGCTTCTGGCGGCGGAAAAGTGTTTTCATGGATCGTTTTAATAATGATGGAATATTTGGGTATTTATAGGCCAAAGATTAGGGTTAGGGGAGGTTCTAGGGGCCGACAAGCCTGTCCGGCGCGGGTGACCCCCCTGGCCGCGGCAAGCGGGCTTGTGGCCACGTGGCAGCTCCTCTGCCTTGGTTCTCAAGTCTCGTGGCTTCCATATTTTCCAAAATTTTTTATTCCGGAGGTTTTATTATGTGTGGACTTCGTTTAATATTCCTTATCAGCAAAACTCAAAAACAAGGAAATAACATAAACTAGCACTAGGCTCTAGATTAATAGGTTAGTCGCAAAAATAATATAAAATAACATATTAATGCATATAAAACATCCAAAACAGGTAATATAATAGCATGGAACAATAAAAAATTATAGATACGTTGGAGGCGTATCACACCTCTACGGTCAATAACCAATAGCGGGACCTGGATGCCCATATTTGTTCCTACATATTCTACGAAGATCTTTATCGGTTGAACCTCTTTGTCAAGATCCTTGACATAGAGGTTCAGCCGATAAACCTCTTCGTACAATATGTAGGAATAAATATGGGCATCCAGGTCCTGCTATTTCTTAACATAGAGGTTCAACCGATAAAGATCTTTGTAGAATATGTAGGAACAAATATGGGCATCCACGTCCCGCTATTGGTTATTGACCGTAGAGGTGTGATACGTCTCCAACGTATCTATATTTTTTGATTGTTCCATGCTATTATATTATCTGTTTTGGATGTTTTTATGCATTAATATGCTATTCTATTTTATTTTTGGGACTAACCTATTAATGTAGAGCCTAGTGCCAGTTTCTGTTTTTTCCTTGTTTTTGAGTTTCGCAGATATGGAATATTAAACGGAGTCCAAACAGAATAAAACCTTTGGAATGATTTTTTCTAGAAAATATGGAAGCCACGAGAGTTGAGAACCAAGGCAGAGGAGCTGCGACGGGGCCACAAGCCCGCTTGCCGCGACCAGGGGGGCCACCCACGCCGGGCAGGCTTGTGGGCCCCTGGAAGCTCCCCTAACCCTAATATTTCGGCCTATAAATACACAAATATTCCTTCATTATCTGAATGAGCCACAAAAACAATTTTTCGCCGCCAGAAGCGTCCATTCCCGAGAGATCCAATCTTGGAGCCTTTTCTGGTAATCTGCCGGAGGGGGATTCGATCACGAAGGGCATCTACATCAACTCCATTGCCCCTTCAATGATGCGTGAGTAGTTCACCACAGACCTATGGGTCCATAGCTAGTATCTAGATGGCTTCTTCTCTCTCTTTGCTTCTCAATACCATGTTGTTCATGATCTTCATGGAGATCTATCCGATGTAATACTCTTTTGCGGTGTGTTTGTCGAGATCCGATGAATTGTGGGTTTATGTTCAGATTATCCATGAATATTATTTGAGTGTTTCCTGAAGTCTTATATGCATGATTTCATATCTTTGCAAGTCTATTCGAATTATTGGTTTGGTTTGTCCAACTAGATTGGTAGTTCTTGCAATAGGAGAAGTGCATAGTTTTGGGTTCAATCTTGCGGTGTCCTCACCCGGTGACAAAGTAGGGGTAGTGAGGCACGTATTGTATTGTTGCCATCAAGGGTAAAAATATGGGGTTTTCATCATATTGCTTGAGTTTATCCCTTTACATCATGTCATCTTACTTAATGCGTTACTCTGTTCTTCATGAACTTAATACTCTAGATGCAGGCAGGAGTCGATCGATGTGTGGAGTAATAGTAGTAGATGTAGAATCGTTTCGGTCTACTTGTCACGGTCGTGATGCCTATATGCATAATCATTGCCTTGTATATCTTCATAATTATTCACTTTTCTATCAATTGCTCGACAGTAATTTGTTCACCCACCGTAATACTTGCCATCATGAGAGCAGCCATCTAGTGAAACCTATGGCCCCAGGGTCTATTTTCCATATTATATTTTCAGATCTAAAACCAAAAACACCAAAAATACTTGCTGCATTGTTTTTACTTTTAGTTTACTTTCCGTTCAAGCACCCTATCATATCTATCTCTACTAGATCTCATCCTTGCAAATAACCATGAAGGGATTGACAACCCCTTTATAGCATTGGGTGCAGGAGTTTGATTCCTTGTGCATGTATATCTGTTGGTGGCTCGCTTGTATCTCCTACTGGATTGATACATTGGTTCTCAAAAATTGAGGGAAATACTTATCTACTTTGCTGCATCAAACCGTTCCTCTTCAGGAAACCAATGCATGCTCGAGAAGTAGCAAGGTGTCTCGGTCATGTGTGCATAGTTCTCGAACCCACAGGGTCTACACACTTAATGTTTGGTGACAATATAAGTATAGTTGAGTTATTATGTTGGTGAGTGAAAGTTGTTCGGAGTCCCGGATGAGATCCCGGACATGACTAGGAGCTCCGGAATCGTCCGAAGGTGAAGATTGATATATGGGATAATAGTGTTTGGTCTCCGGAAGGGTTCCGGATTCACCGGAAATAGTTTCGGATGTTTCCCGTAATGTTCGGGGTACAAGGACACTTTATTTGGCCCAAGTGGTAAAGCCAATGAGGCTTTAGGAAGGTGTAAAAGGTGTTTTGCGGAGGCCAGGGGCCAGACGCCAGGAACCCTGGCGTCAGGGGCCAGACGCCGAGGTCCTTGGTGTCTTGTCCTGGAGTCCGAGGAGGACTCTTGCCTTGCGGTCAAACCGACCTTGAGGAGGATATTTATCCAAGTTTCATCCCCAGGGCTCAGCATATAAATAAAGGGGCGGGGCTAGCACCTGGAACACATCAAGAAACCCTAAGCCGTGTGCCGGCAACCCCGACCCTCTAGTGTATCCCCCGTCATAGTTTCTGTAGTGCTTGGCGAAGCCTTGTGGAGATTGTTCTTCACCAACATCGTCACCACGTCGTCGTGCTGCTGGAACTCATCTACTACTTCACCATCGGCCGCTGGATCGAGGAGGTGAAGGTGTCATCAAGCCATACGTGTGTTGAACACGAAGGTGCCGTCCGTTCGGCGCTAGATCGGAAGGATCATGATCAAGATCGCGAGATGGATCATGATGGGATCGCGGGAAGAATCTTGATCAAGATCGCGAGATGGATCATGATGGGATCATGGGACGGTCGGCGATTTGGATCGCGAAGACGTTCGACTACATCAACCACGTTTCTTAACGCTTCCGCTTAGCAATCTACAAGGGTATGTAGATCCACTCTCCCTCTCGTAGATGCTCATCACCATGGATAGATTTTGCGTGTGCATAGGAAAATTGTTGTTTCCCATGCAATGTTCCCCAACACCAAGGGTCCGAGTGCCCCCAAGCCGACTGTGTCGGCCCCTCCGACCTGCAACTCGAAACGAGCGCGGGGCGAGCTAGTGGAGTCACCCGAGAAGGTTGCCAAGCAGCCCAAATTCTTCATGGCCAAGCCTCGGAAGGTGGTTCTGTCACGGATCAAAGTGATCGTGCCCGAAGTGTCAAGGTAAGTGTCATTGTCGTTTGTTTTTTCCTTTCTTATTGATGCTTGTGACCGTCGTCCGAGTCATTGAAGTTCCAAATGACTTTGTTGTAGTGCTGATACCTCGATTGCCTCGCTCGATCCTAAGGCTCTAGAGAAGGGCCAGACCAAAGCCGACGCCGCATCTTCAAAGGGTAATCTTCGAACTTGCTTAGGTGTCATTTGGTCATTATGCGTTTGTACTTGTTGCTCACACTCGAGTGTTCCTGAGCGCTTCCAGGACCGCGTGAAGTGATTGAACTTGAAAAGGACGACATGATTAACCTGCCGAACCCTCTTATCGACGCGGATGTCGCGATGCTTGATGCATCTCCTCCCCGAGTGACCATGGCTTATCCATCTAAGGCCCCGACTCTAGTTCAGAGCACTACTCCGAGGGCTGGGGCTGCATTCGGAGATGGATCATCGCCCCCTTTGTCGGTCCCTCCAAAGGCCAACATCTTGACACTGCACCGCATTCCAAAGGATCGGGTGGGGGAGGACAAGGAAGTAATTATCCAGCTAGAGCTGATGAGTGGCCGAGTGAACGAGGCATACGATGCCAGCGAGGCTCTGAAGAAGAACATCCAAGTAATTACTCTCAAAAGTACCAACCCTGATCGGGAGTTCTGTTTTGCATGCAGTTTGTTTTTTATTTGGGTCCCGAGTGGGTTTATGTCCGGGCACACCCACCGGGTGTTCTCGAGTTCTAGTGAGGGCGTGTGAGCGCACCCACTGGGTGTAGTCCACGAGACCGTCGTCGACTGTTGCAGTCAAAGGGAGTCTTAGAGTATTTATGAAGTTGACATAGACCGTCAGGGTATAGAACCTGTTGCTTAGCTTGTGGAAGTACCTCATGCCGACTGAGTAGAACCTGTTGCTTAGCTTGTGGATGTACCTCATGCCGACTGAGTAGAACTTGTTGCTTAGCTTGTGGAAGTACCTCATGCCAATCTTCCAGTGAGGGCATGTTGAGTGCACCCACTGGGTGTAGTCCCCGAGACTGTCGTTGAGTGTGTCAGTCGGTAGGAGTCTTAGAGTTTTGTAGTTTTGTTCGTGTTAACCGAGTGACCCCTGTCAACATATCTAGTTGTCATTGCTGATATCTCTCTGTTTCCTATTGGCAGGGTGTCTGCGAGCTCGGGACTCGCTACAACGCCATGGAGAAGGAGGTGTAGGACTTGCACATCAGCCCGGAGCCCAGGGAGGTTAAGAACACGAGCTTGGAGTAGGAGAAATGCTCACTTGGAGGTAAGAGCATTTCGTGTTTCCTAGCATGCTTGTGGGCCCCCTGTTGCTCCACCGACCTTAATTCCACTCCTATATATTCCTATTCGTGGAGAAAAAAATCAAGGAGAAGAGTTCATCGCGTTTCATGATATGGAGCCGCCGCCACCTCCTGTTCTTCCTTGGGAGACCAGATCTGGAGTCCGTTTTGGGCTCCGAAGAGGGGAAATCGACACCATTGTCATCACCAACCATCCTTCATCACCAATTCCATGATGCTCTCCACCATTCATGAGTAATCCCATCATAGGCTTGCTGGACGGTGATGGGTTGAGTGAGATTGATCATGTAATCGAGTTAGTTTTGATAGGGTTTGATCCCTAGTATCCACTATGTTCCGAGATTAATGTTGCTATGACTTTGCTACGCTTAATGCTTGTCACTAGGGCCCGAGTGCCATGATTTTAGATCTAAACCTATTATGTTTTCATGAATATATATGTGTTCTTGATTTTATCTTGCAAGTTGTAGACACCTATTACGAGTTATGATCCACATCCCCCAGGGTGACAATAACTGGGATTCTTTCCGGTGATTATCGTAGTTTGAGGAGTTCATGTATTCACTAAGTGCTAATGCTTTGCTCCGATTCTCTATTAAAAGGAGGCCTTAATATCTCTTAGTTTCCATTAGGACCCCGCTGCCACGGTAGGGTAGGAGAAAAGATGTTATGCAAGTTCTTTTCCATAAGCACGTATGACTATATACGGAATACATGCCTACATTACATCGATGAATTGCAACTAGTTTTGTGTCACCTTATGTTATAACTGTTGCATGATGAATGCCATCCAACATAATTATCCATCACTGATCCACTGCCTACGAGCTTTTCACATATTGATCCTTGCTAAGTTACTTTTCCGTTTCTACTGTTACAATCACCACAAAACTGCTACTGTCCCTGTTCCCATCGTTACTGTTACTTCCATACTACTTTGCTACTAAATACTTTGTTGCAGATATTAAGTCTTTCAGTTGTGGTTGAATTGACAACTCAGCTGCGAATACTCAAGAATATACTTTGGCTCCCCTTGTGTCGAATCAATAAATTTGGGTTGAATACTCTACCCTCGAAAACTATTGCGATCGCCTATACTTGTTGGTTATCAAGACCTTTTTTTGGCACCGTTGCCCGGGAGCATAGCTCTTTTCTTTGAGTCACTTGGGATTAATATCTGTAGATCACTATGAAGAATCTGAAAGATCCAAAAACCAAGATCTATCCCTCTACTACGAGAGGAGGTAAGGAACTGCCATCTAGCTCTGCACTTGATTCACCTTCTGTTATGAGTAAATTTGTGACACCACCACCTGCTAGTAATTCTGATATGTCGCAAGTAACTGATGATGCCACTTCTCCTATGCATGATGCTTATGATGATACTTTGCTTGATAATATGTGCCACTAGGTGAATTTCTTGATGAACAAATTGCTAGAGTCAATGCTGGAAATGATGATATTTCTGAAACTGGTGAAATTATCGAAACTGAACACTATGAGATACCTGCGATACCTTGCTCTCCTACATATGAATTGCCTCATATACCCAAGGGTTATGTTTTGGAAGGAGAGGTAGCTGGGGACTTCCTTGCTTGTAAGGATAGAGATGACCTTAAGAAATTGCTATGCAAGTGGAAAGAAAAATCTTTGAATGCTAGAATGAAATATGATCCTAAATTTGCTACTTCACCTATCTTTGTTACTGATAAGGAGTATGGATTCTCTGTCGATCCTGAGTTAATTACTTTGGTGGAATCTGATCCTTTCCATGGTTATGAATCTGAAACTGTTGTAGCACATCTTACTAAATTGAATGATGTAGACACCCTATTTACTCATGAGGAAAAAATCGTTATTATTATATTCTTAAGTTGTTTCCTTTCTCATTAAAGGGTGATGCTAAGATATGGTTCAACTCTGTTGATCCTGGTTGTGTGCGTAGCCCCCAGGATATGATATATTACTTCTTTGAAAAATATTTCCCTGCCCATAAGAAACAAGTTGCCTTGCAGGAAATATTTAACTTTGTTCAAATTGAAGAAGAGAGTCTCCCACAAGCTTGGGGGAGGCTTCTCCAGTTACTTAATGCTTTGCCTGATCATCCTCTCAACAAAAACGAAATACTTGATACCCTTTATAATGGACTAACCGATGCTTATAGGGACCACCTAGATAGTTGTGCTGGTTGTGTTTTCAAGGAACAAACTGTTGAACAAGCATAACTTCTATTGAATAATATATTGAGCAATGATAATGATTGGGCTATTCCCGAACTACCTCCAAAGCCAACTCCGAAGAAAAGAGGTATCCTATTACTCAGTCCTAAAGATATGCAAGAGGCAAAGAAATCTATGAAAGAAAATGGGTATTAAAGCTGAAGATCTCAAGAATCTACCACCTATATATCGAAGAAATACATGGTCTTGATAACCCGACACAGGTAGTAGAGGTAAATTCTCTTCATAGATTTGATGAAAGCGATATTCCTTATAATAAGTCTGCTAGCCAATGCTTGGATAAGTTTGGCAATTTTGTTGTTAAGCAAGAAAATTTTAATGCTTATGTTAGTAGACAATTGAAACATAATGCTTTCATGCTTGATCGCTTAAGTGATTATATGACTAGAACTATCAATGATCTTAAGCTGATTAGTAAACATGCTTCCATGGTAAGTACTCAAGTAGAACAAGTACTTAAGGCACAAAATGATTTGCTTAATGAGATGAATAGTAAGAACAACGATCATTTTGTTAGAGTTGTGATTAGAGGTGGTAGAATGACTCACGAACCTTTGTATCCCGAGGGCCATCCTAAGAGAATTGAGCAAGATTCTCAAAGTAGTAATACTGATGCACCTAGTCATTCCAGTAATAAGAGGAACAAGGATGATGACAGAACTTTGCATGCTGCTAGTGAACCTGTTATAGATACACCTGAAAACCCAAATGACATTTCTGTTTCTGATGCTGAGACACAATCTGGTGATGAACATGAGCCTAGTGATAGTATTAATGATGATGTTCATGTTGATGCTCAACCTAGTAATGATAATGATGTGAAGGTTGAACCTGCTGTTGACCTTGATAACCCACAACCTAAGAATAATAGATATGACAAAAGACATTTTATTGCTAGGAAGCATGGTAAAGAAAGAGAACCATGGGTTCAGAAACCCATGCCCTTTCCTCCTAAACCATCCAGAACCAAGTATGATGAGTATTTTGAGCGCTTTGTTGAAATGCTTAGATCTGTCTTTTTGCGCATGCGCTTGACTGGTATTCTGAAAATTTCTCCTTATGCTAAGTATATGAAAGATATTGTGACTAATAAAAGAAAGATACCGGAAGCTAGAATTTCCATCATGCTTGCTAATTATACTTTCAAGGGTGGAGTACCAAAGAAATTAGGAGAGCCAGGAATACCAACTATACCATACTCTATTAAAGGGAATTATGTTAAAACTGCTTTATGTGATTTGGGAGCTGGTGTTAGTGTTATGCCTTTCTCTTTATATCGTAGACTTGATTTGAAAAAATTGACACCTACTGAAATCTCTTTGCAAATGGCTAACAGATCAACTGCTCTACCTATTGGTATTTGTGAGGATGTACCTGTCGTAGTTGCAAATGCTACTATCTTAACGGACTTTGTTATTCTTGATATTCCCAAGGACGACAGTATGTCGATCATCCTTGGTAGACCCTTTTTGAACACTGCAGGGGCTATTATTGATTGCAACAAGGGCAATGTCACTTTTCATATTAATGGTAATGAGCATACAGTACACTTTCCGAAGAAACAACCTCAAGTTCACAGTATGAACTCCATTGAAAAAATGCCAACGATTATTATTGGAGACTTTGAATTCCCTCCTCCTACTATCAAGAAGAAATATGATATACTTATTGTTGGGGATATGCATATCCCCATTGAGGTAACTTAGTGTTATTCGAAAATTTTCCGGTCTCATGTTATTCAAAACAAGTTCATTAATAAGACTTGATCAACCTTATTGATGGTTTCCTTTTGATGAACATGAGATGGATGAATTTAGAAAACACAACTTTCTGTATCCAACTTTTCACTTTCTGTTAGTTAGAGTGAATAAAATAAAATGCTATTATTTTTCGGTTTTCTGAGTTTTCCGTGCAATAGAAAAATGACCTGAAAATAAAAGTTTTTCAAATGCCCTGAAAATGTAGTATGATTTTTTGGAATATTTTAAAATATCTGGCACTGAGCACATAGCAGGGGGCTGCACCTGTGGGTCATAAGCACACAGGGCGCGGCCACCCCCTGGCCACGCCTAGTAGTCTTGTAGGTCCCATGTTCCAGCCCCCATCCACTTCATCTTCCTCCAGAAAAAATCCCATGATTTCTCAAACCCGTGTTCTAGCTCATTTACCTGCCATTTTCGATCTCCTTGTGCAAAGCTTCATTCGCAAAACCGTATTGGGAGATTGTTCATTGGTATGTGACTCCTCCAATAATCCAATTAATTTTTGTTCTAGTGCTTTATATATTGCAAAATTTTGCTGCTGTGGTGACTTTGTTCTTGAGCTTGCATGTCGAATTTGTATGGTCCCAAGTAGTTTTGATGCGTGATGTATGCTCTAGGCACTTGTGAGAATAGTTGTTATAAGTTTTGTCAAGTTTAGTTCACCTTTATTTTGAGTCACTAAAAATTTCAGAATTTTTCATAAAAAGAAATGATGAGGAGATTACTAAGAGGCTCTTTAAGCCGGAGTTCTAAAGGAGATGAAAATGAAATGAGGAAGAAATCCAAGTATAATCTTCCTCGCGTCGCAAAAGTTCGACCATGTGAATGGTTGTGATGCCCCCAATTTGGACTTTCCGCTAAACATACATGCAATGCGTATGACCAAGATTAGGGACTCACTGATCAATATCACAACACAACTCTAGACACAACTTAAAGTCATACAACTTCATATTACAAGCCAGGGGCCTCGAGGGCTTGAATACAAAGCTTGACAAGCACGAGTCAGCGGAAGCAAATAATATCTGAGTACAAACATAAGTTAAACAAGTTTTGCCTTAAGAAGGCTAGCACAAACATAGCAACGGATCGAAAGAGGCGAGGCCTCTTGCCTGGGAACCTCCTATCCTACTGCTGGTCGGGGGCCGCCTCCACGTAGTAGTAGGCTCCTGCGGTGGTGTAGTAGTCGTCTCCAGCGTACTCCATCTCCTGGGCTCCATCGTCTGAACGCAGAATCGTATCGAGGGGGAATGAGAAGGCAAAGCAGCGGTGAGTACTCCTCCAAAGTACTCGCAAAACTGACATCAAAACTATGCTAAGTATGCATCATTATCAAGGGGTGGGGTTATATCTGGAATGACTGTAGAAAGAAAGAATAGGGGAAAGGCCTAGTCCTATCCCAGACTAGCATCTTCAACATCTTACAGCATGAGAAGAGAGTAGACTGGTATCTCATATATAGTCATATTATTGTAGCAATCTTATTAAGTAACCACACCTAGAGATTCTTCCTCGACTCCCTACGAGGAAGCAATCCCGGAGCCACATTCATTTAAAGTAAATCACAATTATAGTTGTATAAGGTCAAGGTACAACTCCAAATCGTCCTGTTACCGTGGACACGGCTATTAGAATAGATTATCATCCCTGCAGGGGTGGACCACATATTCCCCGCATGCTTGAATCACCTCCGGTCGGACACACTTTTCTGGGTCATGACCGACCTCGGGATTTCAAAACGTCGTCACCCCACCCAGACTCAATGAAGAGGCCAGCCTGCCGGTCTAAATCCTATGCGCGCATGGGTCATGGGCTAATCGCCCTTTGCACTCCTGCATGTTGCGTAGGCGGCCGAAAGCATACCTAGTACACTCAGTCCAGGAGATGTACCTTCCAGCCCATTCCGACACTCGCCGCTCCATTGCTGACGTCCGAAGAGCTTCGGCTGATACAACAACGCTGAGTACCCATAACTTCTCCCACGTGAAGGTTAGTGTGTATTAAGGCCAACGACCTAACTCAGATCAAGTACCCAACCCAATAGCATTTTATTAATGTGGGCCAAGCGCGAACCATAATGCAGTCTGTCGCCCGACCAATAACCCTTGGGTGCCTTATCGGCGCACCCCACCAAGTCTCCGGATGCCTTACGGCGCATCCCACCAAATCTTTCTCACACGGGTACCCTTGGGGCCGACCCGTCACCAACATGTTTCTATAACTAGGTCATAGTAACTGTGTGTATAAAACATCAAGACGGGAACTAAGGAATCACCCTCAATGGTCCCGGCTCAATGTAAATGTCAAGGTGGACTTTAGAGGAATCACCCTCGAGGGTCCCACACTTGAGGGGTGGCACAACAGAGACATCATCGGGAATGGTGAAGGAGGAATCACCCTCGATAACCATGATCGACTAGTTGCACTACAGGGCTAACATCATGAGTACTTCACGAGGTGTCACCCTCGATACTCGATAGTAGCACTACAGAGTCGTACAACTAAGGGGATTGCGGTGATGTGAGGGGCCTGGTTTGTTGGTCAGTTGATCGAGTCTTCGATTCATCGAGTCGTCGGGTCGTCGATGAGGAAGCAGGGGCAACTGGGACTAAGGGGTCACTGGGGATTCACTAACCAACCTATACTATGCAGTTGGTATGATTACAGGAATAGTAGCAGTTCATCAAAAACAGGCTATGCATTAGAATAGGAGCTAACTAATATAGTAGCAAAAATCTAATGCAAGAATAAGAGGGAAAGGAATGGGCGGTATCGGAATGCTCAAGGGGGGTTGCTTGCCTTGCTGCTCTGCTGCAAAAGGCTAGTCGTCGGGGGCGTGGTCGTACTCGGCAGCAGCGTCAGTCTCCAGGTCTACCGGTAACAAGAGGGGGGAGAAACAATAAATATAAAGCAAACAGGTGCACCATGATGCATGACATGGCAATATGCAGAGCTAGGTATGCACTAACACAATACTACATGCATCAGACGGAGCGGAAGAATACCTAACCATATTTCCGGGTCTGCGGATTTATCGGACAGTCGAATCGGAGGGGAAAGTTCCATGTTCATCATGCTAGGATCATGTGGCAGATGATTGGATAGCATATTTGGATTTTTCATATATAAATTATTTTCATCTGAGCTACGGTTCAAAAGATATGATTTTCAAAAGTTTTTATAAATATCTGGAATTTAACAGATTATTATGAATTCGAAAAATGCTTTATGACGTGAGCATGACATCATCACTACATCAGCAGTCAATAGTGGTTGTTACTGTATGAACCTGACATGTGGGGGCCACATGTCATAGACACAGGCCAATTCGAGTTTGTTAAATTAAACTAAACATGTTTAATTATCAGTGGGGCCCATATGTTAGTGACTGATTAGGCAATTTAATCATTTTAATTTAATTAGCAGCTAATTAAGCACCTAACAGGGTGGGGCCCAATGTCATAGACACTGGGGGTAGGGCCTTACATGTCAGTGGCTGGTCAACACCCGGCTAGCCAGTTGACTGGGTCAACCCAGTCAGCTGGGGCTAGGGGCCCCACTTGCAGTGACCCAGGGGCAGGCCCCAGGTGTGCCACGTCAGTGGCCGGCACCGGAGCATCACCGACGAATGCCGGACGCAGCCGAAAGCTCTGACAAACTTGGGTTTCACCCATAGGGCACCATTTGGCGTGCGGCACATCGCGTTCGAAAGCTGGATGAGCCGCCGATCCATCCCAGGCATCGGGGAGAGCAACGGCGGGCCGTAGCGAGCGCTACATCGCCAGCGACAGAGCAAAGCTTTGGGCTCCGATGGCAAACGGCGAATGGGGGCGCTTTTGAGCTAACTACAGGCACTACTCGAGCCTACGCAACGTGCGGAGTCGAACGATGGTGGTGGGTGGACCAAATGATCACCGGAGAGGCGCCGACGACGAGGTCAGACGGCGCCGCGTTTGGGCTCTGGTGAAAACTAGCACTAGGAGCACTGGCTCATCGCGAGGAGCAAGGGGAGGAGAAGCAGGAGCTCACCGCGGGGTGTTGTCATTCAAAATGGGCTCGAAGAGGGCTTGACGGCGATGAATTGACGGCGGTGATGTTTGGGTGCCCGAGGAGGAAGACAATGGTGAGGAGGCGTCGTAGGACTCCTAGGGCGCGGGCTTGGGGTCGAGGAGGATGCGGCGGAGCTCGTGCAGGCGACGAGGAGGCGAGGGGAGCACAATGGCCGCGCTAACCCGTGGCCATGGCGACGACAGTGTTCTCTCACCGACGACATTAGTTTTGAGATTTTAACAAGGGTGCAACATTTCTCTCATGATGTTTGCAAATTTTACTTTATCACATAACATTTCCATGGGCTCTTGAAGTAGAATTTGAATTGAGATTTCATTTAAGAGTGATCACACATGGATTAGCAAAAGCATTAGCATAATCCTGTCCATCATTGTAGCTTAATTACAATGATCACTGTAGCAGAAATCCAGGGTGTCACAATGGCCAAGTGATGCGTTCTTGAGGGCGGTCGGGATTTATGAAGATTTTTATTATTTGGCCGAGAATGCAGGCATCACCGACTTCCTCAATGATAAGTGTGACCAGTAACTCTTGCTCACGAATACCTTTGTGCAAAACTTTCACTTTCATCTTAGGTAAGACCCTCCTACGGTAGAATTTCACTTATATGATGTGCCTAGGAGAATGAATCTGTATGATTTTTGCAAGGTTTGCAAAATACCCTATGAGGGTAGCATCAGGGAACCACGTCCTAGGGACATGGAAGATTTTATTGCCGCAGTCACTGTAGGGGAAGAGAGAGGGGTGTCAAAGGCAAAAGTAGCTAGTTTACATTTTCCTATGCTATGCTATTATTCTCATGATATGTGTTGATTCACTATCATTCACGAGAAAGCGGCTGGTATTCGGAATGCCTAGTTCCATGCTCGAAATAAAATCAAAATTTAATGAAACAAAACTCCCCCAGGATTGTGTCTGCATGGACAGTACCCGTGAATTCGGCTCGCCGTGGAGTGTGATTGATTGGTGGAGGGGGAGTAAAAACTTTATCATTCTGTTTGGGAACCGCCTATAATGTATCTAGCATGGAAGATGGTGAAAACTCTTGGTCGTTATGTGGGCAATGAAAGCATACCTCTCAAAATTATTATTCATATCTGTTTTCAAAGCTCGAGCTCTGGCACCTCTACAAACCAATGCTTCCCTCTGCGAAGGGCCTTTCCATTTACTTTATTGTTGAGTCATCCTCCTCTTATAAGAAATCACCAGTTAGAGAGAACCACCATCATTTGTATGCTTTGCTGTTAATTGATATTGAGTATGAGCATGAATGGATCTCTTTCATCGTGAATTACAATCTCTATCAGTCCTTGTTTGTTAGAGGTGCTCTGCATTTAGGTTTTGCGGTCTCAGAAAGGGCTAGCGAGATACCATTTTATCATATTGTATCCTGATTGTTTTGATAAAAGTGTTGTCATCCGAGAGTTATTATTATTAATCGCTAGTTGATTAAGCCATTAATATGATTAGATGTGAGACCTAAATGTTATTGTGAACATGGTTAGTCCATAATCTTTGCTGAAAATCTGAATATCAGTTAGGCATAGTTACAACAACAAGATCAAATAGAGTTTGTAAAAGTTTTTCTTTATCACTTTCAGTTTATCAACTAAATTGCTTGATGACAAGCAATGGGTTAAGCTTGGGGGAGTTGATACGTCTCCATCGTATCTACTTTTCCAAACCCTTTTGCCCTTGTTTTCAACTCTAATTTGCATGATTTGAATGGAACTAACCCGGACTGACGCTGTATTCAGCAAAATTGCCTTGGTGTTATTTTTGTGCAGAAATAAGAGTTCTCGGATTGACCTGAAAATTTAGGGAGAATATTTTTGGAATTAATAAAAAATATTGGCGAAAGAATCAACCAAAGGGGGCCACCCACAAGTGGCAAGCCTGCCAGGCGCGGCCACCCCCTGGTCGCGCCTAGCAGGCTTGTGGCCCCGCTGTTGCTGCACCGACCTTAATTCCACTCCTATATATTCCTATTTGCGGAGAAAAAAATCAAGGAGAAGAGTTCATAGCATTTCACGATATGGAGCCGCCGCCACCTCTTGTTCTTCCTCGGGAGACCAGATCTGGAGTCCGTTTTGGGCTCCGGAGAGGGGAGATCGACGCCATTGTCATCACCAACCATCCTTGATCACCAATTCCATGATGCTCTCCATCGTTCATGAGTAATCCCATCGTAGGCTTGTTGGACGGTGATGGGTTGGATGATATTTATCATGTAATCGAGTTAGTTTTGATAGAGTTTGATCCCTACTATCCACTATGTTCTGAGATTGATGTTGGTATGACTTTGCTATGCTTAATGCTTGTCACTAGGGCCCGAGTGCCATGATTTTAGATATGAACCTATTATGTTTTCATGAATATATATGTGTTCTTGATCCTACCTTGCAATTTGTAGACACCTATTACGAGTTATGATCCGCATCCCCCAGGGTGACAATAACTGGGATTCTCTACGGTGATTACCGTAGTTTGAGGAGTTCATGTATTCACTAAGTGCTAATGCTTTGGTCCGGTTCTCTATTAAAAGGAGGCCTTAATATCCCTTAGTTTCCATTAGTACCCCGCTACCATGGGAGGGTAGGACAAAAGATGTCATGCAAGTTCTTTTCCATAAGCACGTATGACTACATACGGAATACATGCCTACATTACATTGATGAATTGGAGGTAGTTCTGTGTCACCTTATGTTATAAATGTTGCATGATGAATGCCATCCAACATAATTATCCATCACTGATCCATTGCCTATGAGCTTTTCACATATTGATCCTTCCTAAGTTACTTTTGCATTGCTACTGTTACAATCACCATAAAACTGCTACGATCACTTTTGCCATCGTTACCGTTACTTCCATACTACTTTGCTATTGAATACTTTGTTGCAGATATTAAGTCTTTCAGGTGTTGTTGAATTGAAAACTCAACTGCAAATACTCGAGAATATTTTTGGATCCACTTGTGTCGAATCAATAAATTTTGGTTGAATACTCTATGCTCGAAAACTGTTGCGATCACCTATACTTGTGGGTTATCAGTATACTACTTGACACTCCTCTCGTGCACATGCGTAGGTATTGTCGGAGCTTCATGGATGACGAGGAGGAGTACCGGCACCTACGTACAACTACACCATCCGCGAAGGATGCATGGAAGCGGAGACGGAAGAAGACGAAGCAAGAAGTGCTTCAAGTGGAGTCGTCGCCAATCTACATCAGCCGGACATCCTGCCGAAGCCCGGACATCCGGCGACATCAACCAGGAGAAGCCCAGAGGAAAACGGATGCCATACTACTCTATAGTGGCCGGACATCCAGCCGACCCCCGGACATCCGGCGCCCCGAGCTAGACCGGATATCCGGCCCATGTCCCGGAAATCCTACACACCCGCACCCGAATCGGGCGAAGCCGGGCATCCGAGCCGCGGACATCCGGCCTCCATGGACCGGACATCCGGCACTCCATCAAGCCCTAGACATCTGGACCCTGGCCCGGACATCCGGCGCCTGGCCCGGACATCCGGCCCCTGTGCGGGCAGACGCGGGCCAAAGGCCCATGTATCCTCTGTCTCTCTCGTCCCTATCTCCACTAGCACTATATAAGGATCTCCTCCCCTCTCTCTAGGGTTAGCAATGTTTTAGCTCTTAGTTAGTTGAGCCTAGATCCTTCCACTACCTCTCCCTTGGAGAAGACGCCTCTATGAGAGAAGATCCCCCAGTAAATGTCAAGACCCCTTGAAAGGGGAGATCCTCCGGGATATCAAGGCCCCATCTCCCCATGGGATTTGGGATGAACTCTACCATGTATCCTATTCCCCTTTGTTGTTCATGTACCTTT
Organism: Hordeum marinum; assembly: GCA_022496015.1. Lineage (NCBI taxonomy): Eukaryota > Viridiplantae > Streptophyta > Magnoliopsida > Poales > Poaceae > Hordeum > Hordeum marinum. The sequence goes on from CM039676.1 coordinate 298,124,478, forward strand.
GTAGATCTTGTGTGTGGTGAGTCTAGTGGATGTGTGATTGGACTTGTTCTTGAGTGTTTTCTCTTGTGATTTATCCACGTTCATCCCCATGTTCTTCGTGTTCTTGAGGTTTCCCCCTCCAATTCCTGAAATATCGACACACACGGGTTTGCCCCGTATCATATTGGTATCTAGAGCCATGTTTCTCACGAATTTGGAGTCTTCCCCTTCGTCTTCTAGCCTAACTCTATTTGATTTCGTCCCAATTCAAAAATCCCCACCAAAAATAGCATCACCAATTTTTTTGTGATTTGTTGGTTCTTGTGAGATTTTGTTGATTTTTATCCATTGATATCGTGCTTGGCAAGTAGATCTAGCTTCCCCACCACCTAATCCACCCCAATTTTTCTTTCCCCCCATCAATTTTGACCCACGAGATCGAAATTTCTGCCCCAAATCCAGTTCTCGTGCCCAAATCGCCATCTGGAATTGTCGGACCGGACATCCGGGCTACTGGCCAGACATCTGGGCCCCAGGCTGGACATTCGGCCGATGGAGCACACAAATCGAGCGATTCTGTACATCAGGTCCCAGATTTCTGGCCTAACTCCCTGGATGTCCGGTCCCTGGGAACTCAACCTTTCGCCTTCACTGTTTTGATCATAATTAATTCATCTGAACTCCGATTTTGACGTTCTTTAGCTCGTTTTGTAGATATTGACACCCTCCATTCCAAAAAATAGATTAATACCCATTTGACTCCATCACATTTTTGAATTTTTGGCAAGGTTTCCTAGGCCTCCATCTTAACTTCCGCATAACCTTTCCACCATAAACTTCTGCCATCCTAACCCAATTTTGTTTGAGATTTTGAGTTGCGGTTGCCGTTTCCTAAGATCTTTCGGCTAATTACGGAAAGTTCTACATCGACAACGCCATCACTCATCATCGCCTCGGCCTCGACATCAACAACGACCACCTCGCCTTTTGGCACCCCAACCGGAAGCAAGGACGGTAACCTCAACGACATCATTATCTATATCCTTGCCATTGATTTGATCGCTTCGAGCCTATTGTGTACCTTACCCATTGAGACTAGCGAGGTGAGAATTTCCGGGCCACGTTACTTGTGCAGCGTAGTGTTACTCTTATGCCACATAGCTAGCTTTAGCGTGCAAACATCTTGTCAGCTACATGGTGCCATAAGTCTCTCCCGTGCATATCAATCATACTAGTCTCATATCTTGGTTCGAGGATCAAGCATAGAAAAAGAGAGCAAAGAAATAGAAAGAAGAAAATGCTTTTAAGCAAAAGAGGAGTGATACTTCTTGAGCATGCGTTGGTTTCCATGAGGAGGAACGGGTGATGCAGCAAAGTAGATAAGTATTTACATCAGTTGTTGAGAACCAATGTATCAATCCAGTAGGAGATATAAGCAAGTCCCCAATAGGTGTACCTACACAAAGATCAAACTCTTGCACCCAACTCTATAAAGGGGTTGTCAAGCCCTTTAAGGTTACTTGCAAGGATGAGATCTGATAGAGATAGATTGCTTAATTGGAAAGGAAAACAAAAGGTAAAAATAATGCAACAAAATATTTTTTGGTATTTTTGGTTTTACATAAGAAAGTATAAGATGGAAAATACACCCGGGGGCCATAGGTTTCACTAGAGGCTTCTCTCATGATAGCAAGTATTACGGTGGGTGAACAAATTACTGTCGAGCAATTGATAGAAAAGCGAATAATTGTGAAGATATCCAAGGCAATGATTATGAATATAGGCATTACGTCTGTGTCAAGTAGACCGAAACAATTCTACATCTACTACTATTACCTCACACATCGACCGACTCCTGCCTGCATCTAGAGTATTAAGTTCATGAAGAACAGAGTAACACATTAGGTAAGATGACATGATGTAGAGGGATAAACTCAAGCAATATGATGAAAACCCCATCTTGTTATCCTTTATGGCAACAATACAATACGTGCCTCGCTGATACGTCCATTTTGCATCATAATTTTATATTGATATTTATTGCATTAGGGGTTGTTACTACACATTTTGGTACAATGCTTATGCCTTTTCTGTCTTTTTTTACAAGGTCTACATGAAAAGGGAGAATGCCGGGAGTTGGAATTCTGGACTGGAAAAGGAGCAAATCTGAGATACCTATTCTGCGCAACTCCAAAAGTCCTGAAAATCTACGGAGAATTATTTTGGAATATATATAAAATATTGAGCGAAAGAAATACACCAGGGGCCCACCAGGGAGCCACAAGCTTGCTGGGCGCGACCACCCCCTGGTTGCGCCTAGCGAGCTTGTGGCCCACCTGTTCGTCCTTCGGTGCCCATCTTCTGCTATATTGAGGGTTTCATCGAGAAAAAATCATAAGAGACCTTTCGGGACAAGCGTCGCCGTCTCGAGGCGAAACTTGTGCAAAACCAATCTAGAGCTCCGGTAGGGCGATCCTTGCGGTGAAACTCCCCTCCGGGAGGGGGAAATCGAAGCCATCGTCATCACCAACGATCCTCTCATCGAGAGAGGGTCAATATCCATCAACATCTTCATCAACACCATCTCCTTTCCAAAGCCTAGTTCATCTCTTGTATCTGATCTTTGTCTCAAAACCTCAGATTGGTACCTGTGGGTTGCTAGTAGTGTTAATTACTCCTTGTAGTTGATGCTAGTTGGTTTACTTGGTGGAAGATTATATGTTCAGATCCTTGATCATCATTTATACTCCTCTGATTATGAACATGAATATGTTTTGTGAGTAGTTATGTTTGTTCCCGAGGAGATGGGATAAGTCTTGTTATAAGTAATCATGTGAATTTGGTATTCATTCAATATTTTGATGAGATGTATGTTGTCTCTCCTCTAGTGGTGTTATGTGAACGTCAACTACATAACACTTCACCATTGCTTGGGCCTCGAGGAAGGCATTGGGAAGTAATAAGTAGATGATGGGTTGCTAGAGTGACAGAAGCTTAAACCCTACTTCATGCGTTGCTTCGTAAGGGGCTGATTTGGATCCACACATTTCATGCTATGATTACATTTATCTTAATTCTTCTTTTGTAGTTGCAGATGCTTTTGAGAGGGGTTAATCATAAGTGGGAGGCTTGTACAAGTAAGGAAATCAACCAAGCACCGGTCCACCCACATATCAAATTATCAAAGTAGCGAACGCGAATCAAATGAGCATGATGAAAACTAGCTTGACATAAATTCCCATGTGTCCTCGGGAGCGCTTTGCTTTGTATAAGAGTTTCTCCAGGCTTTTCCTTTGCTATAAAAAGGATTGGGACACCTTGCGGCACCTTTGTTACAATTGTTACTTGATTCCCGTTATGAATTATCTTATCACAAAACTATCTGTTATCGATAATTTCAGTGCTTTTGGAGAATACCTTACTGAGAACCGTCTGTCATTTCCTTCTGCCCCTCGTTGGGTTTGACACTCTTACTTATCGAAAGGACTACGATGGATCCCCTATACTTGTGGGTCATCAAGACTCTTTTCTGGCGCCGTTGCCGGGGAGTGAAGCGGCTTTGGTGAGTGGAACTTGGTAAGGTAAAAATTTATATAGTGTGCTGAAATTTACTGTCACTTGTTACTATGGAAAGTAACACTTTGAGGGGCTTGTTCGGGGTATCTTCACCTCGACCGGAAACACAAAGAGTTGTCCCTCAACCTACTGAACCTACTAAAAATATTTATTATGAAATTCCTCCGGGTTTGATAGAGAAACTGCCATCTAATCCTTATGTAGGAGATGGAACACTACATCCTGATTTGCATCTAATATATGTGGATGAAGTTTGTGGATTATTTAAGCTTGCAGGTCTTCCCGTGGATCACGTCAAGAAGGTCTTTCCTTTATCTTCTAAGGATAAGGCATTGACATGGTATAGGCTATGTGATAATATTGGATCATGGAGCTACAACCGGTTGAAAATGGAATTTCATCAGAAGTTCTATACTATGCATCTAGTTCATCGTGATCGGAATTATATTTATAATTTTTGGCCTCGTGAAGGATAAAGAATCGCTCAAGATTGGGGGAGGATTAAGTCAATGTTATATTCATTCCCCAATCATGAGCTTTCGAGAGAAATTATTATTCAGAATTTTTATGATCGGCTTTCTCGTAATGATCAATCCATGCTCGATACTTCTTGTGCTGGTTCTTTTATGAAGAAAGATATTGAATTCAAATGGAATTTATTGGAAAGAATTAAACACAACTCTGAAGATTGGGAACTCGACGAAGGTAAGGAGTCAGGTATAAATCTTATGTTTGATTGTGTTAAATCCTTCGTGGACACTGATGCTTTTCATGAATTTAGCACTAAATATGGACTTGACTGTGAGATAGTAGCTTCTTTCTGTGAATCTTTTGCTACTCATGTTGATCTCCCTAAGGAGAAGTGGTTTAAATATCATCCTCCCATTGAAGTTAAAGTAATGGAACCTATTAAAGTTGAAGAGAAATAATTACGTACAATGTTTATCCTGTTATCCCTACTGCTTACATTGAGAAACCACCTTTACCTGTTAGGATAAAGGAACATGCTAAAGCTTTCACTGTGGTTCGTAAGAGTTTTATTAGAACACCTACACCCCCTGAACAAATCAAAGTTGAAACTAGTATTTCTATGTTTAAAGATCTCTTGGTTGATAATATTGATGGGCATGTTATTCATTTCTATGATGAAGCTGCTAGAATTGCTAGACCTGATACTAAGCATAAACATAGACCTGTTGTTGGCATGCATGTTGTTTTTGTTAAAATAGGAGGTCCTTGTTATCATGGCTTATGTGATATGGGTGCTAGCGTAAATTCAATCCCCTATTCCTTATACAAAGAAATCATGCATGATACTGCACCAATTGAACTAGAGGATATTGATGTTACTATTAAGCTCGCTAATAAAGACACTATTGCACTGGTAGGGATTGTTAGAGATGTTGAAGTCTTGTGTGGGGAAGTAAAGTATCCTACTAATTTTCTTGTTCTTTGTTCCCCACAAGATAATTTGTGTCCCATTATATTTGACAGACCCTTCTTGAATACGGTTAATGCTAAGATTGATTGTGAGAAAGAAATAGTTACTGTGAGCTTTGGGGATGTTTCCCATGAGTTTAATTTCTCTAAATTTCATAGACAACCCAGTGACAAGGAATTGCCTAGTAAAGATTAAATTATTGGTCTTGCTTCTATTGCTGTGCCTCCTACTGATCCCTTAGAACGATATTTGCTAGGCCATGAAAATGATATGCATATGAATGAGAGGAATGAAATAGTTGAAATCTTCTTTGAGCAGCAGCCTATTTTGAAATATAACTTAACTATTCAAATACTTGGGGATCCTCCTCCACCCCAAGGGTGATCCCATGTTTGAGCTCAAGAAACTACCCGATACGTTGAAATATGCCTATCTTGATGAAAAGGAGATATATTCTGTTATTATTAGTGCTAACCTTTCAGAGCATGAAGAAAAGAGATTATTGAAAACTATGAGGAAGCACCGAGCTGCGATTGGTTATACTCTTGATGATCTTAAGGGCATTAGTCCCACTCTATGCCAGCATAAAATTAATATGGAGCCTGATGCCAAACCAGGTATTGATCACCAACGACGATTGAACCCTAAGGTGAAGGAAGTGGTAAGAAAAGAAGTACTAAAGCTTCTGGAGGCAGGTATAATTTGTCCTATTGCTGATAGTAGATGGGTTAGTCCCGTCCATTGTATCCCTAAGAAGGTAGGTATTACCGTTGTTCCTAATGATAAAAATGAATTGATCCCGCAAAGACTTGTTACAGGTTATAGAATGGTAATTAATTTTAGGACATTAAATAAAGCTACTAAGAAAGATCATTGCCCTTTACCTTTTACTGATCAAATGCTAGAAATATTATCCAAACATACTCATTTTTGCTTTCTAGATGGTTACTATGGTTTCTCTCAAATACCTGTATCAAGCCAGGATCAAGAAAACCCACTTTTACTTGCCCTTTTGGTACGTTTGCTTATAGACGTATGCCTTTTGGTTTATGCAATGCACCTGCTACCTTTCAAATATGTATGATGGCTATATTCTCTGACTTTTGTGAAAATATTCTTGAGGTTTTCATGGATGATTTTTCCGTTTACGGAACTTCATTTGATGATTGTTTAAGCAACCTTGATCGAGTTTTGCAGAGATATGAAGAAACTAATCTTGTCTTGAATTGGGAAAAGTGCCACTTTATGGTTAATGGAGGTATTGTGTTGGGGCACAAGATCTCCGAAAGAGGTATTGAAGTTGATAAAGCTAAAGTTGATGCTATTAAAAAAATGTCGTGCCCTATGGATATCAAAGGTATAAGAAGTTTCCTTGGTCATGTTGGTTTCTATAGGAGGTTTAACAAAGATTTCTCTACGATTTCTAGGCCTCTCACAAACCTTTTGCAAAAAGATTTTCTGTTTGTTTTTTATGATGATTGCGTAGAAGCATTTGAAATACTTAAGAATGCCTTGATTACCGCACCTGTTGTTCAACCACCCGACTAGAACCTACCTTTTGAAATTATGTGTGATGCTAGTGATTATGTTGTTGGTGCTATTATAGGATAAAGAGTGGATAAGAAATTAAATGTTATCCATTATGCTAGTAAAACTCTAGATAGTGCTCAAAGAAACTATGCTACCACTGAAAAGAAATTTTTAGCAGTTGTGTTTGCTTGTGATAAGTTTAGACCTTATATTGTTGATTCCAAAGTTACTGTTCACACCGATCATGCTGCTATTAAGTACCTTATGGAGAAGAAAGATGCTAAACCTAGACTTATTAGGTGGGTCCTTCTGCTACAGGAATTTGATTTGCATATCATTGATAGAAGGGTGCTGATAACCTTGTGGCAGATAACCTGTCTAGGTTAGAAAATGTTCTTGATGACCCACTACCTATTGATGATAGCTTTCCTGATGAACAATTAGCTGTCATGAATACTTCACATAATGCTCCTTGGTATGCTGATTATGCCAATTACATTGTTGCTAAATTTATACCTCCTAGTTTCACATACCAACAAAATAAAAAGTTCTTCTATGATTTTAGGCATTACTTTTGGGATGACCCACATATTTATAAAGAAGGAGTAGATGGTATTAGTAGATGTTGTGTACCTGAGCATGAATAGGAACAGATCTTACGCAAGTGTCACTCCGAAGGCTACGGGGGACATCATGCTGGAGATAGAACCGCACACAAGGTACTACAATCAGGGTTTATTGGCCTACTCTATTCAAGGATGCTCGTAAGTTTGTCTTATCCTGTGATGAATGTCAAAGAACTGGTAATATTAGTAGACGTCAAGAAATACCTATGAATTACTCTCTTGTTATTGAACCATTTGATGTTTAGGGCTTTGATTATATGAGGCATTTTCCACAATCTAACGGGTATACTCATATTCTAGTTGATGTTGATTATGTCACTAAGTGGGTAGAAGCTATTCCAACTAGTAACGCTGATCATAACACTTCTATTAAAATGCTTAAAGAAGTTATTTTCCCTAGGTTTGGAGTTCCTAGATATTTGATGACTGATGGTGGTTCACAATTTACTCATGGTGCTTTCCGTAAATTGCTCACTAAATATGATGTTAATCATAGAGTTGCATCTCCTTATCATCCTCATTCTAGTGGTCAAGTAGAATTGAGCAATAGGGAGATTAAATTGATTTTGCAGAAGACTGTTAATAGATCTAGGAAGAGTTGGTCTAAGAAACTCGACAATGCATTGTGGGCTTATAGAACTGCTTACAAAAACTCTATGGGTATCTCTTCGCATAAGATGGTTTATGGTAAAGCATGTCGCTTACCTCTAGAGCTAGAACATAAGGCTTATTGGGCAATCAAAGAGCTCAATTATGATTTCAAACTTGCTCGTGAGAAGAGGTTATTTGACATTAGCTCACTTGATGAATGGAGAACCCAAGCCTATGAGAATGCTAAGTTGTTTAAAGAAAAGGTTAAGAGATGGCATGATAGAAGGATACAAAATCGTGAATTTAATTTAGGTGATCATGTCTTGGTATACAATTCTCGTTTTAAGATTTTTTGCAAGAAAACTGCTCTGTAAATGGGAAGGTCCTTATGTTATCGTAGAGGTATATCGTTCCAGTGCCATCAAGATTAAGAACACCGAAGGTACAAACCCGAAGGTGGTGAATGGTCAAAGAATCAAGCATTATATATCAGGTCCTCCCCTAACTGTTGAAACCAATAACATCAATACCATAACTTCGGAGGAGTACATTAGGGAGACTTACCAAAACACTTCACACTCCGAAAAGGAATAGGTATGTGGTACGGTAAGCAAAAAGACTCCAAAACTTTTTTAATGGCATATTTTATCTGTTTTAATATTTAAAAAAATTAGGAAAATTTAAAGTAGTCCGAATAGTGCATGAAGAGTCAACAAGCCAGCTCGGCACGACCACCCCCCTGGTCATGCCCCTGGGGCTTGTGGCCACCTCGTGCTCCACCCGGACTCTGTTTTCTTGTGGCATACCCCTTCGGGTTGGTAAAAATTCATTATATAATCTCCCAAAGCTTCTGACTCGTATCCTGACAATACCTCCCGTTTTCTTTTTGAGTTGTTTCTGCAGCAGATTTAGAGCAAGATGTCTTTGCAAGAGTCGGTCCGGGAGAACTGCTCCAGGCCAGCTACGGAAGAAGCGACGGCGGCCGACTTGAAAAGGATAGATGCCATGGAGGAAGACCAAGAGTTACCTCCCATTCACAACCTAGAGACATGCTAGAATAACTTCAGAGCTCGGCAATTCCGAATTCGGTTATCCCTTCCAATGCTAAATTTCTTACTTTTGAAAATATGAAGAGGAGTGTTGCTTTTCCCCCGCAGCAATGAAACATCCATGGGTTTAAGGTGCTCTAGCCATCACTGAAAAACTTTACAAGGAAATAATGGATCTTAGACGGCAAAACAACAAGCTCGATGAGGAGAATCATATTCTGAAGGGCCTTATTGCCAAGTATATAGCATCACCACCTCTGAAGCAAGGCAACTAAACACATGGGTATGGGAACTCCCCTTGGCTTATGCCAAGCTTGGGGAGGTGCCCTAGTATCGTATCACCATCACATCTTTTGTTTTTTATTTTTATTTTTATTTTCATCATCTTTTCTTAGTTCGATTCCTTTGGTTATATCTTGATCTAGTAGAATAAAGTTTTCGTGTGATCTAGTTTTGAGTCTTTGCTTTATGATTCCTCCAATGTAAGCAAGTATGTGAGTTATATAATGAAAGGTGATTTTGAGTTGAGGGCTTTGCTTGTTTGGTATGATCTTAATCTTGAGAAAGATAAAGGAGAAAGAAGTGTAGAATGAAAGCAAAGAGGACATATGAAAATCTTATGGGGAGTGACGACTTCACATATAAAAAGTATGTCGACTGAAACCTATTATGGGTTGACAAACATAGTTGTTGGTCATTAGGGCAATTAAAAAGAAGTAATAAAGAAAGACAGGTTCACATATAAATATATTGTCTTGGACATCTTTTATGATTGTGAGCACTCATTAAAATATTATATCTTAAGAAGCTGATGTTGGACAAGGAAGACAACATAATGGTTTATGTTTGCTTATTTCCGAATAGAAGTTGTATTGTTATAGATCCCTCAACATGCGTCGCTTGCTTCCTCCTCATATCAGCCAAAACTTCCGCACCAAGTAGAGATACTACTTGTGCATCCAAACACCCTTAACCCAGTTTTGCCTTGAGAGTCCACCATACCTACCTAAGGATAGAATAAGACCTTCAACTAAGTTGTCATCGGTGCAAGCAATAAAAAATGCTCTCTAAATATGTGTGATCTATTAGTGTGAGGAAAATACACTTTATACGAACTTGTGATAGGGAAGAAATAAAAGCGACGGACTGCATAATAAAGTTCTCTATCACAAGGGGAAATATAAAGTGACGTTCTTTTGCATTAAGAGAATGTGCATCCAATTATAAAAGCACATGAAAACCTCTGCTTCCCTCTGCGAAGGGCCTATCTATTACTTTTATTTTCTAGTACTTACCTTTATGCAAGAGTCGTGGTGATCTTCATCACCTTCTCTATTTTTGCCTCTATCTTCTGGCAAGTGTCACGTGTTACGGAATGATCTAGGCACATATACCCACTCGGAAGTGGATGAGCATGAGTTATTATTGTTGACATTACCCTTGAGGTAAATAGTTGGGAGGCAACACTATAAGCCCATATCTTTCTCTGTGTCCGATCGAAACTTTGAACTCATAGGTACCTCTTGAGTGTTAGCAATTGTGAAAGACTAAAAGATGATTGAGTATGTGGGTTTGGTTTACAAGCTCTTATATTGACTCTTTCCTATGTTGTGATAAATTGGAATTGCTTCAATGATTGAGATCATAGTTTGTTAGTTTTCAATAGAGTTCTTGATTCATACTTTGCCATTGTGAATGAATTATTACTTTATCGTAAGAAATTATATGTCAATATATGCTGCTGTTCTAAAGATGATCATGATGGCTTCATGTCCGTATTATATTTTACCGACACCTCTATCTCTAAACATGTGGGCATATTTATTGATTTTGGCTTCCGCTTGAGGACAAGCGAGGTCTAAGCTTGGGGAGTTGATATGTCCATTTGCATCATGCTTTTATATTTATATTTATTGCATTAGGGGCTATTATTACACATTTTGGTACAATACTTATGCCTTTTCTCTCTTATTTTACAAGGTCTACATGAAGAGGGAGAATGCCGGTAGCTCGAATTCTGTTCTGGAAAAGGAGCAAATCTAAGATACCTATTATGTGCAACTCCAAAAGTCCTGAAAATCTATGGAGAATTATTTTGGAATATACAAAAAATACTAGGCAAAAGAAATACACCAGGGGCCCCACCAGGGAGCCACAAGCCTGCTGGACGCGGCCACCCCCTGGCCGTGCCAAGAGAGCTTGTGGCCCACCTGGCCGTCCTCCGGTGCCCATGTTCTGCTATATTGAGGGTTTCATTGTGAAAAAAATCATAAGAGACCTTTCGGTACAAAGCGCCGCCGTATCGAGGCGGAACTTGGGCAGAACCAATCTAGAGCTCCGGCAGGGCGATCCTGCCGGTGAAACTTCCCTCCGGGAGGGGGAAATCGAAGCCATCGTCATCACCAATGATCCTCTCATCGAGAGGGGGTCAATATCCATCAACATCTTCATCAGCACCATCTCCTCTACAAACCCTAATTCATCTCTTGTATCCGATCTTTGTCTCAAAACCTCAGACTCGTACCTATGGGTTGCTAGTAGTGTTGATTACTCTTTGTAGTTGATGCTAGTTGGTTTACTTGGTGGAAGATTATATATTCAGATCGTTGATCATCACTTATACTCCTATGATTATGAACATGGATATGTTTTGTGAGTAGTTACGTTTGTTCCTGAGGACATGTCATAAGTCTTGTTATAAGTAATCATGTGAATTTGGTATTCGTTTGATATTTTGATGAGATGTATGTTGTCTCTCCTCTAGCAGTGTTATGTGAATGTCGACTACATAACACTTCACCATTGTTTGGGCCTAGAGGAAGGCATTGGGAAGTAATAAGTAGATGATGGGTTGCTAGAGTGGCAGAAGCTTAAACCCTAGTTTATGCATTGCTTTGTAAGGGGCTAATTTGGATCCACGTGTTTCATGCTATGGTTAGATTTATCTTAATTCTTCTTTTGTAATTGCGGATTGTTGCGGGAGGGGTTAATCATAAGTGGGAGGCTTGTCCAAGTAAGGACATCACCCAAGCACCGTTCCACCCACATATTAACTTATCAAAGTAGTGAACGCGAATCAAATGAGCATGATAAAAACTAGCTTGACATAAATTCCCATGTGTCCTCAGGAGCGCTTTGCTTTATATAAGAGTTTGTCCAGGCTTGTCCTTTGCTATAAAAAGGATTGGGCCACCTTGCTACACCTTTTTTAAAATTGTTACTTGATTCCCGTTATGAATTATCTTATCACAAAACTATCTGTCATCGATAACTTCAGTGCTTGCAGAGAATACCTTATTGAGAACCGCTTGTCATTTCCTTCTGCTCCTCATTACGTTCAACACTCTTACTTATCGAAAGGGTTATGATAGATCAGCTATACTTGTGGGTCATCAAGACTCTTTTCTGGCGCCGTTCCGGGGAGTGAGGCGCCTTTGGTGAGTGGAACTTGGTAAGGAAAAAAATTATATAGTGCTGAAATTTACTGTCACTTGTTACTATGGAAAGTAATACTTTGAGGGGCTTGTTTGGGGTATCTTCACTTTGACTGGAAACACAAAGAGTTGTCCCCTAACCTACTGAACCTACTGAAAATATTTATTATGAAATTCTTTCGTGTATGATAGAGAAACTGCTAGTTAATCCTTATGCAGGAGATGGAACACTACATCTTGATTTGCATCTAATCTATGTGGATGAAGTTTGTGGATTATTTAAGCTTGTAGGTCTGCCCATGGATCATGTCAAGAAGAAGGTCTTTCCTTTATCTTCGAAGGAGAAGGCATTGACATAGTATATGCTATGTGACGATATTGGATCATGGAGCTACAACCGGTTGAAAATGGAATTTCATTAGAAGTTCTATCCTATGCATAGTTCATCGTGATCGGAATTATATTTATATTTTTTGTCCTCGTGAAGGAGAAAGAATCTCTCAAGCTTGGGGGAGGATTAAGTCAATGTTATATTCATGCCCCAATCAAGAGCTCTCGAGAGAAATTATTATTCAGAATTTTTACGCTCGACTTTCTCGTAATGATCAATCCATGCTTGATACTTCTTGTGCTGGTTCTTTTATGAAGAAAGATATTGAATTCAAATGGAATTTATTGGAAAGAATTAAACGCAACTCTGAAGATTGGGAACTTGACGAAGGTAAGGAGTCGGGTAAAAATCTTAAGTTTGATTGTGTTAATCCTTCGTGGACACCAATGCTTTTCGTGAATTTAGCACTAAATATGGACTTGACTGTGAGATAGTAGCTTCTTTCCGTGAATCTTTTGCTACTCATGTTGATCTCCCTAAGGAGAAGTGGTTTAAATATCATCCTCCCATTGAAGTGAAAGTAATGGTACCTATTAAAGTTGAAGAGAAAATTATTACTTACAATTTGATCCTGTTATCCCTACTGCTTACATTGAGAAACCACCTTTCCCTGTTAGGATAAAGGAACATGCTAAAGCTTCAAGTGTGGTTCGTAAGAGTTGTATTAGAACACCTAAACCCCCCTGAACAAATCAAAGTTGAGCCTAATATTGCTATGGTTAAAGATCTCTTGGTTGATAATATTGATGGGCATGTTATTCATTTCTCTGATGAAGCTGCTAGAATTGCGAGACCTGATACTAAGCAAGTATTTTTGGTGTTTTTTGGGTTTAGATCTGAAAATATAATATGGAAAATGGACCCGGGGGCCATAGTTTTCACTAGATGGCTTCTCTCATGATGGCAAGTATTACGGTGGGTGAACAAATTACTGTCAAGCAATTGATAGAAAAGCAAATAATTATGAAGATATCCAAGGCAATGATTATGCATATAGGAATCACGTCTGTGTCAAGTAGATCAAAACGATTCTGCATCTACTACTATTACTCCACACATCGACCGACTCCTGCCTACATCTAGAGTATTAAGTTCATGAAGGACAGAGTATTGCATTAAGTAAGATGAAATGATGTAGAGGGATAAACTCAAGAAATATGATGAAAACCCCATATTTTTACCCTTGATGGCAACAATATAATACGTGCTTCGTTACCCCTACTTTGTCACTGGGTAAGGACACCACAAGATTGAACCCAAAACTAAGCACTTCTCCTATTGCAAGAATTACCAATCTAGTTGGCCAAACCAAACCAATAACTCAAAGAGACTTGCAAAGATATGAAATCATGCATATAATAATTCAGGAAAGACTCAAATAATATTCATGGATAATCTAAACATAAACCCACAATTCATCGGATCTTGACAAACACACCGCAAAAGAGTATTACATCAGATAGATCTCCATGAAGATCATGAAGAACATGGTATTGAAGAGCAAAGAGAGAGAAGAAGCCATCTAGCTACTAGCTATGGACCCAAAGGTCTATGGTGAACTACTCACACATCATCAGAGGGGCAATGGAGTTGATGTAGATGACCTCCGTGATCGAATCCCCCTCCGATAGATTACCGAAAAAGGCTCCAGGATTGGATCTCTCGGGAACGGAGGCTTCTGGTGGCGGAAAAGTGTTTTTGTGGCTCATTCTGATAATGGTGGAATATTTGGGAATTTATAGGCCGAAGATTAGGGTTGGGAGAGCTGCCATGGGCCCACAAGCCTGCTGGGTGCGCCCTACCCCCTGGGCGCGCCCCTAGGGCTTGTGGCCCCACGGTGGCTCTCCTGCCTTGGTTCTCAAGTCTCCTGGTTTCCTTTCGTTCCAAAAAAATCATTCCAAAGGCTTTATTCCGTTTGGATTCCATTTAATACTCCTTATCTGCAATTCTCAAAAACAAGGAAAAACAGAAACTGGCACTAGGCTCTAGATTAATAGGTTAGTGCCAAAAATAATATGAAATAGCATATGAATGCATATAAAACATCCAAAATAGATAATATAATAGCATGGAAAAATCAAAAATTATAGATACGTTGGACACGTATCAACATCTCCAAGCTTAATTCCTGCTCGTCCTCGAGTAGGCAAATGATAAAAACAGAATTTTTGATGTGGAATGCTACCTAACATATTTATCCATGTAATATTCTTTATTGTGGCATGAATATTCAGATCCGTAACATTCAAAACAATAGTCTAATATTTACATAAAAATAGTAATACTTCGAGCACACCAACAAGGCAGTCGTGTCCTTTCGAAGTAACATGGCCTTAGAAATTTATCCCTACAAAATCATATGGTCTGGCTATGCTCAATCTTCCCCATACAAAGTATCTAAATCATGCACAACCACGATGAACAAGTCAAGCAATTGTTTCACACTTTTCGTGTTCTCAAACCTTTGCAACTCTCACGCAATACATGAGCGTGAGTCATGGATATAACATTATGGGTGGAATATAATATGGAGGAGGTGCAAGGAGAAAAAGGAGGAGATAGTCTCACATCAACTAGGCATATCAACGGGCTATGGAGATGCCCATCTATAGATTTCAATGTGAGTGAGTAGGGATTTCCATGCAACAAATTCACTTAGAGCTATAAGTGTATGAAATCCCAAAAAGAAAACTAAGTGGTCATGCAAATATCCACTAGTTATATGAAAGTGACAAAATAGGAGACTCTCTATCATGAAGATCATGGTGCTACTTTGAAGCACAAGTGTGGAAAAAGGTAGTAGAAATTGTCCCTTATCTCTTTCTCTCATTTTTTTATATTTTTCTTTTTTCTTTTCTTTTATTCTGGTGGGCTTCTTTGGCCTCTTTTATTCCTTTTTTGTTTGGGCTTTGCTGACCTCTTTTATTTTTTGTAAAGTCCGGATACTCATCCCAACTTGTGAAGGAGTCATAGCCTCCATCATCCTTTTCTCTCATGTGACAATGCTCTATTGATGAAAAATCATCACACTTTTATTTACTTATCACTCAAAAAGAAAATTACAACTCGATACCTATGACAAAGTATGACTCTATATGCAATATGAAGTGATGACGCAAGTCATGAAAAACTACATGGTGGAAGTTGCATGGCAATACATCTCGGAATGGATATGGAAATGCCATAATAGGTACATATGGTGGATGTTTTGAGGAATATATGATGGCTGTTTTAGAGGAAGGAGGGTTTAATGTACCGGCAAAAGTTGTGCGGTACTAGAGAGGCTAGCAAAGATGGAAGGGTGAGAGTGTGTATAATCCATGGACTCAACATTAGTCATAAATAACTCACATACTTATAGCAAAAGTATATTAGTTATCAAACAAAGCTTTAGACGCATGCTCCTAGGGGAGAGGTTGGTAGGAGTTAACCATCGCGCGTTGCCGACCCTCACATAAAGGTTGACAATGATTAAACAAATCATGCTCCGGCTTCGTTAAATAACGGTTCACCATACGTGCATGCTAAGGGAATCACAAGCTTTAACAGAAGTATCTCTTCCAATTCACAACTACTCAGTAGCATGACTCTCATATTACCATCTCTATTATCTCAACACTATATGCACAGAATCAAACTTCTCATAGTTTTTAATGCACTTAATATGAAAGTTTTTATTATATCCCTCTTGGATGCCCATTATATTAGGAAATTCATAACCTAAACAAATTACCATGCTGTTTTAAGAAACTCTCAAAATAATATAAGTGAGGAATGAGAGTTCAATAATTTCTACAAAATATACCACCACCATGCTCTAAAAAGATATAAGTGAAGCACTAAAGCAACATTGCCTAGCTCAAAAGATATAAGTGAAGCACATAGAGTATTCTAATAAAATTCACAATTCAGCGTGTCTATCTCAAAAGATGTGTACAGCAAGGATGATTGTGGCAAAGTAAAAAGCAAACACTCATATCATACAAGACGCTCCAAGCAAAACACATATCATGTGTGAATAAAAATATAGCCTCAAGTGAATTTATCGATGGATTGAAGACGAAAGAGGGGATGCCTTCCGGGGCATCCCCAAGCTTAGGCTTTTTGATATCCTTGAATATGACTTGGGGTGCCTTGGGCATCCCCAAGCTTAGGCTCTTGCCACTCTTTATTCCATAGTCCATCAAATCTTCACCCAAAACTTGAAAATTTCACAACACAAAACTCAACAGAAAACTCATGAGGTCCGTTAGTATAAGAAAAATAAATTACCACTTTAGGTACTGTTGTGAAATCCTTATTTAGTTGTATTTGTGTAATACCTACTGTATTATAACTTCTCCATGGCTCATACCCCCGATATGACCCATAGATACATCAAAATAAGCAAACAACACAACAAAAAAAGAATATGTCAAAAACAAAACAGTCTGTAGCAATATGTAAACTTCGAATACTTATGGAACTCTTGTATATCAATGTTGTGTACAAAATTCAGATCAATTCGACGCTCTGAAAAATTTAGAAAATTCCTGGACTGAGCGCAAAAGTTTCTGTTTTTCAGCAAGATCAAATCAACAACTGCTGTAGATGACCCCAAAGGTTTTACTTGGCTCAAACACTAATTAAAACACAAAAACACAATTACTACAGAAGTAATAATGTGCAAAACACACCAAAACAGAAGAAAAAAGCACAAAGCAAAATAAATTTATGTTGCCTCCCAACAAGCGCTATTGTTTAACGCCCCTAGCTAGGCAAAACACAATAGATCTAGGTATTATCATCTTTGGTATGCAATCCATAAGTAGCTCTCATGATAGATTCATAAGGTAATTTTATTTTATTACTAGGAAAGTGTTCCATGCCTTTCTTAATGGAAATTGGAATCTAATATTCCCTTCCTTGATATCAATAATTGCAGCAATCATTCTAAGGAAAGGTCTGCCAAGAATAATAGGACATGTCGGATTGCATTCTATATCAAGAACAATGAAATCTACGGGCACATAATTCCTATTTGCAACAATAGGAACATCATGAATAACATGGCAAGTTTATTTAAGTCTAACCCACTTCCTATGCATAGGGATTTTGTGAGCAAACAAATTATGGGAACAAAAATCAACTACCATAGGAAGGCAAAACAAGCATAACTTTCAAACTTTGAACACATAGAGAGGAAACTTGATATTATTGCAATATGTAAAAGCATATGTTCCTCTCTCATAGTAATTTTCAGTAACATCATGAAGGAATATCACAATATAACAATCAGACAAAGCATTCTATTCATGATCATTTATAGCATACGTGTCATCACCAAAACTTGGGGAACAAAAAATATCATCTTCATCAAGCATAACATCCCAGAGCTTGTGGTTTTGCATATCATTAGCATCATGGATATTCATAGAATTCATACTACACACATGGCAATCATGCTTTTCATTCAAGGAACTAGCATGAATCTCCTTACAAATTTCTTCTTTCCACACTTCATCAAAATTTTCAAATTCATGATTTTCAAACAAAACTTCATAGAGATAATCAAGTGCACTCAACTCACTAGCAATTGGTTCATCATAATTTGGTCTTTTGAAAAGATTAGAAAGTGGATGAGGATCCATAGCAATAGATTTTTAGCAAGCGAAGATGCAAGAAAATTGAAGGCACATGGCAACACAAGCAAACATAGCAACGAAAAGGCGAACGAAAAAGGGCGAATAAAAAGGCAAAACTTTTTTGGTATTTTCTGAAAATCATTTTAGAAGTGGGGGAGAGGAAAATGAGAGGCAAATGGCAAATAATGTAAATGCAAGAGATGAGTTTGTGATGGGTACTTGGTAGGCTTGATCCTGACTTGCTATGTATCTCCCCGACAACGGCGGCAGAAATCCTTCTTGCTACTTCTCGAGCATGCATTGGTTTCCGTGAAGAGGAACGGGTGATGCAGCAAAGTAGATAAGTATTTCCCTCAGTTGATGAGAACCAAGGTATCAATCCAGTAGGAGATACAAGCAAGTCCCAATAGGTGTACCTACACAAAGAATCAAACTCTTGCACCCAACGCTATAAAGGGGTTGTCAAGCCCTTTAAGGTTACTTGCAAGGATGAGATCTGATAGAGATAGATTG
Organism: Hordeum marinum; assembly: GCA_022496015.1. NCBI lineage: Eukaryota > Viridiplantae > Streptophyta > Magnoliopsida > Poales > Poaceae > Hordeum > Hordeum marinum. The sequence goes on from CM039676.1 coordinate 298,143,232, forward strand.
CTTAAATGGAAAGTAAAACAAAAGGTAAAAATAATGCGGAAAATTATTTTTGGTATTTTTGGTTTTAGATCTGAAAGTATAATACGAAAAATAGACCCAGCGGCCATAGGTTTCACTAGAGGCTTCTCTCATGATAGCAAGTATTACGGTGGGTGAACAAATTACTGTCGAGCAATTGATAGAAAAGCGGATAATTATAAAGATATCCAAGGCGATGATTATGCATATAGGCATCACGTCCATGTCAAGTAGACCAAAACGATTCTGCATCTACTACTATTACTCCACACTTCAACCGACTCATGCCTGCATCTAGAGTATTAAGTTCATGAAGAATAGAGTAACGCATTAGGTAAGATGACATGATGTAGAGGAATAAACTCAAGCAATATGATGAAAACCCCATCTTGTTATCCTTGATGGCAACAATAAAATACATGCCTCGCTACCCCTACTTTGTCACTAGGTGAGGACACCACAAGATTGAACCCAAAACTAAGCACTTCTCCTATTGCAAGAATTACCAATCTAGTTGGCCAAACCAAATCAATAACTCGAAGAGACTTGCAAAGATATGAAATGATGCATATAATAATTCAGGAAAGACTCAAATAATATTCATGGATAATCTGAACATAAACCCATAATTCATTAGATCTCGACAAACACATCGCAAAAGAGTATTACATCGGATAGATCTCCATGAAGATCATGAAGAACATGGTATTGAAGAGCAAGGAGAGACAAGAAGCCATCTAGATACTAGCTATGGACCCAAAGGTCTGTGGTGAACTACTCACGCATCATTAGAGGGGCAATGGAGTTGATGTAGATGCCCTCCGTTTTTGAATCCCCCTCCGGCAGATTACCGGAAAAGGGTCCAAGATTGGATCTCTCGGGAACGGAGGCTTCTGGCGGCGGAAAAGTGTTTTCGTGTATAAAAATCTTGTGTAAAAATCTCAGTCTCCCAAATATTCCATCATTATCGAAGAGAGACATGAAAACACTTTTCCACCATCAGAAGCCCCCGTTCCCGAGAGATCCAATATTGGAGCCTTTTCCGATAATCTATCGGAGGGTGATTCGATCACTAAGGGCATCTACATCAACTCCATTGCCCCTCCGATGATGCATGAGTAGTTCACCATAGACCTACAGGTCCATAGCTAGTAGCTAGATGGCTTCTTCTCTCTCTTTGCTTCTCAATACCATGTTCTTCATGATCTTCATGGAGATCTATCTGATGTAATACTCTTTTGCGGTGTGTTTGTCAAGATCCAATGAATTTTGGGTGGGTTTATGTTAGATTATCCATGAATATTATTTGAGTCTTTCATGAATTCTTATATGCATGATTTCATATCTTTGCAAGTCTCTTTGAGTTATTGGTTTGGTTTGGCCAACTAGATTGGTAATTCTTCCAATAGGAGAAGTGCTTTGTCTTGGGTTCAATCTTGCGGAGTCCTCACCCAGTGACAAAGTAGGGGTTGCGAGGCACGTATTGTATTTTTTCCATCAAGGGTAAAAAGGTGGGGTTTTCATTATATTGCTTGAGTTTATCCCTCTACATCATGTCATCTTGCTTAATGCGTTACTCTGTTGTTCATGAACTTAATACTCTAGATGCAGGCAGGAGTCGATCGATGTGTGGAGTAGTAGTAGATGCAAAATCATTTCAGTCTACTTGTAATGGACATGATTCCTATATGCATAATCATTGCCTTGGATATCTTCATAATTATTCGCTTTTCTATCAATTGCTTGACAATAATTTGTTCACCCACCGTAATACTTGCCATCATGAGAGAAGCCATCTAGTGAAACCTATGGCCCCGGGTCTATTTTCCATATTATACTTTTAGATCTAAAACCAAAAATACCAAAAATACTTGCTGCCCTATTTTTACTTTTAGTTTTACTTTTGGTTCATGCATCCTATTATATCTATCTCTACTAGATCTCATCCTTGCAAGTAACTGTGATGGGATTGACAACCCGTTTATAGCGTTGGGTGCAAGAGTTTGATTCTTTGTCCAGGTACATCTATTGGTGGCTCGCTTGTATTGTTGGGAGACGTAGTAGTAAATCAAAATTTTCCTACGTTCACCAAGATCTATCTATGGAGAAACCAGCAACGAGAGGGGAGAGATTGCATCTTCATACCTTTGAAGATCGCTAAGCGGAAGCGTTACAAGAACGCGGTTGATGGAGTCGTACTCGCAGCGATTCAGATCGCGGTAGATCCGATCAAGTGCCGAACGGACGGCACCTCCGCGTTCAACACACGTGCAGCCCGGTGACGTCTCCTACGCCTTGATCCAGCAAGGAGGAAGGTGAGGTTGGGGAAGAGCTCCAGCAGCAGCACGACGGCGTGGTGGTGGTGGAGTAGCAAGGTATCCCGGCAAGGCTTCGCCTAAGCACTGCGGAGGAGGAAGAAGCAGAATAGGGCTGCAGCGAGAGAGAAAGAGTTCGTCATCTCAAACCAGCCCCAAACCTTGAGTATATATAGGAGGAAGGGAGAGGGAGGGCTGACCTAGCCCCTCCTCCAAGGAGGGAGCTTCGGCCGAACTAGGGGGAGAGTCCACCTCCCACACGGGAGGTGGATCTCCTCCTTTTAAATTCCCTTAGCCCTTATCTCCAGATCCCTGGCGCATGGGCCCTTTCTAGAAGGTATTGGATGGCCCAATATGGGCTGGCAAACCTCCTCTAAGGGCCCATGAGGTCCTTTGGTCGTCACCCCCTCCCGGGGGTCCTCCGGCACCCTCCCGGCACTCCCGGTACAATACCGATGAGCCCGAAAACTTTCCGGTGACCAAAACTGGACTTCCTATATCAATCTTTACCTCCGGACCATTCCGGAGCTCCTCGTGACGTCCGGGATCTCATCCGGGACTCCGAACAACCTTCGGTAATCACGTATACCTTTTCCCTATAACCCTAGCGTCATCGAACCTTAAGTGTGTAGACCCTACGGGTTCGGGAGACACGTAGACATGACCGAGACACCTCTCCGGCCAATAACCAACAGCGGGATCTGGATACCCATGTTGGCTCCCACGTACTCCACGATGATCTCATCGGATGAACCACGATGTCAGGGATTCAATCAATCCCGTATTCAATTCCCTTTGTCTATCGATATGGTACTTGCCCGAGATTCGATCGTCGGTATCCCTATACCTTGTTCAATCTCGTTACTGGCAAGTCTCTTTACTCGTTCCGTAATACATCATCCCGTGGCTAACTCCTTAGTCACATTGAGCTCATTATGATGATGTCTTACCGAGTGGGCCCAGAGATACCTCTCCGTTACACGGAGTGACAAATCCCAGTCTCGATTCGTGCCAACCCAACAGATACTTTTGGAGATACCCGTAGTGCACCTTTATAGCCACCCAGTTACGTTGTGACGTTTGGCACACCCAAAGCATTCCTACGGTATCCGGGAGTTGCACAATCTCATGGTCTAAGGAAACGATACTTGACATTAAAAAGCTTTAGCAAACGAACTACACGATCTTGTGCTATGCTTAGGATTGGGTCTTGTCCATCACATCATTCTCCTAATGATGTGATCCCTTTATCAACGACATCCAATGTCCATGGCCATGAAACCGTGACCATCTATTGATCAACGAGCTAGTCAACTAGAGGCTCACTAGGGACATGTTGTGGTCTATGTATTCACACATGTATTATGGTTTCCAGTTAACACAATTATAGCATGAACAATAGACAATTATCATGAACAAGGAAATACAATAATAACCATTTTATTATTGCCTCTAGGGCATATTTCCAACAGTCTCCCACTTGCACTAGAGTCAATAATCTAGTTCACATCACCATGTGATTAACATTTACATCACCATGTGATCATATCATCATGTGATTAACACCCAATAAGTTCTGGGGTTTGTTCATGTTCTGCTCGTGAAAGAGGTTTTTAGTCAACGGGTCTGCCACATTTAGATCCGTGTGTACCTTGCAAACTTTCCATGTCATATTTGTAGATACTACTCCCATGCTCCACTTGGAGCTATTCCAAATGGCTGCTCCACTATACGTAGCTGGATTTCTACTAAGAGTCATCCGGATTGGTTTTAAAGCTTGCATCATCGTAACACTTTACGATGAACTCTTTATCACCTCCATAGTCGAGAAATATTTCCTTAGTTCTCAAGTTACTAAGGCTAACTTTGACCGCTGTATAGTGATCCACTCTTGGATTACTCTTGTACCCCTTGACAGACTCATGGCAAGGCACACACAGGTGCGGTACACAGCATGGCATACTATATAGAGCCTATGGCTAAAGCATAGGAGATGACACTCATCTCTTCTTTATCTTCTGCCGTGGTCGGGTATTGAGTCTTACTCAATTTCACACCTTACAATACAGTCAAGAACTCCTTCTTTGACCCATCTATTTTGAACTCCTTCAAAAACTTGTCAAGGTATGTCTTCGTCGAAAAAACTTATCAAGCGAATAGATCTATCCCTATAGATCTTGATGCTCAATAAAATAGTAGCTTTATCTGGGTCTTCCTTTGAAAAAAAAAACTTTTCAAACAACCCTTCATGCTCTTCCAGAAATTCTACATCATTTCCGATCAATAATATGTCAACTACATATTCTTATAAGAAATTCCATAGTGCTCCCACTCACTTTCTTGCAAATACAACTTTCTCATAAACTTTGTATAAACTTAAACACTTTGATCACCTCATCAAAGCATATATTCCAACTCCGAGATGCTTGCTCCAGTCCATAGAAGGATCGCTGGAGTTTGCATATTATTAGCATCCTTAGGATTGACAAAACCTTCTGGTTGTATCACATACAACTCTTCCTCACAGAAACCATTACGGAAACCTTGTTTTGTCATCCATCTGCCAGATTTCATAATCGAAAAATGCAGCAACTGCTAACAAAATTTTAATAGACTTTTAGCATCGCTACAGATGAGACAATCTCATTGCAGTCAACTCCTTGAACTTGGCGGAAAGTTCTTTGCGACAAGTCGAGCTTTATAAACGGTGACATTTCACCATTAGCGTCTATGTTTATCTCAAAGGTCCATTTGTACTCAATGACCCGCCATTCAACAGGCAAGTCTACCAAAGTCCATACTTGGTTTTCATACATGGATCCTTTCTCGGATTTCATGGCTCCTAGCCATTTGTTGGAATCCGGGCCCACCATCGCTTCTCCATAGTTCGTAGGTTCATCGTTGTCCAACAACATGATTTCCAAGACAGGGTTGTCGTACTACTCAGGAGCAGTACGCGTCCTTGTCGACCTACGAGGTTCGATAGTGACTTGATCCGAAGCTTCATGATCATCATCATTAACTTCCTTTTCAACTAAGTAGGCTCTACAGAAACATCTTTCTGTGTTGCGCTATTCTCTGGTTGAAACAAAGGTTCAACAACCTCATCAAGTTCTATCTTCCTCCCACTCAATTCTTTCGAGAGAAACTCTTTCTCAAGAAAGGACCTGTTCTTAGCAACAAATACCTTTTGCGCTTGGATCTGAGATAGAAGGTATACCCAATGTCTCATTAGGGTATTCTATGAAGATGCATTTGTCTGCTTTGGGTTCGAGCTCGCTAGGTGAAAAACCCATTTTCACATAAGCGTCGCAGCCCCAAACATTAAGAAATGACAACTTAGGCTTCTGTCAAACCATAATTCTCACGGTGTCATCTCAACAGACTTAGATGGTGCCCTGTTAAAGTGAATGGATTTGTCTTTAATGCATAACCCCATAACGATAGTGGTAAAACGATAAGAGACATCATAGTACTCACTATATCCAATAGAGCACGACTACGACGTTCGAACACACCATCACACTATGGTGTTCCAGGAGGCGTGAGCTGTGAAACAATTTCCACATTGTCTAAAATTGCATACCAAACTCGTAACTTAGATATTCACCTCCATGATCGTATCATAGACATTTATCTTCTTGTCACGATGATCTTTAACTTCACTCTGAAACTCCTTGAACCTTTCAAACATTTCAGATTCGTGTTTCATTAAGTAAATATCCCCATATTTACTAAAATCATCAGTGAAGGTAAAGAAAAACAACGATATCCACTGTGTGTTTCAACACTCATTGGACCACATACATCAACATGTATTAATTCCAATAAGCCACTTGCCCGCTCCATCATATTGGATGACGGGGTCTCAGTCATCTTGCCCAAGAGGCATGGCTCGCATGTCTCAACCGATTCGAAATCGAGTGAGTCAAAAAAATCCATCATCATGGAGTTTCTTCATGCGATTTATACCAATATGACATTACGTGGCTGTGCCACAAGCATGTGGTACTATCATTATTAACTTTGTATCTTTTGGTACCAATGTTATGAATATGTGTACTACTACGATCATGATTCGATAAACCATTTCGAGTGGGTGCATGACCATTGAAGGCATTATCCATGTAAACAGAATAACCATTATTCTCTAACTTATATGAATAACCGTATCGCACTAATCATGATCTAATCACGTTCATGCTCAACGCAAACACCAAATAACATTTATTTAGGTTTATCACAAATCCTGAAGGTAGAGAGAGCGTGCGATGGTGATCACATCAATCTTGGAAATACTTCCAACACACATCGTCACCTTTCACCTAGCTAGTCTCCATTTACTCCGTAGCTTTTATTTCGAGTTGCTAACACTTAGCAACCGAACCGGTATCCAATACCCAGGTGCTACTAGGAGTACCAGCAAGGTACACATCACTAACACGTATATCAAATATACTTCCATTGACATTACCAGCCTTCTTATCTACCAAGCATCTAGGGGTTTTCCGCTTCAGCGAACATTCTCCTCATAACAGAAGCACTTAGTCTCGGGTTCGGGCTCAACCTTGGGTTTCTTCACTAGAGCAACAACTGGCTTGCCATTCCTGAAGTTTTCCGTTCTTGCCCTTGCCCCTTTTGAAACTAGTGGTTTCACTTAACCATCAACACTTGATGCTCCTTCTTGATTTCTACCTTCGTGGTGTCAAACATCACGAACAACTCAGGGATCATCTTATCCATCCCTGGCATGTTATAGTTCATCACGAAGCTCTAGTAGCTTGGTGGCAGTGACTTGGAGAACTGCATTAATCACTATCTCATCTGGAAGATTAACTCCCACTTGATTCAAGTGATTGTAGCACCCAGACAATCTGAGCACACGCTCAGCGATTGAGCTATTCTCCTTTATCTTGCAGACAAAGAATCTTGTTGGAGGTCTCATACCTCTCAACATAGGCACGAGCCTGAGATCACAATCTCAGCTCCTAGAACATCTCATATGTTCCGTGACATTCAAAACGTTTTGGAGCCTCAATTCTAAGCCGTAATGCATGACGCATTGAACTATCACGTAGTCACCAAAAAGTGCCTGTCATATGTTCACAACATCTACAGACAACGCTTGAGGGAGTGATGCAGTTAGCGGTACATAAAAAACACAAGCTTTCTGTGCAACAATGAGGACATTCCTTAGATCACGGACCCAGTACGCATTATTGCTACCATCAACTTTCAACTTACTTTTCTCTAGGATTGTATCAATAAAACTGGGGAGCTACAGCGTGAGCTATCTACGACATAATTTGCAAGGACATTTTTAGACTAAGTTCATGATAATTAAGTTCATTTAATCAAATTATTAATGAACTCCCACTTAGATAGACATCTCTCTAGTCTTCCAAGTGATACATGATCCATGTCAACTAGCCCGTGTCCGATCATCACGTGAGACGGACTAGTCATCCATGGTGAACATCTCTATGTTGATCGTATCTTCTATACGACTCATGTTCGACCTTTCGGTCCTCCGTGTTCCGAGGCCATGTCTGTACATGCTAGGCTCGTCAAGTCAACCTAAGTGTTTCGCATGTGTAAATCTGGCTTACACCCGTTGTATGCGAACGTTAGAACCTATCACACCCGATCATCACGTGGTGCTTCGGAACGACGATCCTTAGCAACGGTGCACAGTTAGGGTGAACACCTTTCTTGAAATTTTATTGAGAGATCATCTTATTTACTACCGTAGTTCTATGCAAATAAGATGTAAACATGATAAACATCACATGCAATCAATATAGTGACATGATATGGCCAATATCATCTTGCTCCTTTGATCTCCATCTTCGGGGCACCATGATCATCACTGTCACCGGCACGACACCATGATCTCCATCATCATGATCTCCATCATTGTGTCTTCATGAAGTTGTCTCGCCAAATATTACTTCTACTACTACAGCTAACGTTTAGCAATAAAGTAAAGTAATTACATGGCGTTTATGATTGACACGCAGGTCATACAATAGTATAAGCCAACTCCTATGGCTCCTGCCGGTTGTCATAGTCATCGACGTGCAAGTCGTGAACCCTATTACAAGAACATGATCAATCTCATACATCACAATGCATCACATCACATCCTTTTGGCCATATCACATCACACGGCATATGCTGCAAAAACAAGTTAGACGTTCTCTAATTTGTAGTTGCAAGTTTTTACGTGGTTGCTATAGGTTTCTAGCAAGAACGTTTCTTACCTACGTCAAAACCACAATGTGATATGCCAATTGCTATTTACCCTTCATAAGGACCCTTTTCATCGAATCCAATCCGACTAAGGTGGGAGAGACAGACACCCGCTAGCCACCTTATGCAACTAGTGCATGTCAGGCGGTGGAACCGGTCTCACGTAAGCGTACGTGTAAGGTTGGTCCGGGCCGCTTCATCCCACAATACCGTCGAATCAAGATAAGACTAGTAACGGCAAGCATATTAACAAAATTGACGCCCACAAATGCTTTGTGTTCTACTCGTGCATAGATTCTACGCATAGACCTAGCTCATGATGCCACTGTTGGGAGACGTAGTAGTAAATCAAAATTTTCCTACGTTCACCAAGATCTATCTATGGAGAAACCAGCAACGAGAGGGTAGAGATTGCATCTTCATACCTTTGAAGATCGCTAAGCGGAAGCATTACAAGAACGCGGTTGATGGAGTCGTACTCGCAGCGATTCAGATCGCGGTAGATCCGATCAAGTGCCGAACGGACGGCACCTCCGCGTTCAACACACGTGCAGCCCGGTGACGTCTCCTACGCCTTGATCCAGCAAGGAGGAAGGAGAGGTTGGGGAAGAGCTCCAGCAGCAGCACGACGGCGTGGTGGTGGTGGAGTAGCAAGGTATCCCGACAGGGCTTCGCCTAAGCACTGCGGAGGAGGAAGAAGCAGAATAGGGCTGCAGCGAGAGAGAAAGAGTTCGTCGTCTCAAACCAGCCCCAAACCTTGAGTATATATAGGAGGAAGGGAGAGGGAGGGCTGACCTAGCCCCTCCTCCAGGGAGGGAGCTTCGGCCGAACTAGGGGGAGAGTCCACCTCCCACACGGGAGGTGGATCTCCTCCTTTTAAATTCCCTTAGCCCTTATCTCCAGATCCCTGGCGCATGGGCCCTTTCTAGAAGGTATTGGCTGGCCCAATATGGGCTGGCACACCTCCTCTAAGGGCCCATGAGGTCCTTTGGTCGTCACCCCCTCCCGGGGGTCCTCCGGCACCCTCCCGGCACTCCCGGTACAATACCGATGAGCCCGAAAACTTTCCGGTGACCAAAACTGGACTTCCTATATATCAATCTTTACCTCCGGACCATTCCGGAGCTCCTCGTGATGTCCGGGATCTCATCTGGGACTCCGAACAACCTTCGGTAATCACGTATACCTTTTCCCTATAACCCTAGCGTCATCGAACCTTAAGTGTGTAGACCCTACGGGTTCGGGAGACACGTAGACATGACCGAGACATCACTCCGGCCAATAACCAACAGCGGGATCTGGATACCCATGTTGGCTCCCACGTACTCCACGATGATCTCATCGGATGAACCACGATGTCAGGGATTCAATCAATCCCGTATTCAATTCCCTTTGTCTATCGGTATGGTACTTGCCCGAGATTCGATCGTCGGTATCCCTATACCTTGTTCAATCTCGTTACTGGCAAGTCTCTTTACTCGTTCCGTAATACATCATCCCGTGGCTAACTCCTTAGTCACATTGAGCTCATTATGATGATGTCTTACCGAGTGGGCCCAGAGATACCTCTCCGTCACACGGAGTGACAAATCCCAGTCTCGATTCGTGCCAACCCAACAGATACTTTCGGAGATACCCGTAGTGCACCTTTATAGCCACCCAGTTACGTTGTGACGTTTGGCACACCCAAAGCATTCCTACGGTATCCGGGAGTTGCACAATCTCATGGTCTAAGGAAACGATACTTGACATTAAAAAGCTTTAGCAAACGAACTACACGATCTTGTGCTATGCTTAGGATTGGGTCTTGTCCATCAGATCATTCTCCTAATGATGTGATCCCGTTATCAACGACATCCAATGTCCATGGCCATGAAACCGTGACCATCTATTGATCAACGAGCTAGTCAACTAGAGGCTCACTAGGGACATGTTGTGGTCTATGTATTCACACATGTATTATGGTTTCCGGTTAACACAATTATAGCATGAACAATAGACAATTATCATGAACAAGGAAATACAATAATAACCATTTTATTATTGCCTCTAGGGCATATTTCCAACATGTATCTCCTACTGGATTGATACCTTGGTTCTCAAAAACTAAGGGAAATACTTATCTACTTCACTGCATCAAACTGTTCCTCTTCACGGGAAACCAACGCATGCTCGAGAAGTAGCAAGAAGGATTTCTGGCGCCGTTGCCAGGGAGATACATAGCTAATCAAGATAAGAACTCTCTCTTCAACTTGCTAATTTATGGTTTGGTTGTGAGGAGATCTACATCAAGCCTACCAAGTACCCATCACAAATTCATCTCTTTCATTTGCATTATTTGCCATTCGCCTCTCGTTTTCCTCTCCCCCACTTCACCAATTTGCCGTTTTATTCGCCCTCTCTTTCTCGGTTGCCTTTTTCTCGTCAGATCTTTTGTTCGCTTGTGTTACCATGTGCCTTCTATTTGCTTGCGTCTTCGCTTGCTAAAAATCTATTGATATTGATCCTCATACACTTGCTAATCTTTTGAAAAGACCAAATTATGATGAACCAATTTCTAGTGAGTTTAGTGCACTTGATTATATCTATGAAGCTTTGTTTGGAAATCATGAATCTGAAAATTTTGATGACGAAGAAAATTATAAACTGATTCGTGATATCTCCTTGAATGAAAAACATGATTGCCATGTTGTTAGTATGAATTCTCTAAATATCCATGATGTTAATGATATGCAAAACCACAAGCTTGGGGATGCTATGCTTGATGAAGATGATATTTTTTGTTCCCCAAGTTTTGGAATGACACGTATGCTAAAATTGATCATGAAAAGAATGCTTTGTGTGATATTTATATTTTGAGATTCCTTCATGATGTTACTGAAAATTACTATGAGAGAGGAACATATGCTTTTACATATTGCAATAATATCAAGTTTCCTCTCTATGTGTTCAAAGTTTGGAAGTTATGCTTGTTGTTCCTTCCTATGGTAGTTCATTTTTGTTCCCATAATTTGTTTGCTCACAAAATCCCTATGCATAGGAAGTGTGTTAGACTCAAATATACTTTCCATGTGATTCATGATGTTCCTATTGTTGCAAATATGAATTATGTGCCCGTAGATTTCATTGTTCTTGATATAGAATGCAATCCTACATGTCCTACTATTCTTGGTAGAACTTTCCTAAGAACGATTGGTGCAATTATTGACATGAAAGAAGGAAATATTAGATTCCAATCTACATTAAGGAAAGTCATGGAACAATTTCCTATAAAAAAATAAAATTACCTTGAATCTATCATGAGATCTACTTATGGATTGCATACCAAAGATGACAATACCTAGATCTATTGCGTTTTGCCTAGCTAGGGGCATTAAACAATAGCGCTTGTTGGGAGGCAACCCAAATTTATTTTGCTTTCTAATTTTTTATTATGTTTTGGTGTGTTTGGAACATTATTACCTATGTATTAATTGTGTGTTTGTGTTTAAATTAGTGTTTGATCCAAGTAAAACCTTTAGGGTGATCTATGGTAGTTGTTGATTTGATCTTGCTGAAAAACAAAAACTTTTGCGCTTAGTCCAGGAATTTTGTGAATTTTTCATACGTCAAGTTGATCTAAAATATTAACAAAGGATTTATATACAAATTTCCCTGGTTGTCCTAATTTTTCAGAATTTTTAGAGTTCCAAAAGTATTCAAAGTTTACAGATTGCTACAAACTGTTCTATTTTTGACAGATTCTGTTTTCCTTGTGTTGTTTGCTTATTTTGATGTATCTATGGGTCGTATCGGGGGGTATGAGTCATGGAAAAGTTAGAATACAGTAGGTATTACACAGATATAAATAAAGAATGTGTTCACAACAGTACCTAAAGTCGTGATTTATTTTTCTTATACTAACAGATCTCATGAGTTTTCTGTTGAGTTTTGTGTTGTGAAGTTTTCAAGTTTTGCGTGAAGATTTGATGGACTATGGAATAAAGGGTGGCAAGAGCCTAAGATTGGGGATGCCCAAGGCACCCCAAGTGATATTCAAGGATACCAAAAAGCCTAAGCTTGGGGATGCCCCGGAAGGCATCACCTCTTTCGTCTTCAATCCATCGGAAAATTTACTTGAGGCTATATTTTTATTCACCACATGATATGTGTTTTGCTTGGAGTGTCTTGTATGATATGAGTGTTTTATTGTTAGTTTGCCACAATCGTCCTTGCTTCACACATATTTTGAGAGAGACATGCTGAATCATGAATTTGTTAGAATACTCTATGTGCTTCACTTATATCTTTTGAGCTAGGCAATGTTGCTCTAGTGCTTCACTTATATCTTTATAGAGCATGGTGGTGTTATGTTTTATAGAAATTATTAAACTCTCGTTCCTCACTTATATTATTTTGATAGTTTCTTAAAACATCATGGTAATTTGTTTCATTTATGAATATAGTCCTAATATAATGGCATCCAAGAGGGAAGTAATAAAAACTTTCATATTATGTGCATTAACAACTATGACAAATTGGATTCCTTGCATATAGTTTTGAGATAATATGGATGATAATACGAGATTCATGCTAGTGTGTAGTTGTGAATTGAAGAGATACGTGTGTTAAATCTTGTGATTCCCATAGCATGCGCGTATGGTGAACCGTTATGTAACGAAGTGGGAGGATGATTTGTTTAATGATTGTTGACCTTTGTGTGAGGGTCGGGAGCGCGCGATGGTTAACTCCTACCAACCTCTGCCCTAGGAGAATGTGTCTAATGCTTTGTTTGATAACTAATAGACTTTTGCAATAAGTATGTGAGTTCTTTATGACTAATGTGAGTCCATGGATTATACACACTCTCACCCTTCCATCTTTGCTAGCCTCTCTAGTACCGCGCAACTTTCGCCGGTACATCAAACCCTCCTTCCTCAAAACAGCCACCATATATTCCTCAAAACAACCACTATACCTACCTATTATGGCATTTCCATAGCTATTCCGAGAGATATTGCTATGCAACTTCCATCATGTAGTTTTTCTATGACTTGCATCATCACTTCATATTGCATATAGAGTTATATCTTGTCATAGGAATCGAGTTGTAATTTCTTTTTCTTTGAGTTATAAGTAAATAAAAGTGTGATGATTTTTCATTAATAGAGCATTGTCCCATGAGAGAAAAGGATGATGGAGGCTATGACTCCCGCACAAGTTGGTACGAGTATGCGGACTTTACAAAAAATAAAATAGGCCAGCGAAGCCCAAACAAAAAAATAAAAGAGGCCAAAGAAGCCCACCAAAATAAAAAAATGAGAGAAAGAGAGAAGGGACAATTGCTACTATCTTTTTCCAGACTTGTGCTTCAAAGTAGCACTATGATCTTCATGATAGAGTCTCCTATTTTGTCACTTTCATATAACTAGTGGATATTCATTATACACGACCACTTAGTTTTCTTTTTGAGCTTTCATACACTTATAGCTTCAAGTGCATTTGTTGCATGGCAATCCCTACTCACTCACATTGATATCTATTGATGGGCATCTCCATAGCCCGTTGATACGCCTAGTTGATGCGAGACTATCTTCTCCTTTTTTCCTTTGCACCTCCTCCATATTCTATTCCACCTATAATGCTATATCCATCGCTCACGCTCATGTATTGCGTGAGTTGAAAAGGTTTGAGAACACCAAAAGTGTGAAACAATTTCTTGACTTGTTCATTGAGGTTGTGCATGATTTAGATACTTCGTGTGGGGAAGATGGAGCATAGCCAGACCATATCATTTTGTAGGGATAACTTTCTAAGGCCATGTTATTTCAAAAGGACACGACTACCTTGTTGGTGTGCTCGAAGTATTACTGTTTTTATGTCAATATTAGACTATTGTTTTGAATCTAACGGATCTGAATATTCATACCACAATAAAGAATATTACATGGATAAATATGTTGGGTAGCATTCCACATCAAAAATTCTGTTTTTATCATTTACCTACTTGAGGATGAACATGAATTAAGCTTGGGGATGCTGATACGTCTACAATGTATCTATAATTTTTGATTGTTCCGTGCTATTATATTATCCGTTTTGGATGTTTTATATGCATTAATATGCTATTTTATATTATTTTTGGGACTAACCTATTAATATAGAGCCTAGTGCCAGTTTCTATTTTTTCCTTGTTTTTGAGTTTCGCAAACAAGGAATATTAAATAGAGTCCAAACGGAATAAAACCTTCGGAATGATTTTTCTAGAAAAAAACGAAGCCACGAGACTTGAGAACCAAGGCAGAGGAGCTGCCACGAGGCCACAAGCCCGCTTGCTGCGGCCAGGGGGTACCCCGCACCGAGCAGGCTTGTGGGCCCCTGGCAACTCCCCTAACCATAATCTTCGGCCTATAAATTCCAAAATATTCCATCATTATCGAAGAGAGCCACGAAAACACTTTTCTGCCTTTTCTGGTAATCTATCGGAGGGGGATTCGATCATGGCGGGCATCTACATCAACTCCATTGCCCCTCCTGACGGGGGGATGACCCCAGGGTAGCCTCAAGCGCCCCCCTTTCCCCCACCTCCTAACGCGACTAAAGGGCGGGCCGCCTCCCCCTGCGGTCCGGCTGTGCCCTACCGGAGGTGATCCGCCGGCTACGCCCAGCCGACTAAGCATTGGATACCGTCTGCAGGGCGTGCGTGGCAACAGTGGCCCCCATCCCCTTGGGGGTCAGCGCCGATATGGCCACAGGGAAGACGTCAGGGCCTCTGACCCTGGCGGAT
The DNA here is from genome assembly GCA_022496015.1 of Hordeum marinum. NCBI lineage: Eukaryota > Viridiplantae > Streptophyta > Magnoliopsida > Poales > Poaceae > Hordeum > Hordeum marinum. The sequence goes on from CM039676.1 coordinate 298,158,583, forward strand.
GGTGACGGGGCTTCCAATAGTACCGGCACGCCTCCAACCACTCTGTTACCTGCCCCGGCATGGCTACAGGGTGGCCGGCCGTACCGCTGACCCCGGCCGGCCACCGCAAGACGACGCCACAAGGTGCGGCCCGTGCCGCGATGTGACCGGCGTCGAGGCCCGCCTCGTGGGCCCCGCCGGTTCCTAACGGGACCGTTTAGCCGGCGGGACCTACCGGCAACAAGACCCCCCAGCCTGGCCCCCGCAGCCGGCCAGAGAGGCTGCCGGCTGGGGGCCCCTTTGACCTTCTACTTGTATTGTATTCCGGGGGGTTGGCCTATAAAACCCCCCGGGCCACCCCCATGCGAGAAAACGAACAGGGAGACCGACAGAGGGAAAAACCAAGGGAGGCACGAACGGACGAACGATCGACCGGCTGCTCTCCGAGTTCCCTCCACATCCACATCCACTCCACACACACGCACGTAGAGAGGCGGAAGAGCAGGCTAGCTCCTTCTTCCTCCTCGATCCATACAGCTCAAGGAGCACCATTGTAACCCGACCATTGTCTCAATTAGACCGAGCAGGACTAGGGGTATTACCTCCCACGGAGGGCCCCGAACCTGTGTACATCCTGTGTCAGCCACTGCTTGTGCCTAATCCCGCTCACGGAGCCCGCCGGCGTCCTTCGACCCCTCTCGATAAGCCTACCTATGGCATCTGCCGTGACGAAACCATGACGGTTGGCGCCCACCGTGGGGCCGACCGCGGCGCCGGCCGGAGTCACGCTCCGGGCGGGACCCTTCACCACCTCCCCCGACCGCCTCGCGTCCGGGCAGAACCACGTGCTCGTGGGGCTTGCTCCGGCGGGCCTTGCGGGCAGCATGGCCGGCATCTCTGACGAGTGCCTCGGTCGTGACCTCTCGCTCAATGTCACCGCGCTCGCCAGGCAGTTCAGCGAGCTGAGCCTCGCCGAAGAGCCGGAGGCTGACAAGTACCCCAGTTGGGTGTTCGACTGCACTGACCCTCCCTCGTCCGTGGGCACGCTCGCCACAGGCGAGGCCATCGGCCCCCACACCCGTGTGGGAGTGATGGTCACGTATCCTCCACCACTTCGGGCCATGAGCGAGCGGTCGAGGCCGACGCAGCCACCACCCGTGCCGGCACCTCCGACCCACTGGCCGCCACCCTCCGGGGTCTGGGCACTCCTATCGCTACGATGGCGCACCCGGCCACCGCCAGAGCCGAGCTAGAAGCGGCCCGTCGCCTGCTGTTTGAAGACGCCAGCGCCCTCGTTGCCGAACGTCGCCAGATGGAGGCTGCGTAGCGGGAAAACAACTCCGCGTACGGTCTCACCCCAGCCGGCCCCGAGCCCAGCCGGCGTGGTGCCGTGCGAGAACACGGCCGCGTGGTCGCAGAGATCCTCGATGGCCGTTTCCCTGTCTACGACACCCCTGCGGCCAACCTGCGCCGCCAAGGTTGCCTACGAGGATTTGGCAACCTTGGAGGATGAGGAGCGGGCCGCATGTGAGCGGCACATCAAGGACCTCATCGACACCGCCAACGCACAACAGGTTGTCCTCACCCCTGGTGGGGTCGTCTCCGAGTTTCCCCGCCCCGAGAGGGAGGACACTGGGGCTGCTGACCGCTGGCCGGATCAGCACTCCAGCACCCCTCGTCCCTCCGGCCGGAACGCCCGGGGGAGCAACGTCCAGCGCCCCCCGTCACGCGGGAACGAACAGCCGGCTGTGAATAGTCGGCGCAGCAATAACCCGGCCGGCAGCCACCGCCGCGACGAGGCGCCGGCTGGCGGCAGCCGGCGCACTCACGGGCATACTCCGCCTCCGTGGCTGGAACCGGCACGGTCCATCCCGCCGGCCGTCCGCCCCAAGCTCACCGCCCGGCTCGGGCCCCGCGTCCCCCACAGCGACAACGACGCGCGGCTCCGCCTTGACCGGCTGGCGCAGTCGACTCTCCTCGAGGAGGAGGGCTCGATTGGTCCAGCCTATTTTGGTCTGCGGATCCGCAACGAGCCTTTTCCGTCCGGCTTCACGCTCCCCCGCGACACCCCGAAGTATACCAGGGCCGCCAAGCCGGAGGACTGGCTGATCGACTACACCACCGCCGTCGGCACCGCCAGGGGGAACAAGCGCGTAGCCGTCCGCTACGGCCCCCTCATGTTGATCGGCTCGGCCCGCACCTAGCTGAACAGCCTGGCCGCCGACAGCGTCAACACCTGGACGGACTTCGAGGAGGCCTTCGTCCGCAACTTCACCAGCACCTAGAAACGGCCTGGCCGGCCCTGCGAGCTGGCCATGTGCGTCCAGGGGCCAGACGAGCCCCTCTGCGACTACCTCACGCGCTGGACCAAGCTCCACAACTCCCGCGAAGGAGTACACGAGGTACAGGCCACCCAGTACTTCATCGAGGGCTGCTGCGATGGCACCCCCCTCAAGCACAAGCTCCTGTGCTCCAAGCCAACCTCCCTGGCGGACCTGATGTCCAAAGTGGACAAATACGCCACGGCCGACTCCTCGATGAGGATGAAGGCTAAGGCACCGGCCAAGCCGGCTACGCCCCCCGCTGCGCCGCGGGTGGCGGCCGACAACCGGCAACCGCAGAACGGCAAGCGCAAGAACGACCAGCCCGATTCCCGCTACGGGAGCCAGCAGGTCGCCTCCATCGAGGGGGAGCAGCCAGCTGGCCAGGCCTCCGGTCAGCGCCAACGCACCGGCAAGGCCGCCTGGCAGCCCAAGCTGACTTTCGAGAAAATGCTTGACCTCCCCTGCAAAAACCACTCCGGTGCCAAGCCGGCCATGCACACGCTCCGGCAGTGCAGCTTCTCACAGCGATTGGCCCAGGGGTATGGCCTCCCGGCTCCCCCCGCGCAGCCAGCCCGCGCCCCGGCACCAGCCCCGGCTCGGGCTCCGGCTCCCGGTCCGGGTCAGATGGACCCGGCCATGGCTCGTGGCGACGGCCGGCTGCACGACTGGTTCCCCGAACATGACGACTGCTATGTCGTCTTCACCAGCGAAGAGACGGACAAGCACGCCCAGCGTCGGCTCCACCGCGAGGTGAATGCCACCATGCCCGCGACTCCCCAGTTCATGCATTGGTCCGAGAAGCCGATCACCTGGAGCCAAGCGGACCACTTGGCCGTGATGCCGAACCCAGCAGCCACGCCCTCGTCCTCGATCCCACCATCGCCTCCGAGAAACGCTCGTGCCGCTTCTCGCGGATTTTGGTCGATGGAGGCAGCAGCATCAACATCCTCTACATCGACACCCTGATCAAGCTAGGGCTCAAGGTGGAGGACCTGAAAACGAGTCGGACCGTTTTCCACGGCATCGTGCCGGGAAAGTCCTACACCCCCGTCGGCAAGATCAAGCTCGACGTCCTCTTCGGCAACGCTAGTCATTTCCGCCGCGAGCCAGTTTTGTTCGAGGTAGTGGACCTCGATAGTCCCTACCACGCATTGCTGGGCAGGCCCACTCTCGTCAAGTTCATGGCGATCCCCCACTACGCCTACCTTAAGCTCAAGATGTCGGGTCCCAAGGGCATCATCACCATCACCAGCAAGTACCAGATGTCAATGGCGTGTGCACGAGATGGCAGTCGGCTGGCCGAGGCCCTGGAAATAGCGGAGGAGAAGCGGCAACTCGACCGGCCAGTGGACCTCGCCTCCGCCCAGCCGGCCGTGCCGGCACCTCCGCCCAGTCGGTCAGCAAAGGCTCATTCCAGCCGTCTAAGGACACCAGGCAGGTGCCACTCGATCCAGCCAACCCCACCCAGTGCGTGACCATCGGCTCCCGCCTCGACAGCAAATAGGAAAGCGAGCTCGTCGACTTCCTCCGTGAGAATCGGGACATCTTTGCATGGTCCCCCAAGGACATGCCGGGTGTTCTGAGGAAGTTCGTAGAGCACAAGCTGCACGTACGACCGGATGCGAAGCTGGTCAAGCACCCCCTGCGTCGTTTCTCTGAGGAGAAGCCGCGTACAATAGGAGAAGAAATTGCCCAGCTGCTCGCAGCCGGCTTCATCATGGAGGTGTTTCACCCGGACTGGCTGGCCAACCCAGTCCTGGTGCTGAAGAAAAACAAGACCTGGCGCATGTGTATCGACTACACGAGCCTGAACAAGGCGTGCCCCAAGGACCCGTTCACCCTGCCGCGGATCGATCAAGTCATCGACTCCACGACCGGCTGCGATCTGATGTCTTTCCTGGATGCTTACTCCGGCTATCACCAGATAAAGCTGGACCCGGCCGACCGGCTCAAGACCTCCTTCATCACCCCTTATGGGGCCTACTGCTACATCACCATGTCCTTCGGCTTGAAGAACGCAGGCGCTACCTTCTAGCGCTGCATACAGAAGTGCCTCCTGCCTCAGATAGGCAGGAACATCCATGTCTACGTGGACGACATCGTCGTCAAATCCAAGAAGCACTTCAGCCTCCTCGACGACGTCCGGGAGACGTTCGCCAACTTGCGCGAATACAAGATCAAGATCAACCCAGAGAAGTGTGTCTTCGGCATCCCAGCCGGCTAGCTCTTGGGTTTCTTCCTGTCCGCCCGCGGCATCGAAGCTAACCCCGAGAAGATCCTGGCGATTGAGCGCATGCCCAAGCCGGTCCGGCTCCGGGACGTACAGAAGTTCACTGGCTGCCTCGCTTCCCTCAGCCGGTTCATCAGCCGACTGGGCGAGAAGGCCTTGCCCCTCTACGGGCTCCTACGCAAGTCGGCCCTGGTCGAGCCGGGCTGAGACCTCACGAAGAAGCCGGCCCTTTTTGACTGGCCCGACGAGGCAGACGCGGTGTTCCGCGACCTCAAGAGGGCTCTCACCAGCGCGCCCATCCTAGCCGCGCCGGCTGACAAGGAGCCTTTGCTCGCCTACATTGCAGCGACCACGCGCGTCGTCAGCGTCGTCCTGGTGGTGGAGCGGCCGGAGGAAGGCAAGGCGTTGCCGACGCAGCGTCGCGTCTACTACCTCAGCGAGGTCCTCTCTGCCTCCAAGAAAAACTACCCCCACTACCAGAAGATGTGCTACGGCGTATACTTCGCCGCCCAGAAGCTGAAGCAGTACTTCCAGGAGCACGCCATCACCATCGTGAGCACAGCGCCGCTGGGCGAAATGATGGTCGGCCAGGACGCCACCGGCCGGATCGCCAAATGGGCCATCGCCCTGGGCGACTACGAAATACCGTACGAGCCATGCACCGCCATCAAGTCCTAGGCAATGGCCGACTTCCTCGTCGACTGGGCCAAAACCCAGTTCGTAACGCCTCCGCCCGACTCCATGCATTGGCGCATGCACTTCGACAGCTCGAAGATGCGAGCCGGCCTGGGAGCCGACATCGTCCTGTCGTCCCCCCCAGAGGAGACCAGCTCCGCTACGCCCTCCAGATCCACTTTGCTGCCTCCAACAACGTGGCCGTATACGATGCCCTCGTCCATGGCCTCCGGCTCGCAAAGGAGATCGGCATCCAGCGCATCATTTGCTTCGGAGACTCGAACCTCGTGATACAACAAGTCTCTGGCGAATGGGACGCTAGGGATGCCAACCTGGCCAGCTATCGCTTCCTCGTCCAGTAGCTCACCGGCTCCTTTGAGGGCTGCGAGTTGCACCACATCCCCCGTGCGGACAACGAGGTGGCTGATGCGCTAGCCAAGATTGGCTCCACCCGGCAGGCCATCCCAGCCGGTGTCTCCCTCGAGCGGCTGATGAAGCCTTCGATCAAGGCTTCTCCCGAATCGGAGTCCATCTTCGTGCCGGCAAACGCGGTCGGCACCTTGGCGGAACCGGCTGCCCAACCGGCCCCGCCGGCTGCGGCAGCTTTGCCAGCTCCGCTACCACCAGCCGCCAGTCCGGCGCCGTCCGCCATGGCAATTGAGCCGGTCGCGCCTACGCACGCCGGCACCGGCCTCGTCGCCGTCATGACGACGGTCAAAGCTTCCACCGCCGCCTCGCTCCCGGGGGCTGGTGAGCCGGTCCGTGGGTCTGACGGGTCGGTCCCGAGGGCTGGGTCGGCCCCTGTCTCGGCTCCCTCATGGGCCCGGCCTATCCTGGCGTTCCTCCAACACAACGAGCTCCCCTCTAATGAGGCCATTGCAAGGCAAATTCAGTGTCGGGCCCCGGCCTACCGCATCATCAACCACGAGCTGGTTCATCACAGCACCACCGGCGTTTTCCAACGCTGCGTTGAGCCGGAGAAAGGGCAAGAAATCCTCATAGACATCCACCAGGGCGAGTGTGGGCATCACGCGCCTCCAGGTCCCTGGTGGCCAAAGCATTCCGTCACGGTTTCTACTGGCCGACTGCTCTGGAGGCGGCCAAGGAACTCGTTGACAAGTGCAAGGGCTGCCAGCGCTTCAGCACGCAGAGCCATCTTGCGGCTAGCGCTCTCCAGACCATCCCCCTTTCGTGGCCATTCGCCGTCTGGTGCTAGACATGGTGGGACCTTTCAAGACCACACGAGGCGGCATGACACATTTGCTTGTCGCCGTCGACAAGTTTACCAAGTGGATCGAGGCCTGGCCAATCAAGAAACTGGACGGCCCCACGGCTGTCCTGTTCATCAAAGACATCACGGTACGTTACGGCGTCCCCCACAGCATCATCACCGGCAACGGCACGAACTTCGCCAAAGGCGCGCTCGCGCGTTTCTGCTCGAGGCGGGGCATCCGGCTCGACCTGGAGTCCGTCGCCCACCCGCAGTCGAACAGCCAGGTTGAGAGGCAAACGGCCTACTCTTGTCCGGCATCAAGCCCCGGCTCGTGACACCGCTGGTCCGGTCGGCTGACTGTTGGGTCGAGGAGCTGCCGTCTGTCCTTTGGAGCCTCTGGACCACACCCAACCGGTCGACCAGCTACACTCCGTTCTTTCTCCTTTACGGGTCCGAGGCGATCATCCCCACCGACATCGAGTTCGATTCGCCTCGGGTCACCCTGTACACCGAGAAGGATGCGAGGGAGGCAAGGGAAGACGGCATCGACCTCCTCGAGGAGGCCCGCGAGCTGGCCTTGAGCCGGAAGGCCATCTACCAGCAGAAGCTCCGGCATTACCACAACAAGCGGATCCGGCCGCTCTCCTTCCGCGAAGGAGACTTGGTGCTCAGGCGGATCCAGCGAACCGCCGGCCAGCACAAGCTGTCCTCCCCATGGAAGGGCCCGTTCATCGTCAGCCGGGCGCTGCGCAACAACGCGTACTATCTAATTGACGCCCAGAAGCCGCAGAAACGCAAGAGAGACGCCTCCGGCGAGGAGACGGAGCGCCCATGGAACGAGGCGCTCCTCCGTCCATTCTATTGCTGAAAACCATTGTATGTATCCTCCCTCTTTTGGGCTTATGAACGCGACGGCGGCCCCCAAGCCGGCACCGGGGGCACGCCCTTTTTTTGATTCCTACAAAGTTTTGTTATTTAAGGCACGTCAACCGGGTCCGGCTCCCGGGCCCGAGGGCTCGCCCGGCTCCCCACCAAGGCGGACAAATAATGTGAGCGACCAACCCTTCGCCTCCCCTCCCCTAACCAGCTATAGACCGACTCCCGGCTGTCCGGCTGAAGGGACCGCAGGGTAAGAAGGGGCTTCTCGCACGAAAGTCAGCCAACGCGCGCGACAGCTGGACCGGCCCAGCCGAGCTATGTTAATCCTAGTAACCGGCCTCTGCCGGCTCAACCTATCCCTAGTCGGTTGACTCTAGGAGCCCGCTATTTTACCAAGGGTGAAGCCCCGTCCCTGTCCCAGACCGGCCCCCGGTTGGCTGGCAGGTGGGGCGGAAGCCGGAGGGAATCCCGGCGCGCAAACACAAGTCAAAAGGCAAAGGGTGAAAGAAGAGCCGGCACGCACATTCTTTCTAAGATGAATGGCACAAGTTCATTACATATAAAAGGCAAAGGGTGGAATTCCAATCTAAAAACAAAAATGCAGGAAAGAAAAGTCCTAAGCTATGGCAGCATCGGGCCGGCCTTCCTCCAAGTACTAACTCCGCTGGAGCCGGCGGTACTCACGCCCCGGGAGCCAGCTGCACTGGCGCCTTCGAGGTCGGCACCTCCGGGGCGGCCAACGTAGAAGCCCCTGCAGCCGGAGCCGGCTCGGACTCGGCGTATTTGTCGGTGTCGGACTCTTCATCGGCCGTCTCGGCGGCGCTCCCCTCCGGGTCGTCCAGGGCGAGCCCGTACTGGTCCTCCGGGACCACCACGCCGTCCGCCCCGCGCTCCGGGACGTACTCGTCCCATGCGGCAAAGGACGCAAGGTCGCTCGCCCTCGCCAGCATCTCGTCGGCCACCGCCTCCAGCTCCGAGTTGGCGCCAGCGTGCTGGGCCGTGAGCAAACCCAAGTCCAGCTCGGGGTACCACGATTTGGCAATGCGGAGCGCCATGCCCGCGCCGGCTCGTGCCGCGGAGGCCCTCCAGGCATTCACCTGCGCCGCCCCGAATTCCAGCCACCTCAACAACCGGTTCATGGAGCCTGGCTCCATCGCGCCGAGCCAGAGCATGCGGACCAGCGGCATGCCGGCCGCTTGGAGCCACTTCAGGTTGCGGACCACCTCCGACAGGCGTGCCTCGGCGGCGATCCCCACCTCATCCAGGGTCCGGGGGGCCAGCGGCCCGACGGTGATCCCCACCTCGTCCAGGGTCCAGGGGGCCAGCGGCCCGACGGCCTCTCCTTGCGCCTGCCGGGCCTCACGGTCGACCTCCACGGCCGCCTCCGCGACCTCCCGCGTGCCAGGGAAAAGCCCTAAGAAGAGGATGGGGGATGAGCGGGGAGGCAAACCAGAAAACCAAGAAGGAAGGCGCGAGAAGAGCAAGGCGATGGAAACATACAGTGCAGCATCTGATCCACCTCGTGCACTTGCTCCTGCAGCCGCACCTCCCTGGCAGACCACTCCTGGCGCCGGCGCTCGTGCTCATCCCGGGCCGCCTGCACGTCCTCGGCCACCTTGGTTAGGGCGGCGTCCTTGGCCTCCAGCTTCTCGCGAAGCGCCTTCTCCCGCTCCTCTGCCTCCCGACAAAGGGCCGCCTCTTGGTCCGCTAGCGCTTGACGGTGGGCCGCCTCGTGGACCTCCCGCTTCGCCTTCGCCTGGTCCGCCTCCCCACGGAGCCGGTCACCCTCCGTCACCAGGAGTTCCCGCTCCTCGTAAAGGTGCACCACCTGGCGCCGGAGGCAGACCGTCTCGGCATGGGTAGCTGCATAAGAAGACACGGGAGTCAGAAAGGATTCAGCCCGCCTTCGGAGCAGCCGGCCTGATTCCCGGGGGCTATACCCAGTGGGTGTGCTTGCGTGCTCCCACTGGAAGATTGCAAGACGCTAAGATCGCAAGGGCAACGTACCTCACAGGTCCGTGGACACGACGGCGAGCCGGTTCTCAGCTCCCCGGTACAACCCCAGTAGGGTGTTGTACGCAGCCACCCGACGGTCATGCGCTGCCTGCAAAACAATAAGAGCCTTAGGCTCGACCCTCCTGCGCCCCAGCCGGCTCGAGCCTCGGGGGCTACACTCAGTGGGTGCGCTGGTGCGTCCCCACTGGAAAAGACGGAAAAACGCAAATAAAGGGAACAAGGAAAGAAGAAACTCACCGCGACCGCCTGCTCCAAGCTCACCAGCCGGTCGCTGGTAGCCCGAGCGTCTTGCGTCGCCTGGGCGCGGGCCGCCGCAAACGCTTCCACAGCGGCGGCCACCGCCGCTCCGAGGGCGCTCGACGGCCCGCTAGGGGACGGGCTCCCGGCCGCCGCCCAGGTTTGCTGTGACCGGCCTCCGTCTGTGGGTTCTCCCTTGTTGGAGACCTCGATGCGACCGACCCCTCCTATCGTCGCCGTGCCGGGGGCTGTCGTCGACGCACTTGCGGTGGCCGTTTTCACAGCCACGACGGATCTCACCTCCGGAACCCCACCTCCGGTGCTCCGGGCTGACTCGCCTTCGGTGCCGGCGCCTCTAGAGCCGGTGCCTCTGAAGCCGGCACGTCCGGCGGCACGTTGCCCGCAATCGACCGGGCAGCGTCGCGGCCCGTTGCCGCCTCGTCCTCCGCGGCCGTCGCGCTCGCCTCTGCCCTTCGCCCGGAGCCGTGGTGGCCCTTCGGCCTCTTCTCCCGGCCGTGGGGGAAGGGCTCCCAAGCTCCGCCCGCGGACTCCCAGCCATTTCCTTGGAGGAGGGGGAACGGCTCCCATGCTCTGCCAGCAGCCTCCCCGCTGGCTCCCCTCGTCTGCCGCCTCCTCCTAGGGGCGGAGCTCCTGGACACACCGCTCTCGCTTGGCCGCCTCGAAGTCGAGCCACGCCTGGCGCTCCCTCTCCTCGGCCGCCATCGGCAGCGCCGCCCTCTCCGTCCCGCCACCCGGTGTCCTCCCTAGGGCGCGTGCCTCCTTGGTCACGAAGAAGTAAGAGACTGGGGGAAGGCAAGACGGACCAAGGTGGAGGAGAAGACGGACTTACTCGGCGATGACGGGGATCGCCCTCCTCATGGGTCCCACCTGCGCGACCTTCTGCTTCTTGCCTCCGCCTCCGCGACTGCCGCCCGGCTGCACGGTCACCGCACGCTTGGGCACCAGCTTGGTGGCAACCGGCCCCTTCCCCTTGTCGCCCGCGACCAGACCTCCCTGACTAGGGCCGCCACCAGCTCGAGGTTGGTGCCTCCGCGGCGCCGTGACCTCGTCCTCCGAAGCCTCGGGCCTCTCCGGAGTGTGGGCAACACGCGTCTGGGGAGGGGACACTCCCGTCGATTCGGCCTCTTCGGCCCCCTCCGTCTTCGTCTCCGCGTCGCCGGCACCGGATGCTCCGGCTCGCTCGGAGTCGGTCGGCTCCATGTCATCGGCGTCCTCGACCTCCTCAGGGTCCAACTCTGCCGTGTCGGGGGCCGGCTCCCCGTAGTTCAGCAGCAACGGGAAGAGCTGCGGGCGGGCCAGGCGGCGTGCTGTCAGACTAAGGGGGAGGGGTATCACCTCTAAAAGAAGATGGAGGGGAGGAACCGGCTTGTCACTTACCCGCGGTGCCGGGCGGCTCCGGATGTACGGGGTTTTCCCCCATTTCCATTCTCCCTCCGCCATCTTCGCCGTCGAAATGGCGTTCACCCTCCTCGCCACATAGGGTGGCTTCATCTCCTTGGTGGAGAGCCGGAAGGGGTCGTGGCGTCCTCCCATCTGGCAGATGAGGTGCGGCCGGCTCTGTAGCGGCTGCACCCGGCGTGCCACCATCGTGGCCAGCAGGTCTGTGGCCTTCAGCCCCTCTCACCCGGTCATCGCGAGAAGGCGCTCGCAGAGCCGGTCCGCCGTCATGGGCGCCAGAGACGCGGCCTGTCGCCAGTTTAGCATCGCGGTCGGCGGATGGTTGGCGAAGTCGGGGAGGTTGATGTAGTCCTCCTCCGGCTTAGCGTTCTTCACGTAGAAGAGCCACCGCTGCCATCGCTTCATCGACTCGTGCAGCGGGAGCTTCGGGAAGCCGGCTAACTTGCGAATGTGGATCAAGGCGCCTCCGCAGGCGGTCATCACCATCTGCTTCGTCGCTGAGTCCTTCGCCGTCTGCCTTTTGAGGAAGAAGAGCCGGCGCCAGAGGTCAAGCCTCGGCGCAACCCTGAAGTATCCCTCGCAAAGGGTGACGAATGCCGCCAGCTGCAGGACGGTGTTGGGGGAGAGGTGGTGCGACTGCAGGCCGAACCACGCCAAGGGGGCGAGCGGTCGCGTCAACGGGCGCGGGTGTTCAGCGGCGGTCCGGGCTCTCTTCGGCGGCGCGCGGCGGCGCGGCCTGTCCTCATGCTTCGGCCTCTCTCTCTCGTGGCGGGGGGAGGGAGACGATGAAGGTGATGCGACGGCAGGAGGGGAGCGAAAGGGCCGTTCTGCATCCCCCTTCTCGACATTTAAACCCCGGGAGGGCGATCATGGGGGCCGGATTCATTGCGCACGACCCCCACGATTCTCGCGGCGCGCGGGGCGGACATCATGGCGCACGGGATGCCAACCGTCCGCCCCGCACCGTAAAGGATCCCTACGCGTGGGCTGAGGCTGCGGCCGCGGAGGGCCCCGCTCTCCTGCCTGGTCTTTTCCGCCGCATGGCGCGTCTCCTCAACCAGGCGGAGAACCCGAGGTGGTGCGCGAAGCGTCGGCCGGCCGCGGAGCCGACCATCACTTGCCGGTTCCGCTCGACTCTCAAGGCCGCCCGCGGCACAAGAACGATCTTCAAGCCGGCGAGGACTGCCGCGGCCCGTCGGTGGGTCCTCCCTGGCTTCGGGGACTACTGACGGGGGGATGACCCCAGGGTAGCCTGAAGCGCCCCCTTTCCCCCGCCTCCTAACGCGACTAAAGGGTGGGCCGCCTCCCCCTGCGGTCCGGCTGTGCCCTGCCGGAGGTGATCCGCCGGCTACGCCCAGCCGGCTGAGCATTGGATACCGTCTGCAGGGCGTGCATGGCAACAGTGGCCCCCCATCCCATCGGGGGTCAACGCCGATATGGCCACACCAAAAACGTCAGGGCCTCTGACCCTGGCGGATGGTGATCGGGCTTCTAACAATGCCGGCTTGCCTCCAACCACTCCGTTACCTGCCCTGGCATGGCTACAGGGTGGCTGGCCGTACCGCTGACCCCGGCCGGCCGCCGCAAGACGACGCCACAAGGTGCGATCCGTGCCGCGATGTGACCGGCGTCGGGGCCTGCCTCATGGGCCCTGCCAGTTACTGGCGGGACCCTTCAGCCGGCGGGACCTACCGGTGACAAGACACCCTGACCGGGCCCCCGCAGCCGGCCAGAGAGGCTACCGGCTGGCGGGCCCTTTGACCTTCTACTTGTATTGTATTCCAGGATGTTGGCCTATAAAACCCCCCGGGCCACCCCCATGCGAGAAAACAAACAGGGAGACCGATAGAGGGAAAAACAAGGGAGCACCACTGTAACCCACCCCCACTCCACACACACGCACGTAGAGAGGCGGAAGAGCAGGCTAGCTCCTTCTTCCTCCTCGATCCATACAGCTCAAGGAGCACCACTGTAACCCGACCATTGTCTCAACTAGACCAAGCAGGACTAGGGGTATTACCTCCCATGGAGGGCCCCGAACCTGGGTACATCGTGTGTCAGCCACCGCTTATGCCTAATCCCGCTCGCGGAGCCCGCCGTCGTCTTTTGACCCCTCTCGATAAGCCTACCTATGGCATCTTCCATGACGAAACCACGACACCTCCGATGATGCGTGAGTAGTTCACCACATACCTATGGGTCCATAGCTAGTAGCTAGATGGCTTCTTCTCTCTCTTTGCTTCTCAATACCATGTTCTTCATGATCTTCATGGATATCTATCCGATGTAATACTCTTTTGCGATGTCTTTGTCGAGATCCGATGAATTGTGGGTTTATGTTCAGATTATCCATGAATATTATTTGAGTCTTTCCTGAATTCTTATATGCATGATTTCATATCTTTGCAAGTCTCTTTGAGTTATTGGTTTGGTTTGGCCAACTACATTGGTAATTCTTGCAATAGGAGAAGTGCTTAGTTTTGGGTTCAATCTTGCGGTGCCCTGACCCAGTGACAAAGTAGGGGTAGCGAGGCACGTATTGTATTGTTGCCAACAAGGGTAAAAAGATGGGGTTTTCATCTTATTGCTTGAGTTTATCCCTCTACATCATGTCATCTTGCTTAATGCGTTACTTTGTTCTTCATGAACTAAATACTCTAGATGCTGACAGGAGTCGGTCGATGTGTGGAGTAATAGTAGTAGATGCAGAATCGTTTCGGTCTACTTGTCACGGACGTGGTGCCTATATGCATAATCATTGCCTTGGATATCTTCATAATTATTCGCTTTTCTATCAATTGCTCGACACTAATTTGTTCACCCACCATAATAGTTGCCATCATGAGAGAAGCCATCTAGTGAAACCTATGGCCCCGGATCTATTTTCCATATGTTACTTTCAGATCTAAAACCAAAAATACCAAAAATACTTGCCTCCCCTTTTTTACTTTTAGTTTTACTTTCCGTTCAAGCATCCTATTATATCTATCCCTACTAGATCTCATCCTTACAAGTAACCGTGAAGGGATTGACAACCCCTTTATAGCGTTGGGTGCAAGAGTTTGATTCTTTGTGTAGGTACATCTATTGGTGGCTCGCTTGTATCTCCTACTAGATTGATACCTTGGTTCTCAAAAACTGAGGGAAATACTTATCTACTTTGTTGCATCAAACCGTTCCTCTTTACAGGAAACCAACACATGCCTGAGAAGTAGCACCATGCAACCTCCACCATTCCATTTATTATGACACGCACCATCATTTTCATATTGCTTTGCATGACCATAAGATAGCTAGCATGATGTTTTCATGGCTTGTCCGTTTTTTGATGGAATTTGCTATGATAGATCATTGCACATCCCGATACACCGTCGAAGGCATTCATATAGAGTCATAATTTTGTTCTAGGTATCAAGTTGTAATTCTTGAGTTGCAAGTAAATAAAAGTGGGATGATCATCGGTATTAGAGCATTGTCCCATGTGAGGAAAGGATAATGGAAGCTATGATTCCCTCACAAGTTTGGATGAGACTTCAGACTTTATGAAATATAAAAGAGGCCAATGAAGCCCAAATAAAAAAAGGCCAAAGATGCCCACCAAAAAAATTTAAAAAAATAAAAAAAATGAGAAAAAAGAGAGAAGGGACAATGCTACTATCTTTTTTCCACACTTGTGCTTCAAAGTAGCACCATGATCTTCATGATAGAGAGTCTCCTATTTTGTCACTTTCATATACTAGTGGGAATTTTTCATTATATAACTTGGTTTGTATATTCCAATGATGGGCTTCCTCAAAATGCCCTAGGTATTCATGAGTAAGCAGGTTGGATGCACACCCACTTAGTTTCTTTTTGAGCTTTCATACACTTATAGCTCTAGTGCATCCATTGCATAGCAATCCCTACTCACTCACATTGATATCTATTAATGGGAAACTCCATAGCCCGTTGATACGCCTAATTGATGTGAGACTATCTTCTCCTTTTCTTCCTAACCTCCACCATAGTGCTATATCCATGGCTCACGCTCATGTATTGCATGAGAGTTGAAAAGGTTTCAGAACATAAAAGGTGTGAAACAATTGCTTGACTTGTCATCGGGGTTGTGCATGATATAAATACTTTGTGTGGGTAAGATGGACCATAGCCAGACTATATGATTTTCTAGGGATAACTTTCTTTTCCCATGTTATTTTGAAGAGACACAATTGATTTGATAGTATGCTTGAAGTATTACTTTTTCTATGTCAACATTAAGCTTTTGTTTTGAGTCTTATGGATCTGAACATTCATGCCACAATAAACAATATTACATGGATAAATATGTTAGGTAGCATTCCACATTAAAAATTCTATTTTTATCATTTACCTACTCGAGGACTAGCAGGAATTAAGCTTGGGGATGCTGATACGTCTCCAACGTATCTATAATTTTTGATTGTTCCATGTTATTATATTATCTGTTTTGGATGTTTCATATGCATTAATATGCCATTTTATATTATTTTTGGGACTAACTTATTAACCTAGTGCCGACTGCCAGTTTATGTTGTTTCCTTGTTTTTGAGTATTGCAAAAAAGGAATATCAAACGGAGTACAAATAGAATAAAATTCTATGATATTTTTCTTGGACCAGAAGGAACCTACAAGACTTGGAGAAGATGCCAGAAGGTCTACGGGTGGGCCATAAGCCACCCAGGCATGGCCGAGGGGGCGCCCCTGGCTTGTGGGCCCCCATAGCTCCTCCAACCCTAGTCTTCCGCCTATAAATTGAGAAATATTCCCCCAATACCAAAAAGAAGCCATGATAATACTTTTTCGCCGCCAGAAGCCGCCGTTCCCGGGAGATCCAATCTCGGAGCCTTTTCCGGTAATCTGTCAGAGGGTGATTCGATCACGGAGGGCGTCTACATCAAATCCATTGCCCTTCCGATGATGCATGAGTAGTTCACCACAGACCTACGGGTCCATAGCTAGTAGCTAGATGGATTCTTCTCTCTCTATGTTCTTCAATACCATGTTCTCCATGATCTTCATGGGGATCTATCCGATGTAATACTCTTTTGTGGTGTGTTTGTAGAGATCCGATGAATTGTGGGTTTATGATCAGATTATCTATGAATATTATTTGAATCTTCTCCGAATTCTTATATGCATGATTTCATATCTTTGCAAGTCTCCTCGAGTTATTGGTTTGGTTTGGCCAACTAGATTGGTAATTCTTGCAATAACAGAAGTGCTTAGTTTTGGGTTCAATCTTGCGGTGTACTCACCTAGTGACATAGTAGAGTTAGCGAGGCACGTATTTGTATTGTTGCCATCAAGGATAAAAAGGTGGGGTTTTCATCATATTGCTTGATTTTATCCCTCTACATCATGTCATCTTACTTAATGTGTTACTCTGTTCTTCATGAACTTAATACTCTAGATGCAGGCAGGAGTCGGTCGATGTGTGGAGTAATAGTAGTAGATGTAGAATCGTTTCAGTCTACTTGACACGGACGTGATGCCTATATGCATAACCATTGCCTTGGATATCGTCATAACTATGCGCTTTTCTATCAATTGCTCGACAGTAATTTGTTCACCCAACGTATTATTTTCCTTCAAGAGAGAAGCCTCTAGTGAAACCTATGGCCCGTGGGTCTATTTTCCATATTATATTTTCAGAACTATAAACCAAAAATACCAACAATACCTTGCTGCATTTTTATTTAGTTTTATTTCTAGCAATATTTTATATCTATCTCTATCAGATCTCATCCTTGCAAGTAAAAGTGAACGGATTCACAACCCGTTTATAGCGTTGGGTGCAAGTGTTTGATTGTTTGTGTAGGTGCATAAATTGGGGCCTTGCTTGTTCCTCCTACTGGATTGATACATTGGTTCTCAACAATTGAGGGAAATACTTATCTACTTTGCTGCATCACCCTTTCCTCTTCAAGGGAAAACCAACGCAAGCTCAAGAAATAGCACAATGTCACATGCATGACGACATGCCGACCCTCGAGGATTCCATCCCTCCAATCGGAATGACGATGGCCATGGTGGATGATGATGCACCCCCACATGGTTCCATCACGATGAAGACAACCACGAGTTGGTTTGTCCCACCTCACCTACACCACATGAGTGGAATGAACAAAGTAACATAGGTGAAGGTGATGCTCTTGTCCCACTAGTGGACATTGATTGTTTGCATGATGTTGATCACCTTATGGATACTTCACATGCTATGTATTCTTCATTCTTAGATGTGCCCCCTATTTATGATGAATATGATGATGAGCATGTTGACTTACCTAGTTGTGATGCTATACTCCATAGGATAACATTTGAAAACTATATTGGTCACATCATGTTTGACAATCCACGTGACTTGTCATATGCTATGCGTGACATTTCCCATATTGCATCTTTGCAATCTCACCATAGTGACTATGCATACACCATAAAAGTAAATCCCATTTGCACATACAGAATAGATGACAAACCCATGGTTACTGGCATTTGCTTTTCTTGTGATGATATTGCCACGCTTTCTTTGCATCATTTGCGCAATAATTCTCATATGACATGCCATTGCCACCTAGATTCAGATATGCATTGTTTGGGATGTTGTCCATATTCTCCATATTATGCTCCTGCTATTGCACATGAGGAGACCCCCTTAGTTTCCTCATACAAATTGTGATATTGTGTGCCATCCTACACTTGGCATGATCCCCATATTTGTGTGGACAATATGCTTGCCATTGACATGAATAAAATGCTTGTGCCACATACTTGCTATAAATTACTTCCAATAATGTTGAGCATAATAACTATCATTGCATGATGGATGATGTATTCCTATACCATGCCTCAAATCTATTTGAGCATTGGACATTTTGTGCTAACGAACACAAACACATGCACATCCTAACGGATGATGTGTACATATACCATGCGCACACAATTTTCCCTTTGCCTTTGTTGTGTGTAGGTACTCATTATTATGTGTCAACCTCACAATCCCATGAGTTGACGAAAAGAGCTCTTGAGGTTACCGATGCTTTGGGATTCACCAGAATGTGTCTCCAACCATTCCCTCGCGCAAGGACTATGCGCACCTCTTCTACATGGCCCTCACATGGTTATGTCTTATTGTCCACTATATATCCTTTGCCCATATTGCCATGTTCGCTTTGCATGATATGCTCAATTCTATGCCTTTGCCATGCATTTGTGACCCATGCTTTGCATTACACATGACCCATTACTCTCGTATTTGTATGTGTATTTGCAAGATTGGTGGATATATTACTAGCTATTGTCGTGTTTGCTTTGTGCTCCATGCCTATGATGATACTTTGATCATGTTTTGTGCTCATGATATGTCATGCGAATCACCTATGCCTATTAATTGCTCGCATGACATGATTGCCATGATTTCCTCTAGTACGGTTTATCTTCGCACTACTAGTTTGCACTACATGATCACTATGCTTACTTATGTTGCATCAACGATGTGCTCCTTTTATGCGGTTGATGACAACCATTGCCATGCTTTGCACATGATTGATATTGCATATTGTCATATATCTCCATGTCTTGCCTCTTTCTTGCTATATGATTTGACATGTATTGAGTGCAACAATGCTTCTACTCTTGCTAATGATATCGCCCCCATAGCTTTCTCACATATTATTGGAGCTATTGACATCTTTCATGTGAAGCATGCTTGTCTTCTTTCTTTGCATCATATACCTAGTGCCATGAATATAAACATTGTTGCATCAAATTGTTCATGCACTTTTGTTCCTAATGGTTATGTGCAAGAGAGGAGAACCATCATGATAGATGATGTGTTTATCTACCATGCACATACATTCTTTGCTTTGTTGTGTGTATGTGTAGGATACTTCCACTTCACGTGATTTGACGATTCGAGCTCTTGAGAGCGAGACATGCTACACCGACGAGTTTCTACATCGCACTTGCTTGTGCATCGGCATTGTGACGGACGCACAAGGTCACGCTTTTGAGGTGACATCCTTCTTGAGAATAGATATTGTGCATCTTAATACTTGTGTTGCTTGTATCATGACACATATTGGTCATCATGGATCACTTACTTGCACACATGTTAGAGATATTGCTTTCACTCGTGATTGCCACCGTACTATGCCTCATGATATATATGCCTTGTGCGTTGCATCCAACTTGTGGATTGCTTGCTCTTATCATATGCTTGGTTGCAACAATGTCATTTCTCCACACATGCTATGCACGATTGCTTGCTACATGCTTGACTTGATTGCCTCAAACATGTTGCCCAATTGCTCTTTCCATTGTGTTGAGTGCAACACTATCTTCACTACATCATATGCATATAATGCTTGGATTGTCTTGCACCTTGTGTTTAGACATTTGATTTTCTTTGGTGTTGTGAGTGATTGCTATGCCTACCATAAACCTTTTGTTGATTGCCTTGTGCATATGTGTTATGACCATGAGGTAGATGCTTGTTATATTGTCACACTTATTTGCATCCCTACCTCACCTTGGCATACTTGTTCCCATTATTACATTGCTTGTTCTCAATTTGTATGCTTACATGTCATGACACAATCCCTTGTTACACCATATGTTATGCATGATGACAACACTTGTGCGGTGATTCACCACTGGAATGCTTGGTTTTGCACTAATGCTAACCACATTTGTTTTTCCAAGTTTTTGTCGTGTTTTCTCCTTTTGAAGGAATTACTAGTTGGTGCGACAATGGAGAGTGCCCATTTTGAGTGTGATGATGATGAGTGCTTGGTGATCGTCCACTTTTACACGGTGACGCCATCTCTTTCTCATGGTGATTTGGATTTTGATCCGAGGAAGGATCTTTCCCAAGGGGGAGGGGATGATGCGGAGCATCCTACATACATCACCATGACAAGAGTTCGTTTGGCAAGTGACACATGCCACAACTACGTCACATACATAAAGGTGAAGCATCTCCTTTACACATGTTCACTTGACCCCTTTGAGGATGGTATACTACTTGACACTCCTCTCGTGCATATGCATAGGTATTGTCGGAACTTCACGGACGACCAGGAGGAGTGCCAGCACCTACGTACAACTACACCATCTGCAAGGGAAGCATGGAAGCGGGGACGGGAGAAGACGGAGCAAGAAGTGCTTCAAGTGGAGTCATCGCCAAGCTACAGCGGCCGGACATCCAGCCGAAGCCTGGACATCCGGCGCCATCAACTAGGACAAGCCCAGAGGGAAATGGACGGCAGGCAACTCTACAACGGCCGGACATCCGGCCGACCCCCGAACAGTTGGCCCCTCGAGCCAGACCGGATATCCGGCCCATGTCCCGGAAATCTAGCGCACCCGCACCTGAATCGGGCAAAGCCGGGCACATGAGCCCCGGACATCCGGCACCCCATGAAGCCCCAAACATCTGGGCCCTCGCCCGGACATCCGTCCCTTGTGCGGGCAGACGCGGGCCAAAGGCCCATGTATCCTCTCTCTCTCTCGCCCCTATCTCCACTAGCACTATATAAGGACCTCCTCCCCCTCTCTATCGGGTTAGCAATGATTTAGCTCTTAGTTAATTGAGCCCAGATTCTTCCACTACCTCTCCCATGGAGTATATGCCTCTATAAGAGAATATACCCTAGTGGATGTCAAGACCCCTTGCGAGGGAAGATCCTCCGGGATATCATGGCCCCATCGCCCCATGGAATTTGGATGAACTCTACCATGTATCCTATTCCCCTTTGCTGTTCATGTACCTTTGTGGATCTTGTGTGTGCTGAGTCTAGTGTATGTGTGATTGGACTTGTTCTTGAGTGTTTCCTCTTGTGATTTCTCCCCATTCATTCCCATGTTCTTCGTGTTCGTGAGGTTTCCCCTTCCAATTCGTGAAAGATCGACACACACGGGTTTGCCCCGTATCACTAGAGTTCTCTAGTGCATCTCTCATAAGCAAAGCATGCGGTGCGTAAACAAATTACTGTTGGGTAATTGATAGAAAATTGAATAGTTATGCGATTTTCACGGCAATGATCATGTGTATATAGGCATCACGTCCATAAGCAAATAGGACGACTCCTGCCTGCACCTATTACTATTACTCCACCCATTGACCGCTATCCAGCATGCATCTAGAGTATTAAGTAAAACGGAGTAATGCTTGGAGAACATTGACATGATGTAGAAAAGTAGATTTAATCAATATGAATAAACCCCATCGTTTTATCCTTAGTAGCAGAAACACAAAAACACGACTTGTCCCCTTCGATCACTGGGATATAGAAACTCGTCAGGTTGAACCTACTACAACACACCACTCCCACCAAAGAAATATCAATCTAGTTGGCCAAACTATCTCAATAGATCGGAGAGCATTACGAAGCTATGATGACCATGCAATTAAGGATCATAGTAATCAGATTTGACTCAAATACGTTTTATGAATAATCTGCACATAAACTCACAATTCATCAGATCCCAACAAACACACCATACAAAGGGATTACATTGGATATATCAAGGCAAAAATGTGATGAACATTGTATTGAAGATCGAGAGAGGGAAAGAGAGAGAGAGAGGTTGCCATCTAGGTACTCCCTATGGACCCATAGATATGTGGTGAACTACTCGCACATCATGGTGAAGGCAACAAGGTTGATGAAGAGGCCTTTCGTGATCGATGTCCCCTCCGACATGGTGACAAAATGGAGGTGTAGATGGCCTTCCTTCGGAACAAAGACTTGCGGCGGCGGAAAATGTGTTTCGGGAGCGCTTTTGGTGTTTTTAAGGTAGATATGAATTTATAGGCCAGAGAACAACCTCAGGAGATCCACCAAGGAGGCACCTCATATCTAGCCGCGCCCCCCTAGTGGTGTGGTAGGATATCTGGTGGGGCCTTGGTGCAGCTTCCTGTTGGCGAATGTTGCATGGGAAACAAAAAAATTCCTACGAACACCCAAGATCTATCTATGGAGATCAACAACTATGAGAGGGAGAGTGGATCTACATACCCTGGTAGATCGCTAAGCGGGAAGCATTAAGAAATGTGGTTGATGTAGTCGAACGTCTTCGCGATCCAAATCGCAACCCGTCCCACGATCCAATCATGATTCGTCCCGATCTAGCGCCGAACATACGACACCTCCATGTTCAGCACATGTACAGCTCGATGATGTCTCCACCTCCTCGATCCAGCGAGCGAGGTTGGAGTAGTAGATGATTTCTCTGACAACACGACGGCGTGGTGGTGGTGGTGGTGGTGCTATCACGGCAGGGCTACGCATAGCGCTACCAAAACCGCGAACAAGGAGAAAAGATCCAGGGAGAGAGAGGGGCGCCTAGGGCTTCGTGTGTACTCTTGGGGCGCCCCATCCCCTCTATATACAGGTGGAGGGGCGTGGATATCAGCCCTTCCAAGCCCTAGGGTTCAGCCAAGGGGGAGGAGTTGGACTCCTAGTCCAATTCCCTCCCTTTCCATAATCAAGTGGACTTTCCACCTCTCCCAAGCCACATGGGCCTTGAGGGACTTGTGCGCCTGGCCCAATAAGGCCAGGGCGCCTCCCTTCATCCCATGCAAAACCTTGGGATGTGATGGAACCCTTAGTGGACTTCCCAACTCCTCTGGAAGTTTCTGGAATCTTCTAGAAGCTTCTTGGTACAATACCGGAAAAACCCGAAACTTTTCCGGTAGCCAAAATATGACTTCCATATATAAATCTTTACCTCCGGACCATTTCGGAACTCCTAGTGTCTTATGGGATCTCATCTAGGACTCTGAACAATATTTGGTCACCAACATACATAACTCAACTGTACCAAATCGTCACAGAATGTTAAGTGTGCAGACCCTGCGGGTTCAAGAACTATGTAGACATGACCGAGAGACTCTCCGGCAATCACCAATAGCGGGACCAGAATGCCCATATTGGTTCCTACATATTCTACTAAGATCTTTATCGGTGGAACCATGATGTCAAGGATTCAGGTAATCCCGTATGTAGTTCCTTTTGTCCATCGGTATGTTACTTGCCCGAGATTCGATCGTCGATATCTCCATACCTAGTTCAATCTCGTTACCGGCAAGTCTCTTTACTCGTTCCGTACCACAAGATCCCGTAACTAACTCCTTAGTCACATTGCTTGCAAGCTTCTTGTGATGTTGTATTACTGAGTGGTCGCAGAGATACCCCTCCGTCATACGGAGTGACAAATCCCAGTCTCGATCCATGCCAACCCAACAGACACCCTCGGAGACACCTGTAGAACACATTTATAGTCACCTAGTTACATTGTGACATTTGATACACACAAGGTACTCCTCCGCTGTTAGTGAGTTGCATGATCTCATGGTCATAGGAACAGATACTTGACATGTAGAAAACAATAGCAATAAACTGACACGATCATATGCTGCCTTCATAGTTTGGATCTTGTCCATCACATCATTCTCCTGGTGTTGTGATCCCGTTATCAAATGACAACTCATGTCTATGGTCGGGAAACCTCGACCATCTTTGATCAACGAGCTAGTCTATTAGAGGCATACTAGGGACACAATGTTGTCTATGTACCCATACATGTATTTGAGTTTCCAATCAATGCAATTCTAGCATGGATAATAAACAATCATCCTGAACAAGTAAATATGATAATAACCAATTTATTATTACCGCTAGGGCATATTTCCAATAGTCTCCCACTTGCACTAGAGTTAATAATCTAGTTCACAATACCATGTGATTTACACCCAATGAGTTCTAGGGTTTAATCATGTTTTGCTTGTGAGAGAGGTTTTAGTCAATGGGTCTAGAACATTCAGATCCGTGTGTAGTTTACAAATGTCTATGTCATACTATAGATGCTGCTACCATGCTCCACTTGGAGCTATTCCAAATGACTGATCCACTATACGTATCTGGATTGCTACTCAGAGTCATCCGGATTGGTGCCTAATCTTGCATCAACGTAATCCTTTACGATGAACTCTTTATCACCTCCATAATCGAGAAACATTTCCTTAGTCCTCTAGTTACTAAGGATAATTTTGACTATTGTCCAGTGATCCACTCCTAGAACACTCTTGTACCCCTTGACAGACTCATGGCAAAGCACACACCAGATGCGGTACACAACATGGCATATTATATAGAGCCTACGGCTAAGGCATAGGGGATGACCTTCGTCCTTTCTCTTTCTTCTGCCATGGTCGAGCTTTGAGTGTTACACAAATTCATACCTTACAACACAGACAAGAACTCCTTCTTTGATTGATCTATTTTGAACTCCTTCAAAATCTTGTCAAGGTATGTATTCATTTAAAGTTTTATCAAGCGTCTTGATCTAGCTCTATAGGTCCTGATGCCCAATATTTAAGTAGCTTCATTCCAGGTCTTCCTTTGAAAAACTCCTCTCAAACAACCCTTTATGCTTTGTATAAATTCTACATTATTTCCAATCAACAATATGTCAACCACATACACTTATCAGAAATTCTATAGTGATCCCACTCACTTTCTTGTAAATACAAGTGTCTTATAAACTTTGCATAAACCCAAAAACTTTGATCACCTCATTAAAGTGTATATTCCAACTCCGAGATACTTTCTCAAGTCCATAGAAGGATTGTTGGAGCTTGTATACCTTTTAGCATCCTTAGGATTGACCAAACCTTCCGGTTATATCACATACAACCTTTCCTCAAGGAAACCATTGAGGAACTGATGTTTTGACATCCATGTGCCAGATTTCATAATGGAAAAATGTAGCAACTACTAACATAATTCCAACAGACTTTAGCTTCACTACGGGTGAGAAAGTCTCATCGTAGTCAACTCCTTGAACTTGTCGGAAAATTCTTTGCGACAAGTCGAGCTTTATAAATGGTAAAAATTACCATCAATGTTTGTCTCCTTCTTATAGGTCCATTTGTACTCAACGACTTGCCGTTCATCGGGCAAGTCTACCAAAGTCCATACTTGGTTTTCATACATGGATCCTTTCTCGGATTTCATGGCTCCCAGCCATTTGTTGGAATCTGGGCCCACCATGTCTTCTTCATATCTCGTAGGTTCATTGTTGTCTAACAACATGACCTCCAATACAGGATTGCCATACCACTCAGGGGTGGAACGAGTCTTGGTCGATCTATGAGGTTCGGTAGTGACTTAATCCGAAGCTTCATGATCATCATCATTTGCTTCCTCTTCATTTGGTGTAGGCACCGCAGAAACGTCTTTTTGCGTCATGCTGCTCTCCAATTGAAGTGACGGTTCAACAACCTTATCAAGTTCTACTTTCCTCCCACTCAATTCTTTCAAGAGAAATTCTTTCTCAAGAAAGGATCCGTATTTAGCAACAAACACTTTGCCCTCGGATCTGAGATAGAAGACATACCCAACTATTTCCTTAGGGTATGCTATGAAGATGCACTTTTCTGCTTTGGGTTCGAGCTTATCAGACATAAGTGTCACATTCCCAAACTCTAAGAAATGACAACTTAGATTTCTACCAAACCATAATTCATACGGTGTCATTTCAATGGATCTAGATGATGCCCTATTTAAAGTGAATGTAGTTGTCTCTAATGCATAACCCCAAAATGATAGTGGCAAAATGATAATAAACATCATAGTACGCACCATATCTAATAGAGCACGACTACGATGTTCGGACACACCATCACACTATGTTCTTCAAGGTGGCCTAAGTTGTGAAAAAAATTCCACATTATCTTAAGTTGCATACCAAACTCGTAACTCAGATATTAACCTCCAAGATCAGATCATAGACATTTTATCTTCTTGTCATGATGATCTTAACTTCACTCTGAAATTGCTTGAACTTTTCAAACATTTTAGACTTGTGTTTAATTAAATAAATATACACATATCTAATCAAATCATCAGTGAACGTAAGAAAAATAACGATATCCATCGCATGCTCAACACTCACTGGACCAAATAGATCAACATGTATTATTTCCAATAAGTCACTTGCCCGCTCCATCATATCAAAAACGGGGTCTAAGTCATCTTGCCCATGAGGCATGGTACACATGTCTCAACTGATTTGAAATCAAGTGAGTCCAAAGATCCATCGACATGGAGTTTCTTCATGCGTTTTACACCAATATGACCTTAGTGGTAGTGCCATAAGTATGTGGTACAATCATTATTAACTTTGCATCTTTTGGCATCAACATTATGAACATGTGTATCACTACAATCAACATTTAATAAACCATTCACATTGGGTGCATGACCATTGAAGGTATTATTCATGTAAACAGAATAACCATTATTCTCTGACTTAAATGAATAATCGTATTGTGATAAACATGATCTAAGCATGTTCATGCTCTACGCAAACACCAAATAACATTTATTCAGGTTTAACACTAATCCCGAAGGTAGAGGAGCATGCGATGGTGATCACATCAACCTTGGAAACACTTCCAACAGACATCGTCATCTCGCCCTTAGCTAGTCTTTGTTTATTCCGTAGCTTTAATTTCAAGTTACTAACATTAGCAACTGAACCGGTATCTAACACCCAGGTGCTAATAGGAGTACTAGTAAGGCACACATCAATAATACGTATATCAAATATACTTCTGTTGACTTTTCCAGCCTTCTTATCTACCAAGTATCTAGGGAGTTCGGATTCAGTGACCCTTCCCCTCATAATAGAAGCACTTAGTCTCTGGTTTGGGTTCAACCTTGGGTTTCTTCACTAGAGCGGCAACTGGTTTGCCATTCTTGAAGTTTCCCTTCTTGCCCTTCCCCTTCTGGAAACTAGTGGTTTTACTAACAATCAATACTTGATGCTCCTTCTTGATTTCTACCTTCATGGTGTCGAACATCGCGAATAGCCCAGGGATCATATTTTTCATCCCTAGCATGTTTATAGTTCATCACAAAGCTATAGTAGCTTTGTGGTAGTGACTTGGAGAACTATATCCATCACTATCTATCTAGAAGATCAACTCCCACTTGATTCAAGCATTTGTAGGACCCAGAAAATCTGAGCACATGATCACCGATTGAACTATTATCCTTCATCTTGCATGCAAAGAATCTTGTTGGGGGTCTCATACCTCTCAACATGGGCACGAGCCTGAAATCCCAATTTCAGCTCTTAGAACATGTCATATGTTCCATGATGTTCAAAATGTTTCTGGAGCCTCAATTCTAAGTTGTAATGCATGACGCACTGAAATATCAAGTAGTCATCAAAAACATGCTTGTCTGATGTTCTCGACACCCACAGACGACGCTTGAGGGGGTGGCGCACCGAGCGGTGCATCAAGGACATAAGCCTTCTATGTAGCAATGAGGACAATCCTCAGATCATGGACCCAGTCTGCATAATTTCTAACATCATCTTTCAACTTACTTTTTCTCTAGGAATGTATCAAAATTCAGGGGAGCTACAGCGCAAGCTATTGATCTAGAACAGAATTTGCAAGTAAATTTTGACTATGTTCATGATAATGATTTCAAATAATCATATTACTTAAGAACTCTCACTCAAATTGACATCCCTTAGGTCATCCGGGTGCTACATGATTCAAATTCACCAGCCCAAGTCCGATCATCACGTGAGATGAGGTGGTTTCAATGGTAAACACCTCCATGTTGACCATATCTACTATATGACTCATGTTCGACCTTTTGCTCTCTTGTGTTCTGAGGCCATGTCTGTACATGCTAGGCTCGTCAAGTTTAACCCGAGTGTTCCGCATGTGCAAAACTGGCTTGCACATGTTGTAGGTGAACGTAGAGTCTATCACAGTCGATCATCACGTGGTGCTTCGAAACGACGAACTTCCACAACGGTGCACACTCGGGGAGAACACAATTTTATCTTGAAATTTTAGTAAGGGATAACCTTATGATGCTACCGTCTTCCTAAGCAAAATAAGATGCATAAAGGGATTAACATCACATGCAAATCATAAGTAACATGATAGGATGCGTATCCCTAGCGCTCCGGAGCGGCCGACCCAATTTGGATTTTTTTGGTCTCTAATCCAAAAAAGGAAATCATTTGTATCTTAAATTAGTCTAATTATATTATAAAGAAAATTCTAATCCACATTAGAGAGAAAAAGTAGCATATAAACAGAAAAAGTGCAAAAGCATAAGTGAATAGGTGTGAACGCATTTAATATGTATTTTACAATATTCAAAAAGTCATAACTTTTAAACGCCGTGTCAGAATTAAGATCCGTTTTCACACCCGGAACCCTTGCGACATGCTTTTTCAAACAAGATCCTGCATGAGTATGGTTCAACGAATTTTATTTTTGTGCAACTTAATCCCCGTTTGATGCAAGTGTCTAGGAGTCAATGTTCAACTAAATGAAAGTCGATGTGCAAATTTTTTTCTACTTGTGGACATGCCATTTTTACTGATTTGAATATGTGTGAGCGCATTTAATGTGCAACTCCGTGACCACGCATGTGTGACTATGTCAACGAGAATGTGCAACTCCGTGACCAGGTGTGAGCACCTCCTACAATAATTCAGGTGCGATTTTGCGTACAAGATTGTGCAACTCACTGTCCATGCATGTGCAACTATACCGTCAAGAGTGTACCACTCCACATCCGTGCATGAGCACATGTCGCAGTAGTACGTGTGCAACTATGCAGACGGGAGTGTGCAACTCCACAGTCACACATGTGCGACTCTGTCAACGATAGTGTGCAACTCTGCAGTCGTGCGTGTGGTTAATGGCGGATGAGAGTGCGCAACTCAATGACCATGCATGTGCGACTATGTCGATGAGAGTGTGCAACTCCGCCGCCACGCATGTGCGACTAGGCCGATGAGAGTGTGCAACTTCGGGGCCAAGCATATGTGACTAGGCCGATCAGAGTATGCAACTCCACGACCATGCATGTGCGACTAGGCCGATGAGAGTGTGCAACTCCACGGCCATGCATGTGCGACTAGGCCGATGAGAGTGTGCAACTCCACGGCCACACATATGTGACTAGGCCGATGATAGTGTGCAACTTCGTCTGTTGCCCGACCAACTGCCTAGCAGATTATGTGCAACTCAATATGTTGCCCCTGCCAACTTAAACTACATATCTAAAAATAGAATGATGGAGGAGTTGCACATCGACTACTAGGCACTTGGCTGGAACAATAAATTAAGTTTCACATATTGTTGGTGAAATGGGCGGGGCAGGGTTTGCATGAAAAATCACACATCCACTAGTAGGGAGGGGGTTGCACATCGACTCCTAGGTAGTTAGCTGGGGCAGTAAAGTACTTGCACACCATAAAAAATTGGTTGCCATGGTTGTTAGGTTGCAACCTCATAGAGAGTTTGATCATGCAACTCTAAAAATTAGTTTTCAAAAAAATTGCATCATGCAGAATTAAAGTTGCACCACACAGTAATAGAGTTGCACCATATAGCACCTAAGTTGGCATTAAAAAATTCATCGAAATGTATCTATGCAAGATCTAGTTTCAAAGATATCGTCGTAAGGATTCCAACGATGAAAACGGCTCTGAATTCGAACACATGGTTTAAAAGATATGGCTTTTCAAAAATTTGAAAACCCAAAATAAATACACGTAGATCTGTTTTCTGGAAATCAAAATGACTAGTGTGAACGCATTTAATGCTACACCACACATGCACTAGGGACAAATTTATTTTACATGCATGTAGGTGAGACGGCCGCTCGTTCAAGCCACCGAGCGCGCGCACTATTATGTAATTACGGACATGATATGGCCATGAACTAGTGCTTTTGATCTCCATCTCAAAAGCACCGGCATGATCTCCATTTCCACCGGCATGACACCATGATCTCCATCATTGTGTTTCCATTGGGGGTTTTGCACCAACCATGCTTCTACTACTATTGCTAACGTTTTGCGACAAAGTAAGGCATTACATAGCACTTAATGATTGACACGCAGGTCATACAATAATTAAAGACAACCCTATGGCTCCTGTCGGCTGTCGTACTCATCGACATGCAAGTCGTGATAACTATTACAAAACATGATCATCTCATACATCAACATATATCAAATCACGTCTTGGCCATATCACATCACAACATGCCCTGCAAAAACAAGTTAGATGTCCTCTACTTTGTTGTTGCAAGTTTTACGTGGCTCCTAAGGGAAACTAGTAAGAACCGTTCTTACCTATGCAAAGCCACAATGATGATAATCAAGTTGTCTTTTAACCTTCTACAAGGACCGCCTGTGTTGAATCCGATTCAATTAAAGTGGGAGACACACACACCCGTCAGCCATCTTTATGCAACATGTTGCATGTCAGTCGATGGAAGCGGTCTCTCATACGTGGACGAGTAAGGTTGGTCCAAGCCGCTTCATCCCACAATACCGCTGAATCAAGATAAGACTAAGGAGGTAAGCAATCTGAACATCAACGCCCACAAACTCTTTTGTGTTCTACTCGTGCATGTTATCTATGCATAGACCTAGCTCATGATGCCAGTGTTGGGGAACATTGCATGGGAAACAAAAAATTTCCTACGAACAACCCAATCTATCTATGGAGATCAATAGCTACGAGAGGGAGAGTGGATCTACATAACCTTGTAGATGTCTAAGCGGGAGGCGTTAAGAAATGCAGCTAATGTAGTTGAGCGTCTTCGTGATCAAATCGCAATCCGTCCTGTGATCCAATCATGATCTGTCCCGATCTAGCGCCGAACCGACGACACCTCCACGTTCAGCACACGTACAACTCGATGAAGTATCCGCCTCCTCGATCAAGCGAGTGAGGTAGGAATAGTAGATGACTTCTCCGATAACACAACGGCGTGGTGGTGGTGGCGGTGGTGCTATCCTAGTAGGGCTATGCCTAGTGCTACCGAAACCGAGAACGAAGGAGAAAACGATCTAGGGAGAGAGAGGGGCGCCAAGGGCTTCGTGTGTACTCTTGGGGCGCCCCCTCCCCTCTATATATAGGTGGAGGGGCATGGAGATCAGCCCCTCCAAGCCCTAGGGCACAGCCAAGGGGGAGGAGTTGGACTCCTAGTCCAATTCCCTCCCTTTCCATAATCATGTGGACTTTTCACCTCTCCCAAGCCACATGGGCCTTGAGGGACTTGTGCGCGCTGGGCCCAATAAGGCCAGGGCGCCTCCCCTCAGCCCATGCAAACCCTTGGTACGTGGTAGAACCCTCGGTGGACTTCCGGACTCCTTCGAAAGTTTCCAAAACCTTCTAGAAGCTTCTCGGCACAATACCGAAAAAACCTGAAACTTTTCCGGTAGCCAAAATATGACTTCCCATGTATAAATCTTTACCTCCGGACCATTCCAGAACTCCTCATGATGTCCGGGATCTCATCTGAGACTCCGAACAACCTTCGGTAACCAACATACATAACTCAACTATACCAAATCGTCATCGAACGTTAAGTGTGCAGACCTTACGGGTTCGAGAACTATGTAGACATGGCCGAGACACTCTTCGGTCAATAACCAATAGCGGGACCTGGATACCGATATTGGTTCCTACATAGTCTACAAAGATCTTTATCGGTCGAACCATGATGTCAAGGATTCAGGTAATCCCATACGTAGTTCCCTTTGTCCATCGGTATGTTACTTGCCCGAGATTCGATCATCGATATCTCCATACCTAGTCCAATCTCGTTACCGGCAAGTCTCTTTACTCATTCCTTAACACAAGATCCCATTACTAACTCCTTAGTCACATTGCTTGCAAGCTTCTTATGATGTTGTATTACCGAGTGGGCCCAGAGATACCTCTCTGTCATAAGGAGTGCAAATCCTAGTCTCGATCCATGCCAACCCAATAGACACCTGTAGAGCACCTTTATAGTCACCCAGTTATGTTGTGAAGTTTGATACACACAAGGTACTCCTCCAGTGTCTGTAAGTTGCATGATCTCATGGTCATAGGAACAGATACTTGACATGCAGAAAACAATAGCTATAAACTAACATGATCATATGCTACGTTCATAGTTTGGGTCTTGTCCATCACATCATTCTCCTAATGATGTGATCCCATTATCAAATGACAACTCATGTCTATGGTCAGGAAACCTTGACAAACTTTGATCAACGAGCTAGTCTATTAGAGGCATACTAGGGACACAATGTTATCTATGTACTCGCACATGTATTTGAGTTTCCAATCAATACAATTCTAGCATTATAATAAACAATTATCATGAATAAGGAAATATGATAATAATTATGTTTTTTATTGCCTCTAGGGAATATTTCCAACACTTCTGGCCTTCCTCCGAAGCTTCTAGGTCTTGTATTGGTTCATAAAAAACGTCAAAAATGTTCGTGGCAATTGGACTTCGTTTGGTACTGTAACTCTAAAAAGGCAAAAACACGTAGAAAACAAGATTTGGCACTGGGCACTCCAGGCGAGTGTACAAAACTGCTATAAATTATTCATGGTTCGTTTGGCCTTTTTTATACTACACTAATTAAGTTTTCTAGGCATTTAATGTGCATAATTCAAATTTTAACTAAAATCACATGCTCCATGTCATCAAACTGGGTTGAAAAAGCATATTTGTGTCCTTGGGTTCCTTGTTTAGGTCCCATGCAATGAACATGAATGGATTACAAATATCTCGGTGTTGTGACTAGGCCACAAACATTGAGGAACTTGGCTTTTAAATCCCCATAATTCAAAAAATCGTCTAAAAATCTTGAAACTTACCCGTGTGTAATGACACGCACTTATACGACATGGTAATTTTTTTGACCAATTTCGGACAAGCATTGGTACAAGTCTTTTGCACACTGGAACTTCTCTCAAGAAGCATCGTGGTTTCGATACGGAGCATGTCACCTCTATGGACGGAATGACATTCAGTGCCTCTTCTAGCCTTGATTTTTTTGTCCATTCAACATAGACTAATATAAGTGCAATGCTAAAATGTGGAATTATTGTTCCATGCTGTTATATTATTTTTTATTGTTCCATGCTGTTATATTATTAATCTTGGATGATTCAGATTCATTTTATAGCAACTTCATATCATTTTTGGGACTAACCTATTGGCATAGTGCCAAAGTGCCAGCTGTTGTTTTGCTTGTTTTTTACTTTGCAAAAATCTGTATCAAACGGAGCCCAAACGCTGCAGGGATTTTTGTGGATTTTTTTGGACCAGAAGAAGAAAGATGGGCCAAGCAACACCAAAAGAGGGGGCCTAGGGTGTCCACCCTCCACCAAGGCGCGCTAGAGGCCCCTAGTGCGGCTTGGTTGAGGGTGGGCACCTCAGGCACCTCCCAACCGACTATCGAGTCTATAAATTCCCAGAAAATCTAAAAACCCTAGGGGAGTCGATGAAACATAATTCCATCCGCCGCAAGTTCTAGAACCTCGAGATCCAATATAACACCATCACAGAGGGGTTCGTCTTCCTCATAGGTGCCTCTCCGAAGATCCGTGAGTAGTCCACAATAGACCTACGTGTCTGTAGGCAGTAGCTAGATGGCTTCCTCTCTCTCTCTATGTTTCTCAATACAATGGTCTCTTGGAGATCTATTTGATGTAATGACTTTTGCAGTGGGTTTGTTGGGATCCGATGAATTTTGAGTTCATGATCAGTTTCTATCCATGAATATGATTTGAGTCTTGTTTGATCTCTTATTTGCATGATTATTTATAGCCTCATATTTCTTCTTCGAATTTTTGTTTTAGTTAGGCCAACTGGATCGATTTTTCTTGCCATGGGAAGAGGTGCTTTGTGATGGGTTCGATCTTGCGGTGTTCTTTCTCAGTGACAGAAGGGGCAGCAAGACACGCATGTATTGGTGCCATTAAGGATAACAAGATGGCTTCTATTTCTACATGAATAGATCCTAGCTACCTCATGTCACCATTCTTATTGCATTACCCCGTCTTCCCATTAACTTAATACACTAGATGCATGCTGGATAGTGGTCGATGTGCGGAGTAATAGAAGTAGATGCAAAATCATTTTGGTCTACTTATATTGGACGTGATGCTTATATAATAAGCATTGCATGGATATCGTCCTGATTATTTGATCTTCTATCAATTTCCCAATAGTAATTTGTTCACCCATCGTGTGTTATACTCATGAGAGAAGCCACTAGTGAAACCTACGCCCCCCGGGTCTACTTTTCCAACATATTGCTTTCCGATCTACGATTTGTAACTTTTGTTTTTAGATCTATTATTCCAAAAAATACCTTGCTGCACTTTTTGTTTATTTATTTTACTTTCTGTTTCTATGAGATCTATTTGCCAAAACTATCACTACATAATCTATCTTATTACCGTAGAGAGCGTGACAACCTCTCTTTCGCGTCAGGTTGCAAGTATTTGTTGTTTGTGTGCAGGTGTTATTGCATGATCTTCCTCTACAGATTGATACCTTGGTTTCATAAACTAAGGGAAATACTTACCGTCCCCGTGCTCCATGATCCCTTCCTCTTTGGGGAAATACCGACGCAGTATCAGCCACATCAGGCCGCAAACATTGTGAAACTTTGCTTTTAAATCCCCATAAATCCGAAACTCGTGTGAAATTCTTGAAACTTACCCAGGTGTCATGACACAACACTTATACGACATGGTATTTTTTTTACCAATTTGGGACAAGTTTTGGGACAAACCTCTTACAAACCAGAGCTTCCCACGAGAAGCCTCATGGTTTCGATATGAAACATATCACCTTTGTGGTCGAAATGATATTGACTTTTCTAGGCATGCACTTAATGCAAAGAACTCAAATTTGAACTACAATCACGTGCTCCATGGCAACAAAATGGATTAAAAACAATTTTTGTGTCCTTGGGTTTTTGTTTAGATCCCATGCACTAAAGGTCAATGAATTACAATCATCTTGGCATCATGACTAGGCCACAAACATTGAGAATCTTGGTTTTCTAAATCCTCGAGAACCCAAGGCTCGTCTGAAATGCATGAAACCTACCCAGTGTCATGCCACGACACATATATGGCATGATAAAAAATTGACGAATTTGGGACAAATATTGGGACATGCATCTTACAAGCCAAAGCTTATGCAAGAAACCTCGGGATTTTGATAGCGAACATGTCACCTATGGTGGTGAAACTACATTCATTGTGTCCTCCAGTGCACCAATTCAGACCTTTTATACATTAATTGAGTTTTCTAGGGATTTAATACGTGCAATTAAAATTTTGAACAAGAAACACATGCTATAGTGCACGAATACTCATTGGAAATCAACGTTGTGTCCCTGGGTTCTTGCTTAGGCCCATGCAACAAATGTGAATGAATTATAAATATTTAACCATGATAGCTCGGCTGCAATCATTGATAATCTTGGTTTTTGAATTCCCGCAAATACAGAACTCATATTACATTCATGAAACTTATCCCGGTGTCATGACACAGCTCATATAGCTCTTGGTACCATATGTTTTCCAATTTGAGAAGGCTCACACAATAACATGCAAGATAGACATTTTGGAACAAATATTTACATTGCGTGAATCATGTGTGTTCCGATAACCATTTGGTGCCAACTTCCAACTATTTTTTTACTTGATATATAGAGTTGTCGTGCATGGAGGTATTTGATGACAGGAAGCGTGTGAGCTTTCCACCGTGCAAGCTCGATAGGACACGTGTGAGCTGCTCGCCGCGCATGCTCGACGTGACACATGAGACCAGTCTGCCGTGCTGGCTCAATGGCGAGCGAGACTGTGACCTCCACCCTACCCTTGCCTCACTCCCAACTTCTGAATTAATGGCGTCCGACCTATTGTTTATCATGTGGTTAATGCCCCTAGACGAAGGAACTAGTTTGTTGTGATCCCATTGCCCCGCTCATCATAACCATTATTTCGTCTATGCCTTGCCGAGAACTTGACTTTTTGCCTGTTTTTGACTCGTATACATGTACTACCTCCGTCCCATAATACAAGAGCATTTTTTACAATGGGACAAAAATAATATAATGAAAAAATTTGCACTGTCAAAGGATAATAATTCTCTTACATATTCAGGATAATAAAAAATGCCACATGAGGCAACTCCCCAAAGACACAAGGGCAAAAGAAGAAGGAAGATAGAGACATTGATCTGGGCCGCTACAATCTAACTATGGATGGATTGTTGGGCACGGAATTCCTCGATCTCCTTATTCATCGCCTCCACGACCTCTATCTCCTCTTGCCTCTCCTCCGTCATCTTCCGCATTGTGTCCATGGTGTGGGATTTTTGCTGGAGAGCGTTGATGCTCTCCTTCTCGTACACATTAAGTTCCTCAACACGCGCCACAGATTCCTTCACCACCTTATCATGCTCGATGTGGAGATTCGCCAAGTCTTCCAAAAGTTCCTCGATGAGTTCTTTCAGCCTCCCCTCCGAGGCACTCTTCTTCGTGAGCAGCTTCTTCCATGCGGCGGTCTGCTCCTTCTACTTGTCGTGCTCATTGCGGAGGTTCGCCTTCTCGCTCATAAGTTTCATGATGAAGCATGTCACCCTGTTAAGCGAGGCGATGTTCTTATCCAACAACTTCACAAAGTCATCGATCACCACCTCCTTGTCAAGCTCAGCGTGCATGTTGTCGCTAGCTGGGGAATCCAACACTGCCAGCTCATCCAGTTTGCCTCCGAGGCGAATGCACTTGTGATCGTGCGAGTTGTCTCCTCTCCGTGAAATATCCTGCGACGCGTCCGCGGTGCCGCCGGACATCTCTGTTGCGGCAAATGCAGCATGGCTGGAGCACTCTAGCGCTCCCTCGACGTGGCAGCGGGACCTCTCTATTGCTTCCGCGACCTTGGTCTTTCTTTCATGGTTATATCTTGATCCATAAGCCTCCCTCCTACCGGCCATGGCATATGAAAGGAACAACTAACATGATAGGCATGTTTTTTGGTGATGGGGAGAGGAATGTGCGGTAATTTTCGAGTAGGTGCTTTTATAGCCTACTAGTAAACAACTGCTAAGTGGGAACACATTTAGGTTTGGTAGTTTTGAATGGATTTGCAATAAATTAAAGTGTGGTAATTTGGAATGTGATGGGAAACAAGCTCAAGATTTATTGATGGTTTTGGTTCCCAAGCCCGAAACGCTTTATGGTATTTAGAAACCATGTGGGATGGCGAATGGGGAACCGCTTTCTTGGATGAGTGTACGTGTCTGACACTATAACACATGGTCCACACATCCTCAGCGCCCGATCGATGGATCAGCACGCCTCCCACGAGTGTCAGATGACGGTTCACAAGAAGTGGCACCCTTCCAAGTGATCCATGGTGTACAGGTTCTAAGCGTGCCACCTGTAAATAAAAAAATGACATGGCACAACAATTAAGAAGGGGAGAGCATGCTTTGGGCACCGACATGGCATGGATTTGCATTTAATTAACCTAATTATTTAATTCCTACCAAAAGGTCGATATGCGACATTTCCATACATTTATAATAAAACACGCTAAAAAGGAAGCCTTAGCGGCCTTCCGACGACAGTCTGCTCGAACTCTATGGTCAGCAGACAACAACACCCTTGCAGCCATTCACGCGTTCACTCCGAGTGTCCGGACCCGTGTCCACGGTACCCGTCTTCATGTGAGCATCTGCTCGCACTGCTGGTAGGCTCTTTGGGCTGCTGGGTGGCCTAGGCCTCATCCAAAAGACCTTGACAGCGCGCAATCGCTTGCACGACACGCTCGTGGAATTGCTCCATCTCTTTGTCTTCCCACTGGTAGCGAATTCCACGCACAACCTTCCCCCACAAGATATCATGGTGGTGTTGCTCTACTTCGCCGGGGACATCATCTCCGCCGACGAGGCGCCCGAGCTTGGCCACATAATAGTCGGGACGACAATGACACGACCGTCGGCGAGCTTGATGAAGTTGCCCATATACCCACTCATCAATGAATTACACATGTTTTTGCCCATTCCTGTTGGGGCATCAGGCTTTTGAAGGGCACCGGTGATGATGACTCTTCGGGTGGGTCGTCGATCGTGCTGACAAGAAGCTCTGAATCTTTTGCGCGGTGGATGGCAAGCAGCTCTACATACTCCCCCTGCAATAAGACCACTACGCATTGATACATCTCCAACGTATCTACAATTTTTTTATTTTGACATGCTTTTATATTATCAATCTTGGATGTTTTGTAATCATTTTATAGCAAATTTTATATAATTTTTTGGGACTAACCAATTGACATACTGCCAAGTGCCAATTGATGTTTTTTTCTTGTTTTTTTACTTCGCAGAAAATCAGTACTAAACGAAGCCCAAACACTATGAAAGTTTTTGGAGATTTTCTTAGTCCAGAAGACATCCAATGGGCCATGGAAGTGCCAAAGAGGAGGGATCCCAGCCCACCCACAACCCAATAGGGCGCGCCAGGGGCCCTAGGCACGCCCTGATGGGTTGTGGCTGCCTCGAGAACCCCCTCCACCGACTACCAGCTCTATAAATACCCAAATATCCAAAAAAACTAGGGGAGTTGATACGTCTCCAACGTATCTACTTTTCCATACTCTCTTGCCCTTGTTTTGGACTCTAATTTGCATGATTTGAATGGAACTAACCCGAACTGACGTTGTTTTCAGCAGAATTGCCTTGGTGTTATTTTTGTGAAGAAATAAAAGTTCTCGGATCATCTTGAAAACTTACGGAGAATATTTTAGGAATTAATAAAAAATACTAGCACAAGAATTAACAAAAGGGGGGGCACGTGCAGGCCACAAGCCTGCTAGGCGCGGCCACCCCCTCGTCGCGCCAAGCAGGCTTGTGGGGCCCTCGTGGCTCCTCCGACCTCCTCTCCAGCTCCATACAACCCTATTTGTCGAGGAAAAAATCAGAGAAAAGAGTTCATCGCATTTCACGATATGGACCCCCCGCCATCGCTTGTTCTTCCTCGGGAGATCAGATCTGATGTCCGTTTTGGGCTCCGGAGAGGGGAAATCGACGCCTTCGTCAACACCAACCATCCTTCATCACCAATTCCATGATGCTCCCCACCGTTCGTGAGTAATCTCATCGTAGGCTTTCAGGGTGTTGATGGGTTGGATGAGATTTATCATGTAATCGAGTTAGTTTGGTTAGGGTTTGATCCCTAGTATCCACTATGTTCTGAGATTGATGTTGATATGACTTTGCTATGCTTAATGCTTGTCACAAGGGCCCGAGTGCCATGATTTCAGATCTGAACCTATTATGTTTTCATGAATATATGTGTGTTCTTGATCCTATCTTGCAAGTTGTAGACACCTATTACGAGTTATGATCCGCATCTCCCAGGGTGACAATAACTGGGACTCTTTCCGGTGATTACCGTAGTTTGAGGAGTTCATGTATTCACTAAGTGCTAATGCTTTGGTCCGGTTCTCTATTAAAAGGAGGCCTTAATATCCCTTAGTTTCCAATAGGACCCTGCTGCCACGGAAGGGTAGGACAAAAGATGTCACGCAAGTTCTTTTCCATAAGCACGTATGACTATATATGGAATACATGCCTACATTACATTGATGAATTGGAGCTAGTTCTGTGTCACCCTATGTTATAACTGTTGCATGATGAATGCCATCAGAGATAATTATCCATCACTGATCCATTGCGTACGAGCTTTCT
The DNA here is from genome assembly GCA_022496015.1 of Hordeum marinum. Classification (NCBI taxonomy): domain Eukaryota; kingdom Viridiplantae; phylum Streptophyta; class Magnoliopsida; order Poales; family Poaceae; genus Hordeum; species Hordeum marinum. The sequence goes on from CM039676.1 coordinate 298,198,199, forward strand.
ATATATAGATCTTCGCTCGGTTACTTTTCCGTTGCTACTGTTACAATCACAACAAACTGCTACTATCACTTTGTTACCGTTACTATTACTACCATATTACTTTGCTACTGAATACTTTGATGCAGATATTAAGTCTTTAAGGTGTGGTTGAATTGACAACTCAGCTGCTAATACTCGAGAATATTTTTTGGCTCCCCTTGTGTCGAATCAATAAATTTGGGTTGAATACTCCACCCTCGAAATCTGTTGCGATCCCCTATACTTTGTGGGTTATCAAGACCTTTTTCTGGCGCCATTGCTGGGGAGCATAGCTTTATTCTCTGAGTCACTGAGTCACCCTCGAAATCTGTTGCGATCCCCTACTCCACCCTCAAGGATATATATCTGTTGATCACAATGAAGAATCTAAAAGATCCAAAAACAAAGATATATCCCTCTACTATGAGGGGAGGTAAGGAACTGCCATCTAGCTCTGTACTTGATTCACCTTCTGTTATGAGTAAGTTTGCGACACCACCACCTGCTAGTAATTTTGATATGTCGGAAGTAATTGATGATGCTACTTCTACTATGCATGATGCTTATGATAATACTTTGCTTGATGATATTGTGCCACTGGGTGAATTTCTTGATGAACAAATTGCTAGAGCTAATGCTGAAATTGATAATATTTCTGAGTTTGATGAAATTATTGAAACTGAACACTATGATTCACCTGCTAGCCCTAGCTCTCCTAGATATGAATTGCATGATATACCTGAGGGTTATGTTATGGAAGGAGAGGTAGCTAGGGACTTTCTTGCTTGTCAGGATAGAGATTATCTTAAGAAATTGCTTCGCAAGTGGAAAGAAAAATCTCTGAATGCTAGAATGCAATATGATCTTCAGTTTCCTATTTCACCTATATTTGTTACTGATAAGGATTATGAATTCTCTATCGATCCTAAGTTAATTACTTTGGTTGAATATGATCCTTTCCATGGTTATGAATCTAAAACTGTTGTGGCACATCTTACCAAATTGAATGATATAGCCACCCTATTAACTCATGAGGAAAAAATTGCTATTACTATATTCTTAAGTTGTTTCCTTTCTCATTAAAGGGTGATGCTAAGAAATGGTTTAATTCTCTTGCTCCTGGTTGTGTGCGTAATCCCCAAGACATGGTTTATTACTTTTCTGAAAAATATTTTCCTGACCATAAGAAACAAGCTGCCTTGCAGGAAATATTTAACTTTGTGCAAATTGAAGAAGAGAGTCTCCCACAAGCTTGGGGGAGGCTTCTCCAATTACTTAATGCTTTGCCTGATCATCCTCTCAAGAAAAAATGAAATACTTTATGTGTTTTATAATGGACTAATCGATGCTTCTAGGGACTACCTAGATAGTTGTGTTGGTTGTGTTTTCAGGGAACGAACTGTTGAACAAGCTGAATTACTATTGAATAACATATTGAGCAATGATAATGATTGGACTATTCCCGAACCACCTCCAAAGACAACTTCGAAGACAAGAGGTATTATATTCATCGGTCCTAAAGATATGCCAGAGGCAAAGAAATCTATGAAAGAAAGGGTATTAAAGTTGAAGATGTTAAGAATCTACCACCTATTGAAGAAATACATGGTCTTGATAGCCCGACACAAGTAGTAGAGGTAAATTCTCTCAGTAGATTTGATGAAGGAGATATTCCTTACAATAAATCTGCTAGCCAATGCTTGGATGATTTTGATAATTTTGTTGTTAAGCAAGAAAATTTAATGCCTATGTTAGTAGACAATTGATACATAATGCGTATATGCTTGATCGCTTGGGTGATTATTTGAGTAGAACTGTCAATGATCTTAAGCTTATTAGTAAACATGCTTCCATGGTAACCATCCAAGTAGAACAAGTACTTAAGGCTCAAAATGATTTGCTTAATGAGATGAATAGTAAAGACAATGATCATTCTGTTAAAGTTGTGACTAGAGGTGGTAGAATGACTCAGGAACCTTTGTATCCCGAGGGACATCCTAGGAGAATTGAGCAAGATTCTCAGAGAGTTAATACTAATGCACCTATTCGTTCCAATAAGAGTAGGAAAAAGAATGATGGTAGTACTTTGCATGCTGCTAGTGAACATGTTATAAATACATCTGAGAATCCAAATGATATTTCTATTTCTGATGCGGAGACACGATATGGTGATAATCATTAGCCTAGTGATAACATTAATAATGATGTTCATGCTGATGCTCAACCTAGTAATGATAATGATGTGGAGATTGAACCTATTGATGATCTTGATAATCCACAACTTAAGAATAAAACATACGATAAAAAAGACTTCATTGCTAGGAAACATGATAGAGAAAGAGAACCATGGGTTCAGAAGTCCATGCCCTTTCCTTCCAAACCATCCAAGAAAAAGGATGATGAGGACTTTGAGCACTTTGCTGAAATGCTTAGACCTGTCTTTTTACGTATGCGCTTGACTGATATTTTGAAAATGTGTCCTTATGCCAAGTATATGAAAGATATTGTGACAAATAAAAGAAAGATATCGGAAGCTGAGATTTCCACCATGCTTGCTAATTATACTTTTAAAGGTGGAATACCTAAGAAACTAGGAGACCCCAGAGTACCTACTATACCATGCTCTATTAAAGGAAATTATGTTAAAACTGCTTTATGTGATCTTGGAGCTGGTGTTAGTGTTATGCCTTTCTCTTTATACCGGAGACTTGATTTGAATAAGTTGACACCTACTGAAATCTCTTTGCAAATGGCCGATAAATCAATTGCTCTACCTATCGGTATTTGTGAGGATGTACCTGTCGTAGTTGCAAATGCTACTATCTTGACGGACTTTGTTATTCTTGACATTTCCAAGGACGAAAGTATGTCGATCATCCTTGGTAGACCCATTTTGAATACTGCAGAGGTTGTTATTGATTACAACAAGGGCAATGTCACTTTTCATCTTAACGGTAATGAACATACGGTACACTTTCCGAAGAAACAACCTCAAGTTCATAGTATCAACTCTATTGAAAAATTCCAACAATTATTATTGGAGACTTTGAGTTCCCTCCTCCTACTGTCAAGAAGAGATATGATATACTTATTGTTGGGGAAATGCATATCCCCATTGAGGTAACTTAGTGTTATTCGAAAATTCTTCGGTTTCATGATATTCGAAAGAAGTTTGTTAATAAGACTTGATCAACCTTATTGATTGATTCCTTTTGATAAGCATGAGATGTATGAATTTAGAAAGCACAACTTCCTACACCTAACCTTTACTTTCTGTTACCTAGATGAAATTAAGTAAAAATGTTAATTTTTTTCTGTTTTCTGAGTTTTACGTGCAATAGAAAAATGACCTGAAAATAAAAGTTCCCAGAATCCCCTGAAAATTTAGTATGATTTTTTCTGGAATATTTAAGAATTTTCGGTGCTGAGAATGCATCAGGGGGATGCACTAGTGGGCCACAAGCCTGCAGGGCGCGGGCACCCCTCCTAGTCGTGCCCTAGGGGCTTGTGGGTCCCACGTGGCCCCCCTCCACTTATTCCAGCACCCATTCACTTCATTTTCCTCCAGAAAAATCCCACCTTTGCTCAAACCTCTGTTCTAGCTCATCTTGCTGCCATTTTTGATCTCCTTGCTCAAAGCTCCATTTGCAAAACTATTTAAGGGGATTGCTCATCGGTATGTGACTCCTCCAATGATCCAATTCGTTTTTGTTCTAGTGACTTATATATTTCAAAATGTTTCTGTTATGGCAACCTTGATCTTGATCTTGCATGTCAAATTTGTGTGGTCCCAAGTAATTTTGATGCATGATATAGTCTCTATGCACTTGAGGGAGTAGTTACTATGAGTTCTGTTGAGTTTTGTTCACCTTTATTTTTGTTCACTAAAAATTTCAGAAACTTTTCAGAGAAAGAAATATGTTTAGGAGAATGTACAAAGGGGCTTCCTCGAGCAATAAAGCCCTGAGACTCGCGTTACATGAGCCTGATTTTGAACCACCGAGGGAAGCTCGAGTACTGCCTTGTGAATGGCCGTCGGATCAACTCATGGAAAACACCGAATTTAAGGAAAAAAATTATGCGTACATAAGGAATGCTAGCCTTGAAGACTTCATTACAGATCGATGCAAGCAATATTATCAACTCACTGATTCTTCTGTGTGGAGGTTTGAGTTTTCATCTAGGCGTAATTCTCATTCTGTTCTATTTGATCTTTATGATAAGACCTATACCATGGAACTAGAAGATTTTAATGATGCATGCAAAATTCCACAGTGGGGTAGTCGTAGCGATCCTCATAAAAATGAATATAATGATTTCCTTGCTAGCATCACGGTGGGGGAAACTAGAATCATTACACAAGCCACCTTGGGGAGAATTCACTTTCCGGTTATACATTATTTCGCTCTCTTCATAGGTAGATGTATTAACGGTAAACTTCAGCATAGACACCATTGCATGCCTGATCTGAGCATCCTTAAGAGTGCAGTAATGGTACTTGGGGGCTATTATTGCCAGGAGGTTACATCATAATGCTAAGGATGGAGATTTCTTTTGTGGAATTTATGCCACCCGTGTAGCTAAGTATCTCGGGGTACCCATAAGTGGGAATGACCTGGAGTTACCCCCTGTTTTGCTTCATTATGAGGCTCTAGTGTGCTTTCAGTTTCTTGAAAGAAATGAACAATCCCTCCAGTACCGACTAATTTTTGACAGGCAACGTGTCCTCCATGTCAGCCTTCCTGCTCCTGCCTTCTTTCACTTTCTCGAAAAGCAGAGATATTTTATAACCAGAGAGGAGGCAAACGAGTACGAGCAGAATGCAAAAACCGCTCGCCTAGTCAGTAGCCGCCGTAGCCCAGCACAACCCCAACTTTGACTTCGGATATTATCCAGGCCGGCCGTGGCCCTAGACCAACTTAGGCCAAAAGCCTAAGCTTGGGGGAGTACGTATTTCTCACCGACATTACATTCATGTTCACACACTTATTTCAGTTGTCGGTGTTCATACTTTTTCATTGTACTATATATGGTAGTTTAATTCGTTTTTTGCTTTCTTCTTGTGTGTTTATTTAACTTTGAAGAAAATAGAAAAAAAATAGTTCTAGCTTTATTTCCTAGTTGTAGCATTAAAGAGAAAACCCAAAAAGATTTCTCGTTCTTCTTTTTGCTTGTAGGGAGTTTTCCCGTGTAAATAATTTTCCTTTCGTTTCTTTGGGTCGTAAGGAGAAGACCACGATGACATGTTGAGTGGCTCTCATATGCACTATTGTTTATCTTACAAATAGCCCATATTGCCTTGTCTTCTCCTTTGGTTTACTGCTTGCAGATTCTAGCTTTGTCCAATGCATGTGCACTCTTATTATTATTCACATTGTTCGGTCATGCAAGTGAAAGGCAATAATGACAATATTTGATGAAAAGATTGAGATGGAGAAAAGCTGGTATGAACTCAACCTATCTTGCTTTTGTAAATATGATTAGCTCATCGTTCCGAATTCAGTACATTATAGGTTGAACATGTTTGCAATAACAATTAGAGATTATAGTTATTCATTCCATGCTTAATTAGCTAAGACTGGATAATGGTTCGTATTGAGTGCCAACATGCGCATTAAAATGGTTGTGATGCAGTATGATAGAATGGTATCCTCCTCTAGATGATTCAAGTGGCTTGACTTGGCACATGTTCACGCATCTAGTTGAAACAAATCAACAAAGCCTCCACAATATTTATGTTCATAGCGAATTATATCCTACTCATGCTTGCATTCAATGTTGGTTAATATCAAAGCACGTTGATGACTGTGACTCTCTCTAGTTGGTCGCTCCCCAGTCTTTTGCTAGCCTTCACTTGTACTAAGCGGGAATACTGCTTGTGTATCCATCTCAATAAACCCAAATTTGTTCCATATGAGTCCACCATATCTACCTATATGTGGTATTTACCTGCCATCCCAAGTAAATTTGCATGTGCTAAACTTTAAACCTTCAAATAAACTTTCTATTTTGTATGCCCAAATTGCTCATGTGGCGACTGGGGGCTATGAGTATCTTCCATGCTAGGTGGGTTATTCTCACAATATGTGTTGATTCACTATCATTCACGAGAAAGTGGTTGGTAATCAGGCTGCCTAGTTCCATGCTCGAAATAAAAAGAAAAATATAATTAAACAAAACTCCCCCAGAATTGTGTTTGTATGGAAGGTACCCGTGAATTCGGCCCGCCATGGAGTGTGACTGATTGGTGGAGGGGGAGTAAAAACTTCACCATTCTGTTTGGGAACTGCCTATAATGTATTTAGCATGGAAGATATTAAAAACATCTTGGTCGTTATGTGAGCAATGAAAGCATACCGCTGCAAAATCATTACCTATCTCTGTTTCAAAATCTTGAGCTCTGGCACCTCTGCAAATCAATGCTTCCCTCTGCGAAGGGTCTTGCCATTTACTTTATTGTTGAGTCATCATCCTCTTATAAAAGGCACTAGTTAGAGAGCACCATTGTCATTTGTATGCCTTGCTATTAATTGATACTGAGTGTGAGCATGACTAGATCTCTCTCACCGTGAATTATAATGGTTAGCCAGTCCTTGTTCTCCAGAGGTGCTCTGCATTTATATTTTGCGGTCTCGGAAAGGGCTAGCGAGATACCATTATGTCATATTGCATCATGATTGTTTTGATAAAATTGTTGTCATCCGAGACTTGTTATTATTTCTCGCTAGTTGGTTATGCCATTGACATGAGTAAATGTGAGACCTAATTGTTACTGTGAATGTGGTTAGTTTATAATCTTTGCTGAAAATCTGAACATAAGTTAGACATATTTACAACAGCAAGATCAAATAGAGTTTGTAAAAGTTTTTCTTTATCATTTTCAGTTTATCAACTAAATTGCTTCAGGACAAGCAAAGGTTTAAGATTGGGGGGAGTTGATACGTCTACAATGTATCTACTTTTCCAAACTCTTTTTCCCTTGTTTTGGACTCTAATTTGCATGATTTGAATGGAACTAACCCGGACTGACGTTGTTTTTTAGCAGAATTGCCTTGGTGTTATTTTTGTGCAGAAATAAAAGTTCTCGGATCGTCCTGAAAATTTACAGAGAATATTTTTGGAATTAATAAAAAATACTAGCGCAAGAATTAACCAGAGGGGGGCCACTTGCAGGCCAAGGGCCCGCTAGGCGCGACCACCCCCTGGCCGCTCCGAGCAGGCTTGTGGGACCCTCTTGGCTCCTCTGACATCCTCTCCAGCTCCATATAACCATATTTGTCGAGAAAAAAATCAGAGAGAAGAGTTCATCATGTTTCATGATACGGAGCCACTGCCATCGCATGTTCTTCCTCGGGAGACCATATTTGGAGTCCGTTTTGGGCTCCGGAGAGGGGAAATCGACACCTTCGTCATCACCAACCATCCTTCATCACCAATTCCATGATGCCCCTCACCTTTCGTGAGTAATCTCATCGTAGGCTTGCTAGACGGTGATGGGTTTGGTGAGATTTATCATGTAATCGAGTTAGTTTGGTTAGGGTTTGATCCCTAGTATCCACTATGTTCTGAGATTGATGTTGCTATGACTTTGCTATGCTTAATACTTGTCACTAGGGCCCGGGTGCCATGATTTCAGATCTGAACCTATTATGTTTTCATGAATATATGTGTGCTCTTGATCCTATCTTGCAAGTTGTAGACACCTATTATGAGTTATGATCCGCATCCCCCAGGGTGACAATAACCGGGACTCTTTTCGGTGATTACCGTAGTTTGAGGAGTTCATGTATTCACTAAGTGCTAATGCTTTGGTCCTGTTCTCTATTAAAAGGAGGCCTTAATATCACGTAGTTTCCAATAGGACCCCGCTGCCATGGGAGGGTACGACAAAATATGTCATGCAAGTTCTTTTCCATAAGCATGTATGACTATATATGGAATACATGCCTACATTACATTGATGAATCGGAGCTAGTACTGTGTCACCCTATGTTATAACTGCTGCACGATGAATGCCAATAGACATAATTATCCATCACTGATCCATTGCCTACAAGCTTTTCATATATTGATCTTTGCTCAGTTACTTTCCGTTGCTACTATTACAAACACTACAAACTGCTACTATCACTTGCCACCATTACCGTTATTACCATATTACTTTGCTACTGAATACTTTGATGCAGATATTAAGTCTTTAAGGTGTGGTTGAATTGACAACTCAGCTGCTAATACTCGAGAATATTCTTTGGGTCCCCTTGTGTCGAATCAATAAATTTGGGTTGAAAACTCTACCCTCGAAAACTATTGCGATCCCCTATACTTGTGGGTTATCAGGAGTCAACGAAACACAATTCCAGCCATCGCAAGTTCTAGAACCACGAGATCCAATCTAACACCATCACGGAGGGGTGCATCGTCTTCAAGGGTGCCTCTATGATGATGCATGAATATTCCACCATAGACCTATGGGTCCGTAGGTAGTATCTAGTTGGCTTTCTCTCCCCCCCTCTCTTGATTCTCAATACAATTGTCTCTTGGAGATCTATTTGGTGTAATGACTTTTTGCGGTGTGTTTGTTGCGATCCGATGAATTTTGAGTTCATGATTAGTTTCTATCCATGAATATGGTTTGAGTCTTCTTTGATCTCTTATTTGCATGATTACTCATAGCCTCGTATTTCTTGTTCGAATCTTTGGTTTAGTTAGGCCAAGTAGATCAATTTTTCTTGCCATGGGAAGAGGTGCTTTGTGATGGGTTCGATCTTGTGGTGTGCTTTCCTAGTGATAGAAGAGGCAGCAACGCACGCATGTATCATTCCCATTAAGGATAACAAGATGGGGTCTATTCCTACATGAATAGATCTTGTCTACATCATATCACCGTTCTTATTGAATTACTCCATTTTTCCTTGAACTTAATACACTAGATGCATGTTGGATAGCGTTCAATGTGTGGAGTAATAGTAGTAGATGCAGAATCATTTTGGTCTACTTAACTTGGATGTGATGCCTACATAATGATCATTGCCTTGGATATCGTCATGATTATTTGATCTTATATCAATTGCCTAACATTAATTTGTTAACCCACTGTGTGATATGCTCATGAGAGAAGCCACTAGTGAAACCTACGCCCCCAGGGTCTACTTTTCCAACATATTGCTTTCCGATATATGTTTTTGCCGTGTTTGTTTTCAGATCTATTAATCCAAAACCCCGAAAATAACTTGTTGCACTTTTTGTTTACCTCTTTTACTTTGTGATCTTGTGAGATCTATTCGCCCAAACTATTACAATCTAATCTATCCTTTTATCGTGGAGAGCTTGACAACCTCTCTTATGCGTCCGGTTGCAAGTATGTGTTCTTTGTGTGTAGGTGTTGTTTACATAGTTGCTTGATCTTCCTCCACAAATTGATACCTTGGTTTCTTAACTAAGGGAAATATTTACCGTAGTTGTGATGCATCAACCCTTCCTCTTTGGGGAAATACTGACGCAATCTCAAGCCACGTCAAAGGAATTTCGGGTGCCATTGCCCGAGAGGAAGCGATCTCTTCAGCATGCCAATCTCTGGTGCCAGGAAGACATCATCAACATCTATCAAGTTCCTAATAACAAATCCCATCTCCTTGCAATTTACATTATTTGCCATTTGCCTCTCATTTCCTCTCCCCCACTTCACAAAAATTGCCGTTTTATTCACCCTCTTTCTCATTTGCCAATTTATGGTTCGATCTTTTGCTTACTTGTCGTCATGAGTGATTTGGTATGGCAGAAACAGATGATGGCAGGACTCATAAAATTGGACATTCTAGTAATCTAGATTCTAAAACTTCTGCTTTGGGGCAAGGGTACATTATAGGAAAAGAATCTATCCAAGAATTTTTCAATTGTGTTGGAAAATTGACACTTGATGATGCTCCTATACTTAAAAGAACTAAAACGTATGCAGAAGCTATTTCAGCACTTGTTCTGAAACTTGAAAATAGTTTTGTCCACACACATCCTACCTTGCAAAGATTTTTTTATGAGCTACCCGTTTTAAAGGATCATAAAGCTAAAAATTTAGCTACCCTTGTTCGATCACATAGTACGAGAAGCTAGGGAAATTTTTGATCATTTTGGTAAGAGCCATGAAAAACTGGTAATAGATTAAATCATTTACGAAAGTGACTACATGTTAAGACATTTGCTTGGGAATAATCAAACTTTTGATGAAAACCTTAAAAAGGAAGATCTCGTTTTTAGATATGACCCAACAAACTTTTAATGATGTTAATCAACAATACTCTTGGATTGTAGCCGGTAATCAAAGAGGATACATAGATGGACAACTTGATATAGCTAAAAATTCTATGGTTAATGTGCGTCAAGTTATATTTATAAAGCCTCTTGACGAAAATACATCTATGAAGAAAAAACTAAAGATGACAATACTTGAATCTATGTGTTATGCTTAGCTAGGGGTGTAAAATTATAGCGCTTGTTGGGAGGCAACCCAATGAATAAACTTTATTTTATCTTTTCCTTTGTATTTTTGAGATTTTACACAATTATGCCGCTGTTATGATTGTGTTTTTATGTTTTATTTAGTGTTTGTGCCAAGTAGAACCTTTAGGATGGTTCATAAGATGGGTAGAAAAATGTTAAATCTGAAACTGAAACTTTGACTCTAGTGTGTGAATTTTAGTTTTTTACTGGAGCATGATAATCAGATGACATTTTAACACAGTATTTCTATACAAATTCTTTATGTTTTCCTAAGTTTTTAGAATTTTTAGAGTTACATAAGTATGGGTAGAGTGCAGATTACTACACATTGTTCTGTTTGAGACATATCCTATTTTTGTTACATTGTGTGCTTGTTTTGATGAATCTATGGCTTGTATTGGAGAGTATAAGTCATGCTAAAGTAAAAATAGAGTAGATATAATGCCTAATAAAATACGAATGGGTTTGCAACAATACTTAGAGTGGTAATTTGCTTTATTATACTAACGGATCTCACGAAGATTTTGTTAAGTTTTCTGTGATTGAAGTTTTCAAGTTTTGGGCGAGATCACGATGGATGAAGGACTAAAGAGTAAGAAGAGCCTAGGCTTGGGGATGCCCATGGCACCCCGAGATAATATCCAAAGAGTAACAAGAAACTAAGCTTGGGGATGCCCCGAGTGGCATCCCCTCTTTCTTCTAACAACCATCAGTATTTTACTTGGAGCTATATTTTTATTCTTCATATATCATAAGTTTTGCTTGGAGCGTCTTGTATTATATGAGTCTTTCCTTCATTTTTTTTATCCTTGGTGGACACACCTATTTGAGAGAGCCAAAAATTATGCTATGATTTCTTAGAATTGCTTTATATGCTTCACTTGAACCTTTCGAGCTGTGGAATTTCTCTAGTGCTTCACTTATATATTTTTGAGCATGACGTGCTTTTATATGCTTGAAGAAATATTGTCATGATTCACTTACATTAGTTTCAGAGTTAGTAAATTTTGAATAAATCTTCTCATGCTTCACTTATATTATTTTGAGAGAAGAAACTTATATGCTCATGATCTTCACTTAAATCTATGTGAGCTTGTCAAAAGCAATGACAATATATGAAACTAGTCCCAAAGTGATAGATATTCAAGAGGGATATAATAAAAACTTTCATGAAGATCATTGGATAAATTAAACTTGATTATTTGTGATAGTTTTGAGACATGATGATAGTAATATGTGAGTTATGTTGGTGAGTAATTGTGCTTAGTAAGAATATTGGTGTTAAAGTTTGTGATTCCTATGCAGCACGAAAGTTAATAGTTGTGCAATGAAATTGCATCCTACTTATGATGCATTATTCAGTGTTAGTTAGGCTTAATGCTTGCTTATGTGAATTTTCGTTTCTTGGTTGGCTGCTTCTCAATCTATTTGCTAGCTTTCACTTGTACTAAGTATAAATACTACTTGTGCATGCAAAATCCTTAAACCCAGTTTTGCCTTATGAGTCCACCATATAAACCTATATGCGGTATTTACATCCCTGGAAGCAGATTTGCTCCCTTGGTGGTTTTGGTAATTAATAACAACATATATGCCATTGAGCTAATGTTTCCACTAAGTATGTTTCAGGAAAAGTTCAATGATGGGTTTGCAAAAGGATTGTGGAATACCCCAAGATGCAAGGAATAACATTGGCCAAGCTTCAAGCAAAGGACTCTTCATTTTACATTTGTGAGAAATCACTTTGAGTCCATAGGAAAGCCGATACTATTAAAAGGGGGTAAGGTTTTGTTGGTGAACAAAATGCTCATACATGCACAAGTGATAGTCACCACATACACCCACGAGCTCTTCCACAAAAGTCTATCCAAAGCCAAACAGTCAAAATCGATGCAACCAACATTCTACACTCGATGCCACTGATTCCAAACCCTACATAGACTCGTCCAAACCCTAGATTTTTGGTACAACCGATACTGCATTCGGTGCCACCGACTTGGGCTGCCAACTTTCTGTTACGCAAGTTCACAGTTCCGGGCCCTCCGAGATTGTTGGAACGGTGTCATCGAGATTGGACATTCTAACCGTTGGTCACCTTATCGGTGCAACCGAGATTCCTATATCGATCTCATCGAGATTCAAAAGTTGCTAACTTTAAGTCGCTTTGGTACAACCAAGATTCACACATCGGTTCCACTGAGTCTGACTTATTGTGTGTAACGGTTGGATTTTTGGAGATGCCTATATATACCCCTCCACCACCACTCACTCGAAAGAGAAGCACTCAGAATAGTTCCCCACTCATACCTACTGATTTTCTTAAAGAGAACCACATACCCTTGTGTTGAGGTCAAGATCTTCCACTCCAACCATATGGATCTTGATTTCTACCCCCCCCCCCAAGTTGCTTTCCACCAATCCCATCTCTTCTACCAAGCCAAATCTATGAGAGAGTGATTGTGCATTGAGGAGTCTATCATCTTGAAGCACAAGAGCAAGGAGTTCATCGACATTATCGAGTCTATTACCTTTTGGAGGGTGGTGCCTCTTAGATTTGTTAGGTGTCGCTTGGGAGCCTCCTACTTCGTGTTGTGGAGTGAACCAAGAAGTTTGCAAGGGCAAGGAGATCGCCTACTTCATGAAGATCTACCCCGAGTAAGGCTAGTCCTCCATGGATGTAGGCCGCCATGGTATAGTCAAGGTTGGTTCTTTGTGGAACCCTCCGTGGGTAGAGCCCTCCATGGACTCTCGCGACCGTTACCCTCCGTGGGTTGAAGACTCCATGAACGTGGATGTACGATAGCACCACCTATCAGAACCACGGGGAAAATCATTGTGTCATCAATTGCATTTGATCGTCATGCCCTCTCTTTACTTACATGATTGTCTTTACTTTCCGTTGCTATACTCTTAGACATGCATGTGTAGGGTGTACTTGACATACATTGAATGCTAAAATCTGCCAAGAGTTAAAATTAGGAAAAGGTAGATTTTTATTTGGTCAAGTAGTCTAATCACCCCCCCTTCTAGCACTACTATCGATCCTACAAGTGGTATCAGAGCATTGGTCTCCATTGCATTGGTCTCACAACCTAGGAGTATGGCGTCTAGTGAGGGAAATTACCATCGTAGAGGTCCGTACTTTGATGGCAAAAATTTCGCTAGTTGGAAGCATAAAATGAAAATGCATTTGCTTGGTCATAACCCCTCCATTTGGGTTGTTGTTTGTGTTGACATGCAAGGTGAATTATTTGTGGAAGGAAGGGAACCCGATCGCGAAGCGGCTGCTGATGAATTGAAGATGTTGCAACTCAATGCTCAAGCATGTGACATTATCTTCAACTGCCTATGCCCCGAAGAATTCAACAAAATCAGACATCTTAAGAATGCAAAAGAGATTTGGGATACTTTGATTGATATGCATGAAGGTACAGAATTTGTGAGAGAATCCAAGTTAGATGCTCTTCAAAGTCAACTTGACAAGTTCAAGATGAAGGATGGTGAAGGAGTCATTGAGATGTACTCTAGGCTAGCTCTCATCACCAATGAGATTGCCGGCTTAGGAAGCGAAGAAATGACTGACAAATTCATCATCAAGACGATACTTCGAGCTTTGGATGATTGATATGACACCGTTCGCACATTGATCCAAATGATGCCCAACTACAAAGATCTCAAGCCAACGGAAGTGATTGGTAGGATTGTTGCTCATGAGGTGACACTCAAAGACAAGGAAGAGCTTCGCCACAATTCTAGCAAGGCTTACAAAGCCACAAGTTATGCTCCCCCTACCTCTAGCGACAACCTTGTCACAAATGAAGATATAAGCCTCATGGTCAAGAAATTCAACAAGTTCTACAAGAATAGAAGCAAAGATCGAAGCTCCAACTCAAGATATGAAGATAAGCATTCGTCAAGTCGTGACAGAAACTACTACAATTGTGGGAAGCCCAGACACTACTCAAACGAGTGCACGACTCCTTACCAAAGGAAAGAAGATTCACCAAGAAGACAAAGCTCAAGAGACGCGTCACCTTGAAGAGAGAGAAGGAGTAGAGATGATTGTTATGAACGAAGACCCTCAAGGATAAGTAGGGACTCGGAGAATAAGGACAAGTACACCAAGAGCTACTCAAGAAGGAAACATCAATCTCATATTGGTCAATTGGTTTCCGGCTCCGAATCCGACCGAATCCGACAACCACTCTAAGAGAAGCTATCACTCCTAACTCCGACTATAGTCAAGATGAAGGTGTTGCCGGACTTGCACTAGTGACAACTGACTCCTACGACATATTTGATTCACCAAATGAAGGGAGTGGACGTTGCTTCATGGCTAAAGGCCCCAAGGTATCACACCCCGAGTATCTTAATTTCAATAGTGATGAAGATGACTTGTTAATTGAAGATGACTTGCTCTTTGACAAATCTAGTATTGTTAGTCAAAACGAACTTGCTAGTACTTACTCTAGTGTAGACAAGTCATGTGATGATGATAAGATGGAACTAGAACAACTAACTCAAGGACTAAAAACTCTTAAGTTAACTCACAAGTCAACTCTAGAAGATCAGAGAGAGCTTGTAAGGACACATGAGAAGCTACGCTTCGAGAAGCTCAATTTAGAGCAAGAGCATGAGTTCCTTAAAGCTATCAATGACGATCTTCGAAAGAAGACTTCCTCTTATCTAGCCAAGCAAATTCTCTTATCCACATTCAAGTCACAAGTTAAGTCTAAGCAATCTAGTAACAAAGGAAAGAAAGGTTCTTCAACTAGTAGCAATAAAAATGATAAATCCAATGATACTGCTTCTAGTAGTTCTCTTGATCTCACTAACTCTTCTCTTAGCCAAGTTACACTTGAGCAAGAAAATGAACTCTTGAAAGGGATTATAGAGAAAGGTATCTACAAGAGTCTTGAAGGGCGCAAACAATTTGAGAAGATTGTACGCAAGCACGAAGGATACAGGAAGAATCATGGTGTTAGTTACTTCAACGTTAATGGAATTGATTGGGAAGAAGGTCAATACCCCAATCCCAAGTTTGTTCCTCAAAATGAGAAGTATGAAAGTACTCTCCCCAAGGGAAAAAATCTCAAGATGACCTTCCACCACAAGACCCCAAGCTCAAGGACAAGAACAAGCTTCAAGAGGACATTGACTCATATGAAGATGAATCCCAAGCTTTGGTGAAGTGGGTTCCCAAGGCTACTACAAGATCAACTTCTATAAGTGCTACCTCAACACCAAGGATCCCCATCAACTTGATATGGGTCCCCAAGAAGAAGAACTAGAGAAGTTCTTGAGGGGTGACTCCGCCAATGAAATTCACTCATATTCATTATTGCCAAGAACTATTTGCAATCAACATCAACTTTATGCAATAGTTCAAGGAGTCACACATTCCCTCGAAGGTAAGCAAGGGACAAGGTAATCAACAAACCAATGGACATCATAACACATGCTTTGCACTCCATGTCCATAGATATCATTGTATTTGTCTCTTGTGTGTCAGGACTAACCCATGTAGGTGAGAAGAGTAACGAACCAACAAGGATGCTCCCAACTCTTGGTGATCTTCATCAACTTTGAGCATCCACCACTACCTCACCAGAATGAAGTCTTCATCGACAAAACCCAAGGTTAGTTTGTCCCTCCTATGGGGGGGATGTCACATCAAGGGGGATCTTTACTCTAGGACTTGAGTCAAAGCATCTCTTAGTATTTGACAACATTAAATGCTTTATGTAAAAGTGGTAACCCCACCTGTGCTTAAATGATGAGTATGACCTATGATCAAGTATTCTTACTTGGCTCCTAAGTCAATATACTCATATATAGATGACTCCGCCATCGCCCAAGTGCTTGTTAGATACTTTTGTGTTTGTGCATGTTTGCCATGATTTCATTTGACATCTTATTGTGTGAGCATGTTAGTCTGCATTTATTTACTCATTCGAGGATATCCAATTGTTGCTATTTGGATTTTCATTTTCATTTGCCAATTGGATATACAAGAATGCCTAGGACCACTCCTGTAGCTATCTATGCTTTCTCACCTCATATTCTATTCATGATGCATCACAAAATTTGAACAAGGACTTTTCGATCTCTCTGTGTGAGGAGCACTCGGAGTTCTGTATCATCACAGACTAACCATTAAAACCTCCCAAGTGCATCTCGGTGGAACCAACCCAAAATTCTTGGTCTCACTGAATGCCTAGGGTTGATCTGGTTTTCTTATCTCGGTAAGACCGATTTCATATTCTCGGTTACACTGAGTTTCCCTGTCAGCTGACAGTTGAGAAACTCGGTGACACCAAAAATATCAAATCAGTGTCACTAACAGTGGTGGGTATATAAGTTGTGGTCCCGACGGTTAGAAATTTCAATCTTCAATCGTCACACCCCAAACCCTAAGCTGCCGCAAAAGGACCCCCTGGTCGTCGCCCTTGACCTCCCGCGCTCCTCCATCGTTGGAATCCTTGCCATCGACGGGCATCTTCGCCACCATCGTCACCGTAGTGGATCCATTGCCAAGCTAGGGTACGAATTCGACTTTTCTTGCGCTCCTCATCTGAATCTTGTGCAATGAAATCATTTTTATCTATAAGCCGCCGTCTGAGATCTTTCTATCCACAAGAAAAATCCTATAGAGTAGCGAATGATAGATTTTTAGGGTTTTGCCGTCTGCCACCTGTATCTCGGTAGAACCGATGTGGAAAAACCAGTGTCACCGATTTTAGTTTCTGCCACACTGAGAATACCTCAGTGGAACCGAGTGCTTGTTTTCGGTCCGACCAAAAACGGTGCCAAGTTCCTGCAAAGTAGGTGTTTGTCTCGGTGTGACCAAAATTTCTGCCTCGGCTGTACCAAAATACATTGATAGAATGCAAAACTTGGAAAATCTTTTGTTCAAACTTTCAAAAACATTTGCATTTTGTGATGACATATCCTATTATAATGAGAGCGGCGTTTCGGCTCTCGGGTGAATCTGCACCCGCACTTACGAAAAAAATCAAAACAAATACTAGAGAAATTCAAAAAATCCAAAAAAATTGCGTGGTACATATTTTGATGCATGAGGTTCGCTCCAAATTTCAACTTATTTGGACACCTGAGGACCTCTCAGCAAAAAAGACAAATCGGGGTCTGAAAAAAAGGTTTACTGTTCACCAATTTTTTTGACCCGATTTGTCTTTTTTGTCGAGAGTTGCTTGGATGTCCAAATAAGTTGAAATTTGGAGCGTACCTCACGCATCAAAATATGTACCACACAAAAGAATGGAATTTTTTGAAATTTTATAGTATTTGTTTTTATTTTTTCGTCAGCAGGTGCAGATGAGCCTCGGCTCAGAAATGGATTTTTGTATTATACTCTTCTATACTCTATTCATAGGGTCAGCATGTTAGGGTCAGACAGTCAGAATATGCCAGAGCAAAACATTGACATGAGTTCAGGCACTAGTCTTGAGTCTGGTTCCTTTTCAGATCCAGGCACTCCCAGTTATCATGGGTTGCCTAAGGCTGCAACAAGGACAAGGAAGAGACTCAACTCAGAGGAAGAAGACTCTGATTTTGTCCCGGAAGAGGTTCTTGATAAGAAGCAAGAGAAGGCTGGTAGGAAGTCTGCCAATGAGGCCACTTCATCTAGGAAGGTGGTCAGCAAAACTTATGCTCTTGCAGAAACAATCAAAGCACATGAGAGTGCTAGGGCAACGTTGTGTGTTAAGGTCCCCAGGAAACCTTTGCCCAAGAAGACAGCCAGGAAGAGGATCATCCGTGTGCAGGGCAGGCCTACCTCAATGTATGAGCATCCAGAGGAGGCTGGTGCTGCTCGTGCTGCTACTGCTGACGAGGAAGAGGAGGAACCTGCTGCTCAGGCCCCTCCTAAGAAGAAGGCCAAGAAACTTTTGGCTGATGCTATGCCCAAGCCAGGCCCCTCCAAGAGCACCAAGGCTACTTCAAAGCAAGCTGCTGCACAAAAGTCCAAGAGGACTAACAAAGACATACCTGCTACTGAGAAGAACAAGAAGTCCACCTTCAGAGAAGCAAATGATGATGATGATGATGATGATGTTATGACAGTTCTGATGAAGCTCAAACCTCACCTTATAGTTCATGATGTCAGCCACCTAGTAGATGAGGATATGAACAAGAGGAAGGATTCAGAGTTGAGGGCATGGAGAGCTATTGATCCATATGCCCAGAGGAGAAATACTGTTGTAGACTACAGGTTTTACACCAAAGAGCAGCAAGACTTCTATGAGACGATATTGCTTGACAAGACCCCTGCAATCAGTGGCATGAGATATGTCGACTGGAAATACATCAAAGATAACGAAGATTACTTTCCATGTGTCCAAGACAAATTCCACTGAATTGGCATTGACAAATTTGTTGGGAAGGAGTTCACTGCTTGGAACGATGAGATGATCATGCAGTTTTATTCCATTGCTCATTTTTATGAAGATGGCAGAATTGTTTGGATGATTGAAGGAGCAAGATAGGAATCTATTGTTGATGAGTGGGCTACCATCTTAGGAGTCCCAGAGGCACAGGAGGGAGATATTTGCGTATACTCAGAGTCCAAGGCAAGCCACAATGCCATGAAGGACATGTATAATTCCATTCCTGTTACACAGCTTCAGTCCCACAAGCTAGAATCCATCTACCACCTCCAGGAAGGTCTACACACCATCAACACTATACTGAGGTATACTTTGATGCCCAAGTCAGGTGACGAGAAGATGATCCGAGGCTATTCCATCAATTTGCTCATTCATATTGACCGGAACTAGAGATTCCGGGTGATGGATTTGATTGTGGAGACAGTGAAGAGGGTTGCTGCTGATCAGAAGCGCTCATGCTGCTATGCACCCTATGCACCCTATATTCAGATGCTTATCAATTCTAAGCTAGAGAAGCACATCTTTGATCTGGATAGACCCCATTTGCCACTTCGGTCGGACTTTGAGGACAACGTTGTGGTGATGGACCTAGACCATCCCATATCAGCTTCAGCTGGGGCACATGCAGAGGCAGAAGCAGAGGCGGCTCGAGCCACTAGTGCTCAGGTTCCCAGGTCCAGGAATGAGTAGATGGATCTTTTGATCACCACTATCTTGGAGATGAAGAAGGACATCAAGACCATCATGGATACTCAGGAGAGCCTTGCAAACATCATTGATGATAGAGTGAAAACTCCAAATGACAAGGTTGATGGGCTGACTAAGACAGTCAATGAGCTCAAGAAGGAGGTTGATGAATCCCCAATCCGTCGCCACTCCTCGAAGTCAGATTCTTTTGATGATGATGAGGATGATAGTGCACCTGTCAGGAAGACTGCCCAGTTCATGACTAAGGCCAGGACTCCTACAGTACCAGCTCTAGAGACGAGGCCTTCATCTTCTACTCCACCCATAGTATCTTCAGCTCCATCGGCTCCAGTGCCTCCAGTATCTACTCCAGCTCCATCCAGGACTTCAGCGGAAATCTTCGCTGACGCAATTCTCTCGACTCCACCATCGACAACCGGAGGGGTAACAGCCCGGGACCGACGCTCCAGAAGATTTCCCTTTCATTTCCATTCTCGTATGTCTTTCATTTGGGTGTTGCATTCATCATCGCATCATTCGCATCATCTGCATGGCATCATCACTCATTTTTTTAAACTTGCATCCGTCCATAGTTGTTAGTTCTCTCCGTTCGTGTCGTCGTCCGTTTTGAGACCAACCACACACACGCACGCGCCCGCAGCACCGTTTAAAAAATGATTTAAAAGCGTACGGAAAATATTCTCAGATTGGGTCAAAACATGGCGCGTGGTCTTATTATAGTGTAGGTGGACCGCGTGCTAGATTTCGTCGCAATCAGAGGTCATTAGATACTCGAACTTTCAACCGTAGCAATGCGGTCATCGGTTATTCGTCGGACATTTTTCGGTGTTTTAAAACCTCGTGTCACGGGCTGCAAACTTCCCCTCTCATCTCATCCCAATACCTCTCCATGGCCCACTAAGCCACCAAACATCTACCCTCCAACCCGACCATCCGATCGCGATTGGAGGATCGGAAATTGGCCTCAAATCCCTAACCTAGTTCATTTTCCCTATATATAAACCAACTACTAGTCTAACCCTAAAATTTAGGAACCCTGTCCCGTCCATCCCATGTATGCACCGCCACCCTCGTCTCCCTCGGGATCCATCACCAACCAGCAGCCTCTAACCATATTCCTTGATTTCAGCTCCTCCCAATCCATCCATCGATCGAGCCAGCCTCCCATGGATCCTTGCGCCTGCGCGCCCGAAGCCAGTCCCGAACCCTACAGCGCCTGGAGCCCCGGGCGACAGGAGCTCATCCCCGAGCACCACCCCCTCCTGGGCTTGTGCATGAGGAGACCCTCGCCGGAGCAAGCGACCAGCGCCGTTGCCCCATCCCGTCCAGCCTGGAGTTCCCTGCCTCTAGCGCCACCGCACCGTGGAGCATCGTCCTCCTCCGACCCCATTCGGAACCGGCGTACCCAAGCTCGGCCAAGGCCCCTGCCTCCGCCTCCAGCCTCTACCGGCAAGCAGAGCCACCGAAGCTCCTCGCCGCCCCGACCAGGACCAGGTCATGCCCCGTTGCGCTTGCCCCTCCTTGCCCCTCCTCATTTCTCCCACTCCCTCCCAATCTCTCTTCCTCTCTGTGTATGAAGCAGGTTCTAGCGCCGGACCTAGAGCCCGCCATGGCCGCCTCAAGCTAGCGCTCCTGCATCAAGCCCCTGCCTCGTTGTTGGGAGTGGAATCCCCATGGCTGGATTTGGCCGTTCCCCCCCATCGTCGTCCGCTCGTCCTGCCACAGCTCATCGGAGATCGAACACAATCGCCATGGCACTGGCCTTTGTTTCCCGCTATGAGCTCCATATCTGAAGCTGCATATTCTCCCCCTACATCCGTTCTGTTATATAGAAGTTATTTAGTGTGTGAACTATGTTTATTCACGAGCAAGTTGGTAGCCGAGTTGGCTGGTGCATTAGTCATGCATCGTGTATGTCCTGGGATCAAATACCCACAAGTGAATTTTTTTTCTTCTGTATTTTCTATGTGTTTTCAGAGTATCAGTCTTGCCGTTGTTTCATATAGCACCAGATTCCCTTGTTGGCACTAACACACAGCCAGCCTGACTGGTTTGCCCAGCGAACCAACACCAGCAGCTCTTGGGATCAAATCCTAGTCGTCTTAGATGTGTATTTTTTAGCCTCTGCAGTTTCTTTATTCCCAAAAACATGCACACACACACATGGGCTATTTCAGTCTGGGGTCACGATGCTGCAGATTGGCCCGCATAGGTTTATTTTGGATATTGCGAATTTGTCAAATAACCATAACATGCATATTTAGAGTTAATGCCATCGTTTCCAAATGCTAATGTCTAAATAACCATGCCTCGGATCAAAATGAAATGTATACGAAATAGGTTCAGAATTTTGTGTAGATTAACAATATAAAATTTCCATCCATGACAAAAATGTTTTAACTTGCGTTTTGCATTATGATGCATATATGCCATGTGAAAATGGTTTTTATCATAACTAAATAAATGTGGCTCTGATGCAAACATTTTATATATGTAACTTGACTAGAAAAATGTGTAGAATCTTTTGCTATTTAATAAATATAAAACATGTGTATTTCAGACTTGTACCAAACTTAAAAATATGCATATGAGGTCATTCCGGAATTGTTAATCGTTGCTTCCGGCCCCATTTAAAATGCCTAGATGGTATAGTTGATCATGCTTCACCTCTTCAATGTTTAACAACATTTAATATTGATGTGTACCTAAACAGGAATGAACTAAGTAATTCAAATGTGGAGTTTTGTCAATATGCAACTCGTTGCATATTGAACTTCACTTAATATGTAGTAGTTGTTTGTTGTGCTTGCTATGCCATGCCCTGCGTTGCATATTAAACCGGACATGCATCATATTTGTCTGCGCATCATATCATGCATATGTTGTGGTGTACCATGTGTTGATTGTTGTTTCCGTTTTACTTCTTCTCAATAGAGTTCCGAACGCGTTCGGAGTGTGAGGATTCGTTCGACTATGTTGGATCGTCTTCTTCATGGACTCGTTCTACTTCCGAGCGGGATCTCAGGCAAGATGACACATTTCCCTGGATACCACTACTATCATTGCCATGCTAGTTGTTCCGCTTTTATCATTATGTCTTTCTACCTACCACTTGTTTTTCAAGCCTCCCAACATTTCCATGAAAGCCTCTAACCCTCCACCTTCCCAGCAAACCTTTGTTTGGCTATGTTACCGCTTGCTCAGCCCTTCTTATAGCGTTTCTAGCTACAGGTGCAATTGCTTCCATGTGACAACATGGACATTCTCTTGTTATCACAATATTATTGCTATTTAATTTAATGCACTTATACACTTGGTAAAGGGTGGAAGGCTTGGCCTTTTGCTTGGTGTTTTGTTCCACTCTTGCCGCCTAGTTACTTGTGAACCGATGTTATGTTCCATAATTGAGCGCTCCTAGCATGCTCGGGTTGTTATGGGGACCCCCTTGATTTTTGTTTTAGGATAAAACTTGACTGGCAAGGCCCAACTTTGGTACTACATTTGCCTAATAACTAATGAACTTGCATAGGGACTTTCCAGACCCCGTGGATAATTAATCAACCCCCGGGCCAGTGCTCCTCATGAGTGTTGGTCCAAACTAGAGCCGTGTGTGGGGACAACCCGGGGAAACTTGGGAGATTTCTATCAGGCCACTGTATGTTGTGCTTATCCGGTCGTGTCCTGAGAATGAGATACGCGGCTCCTATCGGGTTCGTCGACTCGGGCGTTCTTGCTGGATTTGTTTTACCTTTATCGAGCGTCTTGAGTGAGGAACTCTGATCTTCTTCGGGCTATCTCGAGGTGTCGGATTTCCTTTGGAATTGCCTAGGATGATCACGAGATCCGTGGCCGAGGTTATTCCCGCTGCACGTGGTTAATTTGTGATGGGCGAGTTGGAGCACCCCTGCAGGGTTAAATCTTTCAGAAAGCCATGCCGGCGATTATGTGGCAAACTTGGATACTTTTTTAACACCCGTTCATAGCAAACTTGAAGTAAACTCTAATAAAATGCACCAACTGTGTGCATATCCGTGACTGTCTCTTCTCGTGAGTCCTTATCCGAGAGGGAACACGGTGGGGTTATGTTTGACGTAAGTAGGTGTTCAGGATCAGTTAGTGATCATTACTAGTTCATGTATATTATGCGTAGACCATCATACTTTACTTTCTGTATTCATAAGTTATCCACTCAAATAAATGCTTAGTCGCTTGCTGCAGCCTCACCACTTAACCATACCTCACCCATTAAGCTTTAATAGTCTTGATACCCTTGGAAATGAGATTGTTGAGTCCCCCGTGGCTCACAGATTACTACTACAACAGCTGCAGGTACAGGTAATGCGAAGATTGAATGTGAGCGTGATGCTTGTTTGATTTGGAGTTCTTCTTCTTCATCAATCTAGGATGGGTTCCAGGCGGCTGCCTAGGATAGCAAGGATGGATGTCATTTATCGTTTGTTTTTCGTTCGTAGTCAGACCCTGCTCTTTTGTATGATGTTTGCCTATGTTGTTGTATTGATGTGACTCTGATGTAGCTTGTGGCGAGTGTAAGCCAATTCCATATACTCATCTCTTTTGTACATGAACTTGTAATGATATCCATTCTTGCAACATGGCGAGATGCTCTTCTACCCCTGTCGAGGCCCTCATGTAGAAATAAGGATAGGACCGCATCTTGCGCGTGATAGGAGGAGATCAGTCGCAGAATGATTAGCTATATCTCTTTGAACTTTTTTGTAACTTATTGCCAAAGGGGGAGAAGTTGTATATAGATCTTAGGCTTCGAGTGAGAGAGCGTCTATTTTATTTTGCTAGTTTTACAAAACATTTGGTTCGTTTAGTTTGATGTGAGATACTTTTGTGTTTGTGTTTGATCATACGTTGTTATGTGTGTTGCTACTATTTCCTATCATTTGATGATTATGTGATGATCACTCACTTTGCTTGTTGTGTTGTGCTATGTTGTTAACTCTTATTACTCTCGCACACCACCAAGTTGTATAAGACATGGAAGAAGTGCCCCATGTACCTAATCGACTGTGCATTTGCATTCAAACACAAATTTAAAACAATGCACAAATTTAGGGGGAGCTCTTGCTTATCACATACTTCTCAAAGCGATGATCACATTCATTGATTATATCATATATCGAAGCTTCGATCTATATGTTGTCATCAATTACCAAAAGGGGGGAGATTGAAAGCACATTTGCTCCCTTGGTGGTTTTGGTAATTAATAACAACATATATGTCATTGAGCTAATGTTTCCACTAAGTATGTTTCAGGAAAAGTTCAATGATGGGTTGGAAAAATGATTGTGTAATACCCCAAGATGCAAGGAATAGCATTGGCCAAGCTTCAAGCAAAGGACTCTTCATTTTAAATTTGTGACAAATCACTTTGAGTCCATAGGAAAGCCAATACTATTAAAAGGGGGTAAGGTTTTGTTGGTGAACAAAATGCTCAGACATGCACAAGTGATAGTCACCACATACACCCACAAGCTCTTCCACAAAAGTCTGTCCAAAGCCAAACACTCAAAATCGGTACAACCAACATTCTACACTCGGTGCCACCGATTCCAAACCCTAGACAGACTCAACCAAACCCTAGATTTTTAGTACAACCGATACTACATTCGGTGCCACTGAATTGGGCTGCCAACTTTCTATTACACAAGTTCACAGTTTTGGTCGCTCCAATATTGTTGGATCGGCGTCACCGAGATTGGACATTCTGGCTGTTGGTCACCTTATCGGTGCAACCGAGATTCCTATATCGATCTCACCAAGATTCAAAATTTGCTAACTTTAAGTCGCTTCGGTACAACCGAGATTCACACATCGGTTCCATCGAGTCTAACTTATTGTGTGTAACGGTTGTATTTTTGGAGATGCCTATATATACCCCCTCCACCACCACTCACTCGAGAGGGAAGCACTCAGAACAGTTCCCCATTCATACCTACTGATTTTTTGAGAGAGAACCACCTACCCTTCTGTTCAGGTCAAGATCTTCCACTCCAACCATATGGCTCTTGATTTATAGCCTCCCCAAGTTTCTTTCCACCAATCCCATCTCTTATACCAGGCCAAATCTGTGAGAGAGTGATTGTGTGTTGAGGAGTCTATCATCTTGAAGCACAAGAGCAAGGAGTTCATCGACATTATCGAGCCTATTAGTTTTTGGAGGGTGGTGCCTCCTAGATTGGTTAGGTGTCGCTTGGGAGACTCCTACTTCATGTTGTGGAGTGAGACGTCTCCAACGTATCCACTTTTCCAAACTTTTTTGCCCTTGTTTTGGACTCTAATTTGCATGATTTGAATGGAACTAACCCGTACTGATGTTGTTTTTAGCAGAATTGCCTTGGTGTTATTTTTGTGCAGAATTGTCTATGACTTTTCTATGCTTAATGCTTGTCACTAGGGCCCGAGTGTCATGATTTCAGATCTGAACCTATTATGTTTGCATGAATATATGTGTGTTCTTGATCCTATCTTGCAAGTAGTATACACCTATTATGAGTTATGATCCGCATCCCCCGGGGTGACAATAACTGGGATTCTTTCCGGTCATTACCGTAGTTTGAGGAGTTCATGTATTCACTAAGTGTTAATGCTTTGGTTCGGTTCTCTATTAAAAGGAGGCCTTAATATCCCTTAGTTTCCAATAGGACCCCACTTCCACGGGAGGGTAGGACAAATAATGTCATGCAAGTTCTTTTCCATAAGCATGTATGACGATATACGGAATACATGCCTACATTACATTGATGAATTGGAGCTAGTTCTGTGTCACCCTATGTTATAATTGTTGCATGATGAATGCCATCCGACATAATTATCCATCACTGATCCATTGCCTATAGGCTTTTTATATATTGATCTTCGCTCAGTTACCTTTCCGTTGCTACTGTTACAATCACTACAAACTGCTACTATTACTTTGCTACCATTACTATTACTACCATATTACTTTGTTACTCAATACTTTGCTGCAGATATTAAGTCTTTCAGGTGTGGTTGAATTGACAACTCAGCTGCTAATACTCGAGAACATTGTTTGGCTCCCCTTGTGTCGAATCAATAAATTTGGGTTGAATACTCTACCCTCGAAAACTGTTGCAATCCCCTATACTTGTGGGTTATCAAGACCTTTTTCTGGTGCCGTTGCCGGGGAGCATAGCTTTCTTCTCTGAGTCACTTGGGATATATATCTGTTGATCACTATGAAGAATCTGAAAGATCCAAAAACCAAGATCTATCCCTCTCTTACGAGGGGAGGTAAGCAACTCCCATCTAGCTCTGCACTTGATTCACCTTCTGTTATGAGTAAGTTTGCGACACCACCACCTGCTAGTAATTTTGATATGTCGCAAGTAATTGATGATGCTACTTCTGCTATGCATGATGCTTATGATAATTTGCATGATGATATTGTGCCACTATGTGAATTTCTTGATGAACAAATTGCTAGAGCTAATGCTGAAACCTATAATATTTCTGAATCTGATGAGATTATTGAAACTAAACACTATGATTCACCTGGTAGACCTAGCTCTCCTAGATATGAATTGCCTGATATACCTGAAGGATATGTTATGGAAGGAGAGGTAGCTAGGGACTTTCTTGCTTGTCGGGATAGAGATGATCTTAAGAAATTGCTTCGCAAGTGGAAGGAAAAATCTCTGAATGCTAGAATGCAATATGATCCTAAGTTTTCTACTTCACCCATCTTTGTTACTGATAAGGATTATGAATTCTCTATCGATCCTGAGTTAATTACTTTGGTTGAATCTGATCCTTTCCATGGTTATGATTCTGAAATTGTTGTGGCACATCTTACCAAATTGAATGATATAGCCACCCTATTTACTCATGAAGAAAAAATTCATATTTATATATTCTTAAGTTATTTCCTTTCTCATTAAAGGGTGATGCTAAGAAATGTTTTAATTCTCTTGCTCATGGTTGTGTGCGTAGTCCCCAGGACATGGTTTATTACTTCTCTGGAAAATATTTTCCTGCCCATAAGAAACAAGCTGCCTTGCAGGAAATATTTAACTTTGTGCAAATTGAAGAAGAGAGTCTCCCACAAGCTTGAGGGACGCTTCTCCAATTACTTAATGCTTTGCCTGATCATCCTCTTAAGAAAAATGAAATACTTGATATCTTTTATAATGGACTAACCGATGCTTCTAGAGACTACCTAGATAGTTGTGTTGGTTGTGTTTTCAAGGAAAGAAATGTTGAACAAGCTAAATTACTATTGGATAATATATTGAGCAGTGATAATGATTGGACTATTCCCGAACCACCCCCAAAGCACCCTCCAAAGAAAAGAGGTATTCTATTCCTAAGTCCTGAAGATATGCAATAGGCTAAGAAATCTATGAAAGAAAAATGTATTAAAGCTAAAGATGTTAAGAATCTACCACCTATTAAAGAAATACATGGTCTTGATAACCCGACACGGGTAGTAGAGGTACATTCTCTCAGAAGATTTGATGAAGGAGATATCCCTTATAATAAGCCTGCTAGCCAATGCTTGGATGGATTTGATAATTTTATTATGAAGTTAGAAAATTCCAATGCCTGTGTTAGTAGACAATTGAAACATAATGCTTATATGCTTGATCGCTTGGGTGATTATTTGAGTAGAATTGTCAATGATCTTAAGCTTATTAGTAAACATGCTTCCATGGTAACCACTCAAGTAGAACTAGTACTTAAGGCTCAAAATGATTTGCTTAATGAGATGAATAGTAAAGACAATGATCATTCTGTTAAAGTTGTAACTAGAGGTGGTAGAATGACTCGGGAACCTTTGTATCATGTGGGCCATCCTAGGAGAATTGAGAAAGATTCTTAGAGAGTTAATACTGATGCACCTATTCCTTCCAGTAAGAGTAGGAAAAAGAATGATGATTGTACTTTGCATGCTAGTGAACCTGTTATAGATACATTTGAGAATCCAAATGATATTTCTATTTCTGATGTTGAGACACAATCTGGTTATGAACATGAGCCTACTGATAACATTAATAATGATGTTCATGCTGATGCTCAACCTAGTAATGATAATGATGTGGAGATTGAACCTGTCGATGATCTTGATAACCCACAACCTAAGAACAAAAGATATGATAAAAGAGACTTTATTGCTAGGAAACATGGTAGAGAAAGAGAACCATGGGTTCATAAACCCATGCCCTTTCCTCCCAAACCATCCAAGATAAAGGATGAGGATGACTTTGAGAGCTTTGCTGAATTGCTTAGACCTGTCTTTTTACGTATGCGCTTGACTGATATTTTGAAAATGTCTCCTTATGCTAAGTATATGAAAGATATTGTGACAAATAAAAGAAAGATACCAGAAGCTGATATTTCCACCATGCTTGCTAATTATACTTTTAACGGTGGAATACCTAAGAAACTAGGAGATCCCAGAGTACCTACTATACCATGCTCTATTAAAGGAAATTATGTTAAAACTGCTTTATGTGATCTTGGAGCTGGTGTTAGTGTTATGCCTTTCT
Organism: Hordeum marinum; assembly: GCA_022496015.1. Lineage (NCBI taxonomy): Eukaryota > Viridiplantae > Streptophyta > Magnoliopsida > Poales > Poaceae > Hordeum > Hordeum marinum. The sequence continues at coordinate 298,227,366 of CM039676.1, forward strand.
CTTTATACCATAGACTTGATTTGAATAAGTTGACACCTACTGAAATCTCTTTGCAAATGGTTGATAAATCAACTGCTCCGCCTATCAGTATTTGTGAGGATGTACCTGCCGTAGTTGCAAATGCTACTATCTTGACGGACTTTGTTATTGTAGCGACCCGACCTAAAAGGTCAAATCTTCGGTGTTTCCGTACCATCCCAAGATCATGCTGGTACACACATGGTACATTAATGTATATATCAAAGGGAAATCCCACAACATTTATTAATCATAAATCTCATATCGAGTCCTTTATTACAATAAAGATTACAATAAAGTGGCTGAAGGCCAACTCATGAGAATATCTAAATCTTGCGGAAGCATCGAAGGTAGATGAGTCCATCTGACTCCAAGGGCATCTCACCGAGCGTAGAGCGTATCCTCACTCCTGGTCGGAAAAGTATTCTGCAACATGATACGTTGCAGCCGTGTAGGTCAGCATATGGAATATGCCGGCAAAGTCACAAGAGAGGGGTGAAAAGATAATCATCTAATCTACATGCATATATGGCGGGTGGGGTAGTAAGTTTTTGCGTAAAGCCAATTTTCCTACATCAAGAGAGGGCTAAGCAAAATTATTACTAAGTTGGTTGATTAATGAGATGGTTCCACCAACCAATTCTCATACCCAAGTTATTAATACCCACATCATCATATTAATTGTGTTGAGGGTTTCGGAAGTTTTAGTTCCTTTGGCTCAAGTCGTCCATGACCATGGACACGGCTAATCGATTAGGTTTGAGTACTCTGCAGAGTTTTGCACACGTTCCCCACAAGATTTGGTCGCCTCCGTTTGATTTCTTGCACTTCAGGGTGTTTGAGAAACAGATGACCAAAACATGGTCTTCCAAAGGGTTTCGCTGCGACTCTGTCGGTGCCCATCCTTTCCTACCGTTCTTCTACATCTCGTAGCACTGCCTGTCCAGGGTCACCACGATATCCAACCAAGCCAGAGCCCATAATGACTTGTGGCTGTGCAGGTAAGCCTTGGTTCTTGAAGCATCCATCCATCTCTTTGTGCCTGGGTGGACCTTTCCGCATGAATACTGGCACATCTCCAGCATCATCTAGGCTAACCACTGGTTTCTCCAGGGCGCCGTTCAACCATCATCCACCCAGAGGTAAGTTGAAAACTTGAAGTCTTGAAGACTTGATCATCATGTAGGTCTTGAAATTATTAACTCTCAACTCTCATGCATCACACAACCAACCCCGTCTACTAATAGCATAGCAAAATGTAAAACAACATTTCCTGAGGCCAATGTGCCAAAGGGTTGAGGGGTACCTACCACATGATACTACAACAAGTAACCAAGTTTCCAATTTACCTACTTTGCATGCAATTGGGGAGATCGTAGAACTAATGCAATAAAAACATAGGTATACATGGTCAAAGTGACTTGCCTGATTGACGATCTTCGTACTCGAGGGACTCTAGGTAACAAGCTTCGCACTCCGGACGATCTAACGAATCAAACAAGAGCACTCAATAAGCATACTACAAAATATTGTAACTCACAAAAATCAGGAATGAACTAGTAATCACTCAAGACAAAACAAGGCACAATCAAAAGAAAAGAAGATCAACACATAGTTTGGGTTTTCTAAAGTTGATGGGTAAACTACTACTAACAACATAGAATTATTGGTATTAACAAAACAATAGTTGACAGAAAAGAACAATAGAAATATTTTATTAATAAACAGAATTAAATCCATTTAAAGTTTTGTTAAGAAAAAATCTTAGTAGGGTTTTAAAAGTTTTGATAAACACTACTACATGAAGTGGGCTAGAGTTTATTAACAATAGAGTGAAATAAACTACAATTTTATTAATCAAACAATTCTCCTAACAGAAAAGAATTTACTAAAACTTTTCTTAGAAAACAGAATTTAATTATCTAAACTTTATATATATAAAAAAACTATTACTAACTAGTGTGTTTTAATCAAATTAAACCTAGTTGAAAAAGAGTAAAGATTCCTATAACAATATAGTAATACACTAAGCAAATTATATTATTATTATCAGCAAGTAAAACACCTAATGTTTAAACAATAGAACCTACTAAAAACAACATATAACAATTCTGATCTGAACTAACTAAAACTAAATTATTTAAACTATACTAACCACTAGGCAGATTCTGTTTATAGTTAAAACACTAAACAAATCCATCCTAAAAATTCTCAAACTAAGCATGCTTATAGTCCTAACTAATACAAAGCAGTAGCAAAAATATTCATACAAAAATCTATTTTTAAACTCTAGTTATTCAGATTTTAGTAATTTGAACAAATTTGATTAGATTCGAAATTTAAAGCTCAAATTTGAAATCTAAACATACAGACATAAACTACATCAAAATGTGAACTAATGCAAAAAGAATCAACTAAAAACACTAAATAGTTTAAACATATGATAAAAACAAAATCAGGATGCATTCTGTTTTCTAAATCAGAAAAGAAAAAAGAAAAAACTAACAATCGGACAGGGGCTACGGGTCAGGTTCCTATTGGTTGAAAGAGCGTGCGTGCGGGTGTTTACTAACGGTCGACCAAACGTTAGAGGATACCGGTTCAGATTTAAATGGATCTAATCTCGTGTGTTGATCTACGATCGAACGACTACGGAGTGGGAGGGGGAGCTCACAGAGAAGAGGTCGCCGGCGAGGGGGTTCTCCGGCGAGATCGAGGCGACGAGGTTGTCGGGGGCGATGTTTCGGTGGTCGGGGGCGGTGTCCGAGGTGCTCAGGTGATGGCGGCGAGGCTCCGGAGTAGTCTGGTGGTGTCGGAGAGGGCTGGGGGTGATGGAGACGACGGGCACGAGCTCGAGAAAGATTCGGTGGGGATCCGAACTCCGGCGAGTTTGTGTGGGGTGGTTCTGGCGAGGGCAGAGTGGGGCTCAGGGTGGAATGGACAGCGGCGAGCCGGGGCTATTATAGGGCCAGGTGCGGGGTCGGGGGAGGGAGAGAGGAGGGAGATCCGAGAGAGAGATCTTCGGCGACGGCGACGCACTCGTGAGGAAGGAGATGACCGCGGCGTCATCGGGATCGGGCGGTGGGGCCAGGGTGTCAGAGAGAGAGGGTGGCGTCAGCGCGTCGGTCGGTCGGCTCGTAATGAATTCGCGAGTTAATGCCCGTGGGCCGGTCCGTTTTCAAATAAATTCGTTTCCTTTTTAATATCCAGAGCAGTAAAACCTCTTTAAAAGCATTCAAAACATTTCCAAATACAGGAAATATATATATCAAAATGATCAGGAGAATTAATGCTATTCAATGAACATTTTTCCTCTTTCATTTGAGTAATTTGAAAAAATAATTATTTTCAGAAATTGCCTATTTGGTTTTAAAACCTTTTGCAAATATTTTTCAAAAGACCCCCTGGTTCTTATTGTTCAAATATATCACCAAGATGACCCTAGTGTGGAGTGTCATGTTACCCCCCTCTTATTTTGAACTTTTTCCAAGGTTTTCAAATAGGTGAAAGCAACATATTGAAAATAGAAAGGGACTTTCAGAAAGTCAGAAGAAGCATTTCAACTATTTCATACATTCAAGCAATGATGATGATGATGCATAGCTATATTTCATAACATTCCAAAATGGAATTTTGGGATGTTACAGTTATTCGTGATATTCCCGAGGACGACAACATGTTGATCATCCTTGGTAGACCCTTCTTGAATACTGCAGGGGATGTTATTTATTGCAACAAGGGCAATGTCACTTTTCATATTAATGGTAATGAGCATACGGTATACTTTCCGAAGAAACAACCTCAAGTTCATAGTATCAACTCTATTGAAAAAATTCCAACAATTATTATTGGATACTTTGAGTTCCCTCTTCCTACTGTCAAGAAGAAATATGATATACTTATTGTTGGGGAAATGCATATCCCCATTGAGGTAACTTAGTGTTACTCGAATATTCTTTGGTTTCATGTTATTCGAAAGAAATTTGTTAATAAGACTTGATCAACCTTATTGATGGATTCCTTTTGATGAGCATGAGATGGATGAATTTAGAAAGCACAACTTCCTACACCTAACTTTTACTTTCTGGTACCTAGATGAAATTAAGTAAAAAATGCTATTATTTTTCTGTTTTGTGAATTTACCGTGCACTAGAAAAATGACCTAAAAATAAAAGTTCCCAGAATCCCCTGGAAATTTAGTATGATTTTTTCTCAAATATTTAAGAATTTTTGGTACTGAGAATGCATCAGGGGGCTGCACTAGTGGGCCACAAGCCTGCAGGGCGCGGCCACCCCCCTGGCCGCGCCAAGCAAGCTTGTGGGTCCCATGTAGCCCCCCTCCACTTATTCCAACACCCATTCACTTCATCTCCCCTAGAAAAAATCCCACCTTTGCTCAAACCCGTGTTGTAGCTCATCTTTGTGCCATTTTCGATCTCCTTGCTCAAAGCTCCATTTGCAAAATTGTTTTAGGGGATTGCTCATTGATATGTGACTCCTCCAATGGTACAATTAGTTTTTGTTCTAGTGCCTTGTATATTGCAAATTTTTGCTGTTATGGTGACCTTGTTCTTGAGCTTGCATGTCAAATTTGTATGGCCCCAAGTAGCTTTGATGCATGATATGGTCTCTAGGCACTTGAGGTAGTTGCTATGAGTTTTGTTGAGTTTTGTGCACATTTGTTTTCACTCACTAAAAATTTCAAAAAAATCAGAGAAAGAAAAGATGTTGAGGAGAATGTACCAAGGTGGTTCCTCAAGCAAGAAAGCCCCGAGACTCGCGCTACGTGAGCCCGATTTTGAACCACCCGGGGAAGCTCGAATACTGCCTTGTCAATGGCCGTCGGATCAACTCATGGAAAACACCGGATTTAAGGAAGAGTTTTATGCGTACATAAGGAATGTTGGCCTTGAGGATTTTATTTCAGATCGATGCAAGCAATATTATCAACTCACTGACTCTTTCGTGCGGAGGTTTGAATTTCATCTAAGCGTAATTCTCATTATGTTCTATTTGATCTTTATGATAAGACCTATACCATGGACCTAGAAGAATTTAATGATGCATGCAAAATTCCATAGTGGGGGAGTCATAGTGATCCTCATCAAAATGAATATAATGATTTCCTTGCTAGCATCATAGTGGGAGAAACTAGAATCTTTACACAAGCTACTTTGGGGAGCATTCACATTCCGGCTATACACTATTTTTCTCTCTTCATAGGTAGATGTATTAACGGTAAACTTGAGTATAGTCACCTTTGTGCGCCTAACCTGAGTATTCTTAAGAGTGCGGTAATGGTAGATAGACGATATAAGTTGGGGGCTATTATTGCCAGGAGGTTACATCATAATGCTAAGTATGAAGATTTCTTTGGTGGAATTTATGCCACCCGTGTAGCTAAGTATCTTGGGGTACCCATAAGAGGGAATGACATTGAGTTACCCCCTGCTTTCCTTGATCATGAGGCGTTGGTGCGCCATCAGTTTCTTGAAAGAAACGAACAATCCCTCCAGTACCGACTAATTTTTGACAGGCAATGTGTTGTCGAAGTTAGCCTTCCTGCTCCTACCTTCTTTAACTTTCAGGAGAAGCAGAGATATTTTATAACCAGAGAGGAGCAAACGAGTATGAGCAAAATGCAGAAACTGCTCGCCTTCATGCTGTAGTGGTACAGGCGGTAGCCATCGCAGCCCAGCACAACCCCAACTTTGACTTCGGATATTATCCAGGCCAGCCATGGCCCTAGACCAACTTAGGCCAAAAGCCTAAGCTTGGGGAGTACATATTTATCACCGACATTACATTCATGTTCACACACTTATTTCAGTTGTCGGTGTTCATACTTTTTCATTATACCATCCATGGTAGTTTATTTTCTTCTTTTTGCTTTCTTCTTGAGTGTTTAGTAAACTTTGAGAAAAATACAAAAAAATAGTTCTAGTTTTATTTCCTAGTTGCTTAGTTGTAGCATTAAAGAGGAAACCCAAAAATATTTCTCATTCTTTTTGCTTGTTGGGAGCTTTCCGTGTAAATAATTTTCCTTTCTTTTCCTTGGTCCGTAAGGAGAAGACCACGATGACATGTTGAGCGGCTCTCATATGCACTATTGTTTATCTTACAAAGAGCCCATATTGCCTTGTCTTCTCCTTTCGTTTATTGTTTGCAGATTCCAGCTTAGTCCAATGCACGTGCACTCTTATTATTATTCACATCGTTCGGTCGTGCAAGTGAAAGGCAATAATGACGATATATGGTGAACTGACTGAGATGGAGAAAAAGCTGGTATTAACTCAACCTATCTTGTTTTTGTAAATATGATTAGCTCACCGTTCGGAATTAAGCACATTATGGCTTGAACATGTTTGCAATAACAATTAAGATTACAGTTATTCATGACATGCTTAATTAGCTAAGAGTGGATCATGGTTCATCTTGAGTGCCAACATGCGCATTAAAATAGTTGTGATGTTGTATGATAGAATGGCATCCTCCTCTGGATGATTCAAGTGGCTTGACTTGGCACATGTTTATGCATGTAGTTGAAACAAATCAACATAGTCTCCACGATATTTATGCTCATAGTGAATTATATCCTATTCATGCTTGCATTCAATGTTGGTTAATCTCAAGGCATGTTGATGACTGTGTCGCTCTCTAGTTGGTCTCTCCCTAGTCTTTTGCTAGCCTTCACTTGTACTAAGCGGGAATACTGTTTGTGCATCCATCTCAATAAACCCAAAGTTGTTCCATATGAGTCCACCATATCTACGTATATGCGGTATTTACCTATCGTTCCAAGTAAATTTGCATGTGCTAAATTTAAATCTTCAAATAAACTTTCTGTTTTGTATGCCCAAATCGTTGGGCTGTCAGTATCTTCCATGCTTGGTGGGCTATTCTCACAATATGTGTTGATTCACTATCATTCACGAGAAAGTAGCTAGTAATCGAGATGCCCAGTTCCATGCTCAAAATAAAAAGCAACATATAATTAAACAAAACACCCCCAAGAATGTGTTTGTATGGACGGTACTCGTGAATTTGGCCCACCGTGGACGGTGATTGATTGGTGGAGGGGGAGTAAAAACTTTACCATTTTGTTTGGGAACCGCCTATAATGTATCTAGCATGGAAGATATTGAAAACCTCTTGGTCGTTATGTGAGCAGCGAAAGCATACTGCTCCAAAATCATTACCTATCTCTGTTTTACAAGCTTGAGCTCTGGCACCTCTGCAAATCAATGCTTCCCTCTGTGAAGGGCTTATATATTTACTTTATTGTTGAGTCATCATCCTCTTATAAAAGGCACCAGTTAGAGAGCACCATTGTCATTTGTATGCCTTGCTATTAATTGATATTGAGTATGAGCATGACTGGATCTCTCTCATCATGAATTATAATGTTCAGTCAATCCTTGTTCTCCACAGGTGCTCTGCATTTATGTTTTGCGGTCTCAGAAAGGGCTAGCGAGATACCATTATGTCATATTGTATCATGATTGATTTGATAAATTGTTGTCATCCGAGACTTGTTATTATTGCTCACTAGTTGGTTATGCCATTGACATGAGTAAATGTGAGACCTAAATGTTATTGTGAATGTGGTTAGTTTATAATCTTTGCTGAAAATCTGAACTTAAGTTACACATATTTACAACAGCAAGATCAAACAGACTCTATAAAAGTTTTTCTTTATCACTTTCAGTTTATCAACTGAATTGCTTGAGACAAGCAAAGGTTTAAGCTTGGGGGAGTTGATACGTCTCTAATGTATCCTATTTTCCAAACTCTTTTGCCCTTGTTTTGGACTCTAATTTGCATGATTTGAATGGAACTAACCCGGACTAACGTTGTTTCAGCAAAATTGCCTTGGTGTTATTTTGTGCAGAAATAAAAGTTCTCGGATCGTCCTAAAAATTTATGGAGAATATTTTTGGAATTAATAAAAAATATTGGCGCAAGAATTAACCAGAGGGGGGCACCAGTAGGCCACAAGCCTGCTAGCCGCGGCCACCCCCCTACCCACGCCGAGCAGGCTTGTGGGGCCCCCGTGGCTCCTCCGACCTCCTCTCTATCTCCATATAACCCTATTTGTCGAGAAAAAAATCAGAGAGAAGAGTTCATCGCGTTTCACGATACGAAGCCGCCGCCATCGCCAATTCTTCCTCGGGAGACCAGATCTGGAGACTGTTTTGGGCTCCGGAGAGGGGAAATTGATGCCTTCGTCATCACCAATCATCCTTCATCACCAATTCCATGATGCTCTCCACCGTTCGTGAGTAATCTCATCGTAGTCTTGCTGGACGGTGATGGGTTGGATGAGATTTATCATGTAATCGAGTTAGTTCGGTTAGGGTTTGATCCCTAGTATCCACTATGTTCCGATATTGATGTTGCTATGACTTTGCTATGCTTAATGCTTGTCACTAGGGCCTGAGTGTCATGATTTCAGATCTGAACCTATTATGTTTTCATGAATATATGTGTGTTCTTGATCCTATCTTGCAAGTTGTAGACACCTATTACGATTTATTATCCGCATCCCCCAGGGTGACAATAACTGGGATTGTTCCCGGTAACTACCGTAGTTTGAGGAGTTCATGTATTCACTAAGTGTTAATGCTTTGGTATGGTTCTCTCTTAAAAGGAGGACTTAATATCCCTTCATTTCCAATAGGACCCCACTGCCACGGGAGGGTAGGACAAAAGATGTCATGCAAGTTCTTTTCCATAAGCACGTATGACTATATACGGAATACATGCCTACATTACATTGATGAATTGGAGCTAGTTTTGTGTCACCCTATGTTATAACTATTGCATGATGAATGCCATCCGACATAATTATCCATCATGGATCCATTGCCTACGAGCTTTCTATATATTGATCTTCGCTCGGTTACTTTTCCGTTGCTACTGTTACAATCACTACAAACTGCTACTATCACTTTACTACCGTTACTATTACTACCATATTACTTTGCTATTGAATACTTTGTTGTAGATATTAAGTCTTTCAGGTGTGGTTGAATTGACAACTCAGCTGCTAATACTTCAGAATATTCTTTGGCTCCCCTTGTGTCGAATCAATAAATTTGGGTGTAATACTCTACCCTCGAAAACAGTTGCGATCCCCTATACTTGTGGGTTATCATGGAGTGAACCAAGAAGTTTGTAAGGGCAAGGAGATCGCCTACTTCGTGAAGATCTACCCCAAGTAAGTCTAGCCCTCCATGGACGTAGGTCGTCATATTATAGTCAAGGTTGGTTCTTCATGGAACCCTCCGTGGGTACATACCTCCATGGACTCTCGCGGTCGTTACCCTCCATGGGTTGAAGACTCCATGAATGTGGATGTACGATAGCACCACCTATCGGAACCACAGGAAAAATCATCGTGTCACCAATTGCGTTTGATCTTCCTACCCTCTCTTTACTTACATGCTTGTCTTATTTTCCGCTGCTATACTCTTAGACATGCATGTGTAGGGTGTACTTGACATACTATGAATGCTAAAATCTGCCAAGAATTAAAATTGGTAAAAATTAGATTTTTATTTGGTCAATTAGTCTAATCACCCCCCCCCCCTCTAGCACTACTTTCGATCCTACAATGACGTTCCAAGAAAATTTGTATGTGCCATCTCTAATTTTCAAAATGAATTTTCCTTTTTGTGTGCTCGTACCGCTCATGAAGCGGAAGGGGGTGATCGATATTTTTCCATGCTATATGTGTTATTCTCCATATGAGTGTTTATTCACTTGTCATTGCACGAGAGTATGGCGTTAATAGGGATGCCCAGTCCCGAAATGAATGAAAAAAAGAATTTACTTTATGTTGTGAAATAATAAATCCTTGGAAAGTGTTTGTATGGAAGGCAACCGTGGATTCGGCTAGCCATGGAAACTAAAAGAATGGTGGAAAAAGGAATAAACTTTATTTTCTGCTTGGGAACGGCTTATGATATATCTAGCATGGAAAGTTATTGAAATCTCTCGGTCGTTTTTGTTAACAGCAAAGGCATGCCACCCAAAATAGTTTTCTCTCTCAATCTAAAACTTTGAGCTCTCGCACATCTACAAATCCCTACTTCCCCCACTAAAGGTCCTATCTATTGACTTTATGCAATTTTGATTTGGGATTTTTACATTTGTGCCCCTTGTTCCTTAGTTGTACTCATCCATCCCCACACTCTTACAATTTGCTCACTTTTCCTCACTCTCTGGTCAAAACCCCTCACGAAAGGTCACAACGGAGATGTCGTCGGGTCAATGGTTTGACCGTTAACTCTAACTAGTGGGGCTGCATCATAAGGGCAACTCCAAATCGTATGCCCACGTCTGGTTGACGGAAAATGGACAGACGGGCCGTCACTTGTGGCGGTGTCCAACCTACCCCCATCGCCAAAAGTAAATGCGCACGCGCGGCGGGGACCAGTCGTCAGCCATCCACCTTCGTGTCGCCGTCCTTCTTTAAGTGGAAACCCGTGGACCAGACAGTCACACTCCACATAGTAGCTTCCACTTCCAAAGCCAATCACGCCCCCTCCACCCCCGACATTTTCTAGAAACCCTAGCTCGTCGTCGTCGTCATGACTTGGCTGCAGTCCGAGAAGGGGAAGCACAGCCATGAGGCTAGCTCATCCTCTGGTAGGCGTTGCTCCGGTCGCTCTAGGAGCCCACCACCACCGACGACGACGCCTGCTCTGTCCACTCCGCCCGCATTTGCTATCGGTCTAACGGCCGCCCCGCAGCGCACAAGCCCGTACGTCGGCACGGAAATATGCTGGAGGTACTGGGAGACGACCAAGCCATTGTCGTGGGGAGAAGCCCATCTCCCGAACAACTGACATCTGTCCACGGATCGGGTTCCAATCCCCCTGGTGTCGATGAGCGGCTGTACTCACCGTGAGGAGATCGACCGACGTCGCGCGCACCTACCTCTGGATCTCCTCCACGGCCCAAGGTATGGCGTCACCTCGCCGCTGTGGGATACGTGGCTCTACGACGAGCGTGGCTGATACGTCTCCAACGTATCTAAAAAAATTTATTGTTCCATGTTATTATATATTATCTGTTTTGGATGTTTTATATGCATTAATATGCTATTTTATATTATTTTTGGGACAAACCTATTAATCTAGAGCCTAGTGTCAGTTTTTGTTTTTTCCTTGTTTTTGAGTTTCGCAGATAAGGAATATTAAACGGAGTCCAAATGGAAAAAAACCTCCAAAATGATTTTTTTCTGGAATAAAAGGAAGCCACGAGACTTGAGAACCAAGGAAGAGGAGCTGCCACGGGGCCACAACCCCGCTTGTCGCGGCCAGGGGGGCCATCCGCGTCGGGCAGGCTTGTGGGCCCCTGGCAACTCCCCTAACCCTAATCTTTGGCCTATAAATTCCCAAATATTCCATCATTATCTAAGAGAGCCACGAAAACACTTTCCGTCTCCAGAAGCCTCCGTTCCCGAGAGGTGCAATCTTGGAGCCTTTTTCGGTAATCTGCCGGAGGGGGATTCGATCATGGAGGGCATCTACATCAACTCCATTGCCCCTCCGATGATGCGTGAGTAGTTCACCATAGACCTATGGGTCCATATATAGTAGCTAGATGGATTCTTCTCTCTCTTTGCTTCTCAATACCATGTTCTTCATGATCTTCATGGAGATCTATCCGATGTAATAATCTTTTGCGGTGTGTTTGTCGAGATCCGATGAATTGTGGGTTTATGTTCAGATTATCCATGAATATTATTTGAGTCTTCTCTGAATTCTTATATGCATGATTTCATATCTTTGCAAGTCTCTTCGAGTTATTGGTTTGGTTTGGCCAACTAGATCGGTAATTCTTGCAATAGGAGAAGTGCTTAGTTTTGGGTTCAATCTTGCGGTGTCCTCACCCAATGACAAAGTAGGGGTAACAAGGCACGTATTGTATTGTTTCCATCAAGGGTAAAAAGATGGGGTTTTCATCATATTGCTTGATTTTATCCCTCTACATCATGTCATCTTACTTAATGTGTTACTCTGTTCTTCGTGAACTTAATACTCTAGATGCAGGCAGGAGTCGGTCGATGTGTGGAGTAATAGTAGTAGATGCAGAATTGTTTTGGTCTACTTGTCACGGACGTGATGCCTATATGCATAATCATTGCCTTGGATATCTTCATAATTATTCGCTTTTCTATCAATTGCTCGAAAGTAATTTGTTCACCCACCGAAATACTTGTCGTCATGAGAGAAGCCATCTAGTGAAACCTATGGTCCCCGGGTCTATTTTCCATATTATACTTTCAGATCTAAAACCAAAAATACCAAATATACTTGATGCCCTATTTTTACTTTTAGTTTTACGTTCCGTTCAAGTATCCTATTATATCTATCTCTACTAGACCTCATCCTTGCAAATAACCGTGAAGGGATTGACAACCCCTTTATAGCGTTGGGTGCAAGAGTTTGATTCTTTGTGCAGGTACATCTATTGGTGGCTCGCTTGTATCTCCTAATATATTTATACCTTGGTTCTCAAAAACTGAGGAAAATACTTATCTACTTTGCTGCATCAAACGTTCCTCTTCACGGGAAACCAACGCATGCTCGAGAAGTAGCAAGAAGGATTTCTGGCGTTGTTGCCGGGGAGATACATAGCAAGTCAAGGATACCAAGTACCCACCACAAACTCATCCCTTGAATTTACATTATTTTCCATTTGCCTCTCATTTTCCTCTCCCCCACTTCTAAAACAATTTTCAGAAAATACCAAAAAGATTTGCCTTTTTATTCACCCTACATCATTCGTCTTACCATTTGGTTTTTGCTTGCTTGTGTGCTTGATTGCTTGCTTTGTCACAATGACTCAAGAGAATACCAAGTTGTGTGACTTTTCCAATACTAATAATAATGATTTTATTAGTAATCCGATTGCTCCCGCCACTAGTGCGGAATCTTATGAAATTAATGCTGCTTTGCTCAATCTTGTTATGAAAGAACAATTTTCGGCCTTGCTAATGAAGATGCCACATCCCATCTAAATACTTTTGTTGAGTTGTGTGATATGCAAAATAAGAAAGATGTGGATAATTATATTGTTAAATTGAAGCTATTTCCGTTCTCACTATGAGATCGTGCTAAAACTTGGTTTTCACCTTTGCCTAAAAATAGTATTGATTCATGGAATAAGTGTAAACATGATTTTAAGTAACTTGATCATCTCCAAGTACTTTCTGCCCGCTTAGATCATCTCCCTTAGGAATGATATAATGAATTTTAAGCAAATTCATCAGGAACATGTTGCACAATCTTGGGAGAGTATAAAACTTATGATTAGGAATTTCCTCGCGCATGGTTTGAGTTTATGGATAATTATACAAATTTTCTATGTTGGATTGAATTTTGCTTCTAGGAATCTCTTAGATTCTGTCATGGGTGGCACTTTTATGGTAATCACGTTAGGAGAAGCTAGTAAACTCCTAGATAATATTATGGCAAATTACTCTCAATGGCACGCCGAAAGATCTCCTACTAGTAAAAAAAGTGCATGCTATTGAAAAGATTAATACTTTGAGTGAAAAGATGGATGAGTTGATGAAATTTTTTGCTAGTAAGAGTGCTCCTATTGATCCTAATGATATGCCTTTGTCTTCTTTTATTGGAAATAATAATCAATCTATGGATGTGAATTTTGTTGGTAGGAACAATTTAGGTAATAACACTTATAGAGGTAATTTCAATGCTAGGTTGTTCCCTAGTAATCCCTCTAATAATCATGGTAATTCCTACAGCAATTCTTATGGAAATTATAATAAAATACCGTCTGATTTTGAGAGTAATATTAAAGAATTCATTAGTATGCAAAAAGGTTTCAAGGCTATGATTGAAGAAAAATTGCTCAAGATTGATGATTTGACTAGGAACGTTGATAGAATTTGTCTTGAGATTTATTCTTTAAAAACTAGATCTATTCCACCCAAGAATGATATTAATGAGTCTTTAAAAAGCTATAAGAATTTCTATTGATGAGTGTAAGGAAAGAACCGCTAGAGTTTGTGCTAAACGTGAATGGCTTGAAAAAGTATGTTCTCGTGATAATATTGATGAAGATCTTAAAGTGAATGATGTGAATCCTATTGAATCTTTGTTTTCCAATATTAATCTTGATAAGGATGGGACTGTATATGAGTCAACTTTAGTTAAAAGGCGTCCCAATGATTCGGAGTTTTAGGATATTGATGCTAAGATTGATAAAAGTGGGATTGAAGAGGTCAAAACTTTAAATAGCAATGAACACACTCTTTTGGATTTCAAAGACTTCAATCATGGTATCTGCTCTTTGATTGATTGTATCTCCTTGTTGCAATCCATGTTGAATTTTCCTCACGCTTATAATCAAAACAAGGCTTTTACTAAACATATTGTTGACGCTATGATGAAAGCTTTTGAAGAAAAACTTGAGTTGGAAGTTTCTATACCTAGAAAGCTATATGATGAGTGGGAACCTACTATTAAGATTAAGATAAAATATTACGAGTGCCATGCTTTGTGTGATTTGGGTGCTAGCGATTCCACGATTCCAAAAACTTTATCTGATGTGTTAGGTTTCCGTGAATTTGATGATTGTTCCTTAAATTTGCATCTTGCGGATTCCACTATAAAGAAACCTATGGGAAGAATTGATGATGTTCTTATTTTTGCAAATAGGAATTATGTGCCCGTAGATTTCATTGTTCTTGATATGGATTGCAATCCTATATGTCCTATTATTCTTGGTAGACCTTTCCTTAGAACGATTGGTGCAATTATTGATATGAGGAAGGGAATATTAGATTCCAATTTCCATTAAGGAAGGGCATGGAACAATTTCCTAGAAAAGAAAATAAAATTACCTTATGAATCTATCATGAGAGCTATTTATGAATTGCATATCAAAGATGACAATACCTAGATCTATTGTGTTTTGCCTAGCTAGGGGCGTTAAACAATAGCGCTTGTTGGTAGGCAACCCAATTTTATTTTGCTTTCTGCTTTTTGCTTCTATTTTGGTATGTTTGGCACATTATTACTTCTGTAGTAATTGTATTTTTGTGTTTAAATTAGTGTTTGAGCCAAGTAAAAACTTTGGGGTGATCTATGGTAGTTGTTGATTTGATCTTGCTGAAAAAGAGAAACTTCTGCGCTCCGTCCAGGAATTTTAAGAATTTTTCAGAGCATCAAATTGATCTGGAATTTTTACACAGGATTAATATATGAATTTTCATGGTTGTCATAATTTTTCCGAATTTTTAGAGTTCTAGAAGTATTCAAAGTTTACAAATTTCTACAGACTATTCTGCTTTTGATAGATTTTGTTTTCCTTGTGTTGTTTGCTTATTTTGATGTATCTATGGGTCATATCGGGGGGTATGAGTCATGGAAAGTTATAATACAGTAGGTATTACACAAATATAAATAAATAATGATTTCACAACAGTACCTAAAGTGGTGATTTATTTTTCTTATACTAACGGATCTCATGAGTTTTCTGTTGAGTTTTGTGTTGTGAAGTTTTCAAGTTTTGCGTGAAGATTTGATGGACTATGGAATAAAGAGTGGCAAGAGCCTAAGCTTGGGGATGCCCAAGGCACCCCAAGTCATATTCAAGTATACCAAGAAGCCTAAGCTTGGGGATGCCTCGGAAGGCATCCCCTCTTTCGTCTTCAATCCATCGGTAAATTTACTTGAGGCTATATTTTTATTCACCAGATGATATGTGTTTTTTGCTTGGAGCGTATTGTATGATATGAGTCTTTGCTTGTTAGTTTTCCACAATCATCCTTGCTGCACACATATTTTGAGAGAGAGAGACTCTGAATCGTGAATTAGTTAGAATACTCTATGTGCTTCACTTATATCTTTTGAGCTAGGCAATGTTGCTCTAGTGCTTCACTTATATCTTTATAGAGCATGGTGGTGTTATATTTTATAGAAATTATTGAACTCTCATTCCTTAGTTATATTATTTTGAGAGTTTCTTAAAACAGCGTGGTAATTTGTTTAGGTTATGAATTTAGTCCTAATATAATGGCATCCAAGAGGAATGTAATAAAAACTTTCATATTAAGTGCATTAACAACTATGAGAAGTTGGATTCCTTGTATATAGTTTTGAGATAATAGGGATGGTAATATGAGAGTCATGCTAGTGAGTAGTTGTGAATTGAAGAGATATGTATGTTAAAGCTTGTGATTCCCGTGGCATGCACGTATGGTGAACCGTTATGTAATGAAGTCGGAGCATGATTTGTTTAATGATTGTCGACCTTTGTGTGAGGGTCGGGAGCACGCGATGGTTAACTCCTACCAACCTCTCCCCTAGGAGCATGCTTCTAATGCTTTGTTTGATAACTAATAGACTTTTGCAATAAGTATGTGAGTTCTTTATGACTAATGTGAGTCCATGGATTATACGCGCTCTCACCCTTCCATCTTTGCTAGCCTCTCTAGTACCGCGCAACTTTCGCCGGTACATCAAACCCTGCTTCCTCAAAACTGCCACCATATATTCCTCAAAACAGCAACCATACCTACCTATTATGGCATTTCCATAGCCATTCCGAGATATATTGCCATGCAACTTCCATACTTGTGCTTCAAAGTAGCACCATGATCTTCATGATAGAGAGTCTCCTATTTTGTCACTTTCATATAACTAGTGGATATTCATTATGCGCGACCACTTAGTTTTCCTTTTGAGCTTTCATACACTTATAGCTCTAAGTGCATTTGTTGCATGGAAATCCCTACTCATTCACATTGATATTTGTTGATGGGCATCTCCATAGCCCGTTGATATGCCTAGTTGATGTGAGAATATCTTCTCCTTTTTCCTTTGCACCTCCTCCATATTCTATAACACCTATAATGATATATCCATGGCTCATGCTCATGTATTGCATGAGAGTTGAAAAGGTTTGAGAAAACCTAAATGTGTGAAACAATTGCTTGACTTGTTCATCGGGGTTGTGCATGATTTAGATACTTTGTGTGGGGAAGATGCAGCATAGCCAGACCATATGATTTTGTAGGTATAACTTTCTAAGGCCATGTTATTTCGAAAGGACACGACTACCTTGTCGGTGTGCTCGAAGTATTACTATTTTTATGTCAATATTAGACTATTGTTTTGAATCTAACAGATCTGAATATTCATGCCAAAATAAAGAATATTACATGGATAAATATGTTGGGTAGCATTCCACATCAAAAAATCTGTTTTTATCATTTACCTACTCGAGGACGAGCAGGAATTAAGCTTGGGGATGCTGATACGTCTCCAACATATCTATAATTTTTTATTGTTCCATGCTATTATATTATCTATTTTGGATGTTTTATATGCATTAATATGCTATTTTATATTATTTTTGGGACTAACCTATTAATCTAGAGCCTAGTGCCAGTTTCTGTTTTTTCCTTGTTTTTGAGTTTTGCAGATAAGGAATATTAAACGAAGACCAAACGGAATAAAACCTCTGGAATGATTTTTTCCGGAATAAAAGGAAGCCACGAGACTTGAAAACCAAGGCAGAGGAGCTGCCACGGGGCCACAAGCCCGCTTGCCGTGGCCAGGGGGGCACCCGCGCCGGGCAGGCTTGTGGGCCCCTGGCAACTCCCCTAACCCTAATCTTTGGCCTATAAATTCCCAAATATTCCATCATTATCGATGAGAGCCACGAAAACACTTTTCCGCCGCCAGAAGCCTCCATTCCCGAGAGATCCAATCTTGGAGCCTTTTTCGGTAATCTGTCGGAGGGGGATTCGATCACGGAGGGCATCTACATCAACTCCATTGCCCCTCTGATGATGTGTGAGTAGTTCACCATAGACCTACGGGTCCATAGCTAGTAGCTAGATGGCTTCTTCTCTCTCTTTGCTTCTCAATACCATGTTCTTCATGATCTTCATGGAGATCTATCCGATGTAATACTCTTTTGCGATGTGTTTGTCGAGATCCGATGAATTGTGGGTATATGTTCAAATTATCCATGAATATTATTTGAGTCTTCCCTTAATTCTTATATGCATGATTTCATATCTTTGCAAGTCTCTTCGAGTTATTGGTTTGGTTTGGCCAACTAGATTGGTAATTCTTGCAATATGAGAAGTGCTTAGTTTTGGGTTCAATCTTGCGGTGTCCTCACCCAGTGACAAAGTAGGGGTAGCGAGGCACGTATTGTATTGTTGCCATCAAGGGTAAAAAGATGGGGTTTTCATCATATTGCTTGAGTTTATCCCTCTACATCATGTCAACTTGCTTAATGTGTTACTCTGTTCTTCATGAACTTAATACTCTAGATGCAGGCAGGAGTCGGTCGATGTGTGGAGTAATAGTAGTAGATGCAGAATTGTTTTGGTCTACTTGTCATGGACGTGATGCATATATGCATAATCATTGACTTGGATATCTTCATAATTATTCGCTTTTCTATCAATTGCTCGACAGTAATTTGTTCACCCATCGTAATACTTGCCATCATGAGAGAACCCATTTAGTCAAACCTATGGCCCCTGGGTCTATTTTCCATATTATACTTTCAGATCTAAAACCAAAAACACCAAAAATACTTGCTGCCCTATTTTTACTTTTAGTTTTACTTTCCGTTCAAGCATTCTATTATATCTATCTCTACTAGATCTCATCCTTGCAAGTAACCGTGAAGGGATTGACAACCCCTTTATAGCGTTGGGTGCAAGAGTTTCATTCTTTGTGTAGGTACATCTATTGGTGGCTCGCTTGTATCTCCTACTGGATTGATACCTTGGTTCTAAAAAATTAAGGGAAATACTTATCTACTTTGCTGCATCAAACCGTTCCTATTCACGGGAAACCAACGCATGCTCGAGAAGTAGCAACAACCTATGGTGGCAGTCTTTTTTTGCCGGTCGTCCACCTAGGCCACGGCGACGATGTGCTGCTAGCCCGCCACAAGTGTGCGGTCATAGGCATGTCCACGGACTCACCCTGACACCATATCCGTCCCCGTCACCACCACCTCCGATGATCGAGGAGGAGGAGGCCGAGATCATTAGGCGTGTCATAGAGGATTCCGTGCGCACGCACGACGAGCGTCAATGGGCGAACATGGGTAGGGCATTGGCCCTCTCTGTGGCTAGCGACGTGGACATCCCTGAGCTAGAGATGGTCGCCATCATCAAGGAGGAGGTGGCGGAGGAGCCGGCCCTTGCGGCGTGGAACCCACGACTGGTGGGTCAGTCATGGGGATGGTCGGCCATTGCATCGGAGATGGCCGACGTGCTGGCTGTCCAGCCGTGGGCACCCATGCCGCCGCGGTCACCCGAACCGGAGCAGGAGCCACGGGAGGAGGTGTTGGAGGCACCGCAAGCACCTCCGTCCTGGAAGGGGCCGCCAGCCCACCTTTGGCAGTCGCCTCCCTACGTCGCCCTCACCAGCGACGACGACGATGACGAGTAGGATGACGCTCCTAAAGACGGCGGCGGCTTCACCGGCGGGCGGCATTTGTCTATATTTTATATGTGTTATATTTTTATCTATTTTTTAAAATTTGGTCCCTTTTATATTAGTTGCTACTGGCATTGTGTATAATGCACTAGAATTATCGCCGGCATGCCTCTATGGTCGGCAATAATGTTTCATTAAAGCTAATGCATGGTGATGTTCTGTGATGTGATGTGACGGGTATCACACCCGCGCCAAACTAAATACGATTCTTGTATTATCTTACATATAGGTTTGATAGGGTTAGGGAGATGCCCCATTATTTGTAAACAAGAAGAAATCCAGTGAATAAATACATGCATCTGCAATTAGATAGATGGCCATCATCTAACCACTTATATGCCGACAATCCTCTGTGATATTTGAATATGGTGTGATTTGATGATTAATTAAGGTAAAACTTGAATTTGAACTAACATTTGAGTTATAAGTGACATGTTGAAAGATGCCTAAGTTGTAATGATCATGTTACTCTATGTTGGAATGATCTAACAGCAAACAAAACAAAAATAGACTCATAAACCCTAACCCTAACCCTTTATTGCAAAACCCATTATTATAAAGAAAATTTAAAATTTAAAAAATGATAAATACATTCAGATCCTTCTTACTCACACAAAAATGGAGGTTTGGTTAAAAAAATTCTTAAACATAAACCCATTGTTGCTCTCTTCTCGAACTCTATAAACCTCCTTACGTGATAGCTCGTATGTGTGAAGGACTTTTCATGGAAATGTCCATAAACCAAGGTTTTTTATTTTTTGCCGTAACCATGACACATACAAAGGCATGGTGAGCAGGTTTTACATTTTTTAATTTTTTTGAAGTTCGTTCTGCTCATTTGAACTTGGAAACGGTAGCTCATCTCAAAAGAAGTTTTTTCTAAAAAAGGTCCCTAAACCAGGTTTATATTTTTTAGGGTAACTATGTCTTATAAAATGACGAACATGAAATGTTTCATATTTTTTTGATTTTTTTAATTAGTTAAGGTCATTTGAAAGATGGTCAAATGTAAGATAACCCCGCTGACCGGCTAAAAACAACGCATCATCTCTACAAATCCTAACGTCAATCTACAGTTGTCTAATCATACCCTAGCGTCAAGAAAAAACCATAGGATCTAGTCTTCTAGAAGGATACAAGCAGGCTGCATGCAAGCTCAGCGCTGTTGGATCACATGGACGGCTCTGCATCGTTTGATCGTTGGGCGATCCGCGAGATGTTGGTCCTGCTCACCCACTCGCCCGTGCAAAAAAAGTCCCAGTTGGTCCTTCGCTACGCATTGACTGTCGATCTAGCCCTGCCGTAATTATCCGTAGACGGATATTTAAGCCAAACGGAGTCCCCCCAGCCCTAGCTCATTCGCTTGCTCCCTCTCCCCACCGGCACCCGAGCACTCCCCTCTATGAGCCCATCATTCATGCCACCATGCTGCTAGTACTACACAATCGAAGACTGTCTCTTCCTCCTTCGACAAGCCCAAATCCGGAGGCAAGTGAGGCTACCTTCGGAACTGGAGGAGGATTTCGAGAAGGGGTCGGAGATGAGGGAGGAGGAGCCGGAGGCACCGCCACAGGAGCTGGAGGTGGAGGCGCCACCGCAGGAGCCGGAGGAGGAGGCGCCACCGGAGGAGCCGAAAGTGGAGGCACCACCGGTCTACTATCTGTGGCCCGACCTAGTGGTGATGCTCAACTCCATCCGCTCGGAAGCAGCTGCGCATGCCCAACGTCTTCGTCAGGAGCAGATGGAGGCAGCGCGGGCAGCACAAGAGGAGGCACACGCGGATCAGGCCATCTTCAACAACGAAGACGCTCAGTGCACTAGGCAGTATGTAGGATATATATTGTATGATTTTGCTATCATGCTCTCTGAGCTATGTTTAGCTGACTCTGGTTGTTGGTTATTTTCTCTAGTGTCATGGATGATTGTAATAGGGTCGACCTAAACTATTTTTGTTTTTGCTGATGCTTCAAAAAATATATTGCATGCTTTTGTACATGAAGGGAGTGGCATATGGGTGGGTAAAAAAGGCGGGCGAAGCCCGCATGTAGCACTGCACCCTAGCCTCGATCTGTGACACCTGGAAGGTGGAGACGCGTGCGAGAAGAGAGGAACTACCGGTAGTGACCATCGCTGCGTCCATGGTGATGCGCATCGGCGCACGCAGGCAGGCTAGCTGGATCACGGGGCATGCATAGCAGGTTTCTGTATCATGGCGGCGCACGACGATCGGTATGCCCTAGACTTTAATTGCTATGCTGAATTGATAGTGTAGAGGTCAAAGGCTCAGACGGTGTGAACCGTAATCGATCGAGGAGGCGCTAAGAAGGGACGAACTGGTAGCAACAATAGATGCTGCGTCCCGTGACGGCTCATAGGAAGGCTGCGTCCGTGGCGGCACGCATCGACGCATGCAGGCAGGCTAGCTGGATCATGTCGCGCATACATAGCAGGCTTATTGTGGCGGCATGCATCAGCGCATGCATGCACACGAGCATTTAATGCAACAGCCCAAACGAAACCATGGCCCAACGGTCCAACCAGCGCCACCATCCAACGCGGCCCGACTTGGCAGGTCCAACGGGCGACACAGTCCAGCGCGGCCCCACATGTCAGAATGGTCAAAGGAGGGCGACATAGTCCAATGCGACCCCACTTGGCAAGTCCAACGGGTGACACAGTCCACCATGGACCGCACGTCAGAGTTAATGGTCAAACCATTGACCCGACGACATCCTCCGTTATGACCATTTCTGAGGCTTTTTGACAAGGGAGTGGGGAAAATGAGCAAAAGTTAAGGGCGTGGGGATGAGTGAGTACAACTAGGGAACAAGGGGAACAAGATTATAAATCCCTTTTTATTTTTTACTTGAGTCTCCATCTTCTCTTATAAAGCACCAACTAGGGGGCACTATGATCGTACGTGATCATTAGGTGTAGCTAATATTTGAGTGTGTTTCATGAATGGGTCAATGATTGAGCATGATGGGCTAGGGATAACTTTCTTTACTGTTGATATTTTGAAAGACATGGTTGCTTGTTGATATACTTGAGTATTAAAGTCTCTATGTCAAAACTAGACTATTGCTTTGAACCATCTGAAAAGGTCCAAATGTCCATGCTACAAAAGAAAAGAATACGTGATGAACAAGTTAGGCAGCATTCCACATCAAAAAAATTATTTTTATCATTTACCTACTCAAGGATGAGTAGGAATTAAGCTTGGGGACGATGATACGTCTGCAACGTATCTATAGTTTTTGATTGTTCCATGTTGTTATATTATCAATCTGGGATGTTTTACAATCATTTTATAGCAACTTTATATCATTTTTTGGGACTAACCTATTGACATAGCGCCAAGTGCCAGTTGCTGTTTTTTTGCTTGTTTTTTAGTTTGCAGGAAATCAATACCAAACGAAGCCGAGACACCGTGAAACTTTTGGGAGATTTTTTGGGCCAGAAGACATCCAGTGGGCCAAAGAAGTGCCAAAGTGGAGGGAGCTCAGGCCGCCCACAACCCACCAGGGCATGCCAGGGGCCCCAGCCGCGCCCTGATGGGTTGTGGCCGCCTCGGGAACCCCCTCCACCGACTATCAGCTCTATAAATACCCAAATATTCAGAAAACCCTAGGGGAGTCTACAAAACACAATTCCAGCCGCCGCAAGTTCCAAAACCACGAGATCCAATCTAACACCATCACAGAGGGGTGCATCGTCTTCATGGGTGCCTCTCCGATGATGCGTAAGTAGTCCACCATAGACCTACGGGTCCGTAGGTAGTAGCTAGATGGATTTCTCTCTCTCTCTCTATCTTTTGATTCTCAATGCAATGGTCTCTTGGAGATCTATTTGATGTAATGACTTTTTGTGGTGTGTTTGCTGGGATCCGATGAATTTTGAGTTCATGATCAATTTCTATCCATGAATATGATTTGAGTCTTCTTTGATATCTTATTTGCATGATTACTTATAGCCTCGTATTTCTTCTTCAAAGCTTTGGTTTAGTTAGGCCAACTAGATCGATTTTTCTTTCCATGGGAAGAGGTGCTTCGTGATGGGTTCGATCTTGCGGTGTCCTTTCCCAGTGACAGAAGGGGCAACAAGGCACGCATGTATCGTTGCCATTAAGGATAACAAGATGGTGTCTATTCCTACATGAATAGATCTTTGTCTACATAATGTCACCGTTCTTATTGCATTACTACATTTTTGCATGAACTTAATACACTAGATCCATGTTGGATAGTCGTCGATGTGTGAAGTAATAGTAGTTTATGTAGAATCGTTTGGGTCTACTTATCTTGGACGTGATGCCTATATAATGATCATTGCCTTGGATATCTTCATGGTTATTTGATCTTCTATCAATTGCCCAATAGTAATTTGTTCACCCACTGTGCGATATACTCATGAGAGAGGCCACTAGTGAAACCTACGGCCCCCGGGTCTACTTTTCCAACATATTGCTTTCCGATATATCCTTTTTCGTGTTTGTTTCAGATCTATTAATCCAAAAACCCAAAAATACCTTGCTACAATTTTTGTTTACTTCTTTTATTTCTTGTTCTTGTGAGATCTATTTTCCCAAGATATTACAATCTAATCTATCTTTTTATCATTGAGAGCTTGACAACATCTCTTATGCGTCGGGTTGCAAGTATTTGTTCTTTGTGTGCAGGTGTTGTTTACATAGTTGCTTGATCTTCCTCCGCGGATTGATACCTTGGTTTCTTAACTGAGGGAAATACTTATCGTAGTTGTGTTGCATCATCCCTTCCTCTTTGGGGAAATATCGACGTAGTCTCAAGCCACGCCATGCGCCCAAGGAACGGCACCACCGGCTCCACAGGCTCATTCTCCTTGTCGAAGATGTACTCTCAGAAGGGGTTGGGGTCATTGTCGGCCTCTGAGCTTTGGTTGCTTGGCAATGCGCCAACGTCAACCTCTGAGGTTTGGTTGCCTGGCAAGGGGCTGCCATCAACCTCCGAGCTTTGGTTACCTGGCAAGGAGCCACCATCGACCTCCGAGCTTTGGTTGCCTGGCAAGGGGCCGTCGTCGACCTCCGAGCTTTGGTTGCCTGGCAAAGGGCCACCATCGATCTCTGAGCTTTGGTTGCTTGGCAAGGGGCCATCGTCCACCTCCAAGCTTTGGTTGCCTGGCAAGGGGACGACATCGACCTCCGAGCTTTGGTTGCCTGGAAAGGGGCTATCGTCGACCTCCGAGCTTTGTTTGTCACGCATGCTTGGAATAATTAATGGAAGATAGGTGTGGACTACATCAAGCACAGTGTTGATGCATTGGTGCAATGGTCATATAGAGCTAGTCACTTGCTGGTGGCGGGAAACTGACAAAGGAAGAGGCGGGAAGTGTTGTTGGGGAATGTTGCATGGGAAACAAAAAAATTCCTACGCACACGCAAGATCTATCCATGGTGATGAGCATCCACGAGAGAGAGAGTGGATCTACATACCCTTGTAGACCGCTAAGCGGGAAGCGTTAAGAAACGCGGTTGGTGTAGTCGAACGTCTTTGCGATCCAAATCGCCGAGCGTCCTGCGATCTCATCACGATCCGTCCCGCGATCCAATCATGATCCGTCCCGCGAACTCATCACGATCCATCCCGCGAACTCATCATGATCCGTCCCATGAACTCATCACGATCCGTCTTGCGAACTCATCATGATCCGTCTCGCGATCTTGATCACGGTCCTTCCGATCTAGCGCCGAACGGACGACACCTCCGCATTCAGCAAACGTACAGCTCGATGACGATCTCCGCCTTCTTAGTCCAGCAAGAGGGAGCGGAGAGGTAGACGAGTTCTCTGGTAGCATGACGGCGCCGCGTCGATGGTGGTGGAGCAATTCCGACAGGGCTTCGCCTAAGCATTGTAGAAAACCGATCTAGAGGAGAAACTATGCACTAGAGGAACGGGTAGCACGTGGCTGAAAATCTAGTGCCAAAAACCCTAAAACCTCTAGTATATATAGGAGGAAGAGAGGAGTAGGCTTGGCCCTCAAGGGACCATCCCTTGGTTCGGCCGAATCAAGGAGGAGAGGAGGACTCCTCCTCCAATCCTAGTAGGACTAGGATTCCTCCCTATTTTGCCTTTTTCCTCCCTATTCCTCCCTATTCCTCCTAGCCGCATGGGCCTTGTGTGGGACTTCCACCAGCCCACTAAGGGCTGGTATTCACTCTCCCACAGCCCATGTAGCCTCTTGGGTCGAAATACCCCTCCCGATGGTCTCCCGGTACACTACCGGCACTCCCGGTATACTACCGATGAGCCCAGAACTTTTCCGGCAACCAAAATAGGACTTCCTATATATCAATCTTTACCTACAGACCATTCCGGAGCTCCTCGTGACGTTCGGTATCTCATCCGGTACTCCTAACAACCTTCGGTCACCACCATACATAACTCTATACTATCGAAACATCACCAAACCTTAAGTGTGCAGACCCTACGGGTTCGAGAACTATGTAGACATGACTGAGACACCTCTACGGTCAATAACCAATAGCGGGACCTGGATGCCCATATTGGTTCCTACATATTCTACGAAGATCTTTATCGGTCGAACCTCTATGTCAAGGATTCAGTTAATCCCGTATGATGTTCCCTTTGTTCTTCGGTATGTTACTTGCCCGAGATTCGATCGCCGGTATCTTCATACCTAGTTGAACCTCGTTACCGGCAAGTCTCTTTACTCGTTCTGTAATACAAGATCCCGTGACTAACACTTAGTCACATTGCTTGCAAGGCTTGTTGTGTTGTTGTATTACAGAGTGGGCCCTGAGATACCTCTCCGTCACACGGAGTAACAAATCTCAGTCTTGATCCATGCCAACCCAACAGACACCCTCGGAGATACCTATAGAGTACCTTTATAGTCACCCAGTTACGTTGCGACGTTTGATACACACAAGGCACTCCTCTACTGTCAGTGAGTTGCAAGATCTCATGGTCATAGGAACAGATACTTAACATGCAGAAAACAGTAGCATTAAACTGACACGATCACATGCTACGTTTGTAGTTTGGGTCTTGTCCATCACACCATTCTCCTAATGATGTGATCCCGTTATCAAATGACATCTCATGTCCATGGCTAGGAAACCTTAACCATCTTTGATCAACGAGCTAGTCTATTAGAGGCATACTAGGGACATGGTTGTGACATCCCAAGTGATGTCCCTTCCTTTTATGGCTTGTAACCAGTTGTATGAACCTTATGTCATGACTTGTGAGTGGAGTTGCACCTTGATCCTTATGTGTTGGTGGCATTCTTGCATCTTTCATCATCATCATCATCATCATTTCATCATGCATCTCTGCTTCATTTTTGCTTGTTGTGTATTGTGTTGGTTGTGGTGTGGATGTCATGAGTGTTGGTGTGATTGTTGTGGATGTGGGAGTATAGGATGAGGCCTCCTTCTCTTCTTCTCCCCCCCCCTCTCTTTTCTTCTCCTACAAACCCTCTGATATGCTATTAAACCCTATGTGTGTTATGATCAGATTTTAAGTGTTGTTAAAATCTTTTAAAAATGTTCATGGGTTAGCAGGGTTTATATCATGAATATTGGGAGTGTTGCTTTTCATATATGATTAAGGATGGGTTTTTAAAACTTGTTAAACAGGGGCTGTTTTATTAATAAATAAAATATTAACTTGTCAATAATTCCATTTAACATTTTTGTTAAATAGGGGCTTAATTGTCCTTCACAAAACTATTTTTGATTTTCTTCAAAACTCTTTGAATTGCTCTAGACATTATTTCTTGTTCCAGTTTTTGTTTTAAATGGCAAGCTGCTGGTGTGAGAGGAGAGAGTGCCTGAGTGGGCCGGCCAGCAGGCCCAGCCCAGGGGGAACAGGACGGCTACCTGCTCCCCCCCGTCTCCCTCCGTTAGTGCGTGTGAGAGCAGAGTGCAGAGGCGCGCGTCGTCGCCGTTCGTCGCCGTCAGCCACGCACGCACGTCGAGGCTATTTAATCCTTGGCATTTGTGCCCCGCGCTAGGGTTCCTTCCTTCTCCTCCGCCGCCGCCGCTCTCCCTCCCTCTTCTTCCTCCTCCATTTTTTTCCTTTCTCCTTCTCTGTCGGAGAGCTGCAGAAGAGTTCAAAGAAAGGGGCGCCGTCGTTCGTCCTCGTCGTCGCCGCGCCTCCGGTGGTGCTCGTCGCCGTCGGAGATGCGGGAGAGGTCCCTGGTGCCGCCGCCGTCCCGTTCCCGGAGCTAGGAGGTCCCTGTGGGCCTTCTTCTTCCTCCTCGCCGTCGTAGCGAGGTTGGGTCTGCTTCCCCTCCGTCGCGCTGCGTCCCCGAGCTTCTCCTTCCCCGTCGTCCCCTTCGGCTCGCCGCGTCCGCGTCCCCAGCTCTGGAGACCCCCCTTCGGTGAGTGACTGATCATCCGCCGTTCCCCTCTCCTCGCTTTAGCCTGTAGTTCGCCGCCATAGCCAGATCGCCGCCGGTGGATCCGCGAGCACCTGCTGCTCGCCCCCTTCCTCCTCACCGCGAGGTGAGCCCGGGAATGGATCCCCCCGTGCATCTCGCAGTCCGCGCGCGTCTTGCCTTCGCCGGAGGTGCTCTGTAGCCGTAGTGAGGTCGCCGGAGTTGTCGCTCCGTTGCTCTATCGCCGCTGCGTTTTTCTTCAGTTTCGTCAGAGGGTAGTAGTGTGTGTGTGTATATAGAAGGGCTAATTCCCCTATACTAGTAGCACCTAGCGTAGTAGCGTAGTGGTAGGAGGTGTAGTGTGGAACAGGGGAGGTCTGGGGTTCGAACCCTCTCTTTTCCCCCTCCTTTTTTGTTGTTGTTTCTGTTTCCTTTTGTTTCGTTTTGTTTTCTTTCTTTTCTTTTTGTTCCTTTTGCAAAACAGCATTGTAAAATAGATACATTTGTTTGTGTGGTGTATATATATGCCATGTGCATATATATACACATGTAGTGTATGTGTGTCCCCTAATGTATATGTGTGTGTATGCTTACATACACACATATGTGCATGTGTATGTGTGTATGTGGTGGTGTGTGTGTGTATGTGTGTCTTGCACATACACACATATGTGCATGTGTGTGCCTAGGGAGTGTAGGTGTGGTATGTGGTATGTGAGAACTCTATATGTGAGTGTGTGTGAGTGCATGTGGGTGCCTACACACACATGTGTGTGTTGATATGAGTTGTGTGTGTGTGTTTCCATACACACATACATGTGTATTTATGTTGCTAGTAGATTGCATGAGTAGGTGTGTGCATGTGTGTGTGTCTTATACACACATAAGAATATGTATGTTTGCATTTGAGTGTATGTAGGGTTGTATTTGACTTGTGAGTGTGAGGGTGTTGCATATGTATGTGTGCATACGCACCTTGTGCATATGCCCACATATATGTGTGTGTGTGTGTTAGTAATTTGCAGTGTGGTGTATGTGAGGTTTTGCTAGTGATGTGATGGTGTATATGTCATGGGCATATACACACATGAGGTGCATATGTACCCATTCTTTGAGTGAATGCATATGAGAGTGTATGCATGTGTTGTATGTGAGTGTTGGTGATGTGTGTATGTTCTACATACACCCATCCATGGTCTTGTAGCTCCATGTGTAGTATCAACTAATTCATCATATGAGCATGATTCCAATTCTAGCTAATTTCATTCTTGTTCGATGTGCTATGCCATATTCTCATGTCCCTACTATGCTAAATAAACCCTTTCAACATGTATCTATGGAGCACTTGTCATTTTAGGGCCTTTTGCATCAAGTTACTTTGTGTCATAAGTCATACATGGGAAAAGGGGTCAAAATTCGACTTAGCTTTTCTCCCTCATGTTCCATACAAGCATATAGGTATGAGTAATGATTTTGGGGTGTTTTCAACCCCTCTATGCACCTGTGAAGTTAGATTTAACTTTGGGGAAAGTTGACAAAAGTGCATTTTTATGCTGTGATGCCCTTTTGTCTTTTTCATATGATTTAATCTATGCATGCTTTTATGTTCTTGTAAACTAGAGATTGTTTGTCAACGTTGCTGTGAACATCACAGTATTTTTCTTATTCATGATAAGTTCCCACATCAGTGGGAACCATTCTGTTAATTGTCTACTTTATGTTTCTGGCCAGCTAGTCTGAAAATGGCCAAGTCTGGAGATTCTCCTGTTATTAAGTTGCTGTGTAGAGTGGTTTGTAGTTAGTGCTGTAGTTGGCATCTGCTCATGCTCAGTGTTAGTAATTTGAAGTATATGTTATCATATTTCATCATGTTAATTTTCATGCCATTTGGAGCTTCCTAGCATATCTAAGAAGTGATGGAAACTTACTACTTTATTAACCCAGATTCCAGAAAACTGGAATTTTCACCAAGTCCCTAAAATTCTGTTTCATCATGCCTACTTGCCAGCTCCATGCATAGTGATGTGTTGCTATTTTGTTGATTGTGTAATTGTATGAATTGATGTGAGTGTTGAGTAGAACCTGTTACTATCTTGTTTGTGGCTGTAGAGTTCCTGTAGCAATAGTGGTGAGCTTTTCAAAATGCTATATTGCTGTTTGTGGCAGATTTGAGTGAAATATTGTTTTGGTTGTTGTGGGAGCTATACTCCATGGATTTGAGTGATTATTGAGTCTATTGTGATCGGTTTTTCATCACCTATTCAGTGGATACCTTGGAATTCCAAGAATTAGCCCAGATATTTGGTGGTGGTGTGTTTTGCCTTCGTACCTTGTCGTGAGCGTATCTCGAGAACCGTAGCTCCGTTTCTCGTGATCCTTATATGCATTTCCATCGATTTTTCATGAGGCATCCATATTTTCCATGTTAATGCATGTATAAATAACTTAACATGAGGTTCTGTCCAGATTCATTAATCCACCACCTTTGCATGTGAAACTTGACTAGAATTGGATTGCCATGTATAAATTCATTAAAATGATCATGCATCATCTTGATTGTGCATTGCATCTTGTTTGGTTATTTATTTGCTCTTTCTCTTGGGTAGACGCGAGTGTCGAATCTGAGTTCGAGGAACCTGGAGAGTACCACTACGAGGATCCCGCTACTTGTTCCGCTGAAGAACCAACAGGCAAGATGATCGTACCCGGATCCCAATACTATCTTTGCTTGCTAGTTTACCGTTCTTATCGTTACAATTGCTCTACCTACCACATGATATCAGCCCCCATGTTACCATGACAGCCTCTAACCTCCACATCCCAGCAAACCGTTGATTGGCTAAGTTACCGCTGCTCAACCCCTCTTATAGCGTTCTTAGTTTCAGGTTGTTCCATGTGATAACATGGATGGGATATCATAATAAATTCTGTTATTTAAATTAATACACCTATATATCTGGTATTGGTGGAAGGCTTGGCCTTTTGCTAAGTGACTTGTTCCGCTCGTACCCTCTTTAGATTCTTGTTACCGGTGTTATGTTTTCCATATTTTGCGCTCCTAACACGCTTGGGGTTGTTATGGGGACCCCCTTGTTTATTCGGTTGAGATTAAAACTTGTCCGGCAAGACCAACATTGGTACTACATTTGCTAATAACTTAATGAACCTGCATAGGGCTTTGCAAACCCGTGGATAATTTAATCAACCCCCGGGCCAGTGCTCCTCATGAGTGTTGGTCCAAACTGGGCTGCCTGCGGGGCCACCTCGGGGCAACTTGAGGTTTGGTTTCCCTGTAGCTAGTCCCATCTGTCATGTCCTGAGACTGAGATACGCGGCTCTTATCGGGTTTGTCGACACGTCGGGTGGTCTTGCTGGATTTGTTTTACCTTTATCGAATGTCTTGCGTGTGGACTCTGACTTTCTTCGGGTTTACTCGAGGTGTTGGAAATCCTTTGGAATTACCGAGGAAGATCACGAGATCCGTGGTCGAGGAATTCCTGCGGAGTGTGGTTATTTGTGATGGACTAGTTGGAGCACCCCTGCAGGGTTAAATCTTTCGGAAAGCCGTGCCCGCGGTTATGTGGCAACTTGGATTTTTGTTTAACACCCGGTTCTAGTTAACTTGAAGTGAACTCTAATTAAAATACACCAACTATGTGAGTAACCGTGACTGTCTCTGCTCGTGAACATGATCCGAGAGAGAACACGGTGGGGTTATGATTGACGTAAGCAGGTGTTCAGGATCCCTTAGAGATCATGTTAGAAATCGACCGATCATCGTAGACCACTCATTTTATGTTCTTTCTATGTAAGTTAGCCACCATACATTCTTAGAGATGCTGCAACCATAAACATCACCATTCCCAACCTAAAGCTTAAATAGTGTTGGCACCCGGGTTACTTGATAGCTAAGTCCTCTGTGGCTCACAGTTTACTACAACAATCCAGGTGTAGGATCAGATGAGTTCGTGCAGGATGATCTTACTCAGCTCCAGTGGGAATATGATGAGGAGAGAGGCAGGATGTATGTGACATACCCCGACGAGTAGAGGACCTGGTCGTGATCTTGGGCAGCTTGAGAGTATCATCGCATTGTTGTTTTTATCGTTTGATTTCGTCCATAGCCGGACCCTGTGTTCTCCTTGATGTATGAATTGAGTGATATTGTAATTTAGCATGTGGCGAGTGTAAGCCAACTCGTATACTCTTCCCTTCAGTACATGTATGATGTGATGATGCTTATCTTGCTAACGGCAAGATGCACTTCTATCCTTTGCGAGGACCTCGTGCCTCAAAACAGATAGGCGCGCATCTTGGGCGTGACAATGGTTTTGTCTATGTATCCACACATGCATCTAAGTCTCCGATCAATACAATTATAGCATGGATAATAACGATTATCATTAACAAGGAAATATGATAATAACTAATTTATTATTGCCTCTAGGGCATATTTCCAACAAGTGTTGGCGTATAACGCCATTAAGTTTTGCACTAGGGTGTCTCTGTTCATAGGTACCAGTTGGTGCACACCATCAATCATTGTACAAGGGCCGTTTCGGGGTTTCATCTAGTTTATTATTCATGTAAATAGTTTATTGAGGTAGTCGACTATGTAATTGCATGTTTAATTTGGTTATGCGTCCTTGTATTGTTTTTTCGCAAATATGCAAAGTTTTTGTTCCATTGCATTGTTTATGCATCTTGTATTTCTAAGCATTTATCTTGTTGTTCTGTACAGAGAGCAAATCACATCGTGAACGATTAAACCAACAAACCAACGGTGATGATTTGAACAATCACACACAAGTGTTCACCAGCAAGCTTTTGCCCACACCACACACAACTTATTAGTAGAAACTGTGTGTACTATTATTGGTCTTCACACACAATTCAGATAACTAGCATGTTTGTCCGGTATCACATCGCACACGGTTCAATCGAGTGACATGTATGTTGTATATCACACACAGCTTGATCTAACAACCGTTTGTGTTATTTTGGCTCGTCACAAACAATTCATCCGGGCAAAGTTTTTGCCGTGTATCACACACATATTGATCTGGGTGATCGTTTGTGTTATTTTATGTCATCCCAAACAGTTCATCTCGCTGAACTGTATGTCGTCTATCGCACACATCTTGATATGGGTGATCGTTGTGTGTTCTGCTTGATCCATGCAAACAGTTTATCCAGGTGAAATGTATGTCGTACATCGCGCACACTTGTATTAAGTTAACTATTTGCGTTATTTTGTCCCATCTCAAATAATTTGCGCGGGTCAATTGTCTATCGTAGATCGCACACACGCCTCTTTTCTGAATCGTATTTATTGGATTTGCCATCACACACAGTTCGTGTCATTGGCGACGGACCTTGAACTATATCGTTTGTGATTCATGCATCGCACACAGTTTCGTCAAAGGGTCTCTCATTGATGTGTTGTCTTTGGACAATTCTGCAGTAGTGAATGCCGGTGCTAAAACCGGCACGTCTCAGGTAGGGGTCCCGAGTTGTTGATATAAAAACAATGGGAACAAGAAGAGTAGGGAGATGATGTTTACCCAGGTTCGGGCCCTCTCCAAGGGGTAAAACCCTACATCCTGCTTTGATTGTATTGATGATGGGGTATTGAGCACAGGTTGATGATCTACCTCGAGATCATTGTGTAAGCTCTAAACCCTAAGGTCAATAGTTGTGCCCCTATGGACTAAACCCCTAGGCTTATATAGATACCCAGGGGGAGCTAGGTTACATATTTAGGTCGGTTACAGCTACGCCGAATATGGAGTCATCCTTATGGTGCACGACAAGTCTTCAGAGATTTCCTTTCTTTACACGAGCAAGTCTTGATGCTTCCATAGTCCTTCAGGTGGTGGCTTAACGGGCCCATAGTTCGGCCCACCCGGACCAAACACCACCGGTTAGCACCCCCTGGTCCAAGACACCCTCACTTAGCTAGCGTGCTTAAATATGCACATTGAATCTATCATTTTGAGATCATGTTGTTTACCATGCATATATTTGGTTGTTGTTTAGCCCATTGTACTTAACATGCCTTTCGATGTACTTATCGAGAACAATATTGGGAACGGTTGTTCTTTTTCATCGAGGTTAGTTTCATCCCATGGCTTATATATACTCACTCCGCCCCATAATATAATATGTCAATACATCCAATATTTGAGTACATGTGATGTAATAAGATCTTATATAATGGGAGAGAGGGAGTATTATACTACATCATTGTGCAATTTTAGTTTAGTTTCTAATAGTAACTTGTTGCTTGAACGTACATATGTCACTGGTAAAGATCCGCGCTTCGACCTTTTTGCGTATGGGGCAATGAGATATTCATGAACCAGCATCAATTGGGGAAACTAATAAAGATTGTTAGTAAAATGGGACAAAATATGACAATTAAACTATTTGTTACACTTTATCCAAGACAACAGTGAACTGCATGATGGTAACTCGTAGCCTTCTTTTTACTACCCATCATGAGTTGTTAGATGACAATGTCTGAATCTTTCTTGTTTGCACTAGTTCCCAAAGCAGTATACTCAAGATTACCTCTCAAATTAAATGATTGGTGGACCTGCAAAGGTTAAAGTATTTCCAGGCTGCGATGACTATCTAGATGTCCTCATGAAGACAGTGAAGGATGGGCGATCCGCCATCACGAGGGGTTGGACTAGAGTCGTGCATGCATTCAGCATGGAAGATCACATAATATAGGCATGATTTACCTTGTGTAACAACCAGAATGTATTTCAACTCTTTCTTTACCATATTTAATACAAGTATGCAACCGTGGTTGATTATTCTTTATTTGGTGCTAACGTAATTATTATTTTGTGTAATTCTTGAACATAGGTACATGTGAATCGAATAATGCAGTGGTTGTTGGACCTATATCTATATATGATGGATATGAAAAATGTTATTTCCTACTTTTAAATTCAAATTATGTAGAATTTTAAATTGCGGTGACTAAATTTGGGAGATAATATGCTCTGCAGGTCATTACATCGCACACGATTTGTAAAGCACAACGTGTGTGATATACATCATTATCCGACATGTTTCACATAGAGAAATCATGTGGGATCATGCACACAATTGTCGTTTGTAAACCGTGTGTGATGTCACATATCAGAAATGGTGGGACTGAACTAAATGTTTGTAATAGTCTTCTTACACGCTTTATAATGATGAACTGTTTGTGATGTCGTACGCATCGTAAATGTTGTACCACAGAATAGCGTGTGCAGTAGTTATGCCATCTGACACGAGTACGACAGTTGGAGCATTTGGTAAACTTGATATATTGCAAATGATGTGGTAGGCCCAAATGTGTGTGATAGTCTCCTTATCATACACGCTTTACAATCATGAACTGTTTGTGATGCGGAGGGCATCGTAAACGCTGCACCACAGAATAGTGTGTGCCATGGTAATGCGATCCCACATGAGTAGCAAGGATGGAGTGTTTGGGAAATATGATACATCGCAAATGGTTGACTAACGACTCTCTTTTGTGATAGATGCGGACATCACATATGCTTAGTTCTGCCAAACGGTTGCATTCTTGCTCCATATCGCAAACGATTTTTCTGTGTCGTGTGGAATGGACTGTTGGGGAACGTCGCATGGGAAACAAAAATTTTCCTACGCACACGCAAACCTATCCATGGTGATGAGCATCTACGAGAGGGAGAGTGGATCTACATACCCTTGTAGATCGCTAAGCGGGAAGCGTTAAGAAACGCGGTTGGTGTAGTCGAACATCTTCGCGATCCAAATCGCCGAGCGTCCCGCGATCTCATCACGATCCGTCCCGCGATCCAATCACGATACGTCCCGTGAACTCATCACGATCCGTCCCGCGATCTCATCACGATCCGTCTCACGATCTTGATCACGATCTGTCCCGCGAACTCATCACGATCCGTTCCACGATCTCATCACGAACCGTCTCGCGATCTCGATCACGGTCCTTCCGATCTAGCGCCGAACGGACGGCACCTCCGCGTTCAGCACACGTGCAGCTTGATGACGATCTCCACCGTCTTGATCCAGCAAGAGGAGGTGGATAGGAGAGAGAGTTCACCGGCAGCGTGACGGCGCTCCGGTGATGGTGGTGGAGCAATTCCGGCAGGGCTTCGCCTAAGCGCTGCGGAAAACCGATCTAGAGGAGAAACTGTGCACCGGTGAAACGGGTAGCACGTGGCCGGAAATTCTGTCCAAAAACCACCCAATCCACTAGTATATATAGGAGGAGAGGAGAGGAGAGGCAGCCAAGGCCTTTGGGTCGGCCGAAATAGGAGGTGGGAAGAAATCCTACTTCACCTCCAATCCTAGTTGGAGTAGGATTGCCTCCTATTGGCTGATTTTCCACTTTTTGCTTTAGGACTTTCTCTCCTGCGCCATGGGCCTTTGTGGCTGTTTTCCCAGCCCACTAAGGGCTGGTTATTATTCTCCCACAGCCCATGGACCTCTTGGGGTCGAAATACCCCTCCCGGAGGCCTCCCGGTACACTACCGGCACTCCCGGTACACTACCGGCACTCCCGGTACACTACCGATGAGCCCGAAACTTTTCCGGAAACCAAACTGGGACTTCCTATATATGAATCTTTACCTCCGGACCATTCCGGAGCTCCTCGTGATGTCCGGGATCTCATCCGGGACTCCGAACAAACTTCGGTCACCACCATACATAACTCTACACTACCGAAACGTCACCGAACCTTAAGTGTGCAGACCCTGCGGGTTCGAGAACTATGTAGACATGACCGAGACACCTCTACGGTCAATAACCAATGGAGGGACCTGGACATCCACATTGGTTCCTACATATTCTACGAAGATCTTTTTCGGTCGAACCTCTATGTCAAGGATTTAGTTAATCCCGTATAACGTCCCCTTTGTTCTTCGGTATGTTACTTGCCCGAGATTCGATCGTCGGTATCTCCATACCTAGTTCAACCTCGTTACTGGCAAGTCTCTTTACTCGTTCCGTAATACAAGATCCCGTGACTAACACTTAGCCACATTGCTTGCAAGGCTTGTTGTGATGTTGTATTACCGAGTGGGCCCTGAGATACCTCTCCGTCACACGGAGTAACAAATCCCAGTCTCGATCCATGCCAACTCAACAAACACCATCGGAGATACCTGTAGAGCACCTTTATAGTCACCCAGTTACGTTGCGATGTTTGATACACACAAGGCACTCCTCCGATATCCGTGAGTTGCATGATCTCATGGTCATAGGAACATATACTTGACATGCAGAAAACAGTAGCAATAAACTGACACGATCATATGCTATGTTTGTAGTTTGGGTCTTATCCATCACATCATTCTCCTAATGATGTGATCCCGTTATCAAATGACATCTCATGTCCATGGCTAGGAAACCTTAACCATCCTTTGATCAACGAGCTAGTCCATTAGAGGCATACTAGGGACATGGTTTTGTCTATGTATCCACACATGCATTTAAGTCTCCGATCAATACAATTATAGCATGGATAATAAACGATTATCATGAACAAGGAAATATGATAATAACTAATTTATTATTGCCTCTAGGGCATATTTCCAACAGTCTCCCACTTGCACTAGAGTCAATAATCTAGTTCACATCACCATGTGATTCGCATTGTTATGAATCTAACACCCAATGAGTTTTGGGGCTCGATCATGCTTTGCATGTGAGAGAGGTCTTATAGTCAACGGGTCTGCGATATTCAGATCCGTGTGTACTTTGCAAATCTCTATGTCAAACCGTAAACACTGCTACCACACTCCACTTGGTACTATTTCCAAATGGCTGCTCCACTATACGTATCCAGATTGCTACTACTAGTCATCTGGATAGGTGTTAAAGCTTGCATCGACGTAACTCTTTACGACGAACTCTTTATCACCTCCATAATCAAGAAACATTTCCTTAGTCCTCTGGTTACTAAGGATAATTCCGACCGCTGTCCAGTGATCCACTCCTGGACCACTCTTGTACCCCCTGACAGACTCGTGGCAAGGCACACATAGGTGCGGTACACAGCATGGCATAATATAGAGCCTATGGCTAAGGCATAGGGGACGACATTCATCCTTTCTCTTTCTTCTGCCGTTGTCGAGCTTTGAGTCTCACTCAACTTCACACCTTACAAATCAGACGAGAACTATTTCTCTGGCTGATCCATTTTGAACTCTTTCAAAATCTTGTCAAGGTATGCACTCATTGAAAGTCTCATCAAGCATCTTGATCTATCTCTATAGATTTTGATGCTCAACAATTAGGTAGCTTTATCCAGGTCTTCATTTGAAAAACACTTTTCAAACAACCTTTTATGCCTTCCAGAAATTCTACATTATTTCCGATCAACAATATGTCAACCACATATACTT
Source organism: Hordeum marinum (assembly GCA_022496015.1). Taxonomy (NCBI): domain Eukaryota; kingdom Viridiplantae; phylum Streptophyta; class Magnoliopsida; order Poales; family Poaceae; genus Hordeum; species Hordeum marinum. Next base: position 298,265,705 of record CM039676.1, read on the forward strand.
ATCAGAAACTCTATAGTGCTCCCATTCACTTTATTGCAAATACAAGTTTCTCGTAAACTTTGTATAAACTACAAAAACTTTGATCACCTCATCAAAGTGTATATTCCAACTCCGAGATGCTTGCTTCAGTCCATAGAAGGATCACTGAAGCTCTCTCATCTTTTAGCATCCTTAGGACTGACAAAACCTTCTGGTTGTATCACATACAACCTTTCCTTAAGTAAACCGTTAAGGAAACGACGTTTTGACATCCATCTGCCAGATTTCGTAATTGAAAATGCAGCAACTGCTAACATAATTCCAACAGACTTTTAGCATCGCTACGAGTGAGAAAGCCTCCTCGCAGTCAACTCCTTGAACTTGTCACAAACAACTTTGCAACAAGTCGAGCTTTACAAATGGTGACATTCACCATCAGTGTCTGTCTTCATTCTAAAGGTCCATTTGTACTCAACGACCTGCCGTCTAACGAGCAAGTCTACCAAAGTCTATACTTGGTTTTCATAAATGGATCCTATCTCGGATTTCATGGTCTCTAACCATTTGTCGGAATCCGGGCCCATCATCGCTTCTCCATAGCTCGTAGGTTCATCGCTGTCCAACAACATGACCTCGAAGACAGGGTTGTCGTACCGCTTAGGAGCAGTACACATCCTTGTCGACCCACGAAGTTCGATAGTAACTTGATCCTGAAGCTTCATGATCATCATCATTAACTTCCTCTTCAACTAACGTAGGCTTCACAGAAACATCTTTCTGCGCTGCGCTACTCTCTGGTTGAACAAAGGTTTAACAACCTCATCAAGTTCTATCTTCCTCCCACTCAATTCTTTCGAGAGAAACCTTTCCTCGAGAAAGGATCCGTTTTAGTAACAACCACTTTGCACTCGGATCTGAGATAGAAGGTTCACCCAACTGATCTTAGGGTATTCTATGAAGATGCATTTGTCCGCCTTGGGTTCGACCTCATTAGGTGAAAACATTTTTCACACAAGTGCCGCAGCCCCAAGTATTAAGAAACGACAGCTTAGGTTTCTATCAAACCATAATTCATATGGTGTCATCTCAACGGATTTAGATGGTGCCCTATTTAAAGTGAATGTAGTTGTCTCTAATGCATAACCCCAAAATTATAGTAGTAAAACGACAAGAGACATCATAGCACGCACCATGTCCAATAGAGCATAACTATGATGTTCGGACACACCATCACACTATGGTGTTCCAGGTGGCGTTTAGTTGTGAAACAACTTTCACATTGTCTTAAGTTGTATGCCAAACTCGTGACTCAGATATTCACCTCCACGATCATATCGCAGTCATTTTTATCTTCTTGTCACGATGATCTTTAAACTTCACTCTGAATTTGCTTGAACCTTTCAAACGATTCAGACTTGTGTTTCATTAAGTAAATATACACTATATCTACTCAAATCATCAGTGAAGGTAAGAAAATAACGATATCCACTGCACACTACAAGACTCACTAGATTGCATACATCAACATGTATCATTTCCAATGAATCACTTGCCCGCTCCATCCAACGGGGTCCTTTAGTCATCTTGCCCAAGAGGCATGGTTCGCATGTCTCAACCGATTCGAAATCGAATGAGTCCAAATATCCATCAGCATGGAGTTTCTACATGCGCTTTATACCAATATGACATTTAGCGGCAGTGCCACAAGTATGTGGTACTATCATTATTAACTTTGTATCTTTTGACATCAATGTTATGAACATGTGTAATACTACGATCAAGATTTCAACAAACCATTCTCACTGGGTGCATGACCATTGAAGGTATTATTCATGTAAACAGAATAACCATTATTCTCTAACTTAAATGAATAACCGTATTGCAATAAACATGATCTAATCATGTTCATGCTCAACGCAAAACACCAAATAACATTTATTTAGGTTCGTCACTAATCCTGAAGGTAGAGAGAGCGTGCGATGTTGATCACATCAACCTTGGAAACACTTCCAACACATATCGTCACCTCACCCTTAGCTAGTTCTCCGTTTATTCCGTAGCTTTTATTTCGAGTTACTAACATTTAGCAACCGAACCGGTATCCAATACCCAGGTGCTACTAAGAGTACTAGCAAGGTACACATTAGTAACTCGTATATCAAATATACTTCTATCAATGTTGCCAGCCTTCTTATCTACCAAGTATCTAGGGTTGTTCCGCTTCAGCGACCTCTCACCTCATAATAGAAGCACTTAGTCTCGGGTTTGAGTTCAACTTTGGGTTGCTTCACTGGAGCAGCAACTGACTTGCTATCCATGAAGTTTCCCTCCTTGATCTTGCCCTTTTCGAAACTAGTGGTTTGATTAACCATCAACACTTGACGCTCCTTCTTGATTTCTACCTTCGCGGTGTCAAACATCGCGAACAGCTCAGGGATCAATACTTCTATCCCTGGTGTATTATAGTTCATCACTTAAGTTCTAGTAGCTTTAGTGACAGTGACTTGGAGAACTATATCAATCACTATCTTATCTGGAAGATCAACTCCCACTTGATTCAAGCGATTGTAGTACCCAGACAATCTGAGTACATGCTCAACGATTGAGCTATTCTCCTTCATCTTACAGGCAAAGAATCTTGTTGGAGATCTCATATCTCGCAACACAGGCACGAGCCTGAGATCACAATCTCTGCCCCTAGAACATCTCATATGTTCCGTGACGTTCAAAACGTTTCGGAGCCTCAATTCTAAGCCGTAATGCATGACGCACAAAACTATCAAGTAGTCATCGAAACGTGCCTGTCAGATGTTCACAACATCTATAGACGACGCTAGAGGGGGTGGCGCACCGAGCGGTGCATTAAGGACATAAGCCTTCTGTGCAGCAATGAGGACAATCCTCAGATCACGGACCCAGTCCGCAATATTGCTACCAACATCTTTCAATTCTATTTCTCTAGGAACATATAAAAATACAAGGGAGCCACAACGCGAGCTAGTAATCTACAACATAATTTGCAAAGACACTTTGACTATGTTCATGATAATGAGTTCAATTAATCATATTATTTAAGAACTCCCACTCAAATTGACATCCCTCCGATCATTCGAGTGATACATGATCCAAATTCACCAACTCAAGTCCGATCATCACGTGAGTTGAGGTGGCTGCAATGGTGAACATCATTATGTTGATCATATCTACTATATGACTCATGTTCGACCTTTCGGTCTCTCGTGTTCCGAGGCCATGTCTGTACATGCTAGGCTCGTCAAGTTTAACCCGAGTGTTCTGCGCGTGCAAATCTGGCTTGCACCCGTTGTATGTGAACGTAGAGTCTATCACACCCGATCATCACGTGGTGTCTCAACACGACGAACTTTCGCAACGGTGCACACTCGGGGAGAACACAGTTCATCTTGAAATTCAAGTGAGGGATCACCTTATAATGCTACCGCCGTACTAAGCAAAACAAGGTGCATAAAAGGATTAACATCTCATGCAATTCATAAGTGACATGATATGGCCATGAACTTGTGTTTAAGATCTCCATCTTCGAAACACCGGCATGATCTCCATCGTCACCGGCACAACACCATGATCTCCATCATCTTGATCTCCATCAATGTGTTGCCATTGGGGTTGTGGCGCCAGCCCTGCTTCTACTTCTATTGCTACTGCTTAGCGATAAAGTAAAGCATTACATAGCGCTTAATGATTGACACGCAGGTCATACAATAATTAAAGACAACCCTATGGCTCCTGCCGGTTGCCGTACTCAACGACATGCAAGTCGTGAAATTCTATACATCACATGATCATCTCATACATCACATATATCTCATCATGTAATTGGCCATATCACATCACAACATACCCTGCAAAAACAAGTTAGACGTCCTCTAATTGTTGTTGCATGTTTTACGTGGCTGCTATGGGTATCTAGCAAGAACGATTCTCACCTACGCATAAACCACAACGGTGATACACTAGTTTGCTTTTCAACCTTCTCAAGGACCGCCTTTGTCGAATCCGATCCAACTAAAGTGAGAGAAACTGTCACCCGCAAGCCATCTAGGCAACAAGTTGCGTCGAGGGAACCGGTCTCTCGTAAGCGTACGAGTAATGTTGGTCCGGGCCGCTTCATCTCACAATCCCGCTGAACCAAAATACGACCAAGGGAGGAAGCAATCTAAGCATCAACGCCCACAAACCTTTTGTGTTCTACTCGAGATCTCATCGAACCATCAACCTAGCTCATGATGCCACTGTTGGGGAACGTCGCATGGGAAACAAAAATTTTCCTACGCACACGCAAACCTATCCATGGTGATGAGCATCTACGAGAGGGAGAGTGGATCTACATACCCTTGTAGATCGCTAAGCGGGAAGCGTTAAGAAACGCGGTTGGTGTAGTCGAACATCTTCGCGATCCAAATCGCCGAGCGTCCCGCGATCTCATCACGATCCGTCCCGCGATCCAATCACGATACGTCCCGTGAACTCATCACGATCCGTCCCGCGATCTCATCACGATCCGTCTCACGATCTTGATCACGATCTGTCCCGCGAACTCATCACGATCCGTTCCACGATCTCATCACGAACCGTCTCGCGATCTCGATCACGGTCCTTCCGATCTAGCGCCGAACGGACGGCACCTCCGCGTTCAGCACACGTGCAGCTTGATGACGATCTCCACCGTCTTGATCCAGCAAGAGGAGGTGGATAGGAGAGAGAGTTCACCGGCAGCGTGACGGCGCTCCGGTGATGGTGGTGGAGCAATTCCGGCAGGGCTTCGCCTAAGCGCTGCGGAAAACCGATCTAGAGGAGAAACTGTGCACCGGTGAAACGGGTAGCACGTGGCCGGAAATTCTGTCCAAAAACCACCCAATCCACTAGTATATATAGGAGGAGAGGAGAGGAGAGGCAGCCAAGGCCTTTGGGTCGGCCGAAATAGGAGGTGGGAAGAAATCCTACTTCACCTCCAATCCTAGTTGGAGTAGGATTGCCTCCTATTGGCTGATTTTCCACTTTTTGCTTTAGGACTTTCTCTCCTGCGCCATGGGCCTTTGTGGCTGTTTTCCCAGCCCACTAAGGGCTGGTTATTATTCTCCCACAGCCCATGGACCTCTTGGGGTCGAAATACCCCTCCCGGAGGCCTCCCGGTACACTACCGGCACTCCCGGTACACTACCGGCACTCCCGGTACACTACCGATGAGCCCGAAACTTTTCCGGAAACCAAACTGGGACTTCCTATATATGAATCTTTACCTCCGGACCATTCCGGAGCTCCTCGTGATGTCCGGGATCTCATCCGGGACTCCGAACAAACTTCGGTCACCACCATACATAACTCTACACTACCGAAACGTCACCGAACCTTAAGTGTGCAGACCCTGCGGGTTCGAGAACTATGTAGACATGACCGAGACACCTCTACGGTCAATAACCAATGGAGGGACCTGGACATCCACATTGGTTCCTACATATTCTACGAAGATCTTTTTCGGTCGAACCTCTATGTCAAGGATTTAGTTAATCCCGTATAACGTCCCCTTTGTTCTTCGGTATGTTACTTGCCCGAGATTCGATCGTCGGTATCTCCATACCTAGTTCAACCTCGTTACTGGCAAGTCTCTTTACTCGTTCCGTAATACAAGATCCCGTGACTAACACTTAGCCACATTGCTTGCAAGGCTTGTTGTGATGTTGTATTACCGAGTGGGCCCTGAGATACCTCTCCGTCACACGGAGTAACAAATCCCAGTCTCGATCCATGCCAACTCAACAAACACCATCGGAGATACCTGTAGAGCACCTTTATAGTCACCCAGTTACGTTGCGATGTTTGATACACACAAGGCACTCCTCCGATATCCGTGAGTTGCATGATCTCATGGTCATAGGAACATATACTTGACATGCAGAAAACAGTAGCAATAAACTGACACGATCATATGCTATGTTTGTAGTTTGGGTCTTATCCATCACATCATTCTCCTAATGATGTGATCCCGTTATCAAATGACATCTCATGTCCATGGCTAGGAAACCTTAACCATCCTTTGATCAACGAGCTAGTCCATTAGAGGCATACTAGGGACATGGTTTTGTCTATGTATCCACACATGCATTTAAGTCTCCGATCAATACAATTATAGCATGGATAATAAACGATTATCATGAACAAGGAAATATGATAATAACTAATTTATTATTGCCTCTAGGGCATATTTCCAACATGGACCTCCCCCCTATCACACACACATGCAAGTTGCTGGTTTAAAACTATGTCGCTGCACCAGTGCATCCACATATCAATTTATCAAAGTAGTGAACGTGAATCAAGAAAACATGATGAGCATGACTAGATGAAATTCCCATGTGTCCTCGAGAATGCTTTGAACATTATAAGAATAACTTTGGCTTGTCCTTTGTAATATAATGATTAGGCCATCTTCCTTCACCTTGTTATTTTGGTTACTTATTACTCGATATGAATTACCTTGCTATCAAACTATATGTTATTACTTTATAGCACTTGCAGAGAATACCATATTGAAACCGCTTATCAATTCCTTCTAGTCCTCATTGGGTTCAACACTTTACTTACCGAGAGGACTACAATTGATCCCCTTTACTTGTGGGTCATCAATACCATAGCTAAGTGTTATGATCATGACATCGACTAACGTCACCCCTTTTCCTGCGCAGTTGACCTATATTCTAGGCCAGTGCGGTGAAGGAGAGTCAATCTACACCTGGCTCCTAGGCATATGGGATTACCGCTTCTCGGGAGGGGTGGCCGTGAAGGGAGTGACTATACCGGTCTGAGGAGGGTTTGTGAGTGGCACATCATGCAGATAGAACCACTCCTCCTGCTAATTTTTGTTCATCTCCGCAAACGTCCCCTTCGGGAACTCAACCCGAGAAATTTTACCGATCTTGGCGACACTACACTCGCATGTCTCGGGCCCATTGGTTTGCAGTTTGACAAATAATAGTTTGCGCCACAGGCCTAGATGCAATTTGCAACAGAAAAAGGCCTCACATGGCGGGTCGAAACATGCTACGTGGAGGCTAGAATTCAGGGATTGATGGTTGATACTCCCCGCAGGAGTTGTTGGTTTTTTCCTAAAGAAGAAGGGTGATATAGCATCCTAAAGAAGAAGGGTGATATAGCAAAGAAGCAAAGTATTTCCATAGTTGAGAACCAAGGTATAATCGAAACAGTATGAATCATCAAGCTAACAGCTCAACAATGTATGCACACAAATAAAAAACAATACTTGCACCCAACTAGGCAAGGGGATTGTCAAGCCCCTTGTCTTGTTAGTTACAAGGTTAAAAGCAAATAGGTAGACAATGGTACGGTAAAAGTAAAAATAAATTACGTTAAAGCTTGTATTAATGGAAGAATGAACCGGAGGGCATAGGTTGACTAGAGGTATCTCTTTTGAAAAGAGGGCAAATAGTGGTAAAAAATACAGATGGGCAATTGACAAGAATAGCAACGGGTATGACTATGATCATTCATGGCATGATCTCGTATAAGCATTAAGTCCGAGACAAGTAGATCGTTAATCCAACAACATCTACTACTATTACTCCACCCAAAGACCGCTATCCGACATGCATCTCAAAGGATCAAGTTCAAAATAATCGAAGTAACACTTCAAGAAAGATGAGATAATGTAGACAGGAAGCAATACGATAAAACCACGTTGTTTTCTCCTTAGTGGCAACAATACAAATACATGTGTTGTCCTCATTCTTCCACTGAGATATAGAAATCACCGCAAGTTTGAACCCACTACTATGCACCGCTCCCACTGAAGATCTACCAATCAATCTTGGCCACAAATGGAAGATAGATCAGAAAACATACATATCTAGAGATATTGGTCACATCGGATGTAGTCCGGTGTCAAGACTTGGTTGCTGAGGGTTTTGTTTGTCGAACTAGTTTCAAGATCGACGATTGAAGATGAAGTGCATCTCGGATGAGCTGGTGCCGCCATACATGAAGACCATTTAAGGGCTACTGACGGTGTCCTGGCTAGGTGGCCTCTCACCATGTCGACTCTCGACTTGTTGGGCCAGGCTTAGGACCCCCTTGTCGGTTCCAACCGGGCCACATCGGGCGGCTCATGACGTGTAATCAAAAGGTTCCAGCTGACTTGAAGTATACTACAAGGCGCTGGATTTGTGGAAGACTCTCCCTTCTTGGATGTAACAGACTAGGACCTTGTACCTATATAAACCGAGGGGCCTGGCTCGTAGACGACACATCCCACATCATTAAACAACTTAAAATCTCATGGTAGATTACATGTACTTTGTACTCACTCCAACACAATTACGCAAGCAATGCATAGGGTATTATCTCCTCGGAGAGCCTGGACCTAAAATCCATGTGTCTATGTTACCCTTGTTTGAAGACATCTAGCTTAATTAGGATCCCCTACCTCAAGATCTATGAGGGAGGAAGAAGATCTGAGCCTCTTTCCGATGATGGGATCGATGCACCGGTGGTGACATTTGAGCTCGATTCTCACAACGACGACGATCGGCGACCGACTCGAAGTGAGGCAGGAGGGCGGCCAGGGTGAATGGAGGCAATGGGGCGTCAACGGAGGCGGTGGGTAGTCGCCGGAAGCAACATCAAAGGTGACGTAACGCAGGATGGGGACGCCGTGGGCGCAGGGGAGAGACTAAAACTTTTACTCGACAGTTCTGTGGTCGGGTATATTTAGGAGTCGTGGTGGCCGAGGAGAATAAGTTTTCCTCCTCCAACTTTCATAAGGGTTCGGACGTTCGGTTAGGTGCCAATTAGAATTATCCTCCTCTAACGCCAAATAGTGGATCGGTTAGAGATGCCCTAACCGAACTAATGTTTTTATCTTTGGAATGTTAGCCTTTCATAAGTTTGTTATGGTTGTATCCATAATAGTCTCTGCTCATTGAGACGTGTCGTCGTGGATGTTGCCGTTACGATGTGTGTTCGTCTTAGAAGTGAAGAATGTATGTGAAAATGCAGTGTTACGGTTTGTGAGGTCTGCTCATTCGTCTGGTTCGTTGCACCCAAATGTGGAAGCTGTTATGCAATTTGCTTGCGTTTCTTTTGTATAGGCATGACACTCTCCTCCCTTCCTGGTGGATGACAGCAGAGGAAGAATCTATGATGCCACATGCTTCCTGTATGCTCCATCCTCTAGGTACTTTGTCACAACATCTCATTTCCTAGGCCGGCCAAGTCCAGACTTACAACTAATTAAGTTCAGTTCATGAAAAAGAGTTACAATGCCATATCCCCCTTTCCATCACTCAACCGAAACAAAAAACCTCTACGGGTTGGCAAGGATGTGAGAAGACGAGCTCGACGATCATACGGGGTGAAAAACCTATTGAACTTTGAGCAATTAAGCATGGACTTTCCGGGGCAACAGCAATGCCTAGGAATTTAGGGGAATGCCATTTCCTCCACACTCCACGGATCGTATGGATGGCCGGAGATTAGGCGAGCCGGACGGTAATCATCACATGGACAGCCAAAAGAGGTGGGGAATTTTGGTGTGCTGGCTCTGCTCTGCCCTCCTCCCCTGAAGAACGCAGGCAACAGTGCGTCGTGTTGGAAAGGGACGTGGACCGAGTTCCACCGGTGCCGGTTCCCCCCCCCCCCCCCCCCCTCGTCTCGGAGCCTTGAGGCTTCGGCAAGCGGCAAGCCAGTGTGAACTTGGCCGGCCGGGCTCCTGTATAAAGAGGCCCATCCGCGGGAAGACCGGCAGCAGCAAGGACGGCAGGCATGAGCTCCAAGGACGGACGCCCCGCCGCCGCCGCCGCCGATGCCGTGTACCTCCACGGCGTCCTGGAGGTGACGGTGTTCGAGGCCGACCACCTCCACAACGCCATCCATGGCCAGATCATCAAGGTAAATATACGATCGTTATACACGCATGCAAAATGGCTGGTGCTCGCTTTTCACTCGTTCTTCTGCTCTGCTGTTCTCGCCACGCTTGCTCCGTCCACTCCAGTTCCGTACGTTGTTCGACCTGAATGCCATTCACCTTTCCGCCATGAGCGGCAGTGGAAGCTTCCGATCGTCCGAACCAGCCAGTGGCGCCCGCCGTAGCTTTGCTTTGGCGATCATGCATGGTTGCTTGTCAGCCAATGGTTTGGACGTCAAGGATACTCTCCTTCCTCCTTTCTGGACTTTGCGATCACCTACCGCCACTAGCTCGCCGCTCATGTCACCTCTGCGGCGTGCTTAATTACTTACTTGTCGAGGTAAAAATGAACGTAACATAAGAGTAAGAGTAAGAAGAAGAGATGCCGATGAGATGATACGTTAAAGCATACACGGCAACTGCCTCTGGTTTCTTGGTGTGCACGCTATGGAGATGGAGCACTCCTGCGGTGTAAATGTGATGGTGCCACGTGGTTTAATTTTAATCTGGTGATGAACGTACACGAGCAGGCGACGGAGAGGCTGGAGCAGTCGCTGGGCGTGCACTGCCTCCAGCGGAGCAGCCTGTACGTGGACATCGACGTCGGCGCGGCGCGGGTGGCGCGCACCTGCGAGGTGGAGCCCCACGGCATCAGCCCGGTCTGGAACCAGTCCTTCCGCCTGCACTGCGCCTACCCTGCCGCCGCGATCACCTTCACCGTCAAGAGCCAGCACCTCATCGGCGCCAGCGTGCTCGGCCACGGCTGCGTGCCCACGGCCAGCGTCGCCGCGGGGGAGCCCCTCGAGCTCTGGGTCGGCCTCCACGGAGGCGACCGCGCGCACGGGACGCACACCCCGAGGCTCCGCGTCTGGCTGCGCTTCCTGGACGTCGAGCGCGACCCGTGCTGGGACGCCGGCATACGGCTGCCCGGCTTCGCGGGGATCAGGCCGGCCTTCTTCCCGGAGCGGACCAACTGCGGCGTCACGCTGTACCAGAACTCGCACCTGTCCAACGGGTTCGACCCGTCGGTCCGCCTCGACGGCGGCCGTCCGTACCGTCCGGCGCGGCTGTGGGAGGACCTGTACGTGGCGATCCGCGACGCGCGCCACTTCGTGTACGTCGCCGGGTGGTCGGTGAACACGGCGATCACGCTCGTGCGCGACGCGAGCCGGATGATCCCCGGCGCGGAGGGCGTCACGCTGGGCGAGCTCCTCAAGCGGAAGGCCGACGAGGGGGTGGCGGTGCTGGTGATGCCGTGGCAGGACAAGACGTCCGTCCCGTTCCTCGGCAACACTGGCGTGATGAAGACGCACGACGAGCAGACCCGGGCGTTCTTCCATGGTACCAACGTGCGGTGCTTCCTCTGCCCGCGCGACGCCGACGCCGCGCTCACCCTGGTGCAGAGCATCGAGATCAGCACCGAGTTCACGCACCACCAGAAGACGGTCACCCTCGACGCCGCCACGCCGGGCACCGCCGACGGCCGCCACGTCGTCAGCTTCATCGGGGGCATAGACCTCTGCGACGGCAGGTCTGGCAGCACAAACTGTTCAACTTTCTTCAACGCATTTTGAATCATCATGAACGATTTTTATCTGACGAGATGCGAGGGGTTCGACCAGGTACGACGATGAGAACCACACGCTGTTCCGGGAGCTCGACACGACCTACTCCCGCGACTTCATGCAGAACAACTTCAGGCACGCCTCCCTCCGGCACGGTGGGCCGAGGGAGCCGTGGCACGACGTGCACTGCAGGCTCGAGGGCCCGGCGGCGTGGGATGTGCTCACCAACTTCGAGCACCGGTGGAAGAAGCAGGCGCCGGGGAAGATACGAGACTGCCTGCTCGACCTGAGCCCGGAGACGTTCCCCGATCCCTGCACCTTCGACAACGACGACGACACAGGCTCGTGGAACGTGCAGGTGCTCCGGTCCGTCGACGACGCGTCGGTGGTCGGATTCCCCACCGACCCGGCCCAGGCCGCCGCGATGGGGCTGACGAACGGCAAGGACCTCACGATCGACCAGAGCATACAGATCGGCTACGTCGAGGCCATCCGCCGCGCGCGGCGGTTCATCTACATCGAGAACCAGTACTTCCTTGGCGGGTGCGCGTCGTGGGCGGAGGACCGGGACTCCGGCTGCCTCAACCTGGTGCCCGTCGAGATCGCGCTCAAGGTCGCCGCCAAGATCCGGCGCGGCGAGCGGTTCGCCGTGTACGTCGTGACCCCGATGTGGCCCGAGGGGGAACCGGCGAGCGACTCCATTCAGGCCATCGTGCGGTGGAACCGGCTGACCGTGGAGATGATGTACGGCATCGTCATGGAGGCGATCGACGACGCCGGGCTACGTGGCCAGGCGCATCCCTGCGACTACCTCAACTTCTTCTGCCTCGGGAACCGGGAGGCGCGGCGCCCCGGGGAGTACGTGCCGCCGGCGAAGCCGGAGAAGGGCACGGACTACTGGCGCGCGCAGGCGAGCCGCCGCTCCCCCATCTACGTCCACGCCAAGCTCATGATTGGTGCGCGCTCTCGGCGTCACGCCATGTCGCCATTTGCGAGCTCTCGGCGTCTCATTCTCACCGTGTCTGACCTGTTGTGCAGTGGACGACGAGTACGTCATCGTGGGGTCGGCGAACCTGAACGAGCGGTCGCTGGCGGGCAACCGGGACAGCGAGATCGCGCAGGGGAGCTACCAGCCGGCGCACCTGAACGGGCAGGACGGCGGGCGCGCCCGGGGGCTCGTGCACGGGTTCCGCCTGTCGCTGTGGCACGAGCACTTCATGAGCCACATGTGCGCCGGCGCCGGCGCCGGCGAGGACGTGTTCTTGGAGGCTGAGAGCGCGGAGTGCGTGCGGGCGGTGCGGCGCGAGGCGGAGGCGCTGTGGGACGCGTACACGCGGGACAGGGTGGAGGACCTGCGAGGGCACCTGCTGCCGTTCCCGATCACCGTGTCGGAGTTCGGGGAGGTGGCCGACCTGACGGCCGACGGCTGCTTCCCGGACACCAGGGCGCCGGTGAAGGGGAGGAAGTCGGCCACGCTTCCGGCCATCCTGACCACCTGAGTCCGTCCGTTCTTCTGTCACAGTGAGGATTACGTAAAGACGAACCTTATTCATATGATTGGCTGGCTGGATACTTTGTACTACTGACTGAAGTAGCAATGCCACAAAAGAGAGTAAGCAAGCGTATACTGGGACCTGGTGAGCTCTCTGATGAGTGAAATCCAGTTTGAGTTTTCCAAGCGCACTTTGTTGTATCACCGAGTAGATGCGTCTACGTGGCTAAATCATTGTATTACCAAAGAAGAGTCGTCTCACGAGATCAACAGGTGTGGATTTTCTTTCAAAAGAAAAACAGATGTCGATTTATTGTGCATTACATGTTTTACATTTCTTATAAGGTTCAAATCGAGAAACACATGTTTAAATCTGGTGCACGCCGGTGAAGTTTGAAGTTCCAAACTATGAAAAATGAAATTCATTTTGTGCACATTAAACTCTAAAAAGAAACTGGTATACATTTTGCATTGCACGTAGTTTTCTTTTGGACGCCGCTAACGGCCCAACGTCCTATTTAAAGGGGCCTTTTATCGAATGATTATTTCGTGTTTGGAAGTTCAAACGACCGAAGTAACTCGTTCGCTAAAATAACACCTTCAGCCCGAATCCTCTAGTGTGGGCAAACTTACTGCTAACATAAACGAAATGATGTCGCCAAGAAAAAATGATGGGCTAAAAAAGCCCAATATTAGTTTGACCGATCTTCACGGAGGATCTGCTTGATGAACGAATCAACGCCGCCTGAAGGGCACAAAGTAAACCCTCGATTCCAGCCAACAACGTTGTCGGGTAATGGATAACTAGTGCAACTTGACGAGACCGTAGCTAGCTACTTCATATGCAACAACCAACAACAAGTATTCGCCCAACCACGCTCTTAGGATTCCAATCCACGCAACCACGCACGAAGTTGGAAGCACAAACTGGTCGCCGCCTCAACGACTGTTGTTGTAAAATCACAAAGTGAGATTACCCTTTCACAAGGGAAGATTACAAGAGCTAAGGAGGAGGTTAACTCTCAAACAAGATTCTGGTTGCACTTAGCTAACCTAATATAAAATAAAATTGCCAAAGAGTTGTGTTGAAGTGGGGGAAGGGGTATTTATACTAGGAACATCCCTCCTAGTTTAAGTGTGAAATCAGTCCAAAAGATAGGCTCAAATTTGTGCTAACCAGCTGGTCAAGGAAGCAAACTCATGGAGCCTCACAAAGCAATTAATGTTGTGGACAGCTTGCATTGGAACTCTCATATCCTTTGACCCAGGACTCCAAATGACGCACCGTTTGATTTTCCTGAATGTAGACTTCATTTGTTGTCCATTTTGTACTCCCACACGTGCTGGATACTCATATATTTGTGCGACATGATGCATCAAGTTCTAGGATGAATTCTGGAACTGGGCATGCAATAATAGAGTGTTGTGATGGCTTGCTATTCTTCTCTGGGATGTAACTAGTTGCCCTTGTCACCAAAACATGGTTTGCATCAAAGTTGAAGCTTGTTCTCTTCAAACTTGTTGTATGGGTTTCAGAACTTGTTTCTTCATGTGCTGAAATTTGTTGGTTGCCCTCAGCATTGTGCCTAAGTAAAATCAGCACACAAGATTTAGGCAGTATGAAGTTCTCATGGATTGCTGAATTATGGTCAGCTAGGAGCACGTTCACCTCTTGTTCTATTTGTTTGGCACAGATCCTTGTCATGGGACCCAAATATGTCTTCTTTGTGGAAGGTCCATTTGATAGCTGAGATTTATCATGAGGAGAAGATGGCAAATGAGGTGAACCAAGGATGTCCTCATCATCCTGCCCCTCTTCAAAAGGAGTCGTCCTCGACTCTTGACCCTCTTGATCAAAGCATGGAGACAAATCAACAATGTTGAATGTTGGACTCACAGCATAGTCTTCGGGAAGCTCAATCTTGTAAGAATTGTCATTGATCTTGGCCAAGACTTTGAATGGTCCATCTCCATGAGGTATTAGCTTGGATTTGCACTTCTCTAGGAACCGGACTTTGCGCAAATGTATCCCAACCAGATCTCCGGGCTCAAAAGTCACCTTCTTGTGGTTTTTGTTTGCCTTAGCTGCATAGTACTTGGACTTCTTTTCTATCTCTTCTCTAGTCTTCTCATGAATCTTCTTCACATATGCAGCACACTTAGAAGCCTCCATGTTACATCTCTATTGCAATGGAAGTGGCAGCAAGTCGGTTGGTGCAAGTGGTTTGAACTTTGAATCCATATACAACCTCAAATGGACATGTGCTTGTGGTAGTGTGAACTGCTCTATTGTAAGCAAACTTCACGCACGGCGAGCACTCTTCCCACTCCTTCAAATTCCTCTTGATCATTGTCCGCAGCAAGGCTGAGAGTGTACAGTTCACCACCTCTGTTTGTCCATTAGTTTGTGGGTGACATGTTGTTGAAAACAACAACCTGGTTCCCAAATTTGTCCACAATGTTTTCCAAAAGTAGCTCATGAACTCCACATCACGGTCTAAAACAATGGTCCTCGTCATTCCATGCAAGCGAACAACTTCCCTGAAAAACAAATCAGCAACATGTGAAGCATCGTTGTTCTTGTGGCACAGAATGAAATGTGCCATTTTTTGAGAGCTTATCAACCACAACAAAAACAGAATCCCTCCCCCTTTTAGTCCTAGGTAGTCCTAAAACAAAATCCATGATAATATCTTCCCAAGGAGCATTTGGAACAGGTAATGGAGTATATAAACCATAGGGGTTTGGTTTAGGCTTAGCTTTTATGGCAAGTGATGCATCGCTGCACAAATATCGCAACGTCCTTCCTCGTCTTTAGCCAATAAAAATGATCAGCCAACCTCTCATAGGTCTACTCAGGACGAGAGTGTCCCATTAATCCTCGTGCATGTGATTCATGGCTTACATTCACCGGAGTTGGCCAATTCTCGATTGCTTCCACCTTAGATTCATCCACTTCAACTCCTTCCTCTGAAACAACATAGCCAAGAAAAACAACCTTGTTTGTGCAAAAGGAGCACTTATCAACGTTAGCATATAGTTTTTCAGTCCTTAGCACATTCAACACTTTTTTTAGATGTTTGATATGTTCCTTGATGGATCTGCTATAGATTAGGATGTCATCAAAGTACACAACAACAAATTTTCCAATGTAAGCTCTCAAAACATGGTTCATCAATCTCATGAATGTACTTGGTGCATTAGTTAACCCAAAAGGCATGACTAACCACTCATACAACCCAAATATTGTTTTGAAAGCAGTTTTCCATTCATCTCCTTCCTTCATCCTAATCTCATGGTATCCACTTCTTAAATCTATTTTATGGAAAACAGTAGAGCCACTCAATTCATCAAGCATATCATCTAACCTAGGAATAGGATGACCATACCTAATAGTTATAATATTGATATGCCTACAATCCATAACCAATCGCATGTTGCATCTTTCTTAGGCACCAAAATCACAGGTAGAGCACAAGAACTTAGGCCTTCATGCACATAACCTTTTTTTAAAAGTTCTTGTACCTACCTTTGTATCTCCTTTGTTTCTTTAGGATTGGTGCGGTAGGGAGGTCGATTTGGAAGTCATGCTCCTGGAATGAGGTCAATTTGATGTTCTATACCACACAAAGGAGGTAGGCCAGCGGGTACTTCCTCCGAGAAAACATCCTCAAAATCCTGCAGGGCATCACAAACAACACTTGGGAGACAAGTCAAGTCGCTAGATGAAAGCAAAGTATCTTTGTACACAAGTATAACGACCAATTGATTTGGGTTGAGCCTCGCATCTCTCAGTTCTGATTTGGTGGCTAATAGGACCAAGTTCCCTCCCTCTCTTTTATTTTTATCTCTCGGATTTGGCTTGTGGCACTCACTCATAGATTTGTGGATCTCTCTCTCTCTCCCTCTTTCTTACTCACTAATTTTACTTCAGAAACTTTTTGCAAGTGCTCAACCATGATTTGTTGGGGTGTCATGGGCCTTAGCACCAAGTCTTTCCCTTTCCACTTGATGGTGTATTGATTGGTTTTGCCACAATGTTGAGTTGAAAGATCATATTGCCACGGTCTGCCCAACAGCAAGTGACACATCTTCATGGGCACAACATTGTCACTATAGTCTCCAATCTTGAATTGCACTTGTACCATGTGTGTGACCTTCAATTCTCCACATTCACTCAACCATTGGATATGGTATGGGTGGGGGTGTTGTAGTAGCTTCAGCCCAAGCTTATCACACATTTCTCTACTAGCAAGATTGTGACAAGTCCCACCATCAACGGTTACTTTGCATACCTCGTCTTGAACTTTGGCTCTCGTTTGAAACAAGTTGTGGCGTTGTCCATTCTCAGCTTCTTTGATCTGCATATTAAAAACTTTAGTGAGAACAAGAGAGGCACCTTGTTCATAATCACAATATGTATGCTCGTCGCCATCTGAATTTTCACCATTCCTAGTTTCTTCTTCAGGTTCACTACAAGACTCATATTCTCCATTCTCTATAATCAACATGGTACGCTTGTTGGGACAATCTTTCTTCATGTGGCCACGTCCCTTGCATGTATAGCACTCTATATCACTAGTTTTTCCCGCAGAGCCAATGGAGGATGAACTAAGGGCTGCAAATATGCTCTTCTCTTTCGAATTTGATGCATCATTTCTGCTCGTGGCTACACATGTATGTGACTGATTTCCACCACTAGAACTAGTCATGATACCTCGGCCAACATTAAATTGTGGCACAAACTTACTTCCACTTGATGTAGCTCGAGTTGTGAAGGATGTAGTTCTGTTTTTCCTTGTATCTTCTTGCAATTGATGTTTAGCCTTAGAAGCAACATGTACAAGGTCTACCACATTCCAATATGGATGTAAATCAACAACTCGCTTGACATTAGGATTCACCCCATAGAGAAACCTTGCCATGGACGGATCCTCGTATTCATGTATGTTGGCTCTTATCATTGCCTTCTCCATCTCCTTATGATACTCCTTAACAGATAATTTTCCTTGCCTCAAATTTTGGAGCTTATCAAATATATCATGCCTATATCTTGCTCTCATCTCTGTTTTCATTTCAGCCCATGTAGCAACAGCAGGTTCTCCTTCTTCTCGTCGCTGAATCTGAACTTGTTCCCACCAGATTAGAGCATAGTCTTCAAACTCAAGTGAGACCATAGCTAATTTCTTCTCTTCAGAGTAGTTGTGCATACAGAAAATATTGTCAACCTTCAATTCCCACGTGAGATAACTTTCTGGATCAGATCCACCATCAAACTTGGGCATGATAAATTTCAGCTTGCCAAATCTCCTCCTCCTACCGTCCAGGACCATAGTTTCTATGACGATGAAACCTGTCATCCTGGTGCATGCCATCTTCACCTTCATCAAACACATCTTCGCTATCCTCATGGTGCATATTTTCTCTCTAGTGGCCTCCTCTAAGACCACGACTAGCAACAACTTTCATGGTGATCACGGACATTAGCATGAACATTCCCACGTCCGGAACCGGGAGGTCTCATGGCATGGGGAGCAGGAGCACGGTTTCTTGTAGCTTGTGCATTAGATGCATCAACTTCCCCATCAGTTGCATTATGTTCATCACCATGGACACTTGCATCTTTGCGGTCTTGACGAAGCTCTCGCACGATATCAACAACAATATCGGTCCTCGTGTCTGTCATGCTCTGAGTGAGATGTTCATTAACATTACCCATAAGTTGCTGCAAATCTCGTGACAACTTGTCTTGCTTTTCTTCAATTGGGTCAAGGTTGTTTCTGAATTCTTGGCATAGATAATCACGTAAGGCACTGAAGTGAAAATGTGTGACGGGCTGACTGAGATGCCCATTTCCTTCAACACCATACTCGTGTTCATCACCTGCCATGGTTAGATTTGCAAAGGCCCTATAATACTAGAAGCATATATGTGGGTAACAACTCAAGCTCACATCACTTACCAACCGAAACTCACGTAACTTCCAAGTGAGAGTAGAATCATGCTCAACCGTGGTGCCGGTGGTTGGTATCCAAAGAGTGATAATCAAGCGAATACAAGTCAAGGGCTGCACATGCGAGGCTGTTTGGTGGGGCTTGGGTGGATTATATATGTAGCAAAAGATATACTAATCTGCAATCTAGATATTGTTCAACCAAGTAATCATCCACACAAGATGCTAATGCTCTTAGTTGCTGAATGAGATATAAGTGAAGAACATGCAACTCACACCAAGGAATCAAATTTGCTGCAAGTAAGGATTGAAGACTTTGTACACTTGACGCATTTCAGCTCACAACACAAACAAGGGTTTCTCAAGATATAAGTGAAGAATAGCCCCAAATTTCTTTCTTTGGGCAGATTTTTCTTTCTCTCTTTTTGCCTCTTTTTTGCTTTTTTCACAAACCTTCAACAAGGGACTTAAATCTGAACACACACTTTGGTGGAATCACGAAAATTACAATGGATGAGCTAAAACAACAAGAACATGCAGCTGAGACTTTGGCAGCAAACACACACAAATATATCTGTTTTTTCTGGGTGGAAAACACAATGGTAATCAGATCTAACAAGGATGGATGGAGAGGTCACGAAGTGGTCTTTCCAAAATGAACAAAAACACTCAAAACGGACTCCGGATGACAAAGATACGCATGATTTGGTGGAGGATGCAGATCTGAAATCTATGCACGAAAATGAACACGAACACACAAGAATGGGTGTGGGGAAGCTCATCAACTAAAAAACAAAGATCGTGGACAAGAACTTGATAAAACTCACCGAATAAGAGATTAAAGGCTGCAAAGGGGCTAGGTAAAGGTGGCTTTTTGCGTGGGGCTATTTCCTAGACTTTAGGATGAACAAGAACACAAAATAAGCTAGGGATACAAGATCCTATCGTGTGAACCGAAGCTTTGATACCAAGATGATACGGGGTTGCACGATTCTCATGGAGGATCTGCTTGATGACAAATCAATGTCGGCTGAAGGGCATGAAGCAAACCCTCGACCCCAGCCAAAAAAGTTGTCGGGTAATGGATAACTAGTGCAACCCAACGAGACCGTAGCTAGCTAGTGCATATGCAACAACCAACAACAAGAATTCGCCCAACCACACTCTTAGGATTCCAATCCACACAACCATGCACGAAGTTGGAAGCACGAACTAGTCGCTGCCTCAACGGCTACTGTTGTAAAATCACAAAGTGAGTTTACCCTCTCACAAGGCAAGATCACAAGAGCTAAGGAGGAAGTGAACTCTCAAATGAGATTCTGGTTGCACTTAGCTAATCTATTCTAAAATCAAATTGTCAAAGAGTTGTGGCTGAAGTGGGGGAAGGGGTATTTATACTAGGAACATCCCTCCTAGATTAGGTGTGAAACCAGTCCAAAAGAGGGGCTCAAATTCGTGCTAACCGACTGGTCAAGGGAACAAACTCATGAAGCCTCGTGCACCAATTAATGTTGTGGACAACTTGCATTGGAACTCTCATATCCTTTGATTCGAGAATCCAAATGACGCACCGTTTGATTTTCCTGGATGTAGACTTCATTTGTTGTCCATTTTGTACCCCCCCCATGTGATGAATACTCATATATTTGTGCGACATGATGCAACAAGTTAGGGGACGAATTCTGGAACTAGGCATGTAACAATAGAGTGTTGTGATGGCTTGTTATTCTTCTCTGGGATGTAACTAGTTGCCCTTGTCACCAAAACATGGTTTGCATAAGAGTTGAAGCCTTTTCTCTTCAAACTTGTTGTATGGGCTTCATAACTTGTTTCTTCATGTGTTGAAAGTTGTTGGTTGCCCTCAGCATTGTACCTGAGTAAAATCAGCACACATGATTTAGGTAGTATAAATTTCTCATGGATTGCTGAATTATGGCCAGCTAGGAACGCGTTTACCTCTTGTTCTATTTGTTTGGAACGACTCCTTGTAATGGGACCCAAATATGTCTTCTTTGTGGAAGGTCCGTTTGATAGCTGAGATTTACCATGAGGAGAAGATGACAAATGAGGTGAAAGAGGGATGTCCTCATCATCCTTCCCCTCTTCAAAAGGAGTCATCCTTGACTCTTGACCCTCTTGATAAATTTTTGATAGTATATAGAGAGTATTTTACAAAATGAGAGGTATCAAATCCTTGAAAAGGTATAAGGTGGTATGACAACAACAAAAAACTAACTGTCGTGGCATTTTATGTATGAATTTGACATGTACTCACATATGAATTTGTCATGCTAAGAAACAAAAGCCTAGATAAAGAAAATGTTATGAATGTGCCATGTGACCATAAGCAAATTATCCATGTGAACAAGAATTAATTTGCTGTGTTATGAAACACAGAGAAAAATTTACCAATATTTGTGGCAAAACACCATGGAAATAATTGTCATGGGTGAAAACCTAAAGTAGCGCACAATTTTCCATGGAAAAAATCATCGTTGGGTTGGTGTGTGTCACTACGAAGCTCAATTTGCCATGGTCAATCACTAAAGTTATTGTGATATACTGTATTAATTAAATTTTGCATGATCATTACTAAATTTGCCATGATATGTGTCATGGGTTTGCCATGGTCTAATTAAATCTAATTTTGTCATGGCAAAATTATATGTTCTTTGCCATGTTATGAAACTCACCATGGTTAAAAAAAGGAAAATAAAAATGTCATGATAGAGAACAAACTAAGATATCAAGGGTTGTTTTGTGATTTTTTCCCATGGTTCTTAAAGAGTAAAAATCTTCCCCTAAGAGGCGAAAGGTAAGGTTTCCATGAAAAAAAGGGTAAAATTGCCATGGCAAAAAAGGGGTTAAATGGCCACGGCTATGGAGTAAAATTTTCCATAGCAAAAATAAAATATAAGATTGCCATGGCAAAAAAGGGTAAAAAATTCCATGGTTATAAAGTAAAATTTGCCATGGCAAGAGAAAAGGGAAGATTTGCATGGCAAAAAAGGGTAAAATTGCCATGACTATAAAGTAAAATTTGCCATTGCAAAATAAAAGGTAAGATTGCCATGGCAATAAAACACTAGTAGAAAACAGACCTTTCGTCCCAAGCATTAGTCCGGGTCTGGTTACGAGCCGGTACTAAAGACGGTATTAGTCCTGGTTCGTGCCGGCTCCAACGGCTAGGAGCAGGGCAACCTTTATTACCGGCTCATGAGCGATCTTTAGTACCGGTTCGTGTCACGAGCCGGTACTAAATGGGGCGTGGCAGGCTTTTGGTTAGACTTGGGCCCCGCGTGCACCTTTAGTACCGGCTGGTGACACCAACCGGTACTAAAGGGCAACCTTTAGTACCGGCTGGTGTCACCAATCGGTACTAAAGAGTTCCTACATATACGCTTCGTCCGTAGCCAATCGAAGGGGCTCGATCATTTCTCTATTTTCTCCCCTGTTCTTCTTCTTGCTCGAAGCTCATCCTTCATTTTGCCAAGGATTTGTCAAGATTTAAAGGCACCCCATCTATCCAAGTGTTCATAAAGGTTAGCAACTTTGCTCCTTCATCTCTCATTGCTAGATTAGCTTGTGGTATGCTCAAAGATATGTGATTTGTGGGTTTTAGCTAGGTTTTGGAGGAGTGATCATTATGTGGGTTTGATTTATATGCAATTTGAGCTCAAATTAACTTGTTAGGTTGCATATGTGTAGGAGTGGTTTATTTGGTGCCTTCCCATCCCCGGCCGTCCTAACCACCGTCGATCGTCCACACCGTCTCGTTGCGGCACCGGGCACCTTGGTGAGCCTCTTTTTATTCTTAAAACCTTTAAAAAAATACTTGTAGGATTTAGATAGCTGCATGTAGGATTTACTTGTATTATTGTTAGTTATTCTATAGTGTCATGGTTATGGTATCCGCCCACGTCGGCCCTCGTCTAGTCTATGATTCAGATGTGGTATGTCGTTATCTTTTATAACTATTTCACACATGATCTAATGTCTATGACAATTAATTATGCCACCAAATTGACGTAGATGTTTTTATCTATAGGAAGTAGTTGAACCAGAAATTCCAACCGACTATGCAATTCTGCTCGAGAAATTAACACAAGCTAAAAAAGAAATTGATCATTTGAAAGAAAAATTGAAAAGAACTGAAGATGAGAAGATGGGATTGGAGTTGCATGTTGCCGATATCGTCGATGATCACAAGAACAAGATGGCTGGAATGCACTTGAAGCTTAGAAAGATTAGAAAATATGCCATTGATAAAGAGGCTTGATATCATTATGTCGTTGGCTCAATTGTTACTTTAGTTGCGATTATGATCGCATTTGTTGTTGCATTTACATGTTTTAGATAGTTGTATGTTGCTTTATGAGATGTATGTATGAACTATAAGTATCTATTATTTGCAGTAATAACATTTGGTCACTGCAAGCTCTACTTTTGGTTGTAATGTGATGATGAAGTTGTATTAATTTGGTCACTTTGATGTTGTGTAGTGAACATGAGCCGGCAATGGATGTACGATGACCGACTAAGTCCAGGGTTTCTTAATGGCCTGCATGATTTTATTTGTGTGGCCAAGGCAAACAAGCAGAATGGTTTCATGTGTTGTCCATGTCGTGACTGTAAGAATGATAGGAATTACTCTACCTCAAAAACCCTTCACTACCACCTGCTGAAGTCCGATTTCATGTCCGGCTATAGCTGTTGGACCAAGCACGGAGAAAGAGGGGTTATAATGGAAGACAATGAAGAAGAAGAGGATGATGACAACTATCCTTTGTCCAATACAACAATGGGGAAGCTGAAGAAGAGGCATCGATGGGGGAAGCTGAAGAAGAGGCATCAGATGAGCCCGCTGATGATTTGGGTCGGGTCATTGCCGATGCAAAGAGAAACTACGAAAATGATAAGGAGAGGTTGAGGTTGAAACGCATGTTAGAGGATCACAAGAAATTATTGTATCCAAATTGTGAAGATGACAAGAAAAAGCCGGGTACCACGCTGGAATTGCTGCAATGGAAGGCGAAGAATGGTGTAACTGACAAGGGATTTCAAGAATTGTTGATAATGATAAAGAAGATGCTTCCAAAGGATAACGAATTGCCTGAAAGTACGTACGAAGCAAAGAAGGTTGTCTGCCCTCTAGGATTAGAGGTGCAGAAGATACATGCATGCCCTAATGACTGCATCCTCTACCACGGTGAGGAGTACGAGAATTTGGATGCATGCCCGGTATGCGGTGCACTGCGCTATAAGATCCCCCGCGATGACCCTGGTGATGTGGAGGGTGAATGTTGGGGAACGTAGCATGGGAAACAAAAAATTTCCTACGCACACGCAGATCTATCCATGGTGATGAGCATCTACGAGAGGGAGAGTGGATCTACATACCCTTGTAGATCGCTAAGCGGGAAGCGTTAAGAAACGCGGTTGGTGTATTCGAACGTCTTCGCGATCGAAATCGCCGTCCGTCCCGCGATCCAATCACGATCCATCCCGCGATCCAATCACGATCCGTCCCACAATCCGATCACGATCCATCCCACGAACTTGATCACGATTCGTCTCACGAGCTTGATCACGATCCTTCCGATCTAGCACCGAATGGACGACACCTCCGCGTTCAGCACACGTACAGCTTGATGACGATCTCCACCGTCTTGATCCAGAAAGAAGGAGTGGAGAGGAAGAAGAGTTCTCTGGCAGCCTAACGGCGCTCCGGCGATGGTGGTGGAGCAATTTCGGCAGGGCTTCGCCTAAGC
This sequence comes from Hordeum marinum, assembly GCA_022496015.1. NCBI lineage: Eukaryota > Viridiplantae > Streptophyta > Magnoliopsida > Poales > Poaceae > Hordeum > Hordeum marinum. The sequence continues at coordinate 298,290,420 of CM039676.1, forward strand.
ACTGCAGAAATCCGATCTAGAGGAGAAACTATGCACTGGAGGAACGGGTAGCACGTGGCTGAAATTCTAGTGCAAAAACCCTCTATACCACCAGTATATATAGGAGGAAGAGAGGAGAGGAGGCAGCCTTGGCTTCCTAAGCCAAGGGCTTCGGCCGAAGGAGGTGGAGGAGGTGGAGTCCACCTCCAATCCTAGTAGGACTAGGATTCACCTATTTTGCCCTTTTTTCCACCTTTTTCTCTTGGGTTTTTTCTTCCAGACGCATGGGCCTCTTGTGGTTGTTCCACCAGACCACTAAGGGCTGTTTTCCACTCTCCCACAGCCCATGTAGCCTCTTGGGTCGAAATACCCCTCCCGATGGCCTCCCGGTACACTACCAGCACTCCCGGTACACTACCGATGAGCCCGAAACTTTTCCGGCGACCAAAACAGGACTTCCTATATATGAATCTTTACCTCCAGACCATTCCGGAGCTCCTCGTGACGTCCGGGATCTCATCCGGGACTCCGAACAACCTTCGGTCACCACCATACATAACTCTATACTACCGAAACGTCACCAAACCTTAAGTGTGCAGACCCTGCGGGTTTGAGAACTATGTAGACATGACCGAGACACCTCTACGGTCAATAACCAATGGCGGGACCTGGATGTCCACATTGGTTCATACATATTCTATGAAGATCTTTATCGGTCGAACCTCTATGTCAAGGATTCAGTTAATCCCGTATGATGTTCCCTTTGTTCTTCGGTATGTTACTTGCCCGAGATTCGATCGTCGGTATCTCCATACCTAGTTCAACCTCGTTACTGGCAAGTCTCTTTAATCGTTCCGTAATACAAGATCTCGCAACTAATACTTAGTCACATTGCTTGCAAGGCTTATTGTGATGTTGTATTACCGAGTGGGCCCTGAGATACCTCTCCGTCACATGGAGTAACAAATCCCAGTCTTGATCCATGCCAACTCAACAGACACCCTCGAAGACACCTGTAGAGCACCTTTATAGTCACCCAGTTACGTTGTGACATTTGATACACACAAGGTACTCCTCCGATATCTGTGAGTTGCATGATCTCATGGTCATAGGAACATATACTTGACATGCAGAAAACAGTAGCAAAAAACTAACACGATCATAAGCTACGTTTGTAGTTTGGGTCTTGTCCATCACATCATTCTCCTAATGACGTGATCCCGTTATCAAATGACATCTCATGTCCATGGCTAGGAAACCTTAACCATCCTTCCATCAATGAGCTAGTTCACTAGTGGCATACTAGGGACATTGTGTTTTGTCTATGTATCCACACATGTATCCATGTTTCCAATTAATACAATTATAGCATGGATAATAAACGATTATCATGAACAAGGAAATACAATAATAAACACTTTATTTATTGTCTCTAGGGCATATTTCCAACAGTCTCCCACTTGCACTAGAGTCAATAATCTAGTTCACATCACTATGTGATTTACATTGTAATGAATCGAACACCCATGCAGTTCTGGTGTTGATCATGTTTAGCCCTTGGAAGAGGTTTAGTCAACGGGTCTGCAGCATTCGGATTCGTGTGCACTTTGCAAATATTTATGTCCTTCTCCTCGATGTAATCGCGGATGGAGTTGAAGCGTCACTTTATGTGTCTAGTCCTCTTGTGAAACCTTGGTTCCTTGGCCAGACCAATGGCACCAGTGTTGTCACAGAACAGGTTCATTGGATTCAGTGCACCGGGCACTACTCCAAGATCTGTCATGAACTGCTTCATCCAGACACCTTCCTTCGCCGCCTCCGAGGCTGCGATGTATTCCGCTTCGCACGTAGAATTACCTACCACGCTTTGCTTGGAACTGCACCAGCTTACCGCTCCCTCGTTAAGAATAAATACATATCCGGTTTGCGACTTAGAGTCGTCCGGATCAGTGTCAAAGCTTGCATCGACGTAACCCTTTACGACGAGCTCTTCATCACCTCCATAAACGAGAAACATTTCCTTAGTCCTTTTCAGGTACTTAAGGATATTCTTGACCGCTTGCTAGTGCTCCATTCCAGGATCACTTTGAAACCTTCCGGCCATACTTATGGCAAGGCTGACATCGGGTCTTGTGCACAGCATTGCATACTTGATAGAGCCTATGGCTGAAGCATAGGGGATGACACTCATCTTTTCTCTATCTTCTGCAGTTACTGGGCATTGAGTCTTACTCAACTTCACACCTTGTAACACAGGCAAGAACCCCTTCTGGACTGTTCCATTTTGAACTTCTTCAAAACTTTATCAAGGTATGTGCTCTGTGAAAGTGCTATTAAGCGTCTCGATCTATCTCTATAGATCTTAATGCCTAATATGAAAGCAGCTTCTCCTAGGTCCTTCATTGAAAAACTCTTGTTCAAATATTCCTTCACGCTTTCCAGCATTTCTATATTGTTTCCAATCAGCAATATGTCATCCACATATAATACTAGAAACGCTATAGAGCTCCCACTCACTTTCTTGTAAATACAAGCTTCTCCGTAAACTTGTATAAACTCAAACGCTTTGATCACCTCATCAAAGCGCTTATTCCAACTCCGAGATGCTTGCACCAGATCATAAATGGATCGCTGGAGTTTGCAAACTTTGTCAACATTCTCTGGATCGACAAAACCTTTGGGTTGCATCATATACAACTCTTCCTCAAGGAAACCGTTGAGGAATGCTGTTTTGACATCCATCTGCCAAATTTCATAGTTGAAATAAGCAGCTATTGCTAACATGATTCTGACAGACTTAAGCATCGCTACGGGTGAGAAAGTCTCATCGTAGTCAACTCCTTGAACTTGTGAAAAACCCTTTGCCACAAGTCGAGCTTTATATACGGTGACATTACCGTCCGCATCTGTCTTCTTCTTAAAGATCCATTTGTTCTGAATGGCCTTTCTCCCTTTAGGTAATACTTCCAAAGTCCATACTTTGTTTTCATACATGGATCCCATCTCGGATTTCATGGCCTCTAACCATTTCTCGGAATCCAGGCCCAACACTGCTCCTCCATAGCTTGTAGGTTCATTGTTGTCCAACAACATGACCTCCAAGACAGGGTTGCCGTACCACTCAGGGGTAGTACGCAGCCTTGTCGACCTACGAGGTTCAATAGCAGCTTGATCCAAAGCTTCATGATCATCATCATTAACTTCCTCTTCTACCGTCGTAGGTTCCACAGAAACATTTTTCTGTGCTGCGCTACTTTCTGGTTGAAGTAAAGGTTCAATAACCTCATCAAGCTCTATTTTCCTCCCACTCAATTCTTTCGAGAGAAACTCTTTCTCAAGAAATGTTCCGTTCTTAGCAACAAACACTTTGCTTTCGGATCTGAGATAGAAGGTATACCCGACTGTCTCTTTCGGGTATCCTATGAAGACACATTTCTCTGCTTTGGGTTCCAGCTTTTCAGGCTGAAGCTTTTTGACATAAGCATCACATCCCCAAACTTTAAGAAACGACAACTTTGGCTTCTTGCCAAACCACAGTTCATATGGCGTCGTCTCAACGTATTTTGATGGTGCCCTATTTAAAGTGAATGTAGCTGTCTCTAATGCATAACCCCAAAACGATAGTGGCGAATCAGCAAGAGACATCATAGAACGCACCATATCTAATAAGGTTCGATTACGACGTTCGGACACACCATTACGCTGTGGTGTTCCGGGCGGTGTCAATTGTGAAACAATTCCACACTGTCTTAAGTGACTGCCAAACTCATAACTCAGATATTCACCTCCTCGATCAGATCGCATGAATTTAATCTTCTTGTTATGATGATTCTCAACTTCACTCTGAAATTGCTTGAACTTTTCAAACGTTTCAGACTTGTGTTTCATTAAGTAAATATACCCATATCTACTTAAGTCATCAGTGAAGGTGAGAAAATAACGGTATCCACCACGCGCTGTAACATTCATTGGACCGCATACATCAGTATGTATGATTTGCAACAAGTCACTCGCCCGTTCCATTGTTCCCGAGAACGGCGTTTTAGTCATCTTGCCCATGAGGCATGGTTCATATGTGTCAAGTGATTCAAAATCAAGTGACTCCAAAAGTCCATCAGCATGGAGCTTCCTCATGCGTTTTATACCAATATGACCTAAATGGCAGTGCCACAAGAAAGTGGTACTATCATTATCAACTCTACATCTTTTGGCATCAATGTTATGAACATGTGTGTCATCACTATCAAGATTCAATATGAATAAACCCCTAACATTGGGTGCATGACCATAAAAGATATTACTCATATAAATAGAACAACCTTTATTCTCTGATTTAAATGAGTAATCGTCTCGCAATAAACAAGATCCAGATATAATGTTCATGCTTAACGCAGGCACTAAATAACAATTATTCAGGTTCATCACTAATCCTGATGGTAATCGAAGAGAGAGCGTGCCCACGGCGATCACACCAACCTTGGAACCATTTCCCACGTGCATCGTCACTTCGTCCTTTGCCAGCCTTCGTTTATTCCGTAGTTCCTGCTTTGAGTTGCAAATGTGAGCAACCGAACCGGTATCAAATACCCAGGCACTACTACAAGAGCTAGGAAGGTACACATCAATAACATGTATATCATATATACCTTGTTTGTCGTTGGCCGCCTTCTTGTCAGCCAGGTACTTGGGGCAGTTCCGCTTCCAGTGACCAGTTCCCTTGCAATGAAAGCACTCAATTTCTGGCTTGGGTCCATGCTTGGGCTTCTTTACAGGAGTAGCAACTACTTTGCCATCCTTCTTGGTTTTACCCTTCTTGCCCTTGCCCTTGACTTTGCCATTTTTCTTGAAACTAGTGGTTTTATTGACCATCAACACTTGATGTTCTTTCTGGATTTCAATCTTAGCGACTTTTAGCATCGCAAACAGCTCGGCGACTGACTTGTTCATCCCGTGCATGTTATAGTTCATCACAAAGCTCTTGTAATTAGGTGGCAGTGATTGAAGAACTCTGTTAGTGATCGCCTCTGGCGGAAGGGAAATTCCCAACTCCGATAGACGAGTTGAATACCCAGACATTCTGAGTATATGTTCACTGATAGACCCATTCTCTTCCATCTTACAAGCATAGAACTTGTCGGAGGTTTCATACCTCTCGATCCGGGCGTTCTTCTGAAAGATAAACTTCAACTCTTGGAACATCTCATATGCTCCATGACGTTCAAAACGTCTTTGAAGTCTCGGTTATAAGACATACAATATTGCACACTGAACTATTGAGTAATCTCCAGTACGTGCCTCCCAAGCGTTCTTAACGTCTTGGGAGGTCATGTCTTCTGGTTGGTCACCAAGCGGTGCATCAAAGACATATGATTTCTGGGAATCCATGAGGATAATCCTCAGATTACGGGCCTAGTTAACAAAGTTACTTCCATCATCTTTCAACTTAGCTTTCTCTAGGAACGCATTAAAATTCAAGGGTGCTACTGCGCGAGCCATTGATCTACAACATAAATATGCAAAGTTTACTTAGACTATTATTCAAGATAATGAGTTTAATTAATCAAATTACTAAATCTCCCACTCAAATTGACATCCCTCAGGTCATCTAAGTGTCACATGATCCAAATCCACCAACTCAAGTCCGATCATCACGTGAGTTGAGGTGGCTTCAATGGTGAACATCATTATGTTGATCATATCTACTATATGATTCATGTTCGACCTTTCGGTCTCTTGTGTTCCGAGGCCATGTATGTACATGCTAGGCTCGTCAAGTTTAACCCGAGTGTTCTGCGCATGCAACACTGGCTTGCACCCGTTGTATGTGAACGTAGAGTCTATCACACCCGATCATCACATGGTGTCTCAACACGACGAACTTTTGTAACGGTGCACACTCGGGAAGAACACAAATTATCTTGAAATTTAAGTGAGGGATCACCTTATAATGCTACCATCGTACTAAGCAAAACAAGATGCATAAAAGGATTAACATCACATGCAATTCATAAGTGACATGATATGGCCATGAACTTGTGCTTTTGATCTCCATCATGAAAGCACCGGCATGATCTCCATCGTCACCGGCATGACACCATGATCTCCATCATCTTGATCTCCATCAACGTGTCGCCATCGGGGTTGTCGCGCCCACCATGCTTCTACTACTATTGCTACCGTTTAGCGATGAAGTAAAGCATTACATAGCGCTTAATGATTGACACGCAGGTCATACAATAATTAAAGAACCCTATAGCTCCTGCCGATTGACGTACTCATCGACATGCAAGTCGTGAAATTCTATACATCACATGATCATCTCATACATCACATATATCATATCATGTACTTGGCCATATCACATCACAACATACCCTGCAAAAACAACTTAGACGTCCTCTAATTGTTGTTGCATGTTTTACGTGGCTGCTACGGGTTTCTATAAAGAACGATTCTCACCTACGCATAAACCACAACGGTGATACATAATTTTCTTTTCAACCTTCTCAAGGACCGCCTTTGTCGAATCCGATCCAACTAAAGTGAGAGAAACTGCCACCCGCAAGCCATCTAGGCAACAAGTTGCGTCGAGGGAACCGGTCTCTCGTAAGCATACGAGTAATGTTGGTCCGGGCCGCTTCATCTCACAATACCGCTGAACCAAAATCTGACCAAGGGAGGAAGCAATCTAAGCATCAACGCCCACAAACCTTTTGTGTTCTACTCGAGATCTCATCTACACATAGACCTAGCTCATGATGCCACTATTGGGGAATGTAGCATGGGAAACAAAAAATTCCTATGCACACGCATATCTATCCATGGTGATGAGCATCTACGAGAGGGAGAGTGGATCTACATACCCTTGTAGATTGCTAAGCGGGAAGCGTTAAGAAACGCGGTTGGTGTAGTCGAACGTCTTTGCGATCCAAATCGCCGTGCGTCCCGCGATCCAATCATGATCCGTCCCACGATCCAATCACGATCTGTCCCACGATCCGATCACGATCCGTCCCATGAACTTGATCATGATCCGTCTCACGAGCTTGATCACGATCCTTCCGATCTAGCACCGAACGGACGACACCTCCGCGTCCAGCACACGTACAGCTTGATGACGATCTCCACCGTCTTGATCCAGCAAGAAGGAGTGGAGAGGAAGAAGAGTTCTCCGGCATCCTGACGGTGCTCCGGCGATGGTGGTGGAGCAATTCCGGCAGGGCTTCGCCTAAGCACTGCAGAAATCCGATCTAGAGGAGAAACTATGCACTGGAGGAACGGGTAGCACGTGGCTGAAATTCTAGTGCAAAAACCCTCTATACCACCAGTATATATAGGAGGAAGAGAGGAGAGGAGGCAGCCTTGGCTTCCTAAGCCAAGGGCTTCGGCCGAAGGAGGTGGAGGAGGTGGAGTCCACCTCCAATCCTAGTAGGACTAGGATTCACCTATTTTGCCCTTTTTTCCACCTTTTTCTCTTGGATTTTTCTTCCAGGCGCATGGGCCTCTTGTGGTTGTTCCACCAGCCCACTAAGGGCTGTTTTCCACTCTCCCACAGCCCATGTAGCCTCTTGGGTCGAAATACCCCTCCCGATGGCCTCCCGATACACTCCCGGCACTCCCGGTACACTACCGATGAGCCCGGAAGTTTTCCGGCGACCAAAACAGGACTTCCTATATATGAATCTTTACCTCCGGACCCTTTCGGAGCTCCTCGTGGCATCCCGGATCTCATCTGGGACACTAAACAACCTTTGGTCACCACCATACATAACTCTATACTACCAAAACGTCACCAAACCTTAAGCGTGCAGACCCTGCGGGTTCGAGAACTATGTAGACATGACCGAGACACCTCTACGGTCAATAACCAATGGCAGGACCTGGATGTACACATTGGTTCCTACATATTCTACGAAGATCTTTATCGGTCGAACCTCTATGTCAAGGATTCGGTTAATCCCGTATGATGTTCCCTTTGTTCTTCGGTATGTTACTTGCACGAGATTCGATCGTCGGTATCTCCATACCTACTTCAACCTCATCACTGGCAAGTCTCTTTACTCGTTCCGTAATACAAGATCTCGCAACTAATACTTAGTCACATTGCTTGCAAGGCTTATTGTGATGTTGTATTACCGAGTGGGCCCTAAGATACCTCTCCATCACACGGAGTAACAAATCCCAGTCTTGATCCATGCCAACTCAACAGACACCCTCGGAGACACCTGTAGAGCACCTTTATAGTCACCCAGTTATGTTGTGACGTTTGATACACACAAGGTACTCCTCCGATATCTGTGAGTTGCATGATCTCATGGTCATAGGAACATATACTTGACATGCAAAAAAAGTAGCAATAAACTGACACGATCTAAGATACGTTTGTAGTTTGGGTCTTGTCCATCACATCATTCTCCTAATGATGTGATCCCGTTATCAAATGACATCTCATGTTCATGGCTAGGAAACCTTAACCATCTTTCGATCAACGAGCTAGTTCACTAGAGGCATACTAGGGACATTATGTTTTTTCTATGTATCCACACATGTATCCATGTTTCCAATTAATACAATTATAGCATGGATAATAAACGATTATCATGAACAAGGAAATACAATAATAAACACTTTATTTATTGCCTCTAGGGCATATTTCCAACAGTGAATGCCACAGGAAGAGGGTTCCTGCCAAGGTGATGTGGTATGCTCCTATAATACCACGGTTGAAACGTTTGTTCGAAAACAAAGAGCATGCCAAGTTGTTGCGATGGCACAAAGAAGAACGTAAGAAAGACGGGATGTTGAGAGCACCCGCTGATGGGTCACAGTGGAGAAAAATTGAGAGGGAGTTCGAGGACTTTGCAGCTGACGCAATGAACTTATGGTTTGGTCTTAGTACAGACGACATGAATCCTTTTGGGGAGCAGAGCTTCAGTCATAGCACCTGGCCTGTGGATCTATATATCTACAACCTTCCTCCTTGGTTGTGCATGAAGCGGAAGTTCATTATGATGCCAGTGCTCATCCAAGGCCCTAAGCAACCCGGCAATGACATTGATGTCTACCTAAGGCCACTAGTTGATGAACTTCTATAGTTGTGGAAAAAACCAGGTGTATGTGTGTGGGATGCGCACACACAGAAGGAAATTGACCTACGAGCGTTGTTGTTTGTAACCATCAATCATTGGCCTGCTCTTAGTAACCTTTCAAGACATACAAACAAGGGGTACAATGCATGCACACACTGTTTAGATGATACTAAAAGTATATATTTGGATAAATGTAAGAAGAATGTGAACTTGGGACATCGTCAATTTCTACCGATCAAGCATATCTTAAGTAAGGCAGGCAACCATTTCAAAGGTGAGCCAGATAACCGGAATAAGCCTGGCCTCCATACTGGTGAGTATATATTTGATATGGTCAAGGATTTACAGGTAATCTTTGGAAAGGGTCCCGACGGACAATCTGTTCTGAATGACGCCAACGGACACGCACCCATGTAGAAGAAGAAATCTATATTTTGGGAACTTGAATATTGGAAAGCCCTAGAGGTCCGCAATGCAATCGACGTGATGCATGTGACAAAGAATCTTTGTGTGAACCTGCTAGGCTTCTTGGGCGTGTATGGAAAGACAAAAGATACACCGGAGGCACGGGAGGACAAGCAAAGAATTAACGAAAAAGACGGCATGCCTCCAAAGCAGTATCAAGGTCCTGCCAGCTATGCTCTTACGAAAGAAGAGAAGGAAATCTTTTTTGAATGCCTGCTCAGTATCAAGGTCCCGTCTGGCTTCTCGTCGAATATAAAGGGAATAATAAATATGGCAGAGAAAAAATTTCAAAATCTAAAGTCTCATGACTGGCATGTGATTATGACGCAATTACTTCCGGTTGCACTTAGGGGGCTTCTATCGGAAAATGTTTGATTACCCATTGTGAAGCTATGCGCATTCCTCAATGCAATTTCTCAGAAGGTAATCGATCCAGAAATCCTACCAAGGTTACAGAATGACCTGGTCCAATGTCTTGTCAGTTTCGATTTGGTGTTCCCTCCATCCTTCTTCAATATTATGACGCACGTTCTAGTTCACCTAGTCGAAGAGATTAACATTCTGGGTCCTGTATTTCTACACAATATGTTCCCCTTCGAGAGGTTCATGGGAGTCTTAAAGAAATATGTTCATAACTGTGCTAGGCCAGAAGGAAGCATCGCCAAGGGATATGGAACAGAGGAGGTTATTGAGTTTTGTGTTGACTTTGTTCCTGGAATTAAGACGATTGGTCTTCCTGAATCGTGGCATGAGGGGAGACTGGGTGGAAAAGGCACATTAGGAAAGAAAGAATCAATAAATATGGACGAGCATTCTTTCACTCAAGCACACTACACGGTTCTACAAAATTCCACCTTGGTGACTCCATATATGGAGGAACGCAAGGATATTGTACGGTCCAAGAACCCAGAGCAGTCTGACCCCTGGATTGAACGTAAACACATGGAGACTTTTGCTGGTTGGTTGCAAACAAAGCTCATCAATGACAATGATGTTCCAGATGAACTGTACTGGTTGGCCAAGACACCAAGTTCGACTGTAATGGCTTTCAAAGGGTACGAGATAAATGGGAATACATTTTACACGATCGCCCAAGATAAAAAGAGCACCAACCAAAACAGTGGTATCCGCTATGATGCAACTAACTTTCAAGACACATATTATGGTTACATAGAGGAGATATGGGAACTTGACTATGGACCTGATCTTAAGGTCCCTTTGTTTCAGTGCAAATGGGTCAAATATACTGGAGGCGGGGTACAGGTAGACCCGCAGTACGGAATGACAAGAGTGGATCTCAACAATCTTGGATACACGGACGACTCATTCGTCCTAGCCAATGATGTGGCTCAGGTTTTCTATGTGAAGGACATGTCTAGCAAACCGAGGAGAAAAAAAGATAAGAAAGCGAATACATCATACGATGAGCCAAAGTGCCATATAGTTCTTTCAGGGAAAATAAACATTGTGGGAGTGGAGGACAAGACAGACATGTCAGAAGATTATGAAAAGTTTCATGAAATCCCTCCCTTCAGAGTGAAGACTGACCCAAGCATCCTATTAAATGATGAAGATTCTCCATGGTTACGGCGCAATCATAAGCAAGGGACAAACACGCAGAAAAAGTCTTACACCGTGAGATCCCACTCTGGTATGTGACCGGCTTCACCGTCATCACTTTCTATGTGAAGGACATGCATGCATTTTCTAGCATGGTATCTTTGTAATAGTTTGTACACGAAGTGCATCCAGTTTTTGCCGTAACCCTCTCAACTCTTTAGAGGTTGCTATGTGGGTGAAATTATGATGTCATGCCAAGTTACAACCTTTTCAGAGTTCATTTGTACTGCTTTTCAAATTCAGGGTCATTTAGCTCAAAATAAATCATTAAATGCATGGAAAATATCAAATGAAGTCAGAAAGGGTTGAAAATTGATGATGTGCCTTTGAATGGTGCATATTGAACACACAAAAAGTATGGAGTTAAAATAATTTATTGAAAATGAAATCCCTTTGTAATGGATGAGTTTTCGTCCGAAACCCTCATACTTCGAAAGAGATTGTCCAATTTGTACACGAAGTGCATCCAGTTTTTGCCGTAACCCTCTCAACTCCTTAGAAGTTGCTATGTGGGTGAAATTATAATGTCATGCCAAGTTACAACATTTTCAGAGTTCATTTGTACTGCTTTTCAAACTCGAGATATGACATTTCGAATGTCATTTAATCAAATTGTCTTATATAGCAGTTTAAGTTGTTCAAACATGCATGGAAACGTCTTAAACATATTCTTTATATTTTTCTGATATTTTTTCATATATTATTTATTTCCATTGAAATCATAGTTTTTTTCTATGATTTTTTTAAAGTTTAGGGTTTTTCTGAAAATAATAACTAATAATGAATTAAAAAAACTTTAGTACCGCCGCGAGCCACGCACCGGTACTAAAGGTCCATGGCCCCGTGCAGTTTTGGGGAGGACCTTTAGTACCGGTGCATGGCTCTCACCGGTACTAAAGGGTCTTTAGTACCGGTGCGAGCCACGCACCGGTACTAAAGGGCCTACACATATAAATAGTGGAGGGCTCGTCCCGGTGCGAGCCACGCACCGGGAGAAGCTTATTTTCGCCGCCAGGCTGCCGGAATTCCTCGTCGCCGGACCTCCTCGCCCTCCTCCCCGAGCCAGCTCCTCGTCGCCATCCCCAAGCCCTACCCGACGTCGTCGCCTCCGAATCGTCCCCGAGCCTTGTCCGCCGACGCATTCGCTGGACTTCGCCTCTCCTTCCTCTCCGAGTCGCCGGCCCGCTCGTCGTCACCGCCCCCGATCGACACCGTCGCCGAGCCCTCCCCAATGCGTCGTGCCGCGGGCCCGTCCCGACGATCCATCCCGCCGGTGAGCCCCGACGATCGAGCCCTGCCAAAATAGAGATTTTAATATGTATGAGATGTTAGATGATTTTAATTTTTGGAAATAGAGTTCATTGTTTTAAATATGTATGAGATGTTAGATGATTTTAATATGAAAGTGATATGATGATTTTATATAGAAAATGTTGATGGATGTATATATATATATAGAAAATGTTGATATGATGATTTTTGGATGTTAATTATTTTTTATGGATGTTAATTATTTTTGAAAATTATAGTTTATAGAATTGACTGATTTTTTTTAATAATTGGAATCAGTTTTTGGCAAAGGGTGAAAACAATTTCAAAATGAGTGAAAGCGGTCTCTTTGACTGCGAGAAATAAATTAGTTTAGTTTTAGATTTAGTTTAGGTTTAGTTTAGGGCCCCCGACCCCGACACGACACCCCCCGAAACCCTGACCCTGACATGACACCCCAACACCCCGACACGGCACCCCCGACCACGACACAGCACCCCGACCCCGACACGACACCCCCGACACCCCGACCCCGACACGACACCCTGACATGGCACCCCCGACCACGACACAGCACCCCTACCCCGATACGACACCCCCGACACCCCGACACGATAGCCCCAACACCCTGAACCCGACCACGACACATCACCCCTATTTATTTAGTTAGTTAGTTAGGTTATCAGGTTAGTTTAGTTAGTTAGGTTAGTTTAGTTAGGTAGGTCGTCCTTAGGTTATTAGGGCATGTGTTAATTTTGTTAGATGCTAAGTGTTATTTAATTTGTTAGATGCTAAGTGTTAATTTTGCTAAGTTTTATTTAATTTGTTTTCATAATTAAGTGTTTTTCTCGACGTCGACGATGTCGATCCCGCATCCTCGTCGTTGAGTCGCCAGAGGAGGTCACTTGCTTGAGCCGAGGGGCCTTGTTAGGGATTGGGCTCCGCCGGGCTGGTACTGGGAGGTGCTGCCTTCCGGGCGGCGCAGCTTGGTGAGGAGCCAACCCGTCGTCGACCCGAAGGTTCTGTGGTGGCGGCCGCATGGGCCACGGAGTTTTCAGAGGCTTGAGTCCCCCGCGGAGGTGGTATAGTACCATGTCAGCAAGGAGAACGAGCACGTCCGTCGCTACATGGCAGCTTTGGAGGCCAGGTCCGACAATACCTGGCAGATTCTTCAGGGATCTCACTGCAGCTATGTTCCTGTGATGGTTCCTTCTCTTTGGGTGTCCACCGCCCGCCCCGATATCCGCCAGGCGCTAGGGTTCTAGCTAGATCAATATATTAGCTACTATATATGTATTATTATGATGTATTAGCTAGATCGATGGATTACCCGATGTATTAACAATTATCCAAGATTATGAGATGAGATCTTTTCTAAGAACTACTATATATGTATTAGATGATGCATTATTAATTAACTATTAGTTATTTGGCTTCTTGAATGCATGCTAATTTGAATACTAATTTGTTTTATCTATATTATTATGGATTAGTTATTAAGCTATGGACAATACCGGTAGAGCTCATGAAGAGGACATCTTCGACATGACACGCTCCTCCGAAAACCCAGCGAACCTTCTGGGTGAATCACATGATGATGACGGCTCACAATATCTGAACAATTACGGTGATGGATGTGAGACCGAGGAAGAACAACTTATGTTCCAAAATCCGGAACAACTAACAATGTCCGATGAGGTATATACACATATTAGCCTCTGGTGATCATTACATGTGTATTAATTGATTTGTATATATATATATATATATATATATATATATATTAACAAATCTTTTTTCTTTTAATTATCAGCCCTCCGGATCGAGCCAATCTAGTATAAAGGTACGAGGCGGTGCCAAAATATTGAAAACCAATGTAAAGCTCAATCTTGATGCTTTCAAACATGATGGTGCACCGACTCACCCTGAAGCCAATGCCAAGACATTTGTGCGTCAATGCGGAGTGGTTGTTAGGGATGGAGTCCCGATCACAATGCAAGAATGGATTCAACCAAACAACCCAAAACCAGGAGTGAATTATGTCGATACAAGAATTAAAGATACCCTTTGGCAAGATCTCATGGAGCATTTCATCCTCCCAGATTCTCTCTCGGAGCGCCAAAGGGACAAAGTCAAGGAGTTTGCTCTCCATAAGATGGCCGTCGCGTTCCAGACTTGGAAGAAAAGATTATGGACCGAGTACAATGCTAGAGGCCAGAAGGCGCCCAAATTCATAGGAATATACGAGAATGTAAGGAATCACTGGGATGCATTTATCGAGTACAAGACATCGGAAGATGCTATGGAGAAGTCGGCAAAGAATAAGATAAATGCGGAGAAAAAAAGTATCACCATAAACTAGGGACAGGTGGATACAAGTCAGCCATTCCTAAGTGGGATGCATTAGAGAATAAGATGCATGCTGAAGGGATCACTCCAGTAACCTTCCACTAGCCCCGGAGGTGCAGGAATTGGTTTTTTTGTGCATGGGGGAAAGTTGGACCCAGCAACAGGGAAGATTATTGCACTGGCCAGTCTGAAGCATGCATCAGATGAGTTGATTGATGCAATAAAAGCTACCCAAGAAGGACGGTTTCACCCCGATAGAGAGAACGACGAGCTTACACGCGCCCTCAAAAATCCCGAACACGGAGGACGAACACAAGGCGTGGGCGTTGTTCCATAGTACGAGGGGTTTGCGGGATGGAAGGACAGTTATAAAAGCCGTTCGAGAAAAAAGAAGGTGGAAGCAGACCGACATTCAAAGTTGGAACAGAAGTACGAGCAGCAGCAGCTGCAGATACAGGTACTGACCCAACAAAGGGCAACTCCGCGGCAGGAGGCAAGGGAACCCGTCCCATCTACACTGCCGAAAAGCAGCGTGGGTTCCACGGGGGCACCACTGGGTCACCCCCCCGTGGATGATATCAGCGAGAAGACATCTTGTGAGCTAATCCAGAAAATGAAGAACATACCCATGCGGGTCGCGACGGGCTATGCTTTACCAAATACACTTGATGTTCTCTAGCATTGCAATCCGGTTCCAGCTAGGTATGCTCGTGTCGCGATGGACGCAATAGAGCCAGGATATGATGAACTATTGCTTGACATCCCTGGAGGTGAGGGGGAGTCCACACTGGCAGAAGCCGGCCGTGGTCTCATTCTATGGAGTAAGGACTGCATCGTCTTTCCACACTCGGCGCTAAGGCCACCGACTCCTCCGAGTATCGATGTCCAGTACGAGGGATCCCAGCCAGAGGCATCGCAGTGCCAGCAGTCCTTCCCACCTCCCTAGCAGTCCTCCCCACCTCCCTAGCAGTCCTCCCTACCTCCCCAGCAGTCCTCCCCACCTCGAGAGGCGTCCCACCTCGCCAGCAGTCCTCCCCACCTCGCCAGCAGTCCTCCCAACCTCGGGACGGAGCACGACACGAGTCCATATAGTCGATATCGATCTCCGCCGCATGAGCCGACTCCACCCCGACAGCGGTCCCGCCAGCAGGGCTCCCAAAAGAGGAAGGCCAGCAGCAGTCCTCTTCGGAAGAAAGCAAAGAAGAAACCCGAGCCTCCGGCCAAAAGGAAGCTGCCTTACGACATGACACCAGAGGAAAACAAAATTGAAAGCGATCACCAAGTGAAAGCCTTTTTTGCGAAGAAGACCGTGCCGCCAAAGGAGGTAATACCCAAGGAAGTCCAAGAGCACTTTATGGAGCGTATGCCGAGCGTATGCCGACAGACTATGAGCGACAGATTCAGAAGGCAAGTGAGCAGAGAAGTCGGCCCAGCCCAAGGAAGAAGTCGGGAAGTACGACATCAACGATAGGTGGTACTACTAGCGGGAAAACAGTTCCCCAGCTCGGAAAACAATCCAAGCAATTGATCTCTCCGCTCAAGGTGAGTACCAATCCAAGCAAGAAATCGATCCAACCAGTCGACGTGAAAGGCAACCCAATCGACCTCTAAGAAGTAGAGGCTGCATGTCTCACTCTTAGCCAAATCCTTGGCACTGAGGAAATCCGCGGGTACGGTGCAACTGACTACGCAATGCAATATGCCGTCGGAAAACCACTTGTCACACCCGAGCAGTACAAGGAACTACCAACTGCGATGCGACGGTTGCATGATTGGTACCTGCGTGAAGCAAAGTGAGGGGAGACGGCGGTCATGGTCAAAGTAAGGAAAGAGCATTACGTCAATGGATGTGACATATGTCTTGAATTCTCAGAACCTTTCCAGTTATACCACATGGACTCTATCGACAAAACTCTCATCAGTTGCTATTGTATGTAAGTGATTTATATCTTTAATAATTTAAGTCTCTAGCTAAGATATCGTTCATTGGATTATCCTCACTATATATGTTCTTTTCTATGCTATTATGTAGATTGAAGATGTGGGAATTGAAACAAGAGGGAATCGATGACATTGGATTCATCGACCCAAGTACCGTTAATGGTCATGTGATAAAACATTATGCCAAGGACACAAAAGATCTCTTGGAAAAAAAATTTAGAGGCACTAATGAATACCAAATCTACTATAATATTTCCTTACAACATGTGATGAGCGTTTACTCTCTTGTATACTACTCATTCTATTTTTGCATACTAGCTCGCTGTCAAGTGTAGTTGATGAGTTATATGCATGTCTGCTTAATTATATAAACTTCTGCGGAGAGACCACTATATCCTCCTAAATATTATCCTCTCTGATGGACTTGTTCAAGTGTACGACTCACTAGATACACTAGAACAATCATACGTGGACTTGTATTTTATGATAGAACGGTAATTTCAATCTTTATCGACCTCGCTTTCTTTCATTATTTTCTGATATCAAAAGTAATTATAATAACTCTTTCGCTTTTTTTCTTTGCCGCGTAGTGTTTGGAAAAAGATGATAGAAAAAAACCATCACGATCGTCAATGGAAACCGAAGCTGAAGTGGAAAAGGATGCAGGTAATTAAGTAGTACTACTAGGTCCGCGCATCTCTTTAATTCTAGTTTCAATACCATTATCACATGCTTGATTATTAATTATCTTATTGAATTCTATTCTTTTGCAAAGTGCGCGAAGCAGCCACAGGGGACAAATTTATGTGGATACTTCCTCTGCGAGAACATTCACATCCAGACCGAAGGCCGTATACGTCACAGAGGAGCACGTGAAAGACAACTCCAGGTTTGGCAGATGATGTCGAAGCTCTCACCCGAGAAACGCTTTGTAGCACTTCAAGAGGAATTTGCGGCATTTCTTCTTCAGCATGTCATTGATGTAAATGGAGAGCACTATTACTTACCGCCGCCTCAATAATGCCAGCAAATCAGTAGTAGAAAACTAAGATTTCATTCGGAGCACTAGCTAGCTAGTCCCGGCCGGGTTTTGGGCCTTAAGTTATAAGTCCCAGAATATATATGGATGTGTAATTCTATTTGTATATATACCGTGTATGAGATATTGTATATTATATTACATATATATATGCATCAACTTGTGTAATGTTTACTGTATGTAGCACCGTAAAATAAATTTGAAATGAATGAAAAACTAAAACCTAATTAAAAGCTAAAAAACAACAGAACACTTACTATCGGTTGGTATCACCAACCGGTACTAAAGGTCCTCCACCACCAGCCCACGCAGGCAGCCACGTGTTGGGCCTTTAGTATCGATTGGTATCACCAATCGGTACTAAAGGTCCTCTACCACCAGCCCACGCATGCAGCCATGTGGTGGGCCTTTAGTACCGGTCCGTGGGCCAGCCGGTACTAAAGGTCTGGACCTTTAGTCCCAACCCTTTAGTACCGGTTAGGAAACCGGTATTAAAGAAACATCCCGACCGGGACTACTGATCGACATTCTACTAGTGAAAGGGTAAAATTGCCATAGCTTTGAAGTAAAATTTCATAGTTATAATACTAAATTTACCATGCTACAAAGTAACATTTGCCATGTTCTTAAAAATGTAAAGTGTTAGGGAGATCAAATTTCCAGTTTAACAAAAGTAGCCATGGTAGTGGCAAAGTAGCTAATTTGCCGTAATCTACATGACTACTCCCTTTGTTCCGAAATATAAGTCTTTTTAGCGATTTCACTAGGGGACTAAATACGAATGTATATAAACATACTTTAGAGTACATGTTCACTCATTTTGTTCCGTATATAGCCCCCTAGTGAAATCTCTTAAAAGACTTATATTTAGGAACGGAGGGAGTACATAGTAAAGATAGCCATATTGTTGTAAAAAAGGGGATAATTTGTCGTGAAAGCATCCTATGATTTTATGAAAATAATTGCCATCTAGAACAAGTCATGGCAAAAATTGTCATGAGCAAAAAAGAACTTAGCAACCTCCACTACCACGATCAGAACCCCAAGCAATTCTGTAAAAAATGAAATAGTAGTACAAATGACAAAACTATACAATAAACAAGGATGTTATCTATAAAGAAGGCGAATGCATGCAAAGTATATTGAGCGCGGCCAATTTGTTTGGTTGGAGAAGCTATTGTCATGTATACAAGCACAAGAAAGTCGGGCTGCTTAGGAAGCTACTATAATTTTGACATGACGAACTCCTTTGGCGTTAAGGACGATCAGCTCGGCAACGACGACCTTGGATGGTGATGAAGATGGTCAACTCATTGCCGGCGAGGAGCACGCAGATGGAGGCGTGGCCGTGGAGGCCGCCGCGACCCTTGGCCTCCCCCCACGACGACAGCTCAAGCCAGTCGACACGGACCTGGCCTGGTGCTTCATGCTAACGAGCATCGTGGCGAGCTACAGTGGTCGACTTCCCCCTCGCTCTGTGGTTGGGCGTGGTGTGTGCTAGCAATGGATAAGGATGGTAAGAGAGAACTGGGGTGGAGGGGGAATTCGTTCGGGATGGAAATACTTTTTACCAAACGTTGTCACTCGGACATGGTCGTAGACCTCACTTTAAGATTTGTGCTCAAATCAGACGGTGAAACAGTCATTCGACGCGGGACGTCAGAAATCCGACCTTTCGGCCGTTATCAATTCCGTTTACTTTTTAAGGAATATCGAACATATATTTCTTTTTGAGGAATATTGAACATACATTTTTTTTTGAGGAATATTGAACATAGCTTCGATCAGTATACTGCCCTTGCTCACAGTCTCAGACCTCTATTTCTTTTCCTTAACGCTTTGGGCCTCAGTTCTGGGCTCTACAGCCCATCAATCTCCAACGGTCCAGCGTCCTTTGGCTCACTCCGCTCATTTCACTTTCTGCGAGCCCTCTAAAGAAGATTCTCAAAAAATAAAATAAAAACACTCTAAAGAAAAAACCTTCTGCGAGCGGGAATACGAAATTAGCCGTGGACACCCACGAAATCCAAGTCCCCACTGCCCTTGCTTTCTCTCGCCAGAACCTCCAATCAGCAAACCCCGCCGCCGCTCCGGCCCGGCGGAGTCCCCCCGACCCGCGGCGGCCGGCGATGGACCGGATCCACGTCACCGTGCGCGCGCGGCCGCTCTCGCCGGAGGACGCGCAGAGCAGCCCGTGGCGGATCTCCGGAAACGCCGTCGCGCTCACCGCCCAGCCCTCCATTCGCTTCGAGTTCGGTGAGGAATCCGCCTCCCCCCGCACACCACCTCGCTTCAGGCAGCGGGCTTGCTGAGAGGTTGCCCTCTATTTCGTATTCGCAGACAGGATTTTCGGCGAGGACTGCCGCACGGCCGACGTCTACGGGTCCCGCACCAAGCACATCGTCGACTCTGCCGTGCAAGGGTTCAACGGTAAACATTTATCTGGCACAAATTCGAATTATGATTTCTACAACTTGTTAAGTTGAAAATTGACTCTAGCTCTGAGGGCTGCAATATCGGGCTTCTTACGTAGTGGTGCTTGACAATAATGTTCTCACCTCTCAATTGTAACCGCTACAGGACGAGCAATGTGCAATTTATAATCACACGAACTCTAGTTCCATAAACGCTACTGTACAATATTCTTGCTTGCGCCTTCTTAAATCTGTTATTCCTTTATTAGATATTTTGTGAACTATCCGCAATATATATTTTTCTCCATCACTAGGGCAGCATGTGTGCATTAATGAAATGGTTGGTCCCTTTCCTTGTCTGGCAGGCACTGTTTTTGCATATGGACAAACTAACAGTGGAAAGACCTATACAATGAGAGGATCTGTTAATGAACCTGGAATAATACCGCTTGCGGTTCACGATTTGTTTAGAAGTATACAGCAGGTGATTTCTATGTCCATTATTCATCAGACAATCTTTCCTGTTTACTGCAGATTGTGGATTGCTTACAACATATACGCAGTTATTGTGTTTAGTTATTAGAGTACCGTCTGTAGCTGTCATTTCTTATTCTGTGCAACTAGTACATGGGTGTCCAGGCACAATTGCTTGGTAAATGTTTGTAATCATATATAGTGTATTGAACTCACATAAAGACACATTGTTATGCTACCTGTAGAAATACAGTATTATGAATGGCGCAATATTAAAGTTCAGATCATCAGTTTGCAGATTGTTAGTTTGTAAATGCAGTTGGCCTATGAGGTATCCGTACGCAAAACGGAAGTTCAGATTGCTAGCCAGTCTGGTGTTTTTTATGTGATGTTAGGGCAGTACATGAAATCAATGATTACATTATACATCTAGAGATTAAAGAGGATTATGCCTAAGTATAGTTAGAAAAAATATCAGTTGTGATCAATTCGGTGAACCATAACTAATATCTAAAATATTTTGAGAACCGTGAATTTTGTAAGTCCATGTTTCGTACCAAGTCTGCATGCATGAGATTGGACAAACACATTGGATTGGGACTCTACTTGCACCCCACGATCTATTGCTTGTGCCTGTCTGGGTATGATTATGAAGATCTATCGGTTTTGAGTTTTGACTCACTTGTCGAAAATAAGTCCATCAGACTATTTTGTGGATTTTTTTGGGACATTTCTCTCTTTTCCTGTTGTATTGTGCTTTTAATATACAGTTATGAGATTGAAGGGAGATATGTTTGGATAAGTTTGTCTGTCAGTTATGATATATTATGTACTTGATGTCTTCTTATGTTCATACTATGTTTTCACGGTGTAAAAAAAGTTGAAATGTAAATGCTCATAAAGCCTAATGTGACTAGCTTGGTGTTTCTAAGGCCTGTTTTTAAAGTACTCTTAACCACCTCTGTGTTTAATCGGAAATCACCTTTGTACACTATGAGGCTTTGCTTATAGTTTTCATTGCCTATTGTGTATTATTCTGCCTGACTTAATTTTTACAATTTTAGCATATGGATAGAGAGTTTCTTGTCCGCATGTCTTATATGGAGATTTATAATGAAGAAATAAATGATCTTCTTGTCCCAGAACATCGAAAGTTGCAGATTCATGAGAATTATGAGGTAATATTTCATCATTAGTATCAAATAATTAACACTATTTTGAAACACCATGTATCCTCATTTGATATTGTTGTTTGTAGAGAGGCATATATGTTGCTGGCTTAAGCGAGGAAATTGTAACCTATCCTGAACAAGTCTTGAAGTTTGTGTCGTTTGGAGAATGTAAGTTTTTTACTGTTTGGTATCTCGATTAATTTATTATTAACTTATTTTTATAATTATTAGAAAAATTGCAGCCCACCGTCATATCGGGGAGACAAATATGAATGTCTACAGCAGCCGTTCTCATACCATATTTCGCATGGTATGCTTAAAATTCCATTGTGCTGTCCTATAAGTAATATCAATCTATCTTATGCTACAAATTACTCAGGTTATTGAGAGTCGAGATAAAGCTGATGACAGTGACACAGGAGATTCTTGTGATGCTGTTCGAGTTTCTGTTCTGGTACACACAATTCTCAGATTTAACTAGCATAAAATTTTGTTCAAGTTACTTCTTGTTTTAGCTTCATACGCGCAAAACGCACAAAATTTTTTCCTTCAATTTTTGCATGAATTCAACCATTTTGTATACATCACATTTCTCTTTAACACACGTATCAATAAGGAAACAACATGTGCATTTGATTTTGATGATGACTAAAATAGGTGCATTCAAATGAAATATTGCCTTGAATCAAAACAATAACTAATCACAGACTAAAACTAAATTGCTAGTCCCTCCATATCACAAAAACTGACATTTTAGACATTGACACGGTCTTCAAGATGTAACTTTGAACACTAATTTATAATACAATAATACAACATATGTATAAGACTTAAGAAATGGACCCCCTTAGCTGGCCAATATTCGCCAGGAGGGGGTGGCATTTGCGAACGATTTCGCTGGCATTTTTAGTTGTGAGGCATGGTAGTTTCTTGAGAGCGATATGGCAGTTTCTGTCGGAGAAGGCAATTTGTCGTTTATAACTGCCACCGTTTTGATCTTCTCAGACCTAAAACTGCCATCAAAAGTGGTTCGTTTGCCACCCCTCTCCCAGCGATTTGTCGCCAGATACGATTTCCGTAAAAAATATAATATCATGAAAATATTTTTCAAGACAAATCTATACATATGATCTTCATATGGAATAATTGAAATGGTGCTCATTGTCAAAAGTTTTAAATTTTTGGTTGGCGGCATGTCCAAAGTGTTACTTATTTGTGATTATGGAAGAAGTAAAACATTATCTCTCTTGCACTAGTGGTTGTACTTTATTCAATTATTTTCTATTGGGGTTTGTTTTGTTATGTTGCAATTGACATGTATCTTCACATTTTAGAATCTAGTAGACTTAGCTGGTTCAGAACGTGCTGCAAAGACTGGTGCAGAAGGTGTGAGACTTAAGGAGGGTTCCCACATTAACAAAAGTCTAATGACTCTCGGAACAGTAATCAAGAAACTAAGTGAAGGCATAAAGGGCCAGGGGTAAGTTAAAAACTTCTTCAATGACTCAAGTTGATTTAATTCCCCCTTTGGGTTCATTTAGTAATGGACTTCGTAATCAGGGGGCACGTTCCTTACCGAGATAGTAAGTTGACAAGGATATTGCAACCTGCTCTGGGTGGAAATGCTAACACAGCTATCATTTGTAATATAACACTTGCACAGGTATGCTATATTAAACATCTCCCTATCTCTTATTGACCGGTTCCTATATTGCTTGGTATTGGAGGTAGAATGCAGATAATAGGTGTTTTCTCTTCTCTCACTTACTGCATATTTGGACAGTAAAGTATGAACCACAAGTATTCATCATTTCTTGTGCATTGCTATTGCTATTGTAATTTCAATTGTTTATTATTTTGTTTGCCGGTTAATTGTACGGTGGTGGAAATTTAAAATGATTATCATGACATCCTCTTTGGTCATGAACAATGGATTCCATTTCAATTTTAATTTTAGGTATTGGATCATAGGCCTGTCAGTAGTCGGCTAGCCGCAACTATTACCTTGTCATGTACTCATGTGCTTGATTGGTGAACTGAAAATTTACAATAATACCATTAATCAAAATAAGATTTGCGGGTAATTCTTGAGTGTAAATTTAAAAGAGCAATATTAACGTAATGGTCGCTTCGCAATTATGCATTGCAGCTTATAGGCTAGTACTCCCTCCGTAACATAACGTAAGATGTTTTTTGACACTGCCATAGAATCTAAAAACGTCTTATAAAATGTTACAGAGGGAGCATATGATAACCCTTTTACATAAGGGAAACTAGTTTTTCACAATGCTTCCATCGAAGAAATTCGCACATATATTTCTCACTGTTAAGTGGAGAAAAACGGGTGACGGGCCAGTTCGTTGCGGGATAGTCTTTAAGGACATTGGTATTTTTTCTTCTGTAAGTTAGGAATGGACAAATATGTTACATATGTGTTATTGTGTTGTTGGTGGTGTAGTGGATAGAACTCCCTCAGCTTTAGAAGACAAATTGTGTTACTAGATCTTTTTACTAGCGGAACTGACTTAATGATTACCTTCTACGTGTTTCTTAAATGCTCTACTCCTTAAGTGATGTGAATATTCTAGAACTAAAAGGGCAGCCCGGTGCACTTAATTCCCGTTTGCGCAGGGTCCGGGGAAGGGTCCGGCCACTTTGGGTTTTGTACGCAACCTTTCCTTACATTTCTGCAAGAGGCTGTTTCCAGGACTCCTTTTCCTATATTTTTGCAAGAGGCTGTTTCCAGGACTCCTTTTCCTATATTTTTGCAAGAGGCTGTTTCCAGGACTCGAACCCATGACCTCATGGTCACAAGGCAACAACTTTACCACTGCGCCAAGGCTCTCCTTCATGTGAATAATCTACAACCATGCTTAGAAAATACTCCCTCTGTAAAGAAATATAAGAGCGTATAGATCACTAAAGTAACAGAAAGTGGACATTACGGAGGGAGTACTAGAGTAACAGAAAGTGGACATTTGAAAAGAAGTTCAATAATAGAGAGAACAGTCATTCTTACAAAGTTTAATTATTTATTTGCTTCAATTTTTTGGCATATGTCCTTGCAAATTATTCACTTTATTTGTACTGTAGATCCATGCAGATGAGACTAAAAGCAGCTTGCAATTTGCTAGTAGGGCATTACGTGTTACAAATTGTGCAGAAATCAATGAGGTAATGACATATTTTTTAGTGTCAATCAAATTGCGTTTTCCTGATTAATTAAGGTGTTAGGAATGCATAAATGTTTACTCCACATGTATGTATGCAAATACAGATTTTGACGGATGCCGCTCTTTTAAAGCGCCAAAGGAAAGAAATCGAGGAACTTCGAGCAAAACTTAAGGTATGCATTAAAAATTTTATGTTAAGTCAATGCATCTTAAACCTAAAAAAATGTATACCTGCGGCCACAGAACTCTCAAAGTGAACACTTGGATGAAGATGTTTTGCACTTGAGGAACACACTGCTACAGGTCCCTTTCTAATCCTTAAGCACATCTTATCTCTTGGTTGTAGGGCATAGTGCCTTAAATAATCTGAGTACTGTTTTCAGAGTGAACTGGAAAAAGAGAGAATTGCTTTAGAGTTGGAGGAGGAAAGGAAAGCTAAAGAGCAACGCGAGAAGAGGTTGCTTCAGCAAGCAAAAAAAATCGAAAATCTTAGTTCGTTGGTTTTAAATTCAGAGAGAGATGATAGGGCCATTGTTTCTAGCAAGGTCAGTAAACATTTCCTTTATCTCATATGTACTAGTAGACATAACAAGCTGCCCCATTTAGACAGCGGAACAACAATGTAGACCTGCCTCTGATGTCTTTATATTTGTCCCTTGAACAGAACAAAAGAAGGCAAACATGGTGTGCTCGACCCCTGTCAAATGAATTCAGTGTCGAGGTATAATGTACTGTAACATGTTAAATTCATCACCCTGAAAATCTAAAGGTACAATGTTCTTTTTTGGTTGCCATAACATCATGGGCTGATTGTTCTCATATCATTTACAAAATGTTAAAACAACTAACCCAAAATATTCACTTGGATGCCCTTCTCTGTGTGTACTCTGACTTCACTTGTCTCCTGTTTTTTAGTTCCTGGTATAAATTACATATGTGACATTCCATTTTTTGGTACTTCATATGGATACATGACATATACTTCTGTAAATGTTCATGTTATAGTTTTTTTTCATGTTCAGTCCATGACAGAACTTCATCAAATTTATAGAAGACTACATATGTTGTTAAGATATCTTTTGGGCATCTCTACAAATATCCAGGTTCAAGAACCTGCTGAACACGGCTCTGCAAGCAGCTCAGTTCGTGACGAGCGTAACATGGCGATGCCCCCACGTTTTGAAGAGCTAATGCAAGAAAACTACGCCAGCAATGGCGAGCCTTCTGCTCATGGTTGTTCATTCACTGATCTATCTAATGAAGATGTTTCTCTTCCTGATGCACGTGCTTTGTTGCATGTTACCAGCAGAAGAAAGCCAAGTACAATGGTGTGTGACTCTCATTTTGTATTAGTGCGACATATCACTATTGAAGTTTGATTAGAAAAGTGTTTCCACATTTTTTTTATTGCAAATACCTTCTGAATTTTGAAATACATTGTCTTGACAGAAGAAATCAGATCAAGAGCAACTTAGGGGGTCAGTGCCTGAACTACCCCAAGACCCTAATGAGTGGAAAGATGCCATGCTGAGTCAAGAACCTAGTGGCTTATCTGCTCGAGAGTCCGAGGCAATTCTTGTCATTAAACAACTTCAAGACCAGGTGCTAGTCCTTTTTCTATGATTTCCCTATTCTGAAATGTGTTTCCAATAAGTATTTCTGGAAATCCCAAGTAGGTAAACTCGCTGGAGTTAGAGAAGAGTTTGATTCAAAATAACTTGGATGATGTTCTAGAGGTGGCAACGCAGCAGAAGGCTTCTTTCAGTGAGAAGTGTGAAGAGGTGAATTATCTTATACTGTACTATTATATTTGAAATTCGAACATATCCAATATGTTACTTCCCTTTGGGTGCTAGGTAGCTTTGTTGTCTAGTCAGACATCTTTTATTATCGATATATTTGCCTATTAAATCATGAGGTAACAACTAACACGCAGTTTGGTCCTACTTTGGTCTGTCAACTATCGCCTGTTGCTAAGTTTGCTCCCTTAATTACAAAATTGCTGTGTACACAAATTTGGCCAATGCTAGTCCTTCCGCACAGCTGCCATCAAATGTGGGCATGCTGACTCAGTTTAAAGACAACTTTCTGACTCACCACAAGTGGCGAGAATACCATCATCTACTTCTTAGAATTTATGCTGTCTTATGTGGACTATTTGGATTTCATCAAAATTGGTTCTTACAAATCTTTTACAATTTGGTTCGGTTCTTGCGTCTTGCATGTGCTGCTAAGGACTAAAAAGAGCTGTTATAGATATTTAGTGTTTGCACTAAGTGATTTAAGAACGACCACCAACGGAGGAAGTCCTTAGGGTGATGAGGGCCTGGGAGGCACGTTGATAGTGACGGCATGGACAGTGCGCGGCCGTCCTCGATGGCTTCCATCTGCTTTCCTGTCGTGGCGAGCATGGTAGGAAGGATGCCGAGAAGGAACTTGGAGACGGAGATCTTGCTGACCATGATGGCAAAGGTGCCAATGAGGAACTTGGGTAAGGGATTCTTGCTGTTGACGGCGATGGTGAGGTTGCACACTTGCGCTGGAGGGCGAGCACAAGCAGGAAGGGCTTGGTTGGGAGGTTGCCTGAGATCACGAGCTCAAGCACTAACTTGGCGAACTCGACACCGGTTGGGTATAGCCAATTGCACCCACCCAGACCCTGCGATCAATGAACACAAGATAGTTAAATAACCAAGTTGTATGTTAACTTTGTTAAACAATGTCATGTTATTTTAATTTTCTTGATATTGGCATACATGTGGTGATAATCAAAATTACCGATGAACCTGTTAGGAATGAGCAACTGTATTCTCAGGAGGGCCAAGGGCCAGTACATATACATGTGTCCAATGGGGATAAACCGAAAAAAGAGACTATACACACACATATCTAATACATCTAACACCCCCCCTCAAACTCATGGTGGGTCAACAACACTGAGTTTGGAGAGAAAGAACTCATGCTGCGCTCGAGTCTGTGCCTTCGTGAAGAAGTCCGCCAGCTATAACTCAGAGGGCACATAGTGAAGAGCGAGAACCTCATCCTGCACAACAGCACGTACAAAGTGGGCATCCACACCGATGTGCTTGGTGAGCTCATTCTCATGCTTCACCGGGTCACGCGCAATACTGATAGCACCGGTACTGTCTGACAGTAAGGGAGTCGAGGTGGTAGCAGACACACCAAAATCCTCAAGTAACCACCGTAACCAGATCACCTCAGCCGTTAACATAGCCATGGCGCGTAACTCAGCCTCTGTACTCGAGCGGGAAACAACAGTTTGCTTCTTTGTCTTCCAGGCAATAAGAGAGCCACCAAGAAAGACACAGTAAGCAGACAGCGAGCGTCGGTCAGAGGGATCACTAGCCCAGGTAGCATCCGAGTAGGCCTGGAGCTCAAGAGAGCTGGAGCGGGGAAAGAAAAGGCGTTGAGAGGTCGTGCCACGAAGATATCGTAGAACACGGAGGAGATGACTATAGTGGACAGAGGTAGGGGCTGAAACAAACTGACTCAGAATGTGGACAGGATAGGAGATGTCAGGACGCGTAACAGCAAGATAGACAAGACTGCCAACGAGGTGACGATAGCGAGTGGGATTAGGAAGAGGGTCACCATCAGAGGCACGAAGCTGAACGTTGAGCTCCATAGGAGTCACAACTGTGCGCTCATCACCGAGAGCAGCGCGAGAAAGAAGATCCTAAATATATTTTTCTTGGGAGATGTAGAAACCATCAGAGGTCGAGGAGATCTCAATCCCAAGAAAATAGCGAAGAGGACCAAGATCAGTCATGAGGAACTGGTCGCGAAGGTGAGCCTTAACAAAGGCAATGTAGTCAGAGTCGTCACCAGTGATGATCATGTCATCAACATAGAGAAGGAGAAGAGTCCGACCACGAGGAGACGTGTGAACGAACAAAGCGGGATCATGATCACTGGGCGAGAAACCCGCGGCAGTCACGACAGAGGCGAACCGCTCGAACCAGGCACGAGGGGCCTGTTTAAGACCATAGAGAGAGCGGCGAAGACGGCAGACCATACCATCAGGAACAGAGTACCCTGGGGGTGGCTGCATATAAACCTCCTCACGCAACTAACCATTGAGAAAGGCGTTCTGAACGTCAAGCTGAGATACAGACCAATGACGAATAGAAGCAACAGCAAGGAGAGTGCGGACAGTGGTCATGTGGGCCACAGGAGCGAATGTCTCATCATAATCGCGTCCCTGCTCCTGCTGAAAACCACGAGCCACAAGACGGGCTTTGTAGCGCTCAAGAGAACCATCAGAGCGAGTCTTAATCTTATAGACCCACTTGCATGTGATGGGACGAATACCAGAAGGAAGGGAAACCAGATCCCACGTGCCAGAACGCTCAAGGGCAGCAAGCTCCTGGGCCATCGCAAGCTGCCATTCAGGTTGAGTCAGGGCAGCCTGATAGGAAGTCGGCTCAGCAACAACAGAGAGGCCGTACTTGGCAGGAGAGTAGCGATCAAGAGGGGGTCGAGGTCGAGCACGTAGATTATGAGCTGGTGGAGGTGTGGAAGGAGGAACATCGGAAGTGGAAGGTGTGTCAGGAGAATCATCCTCAACACGAGGGCGACGAGTGTAGTGGAGAGGAAAAGGAGAGAGAGGCCGACGGATCGGAGAGGATGGTGGAGATGAGGAGGGAGGAGATTGGGGTGTTGGTGGTATGTGAGGAAGAGTGAGACGGGTCGGAGGAAGGGGAGAGACCTGAGGCACAGAGGAGGATGTATCGGGAAGGAGAAGGAAAGAAATATCGTCCACAGAGAAACTCGAGGAGGAAGGGCGGGGGTAGTAAGAGCGAGACTCATCAAAGGTCACATCACGCGAGATGCGCAAGCGACGACCAACAGGGTCCTAACAACGATAGCCCTTGTGCTCATCACTGTAGCCAAGGAAGACACACTCAACCGACTGAGCAGTCAGTTTGGTGCGTTCTCGCGGGGCAAGCAGGACATAGCACACACATCCAAACATACGAAGAGCAGAGTAGTCAGGAGATCGACCAGTGAGACACTCCATAGGAATACCACCCTGCAGAGCAGTCGAGGGCTGAATGTTGATGAGATAGGTGGATGCAGAAACAGCCTCAGCCCAAAAGTGGGGTGGAAGAGAAGCGGCAATCATCAGCGCACGAGCCGTCTCAAGCAGATGACGATGCTTACGTTCAGCAACGCCATTCTGAGCATGAGCACCAGGACATGAGAACTGGGCAAGAGTACCCTGTTCCGCGAGAAAACCACGCAACAGCTGGGAGATATACTCTCCAGCGGAGTCAGCACGAAAAGTACGAATGGGCGCGGAAAACTGGGTGTGAACCATGGCAGCAAATCGTTTGTATATAGAGAGAACCTCGCTATGAGATTTCATGAAGTAGAGCCAAGTGTAGCGAGAGAAATCATCAATAAACAAGACATAGTAGCGATGACCACCTTTCGAATCAAAGGGAGCAGGACCCCAGACATCAGAATGAACTAAGTCAAACGAATGCTGAGATACAGACTCACTGGTAGGATAAGGTAACTGGGTCTGTTTGCCAAGTCTGCAACCATTACAATGTAAGGAGACATCTCCAGATACAAACCCTAAGAGGCCCTGACGAACTAAAGAAGACAAGCGAGAGCCACAGATGTGACCAAGGCGATGATGCCACTGCTGGAAGGACGCAGACGAAGAGGCAGCAAGAGCATGAGAGCTGGCAGAAATGGTGGCAGCGGAAGGAACACAAAGCCAGTCAACCTCCCAAAGGCCCTCTGACTCACGGCGCTGGGGGCCAGCACCAACCAAAGCCTTGGTGCGACGATCCTGAATGGAGCAAGAGTCGGTATCAAGAATGACACGACAACCAGAATCAGTAAGTTGGGCAGCGGAAAAAAGATTCATGGTAAGACGAGGAACATGAGAAACACTAGGAACAGAAAAAGATGGAGTGGAAAGAATGCCACGACTAGCAACAGGAAGAGGTGTGCCATCGGCAGTGAGAACATTAAGAGGAAAATCAAGAGGTCGAAGAGAAGATAAAGCAGAAGAATCAGAGGACATATGAAAGGAAGCTCCAGAATCCAGAACCCACGAGGATGTACCTGACTGAGTAGGCTCCGGCGGGGGCGGAATGGTGGTGGCAGTCACAGCAGCAACAGAACCCGTCGAGGAAGAACCAGAGGAAGCCAGCATGCGCTTGAGTCGCATAATATCCTGGTCAGTGAGTGACGGAGTCGAGGGAGGCGCATGAGTCCCACTGGAA
The DNA here is from genome assembly GCA_022496015.1 of Hordeum marinum. Lineage (NCBI taxonomy): Eukaryota > Viridiplantae > Streptophyta > Magnoliopsida > Poales > Poaceae > Hordeum > Hordeum marinum. Next base: position 298,321,667 of record CM039676.1, read on the forward strand.
GAAGAGCGCCTCTGGTCTCGCTGTTTCTGGCGGCAATCAGACTCTGGGTGACCTTGCCTGGAGCAGTAGCCATAGAAAGTGTCACGGCGCGATCGACCCTTCTCAGCATGAGGGGGGCGACCCCCCCCCCCCTGAAGGTGTGGGCAGAAGCGGTGGAGCGGTGAGACGAGCAGACGACACAGGAGCTCGAGCAGCCAACACAGAGGGAACCGCAAGCAAACCAGCAGAGCGGAGGCGGGTCTCCTCAGCGCGAAGCTCAGCAAGCACCTCCGAGATAGGAACACAACCACGAGCAAGCAAGTGAGCGCGCCGAGGCTCAAACTCGGAACGAAGACGAGATAAGAACTCATGGACACGCTGAAACTCCAAATCTAACCTCATAGTCTGGCAGCAACGGCAAGTTCCACAAACAACTGTCCGAAGAGAGTCAAGCTGGCGCCAGATGACAGAACTCTGTGTGTAGAACTCATCAACAGAAGAGTCACCCTGCTGAAGAGCGTGCTCCTGACGCACCACAGATAAGTAGAGCGCATCACCAGAGGGCTGATAGCGCTGACAAAGGTAAGACCACATCGCTGCAACAGTACCGAGGCTCATGAACTCCGAAGCAAACTGAGGTAGGACATTAGCAGTGAGAACAGCAGCAGCCCGAGCATCATCATTGCACCACTGAGTGTAAGCAGACAGAGCATCCCGGTAGAGAGAAAGAGCATCGGAATAGGCTGATATCTGCTGATCATAAGCATCCACCGCAGCATCATCGAGAGCCTTTGCTGCATCCCGATCAGCCTGAGAAGCACCAGCAGCAAGAACAGGCGGCACCGGTGGGGTAGGAGCCACAGGAGCGACAGGGCAAGGCGGACAGGGGACCTCGCCAGAGAGAACGCCCCTCAGGAGAAGGCCGCGCATGTGGATCCGCATGAAGCCCGCAAACTCGGCATAGTTGGTGCCATCGAAGATCACCGAGCACCGAGGAACAGCAACGTAGCCTGAAGCGGACATGAGGAGCTCTCTGTTTTTTTTTGGTCAACTGCTACAGGATTGGTGTCAACCTTAGAAGAAAAGAAACATCATGAGGTGAAGCTGCGTGAAGGCTTAGGTGATTTGTTAGTGAAGCGCATGGAGCTGCAAAATGCACTATCATCATCCTGGCCTAAGCAAGTAAGTGATAATATATTTTTCTATCATAGCGTTTGATTACATCCTACCCCAACTTGTTTGGGACTAAAGGCTTTGTTGTTGTTGTTGTTGATAGCGTTTGACTACATGTATATTCTTGTTCTTAGTGGACCGTGCTTACTCCGCCTATGTTGTCTCAACATAGCCGGTCCCAAGCCCGGGTAAAGGAGGAGGGTTGTGATAGGCTTGGCGAGCCAACGTGAAAACCCAGCCACTCTTATGGAGATGAAACCCAAAAGATTTTCGTTGGGGCGTAACCCTCTCAACGACGCGCCACATCGGAACCCGGGTGTGGTGGAAAATGGGCAAGGGCCGGGCCGTCACCCCCCAGGTGGCGCGCTGTATCGTGATCTGGATACGGTCGCAAGTGAGCGAGGATCGGGTTGTCGCATCCTTAGTGACGCGCTACATCGGCGCCCGGGTGTAGTGGAAAATGAGCGAGGGTCTTCGCATTTGACTCGACGAGTGCGAAGGGTAAGGAAGCTAGCCGAGCCTAGGAGGATTCGATTAGGTAGCTGGAACGCAGGGTCTCTGACAGGTAAGCTTCGGGAGGTAGTTGATACAGCGGTGAGGAGAGGCCTTGGTATCCTTTGCGTCCAAGAGACCAAATGAAGGGGACAGAAGGCGAAGGAGGTGGAGGGTACCGGCTTCAAGCTGTGGTACACGGGGACGGTTGCAAACAGAAATGGAGTAGGCATCTTGATCAGCAAGAGCCTCAAGGATGGAGTGGTAGACGTCAAGAGACGTGGGGACCGGATTATCCTGGTCAAGCTGGTAGTTGGGGACTTAGTCCTCAACGTTATCAGCGCATATGCCCCACAAGTAGGCCACAATGAGAACACCAAGAGGGAGTTCTGGGAAGGCCTGGAGGACTTGGTTAGGAGTGTACCGATCGGCGAGAGGCTCTTCATAGGAGGAGACCTCAATGGCCACGTGGGCACATCTAACACATGTTTTGAAGGGGTGCATGGGGGATTTGGCTATGGCATCAAGAATCAAGAAGGAGAAGATGTCTTAAGCTTTGCGTTAGCCTACGACATGATCGTAGCTAACACCTTCTTTAAGAAGAGAGAATCACATCTAGTGACTTACAGTAGTGGGCAGCACTCTAGCCAGATTGATTTCATCCTCCTGAGAAGAGAAGACAGGCGTGCATGCCTAGACTGTAAGGTGATACCTGGAGAGAATGTTGTCCCCCAGCATAAGCTTGTGGTTGCTGACCTCCGCTTTCGGATTCGTGTCCAGCGGGACAAGCGTGCCAAAGTCGCTAGAACGAAGTAGTGGAAGCTCAAGGGGGAGGTAGCTCAGGTGTTCAAGGAGAGGGTCATTAAGGAGGGCCCTTGGGAGGAAGGAGGTGATGCAGACAACATGTGGATGAAGATGGCGACTTGCATTCGTAAGGTGGCCTCAGAGGAGTTTGGAGTGTCCAGGGGAAGTAGAAGAGAAGCTAAAGATACCTGGTGGTGGAATGATGTTGTCCAGAAGGCAATCAAGGCGAAGAAAGATTGTTTCAGACGCCTATATCTGGATAGGAGTGCAGACAACATAGAGAAGTACCAGATGGCAAAGAAGGCCGCAAAGCGAGCTGTGAGTGAAGCAAGGGTCGGGCGTATGAGGACCTCTACCAAAGGTTAGACACGAAGGAAGGCGAAAGGGACATCTATAAGATGGCCAAGAGCCGAGAGAGGAAGACGAAGGATGTTGACCAAATCAAGTGCATCAAGGACGAAGCAGATCAACTCCTGGTGAAGAACGAGGAGATTAAGCATAGATGGCGGGAGTACTTTGACAAGTTGTTCAATGGGGAGAGTGAGAGCTCTACCATTGACCTGGATGACTCCTTTGATGATACTAGCAGGCGTTTTGTGAGGCGAATCCAGGAGTCGGAGGTCAAGGAGGCTTTAAAGAGGATGAAAGGAGGCAAGGCGATGGGCCCCGATTGTAACCCCATTGAGGTGTGGAGAGGCCTCGGGGACATAGCGATAGTATCGCTAACCAAACTTTTCAACCTCATTTTTCGGGCAAACAAGATGCCAGAAGAATGGAGACGGAGTATATTAGTACCAATCTTCAAGAACAAGGGGAATGTTCAGAGTTGTACTAATTACCGTGGAATTAAGCTGATGAGCCATACAATGAAGCTATGGGAGAGAGTCATTGAGCACCGTGTAAGAAGAATGACAAGCGTGACCAAAAATCAGTTTGGTTTCATGCCTGGGAGATCGACCATGGAAGCCATTTTCTTGGTACGACAACTTATGGAGAGATATAGGGAGCAAAAGAAGGACCTGCATATGGTGTTCATTGACTTGGAGAAGGCCTATGATAAGATTCCGCGCAATGTTACGTGGTGGGCCTTGGAGAAACACAAAGTCCCAACAAAGTACATTACCCTCATCAAGGACATGTATGATAATGTTGTGACAAGTGTTCGAACAAGTGATGGCGACACTAACGACTTCCCCATTAAGATAGGACTGCATCAAGGGTCAGCTTTGAGCCCTTATCTTTTTGCCTTGGTGATGGATGAGGTCACAAGGGATATACAAGGAGATATCCCATGGTGTATGCTCTTTGCGGACGATGTGGTGCTAGTCGATGAGAGCCGGACGGGGGTCAACAGGAAGTTGGAGTTATGGAGGCAAACCTTGGAATCGAAAGGTTTTAGACTAGTAGGACTAAAACCGAGTACATGAGGTGCGCTTTCAGTACTACTAGGAACGAGGAGGGGGAGGATGTTAGCCTTGATGGGCAAGTGGTGCCTCAGTAGGACACCTTTCGATATTTGGGGTCAATGTTGCAGAAGGATGGGGATATCGATGAAGATGTGAACCATCGAATTAAAGCCGGATGGATGAAGTGGCGCCAAGCTTCTGGCATTCTTTGTGACAAGAGGGTGCCACAAAAGCTAAAAGGCAAGTTCTATAGGACGGCAGTTCGACCCGCAATGTTGTTTGGCGCTGAGTGTTGGCCGACTAAAAGGCGACATGTGCAACAGTTAAGTGTGGTGGAGATGCGCATGTTGAGATGGATGTGTGGCCACACAAGGAAGGACCGCATCCGGAATGATGATATACGAGATAAAGTTGGGGTAGCGCCAATTGAAGAGAAGCTTGTCCAACATCGTCTGAGATGGTTTGGGCATATTCAGCGCAGGCCTCCAAAAGCCCCAGTGCACAGCGGACGGCTTAAGCATGCTGATAATGTCAAAAGAGGCCGGGGTAGACCGAACTTGACATGGGAAGACTCCGTAAAGAGAGATCTGAAGGACTGGAGCATCACCAAAGAACTAGCCATGGACAGGGATGCGTGGAAGCTTGCTATCCATGTGCCAGAACCATGAGTTGGTCGCGAGATCTTATGGGTTTCACCTCTAGCCTACCCCAACTTGTTTGGGACTAAAGGCTTTGTTGTTGTTGTTGTCAACTGCTACAGGAGCCCTGATCTGGATCGGGATCGGGCGTGGCCGGGGCGCAGCGGCGCGGCCGGGGCAGAGCAGCACGGGCCGGCGGAGGCAGGCAACGGCGGTGGAGGCAGGAGGAGGCGGGGCGCGGCCGGGGCGGGTGCAGCGCCCGGCGGGGCAGGCGGGGCGCGGCCAGGACGAGCGCAGCGCCGGGCGTGGGCGGGCGCGGCCGGGGCTCGGGCGGGTGCGGCCGGGGCGAGCGCAGTGCCGGGCGGGGCAGGCGAGGCGCGGACGGCCGGCGGCTGCCGCGGTGGAGATGGCCGGCGACGAGGGAGAGGGTGGCCGACGACGGGGGAGCGAGCACGGAGCTGCGAGCGTGCGGGAGCGAGAGAGCAAACCTAAGCATCTGATACCATGTTAGGAATGAGCAACTGTATTCTCAGGAGGGCCAAGGGCCAGTATATATACATGTGTCCAATGGGGATAAACCGAAAAGAGAGACTATACACACACATATCTAATACATCTAACAGAACCAATCGTCCAAAGAAGAGGGAGCAACAAACTTTGCTTACCATTTTGTACATGTTTTCTGTGGGAAAAGTAAGAGCATTAAGTAACCTCATTTTGATTGGCATCTAGTGAAGCTGCCATCTGTTTTCACAATCATCCAAGACTCCCATATTTAGATTTAATTCTAGTGCACAAATATAAAAGAATATAGCTGTTATACTGTGCATTTAGCTAAGAAAACGACATCGCATCTGTGCGATATTTTTTTCTTAAATGTTATCTGTTATTTAAACAGCAAGTCAATAGCCTGAAAGAAGTTCATTACATACATTGGCGTCCTTACTTCATTTTGCTCTACCTGCCTTGCATTAGCTTCATTATGTTTCCATGCTGCTTGCATCATACGGGAGCTTTTTAGAATGGATTTGGATCTTTTCCTTGTAACTGTGTATTGATTCTTGGCCTGTTTCAGCTCCAGAAGAATGCTTTGGCGGCACACGAAGCAGCACAAATTGCTGGTGAAAAGCTATCAGCTCTGGCTACCATTGGAAAATCCAAACAGGTACTTTCGTATCCTCACCCACCTGCATTGTTCTTTCACTTCTCTAATATAATGCATAATTAGGATGTTTAATCAGTTCTCTTATCTGTTGAAGTGTATATGTGGATTGCCTAGCCCTTTCCACCAGTTCGGACTTTTGGTTGCCTTGACTAGTGCATGAAGCTTAACATGGTATCAGAGCTAAGGTCTTGAGTTCAAATCCTGGCTTTCGCAATTTATCTAAAAATTGCTGCTGCCCCCCTTTGTGTCCATGTATAGGCCTCTTGAGCCATACCTCTGAGTCTATCTATGTGTTGACTTCCTGCGTCACACATGAGAGGGCGTGTTGAAGTGTATATGTGGATTGCCTAGCCCTTTCCATTAGTTCGGACTTTTGGTTGCGTTGGCTAGTGCATGAAGCTTAGCATAATCTTCTTACACCATTTTGATATCGCAGTCTGATTTATTGACATGATTCCAGGAACTAGCGGATGAATTCCTCAGCAATGTGTTAATGGAGACTCGAGGAATATCTGTGCAGATGGATCAAACAACTCACTCAGTCGACAATGCTGTTTCTTTCATTGAGGGACTCTTTCAGAGTCTGTCTGCGATTGCAGAGAATGTAACTGTATGATTCTCTGATCATGATAGTATCTCCATAGTTCATTGATTAATCATGTCCCTCTTCCCTTCGCTCTCCTTTCCTTAATATTCACCTTCGAGTCATTTCATTAAAAAAGTTGTCTCAGTTAAAATTCAATGTTGGGCCACTGTGCATTTTACTAAATTATTGGCATCATCTCATTAATTGAATAATATGAAATACTTTGGCAATTCAAATGTTGAATTTGATCATATTTTCTCGATATATTGTTAAATATTTGCATGAATGGGTGTCATTGACTTTGTAGGTCATAAACTAGTTGAAAATTCTATGCAGATGGTCTGGTAAAAGTTTTGTGCCTATGGAATACTTTGTTCTATCTATTATCAATTTGCATATAGATCTAGATCTATCTATGTAGACTTAGTACCATAGTTAGTGTTTCTGGCTGAATATTGTTTTTCTTGTAAATACTATATTTCGAAATAATCTCAATTGTTCTTTCTGTAGGAATTCAAGCAGTCTGCTTACGGGCATATAAAACAATCCAGTTATGTCATTATGGATCATGAGAAAATGTCAAAAACTTTGATGGAGAAAATCAGCAGACTTGAATCGGAGAAGGTAGTCAACTTATCCAATCCACACTTAAATTTTGACCAGGCCATACATACTTAAATTCTAAGCAGCTCCCATTTGTTAACATACCCTGACTTGAGTGCAGAAGCTGCTACACGAACAGTTCCTTAATCAACAGGATGAACTTCAGAGGATGAAGTCCAGTCTGGAAAGCTGTGAGAAGTCCAAGGATGTCTGTCATTACCTAAGCTATCGTCAGTCATCAAGTTTCTAACTTGCTGTGTCTGCTCTAACAATGTTATTTATACTCAGGATTGTATTCTTCAACATGAACTTGAGACAGATAACATTCTCTCAGAGCTTCTAACTCTCAAAAAGGAAGTCTTGACCTTGTCATCATCTTCCTTGATGAAAGAAAAGGAGTCTATCCGAAAGGAGCTTGAAAGAGCGAAAACAAAGTTACGAGAGACTGACAACAAGCTGAAGAATTATGTTCAAGAAAAAATAAAACTTGAGGTTATTATTCTGTACTCAGTAATTTGATCGTTCATTAGGTTGGCACAAATTCAGGTGCATCTTCTTCAAAACGTAGCAAGTATGAATCCATACTCTTTGTCCAGGGTGAAAAAGCAGAGGCACACAGAGAAATAAAGAAGTTACAAAGCCAGAGGACCCATCTTGAACGTGATTTAAGGAAACATGATTCTCTCACTGTTGATAAAAGACATGAACTGAATTTGAAGCCAGAAGAACTTGCTGGATTTTTTGATCAAGCTGTGCAGTTGCAGGTTGCAGTCTTCCCAATTTGTATTACTTTGTGCAAACACACTATTCTTAAGCACCCCAGTACATGTTGAGGTGCCGGTATGATATTGTTATAGCAAGACTTACATAAATCACCACAGCTCCAGGAATAAACCCAAACTGCCAACTAAACCTCATATCATACCGTGGTTCTAGATTATATGTTTCAGACAGCTGCACATTAGTAGCTGGGTATACCATTGTGGATATAACATCACTTGTTCCAAGCTACTGGCTAGGAAAAGCTAGTTTTTTTTTATTCTTATAGTTTATTGCTCTCATACGTTATAGTTATGCCACAAGTTTTTTTTAATAAGCCTGGTGTCAATGTCTCGTTTCTTTGTATCCAGAAGGTTCATCATTTCAATTGACTTGCAGTCAGAAAATGAGTTCCACTTTACAATATGTGTTACATATGTATGTATTACAGCACGAATGGCATGCAGTCTGTTCTTAATTTACTGGAGCTTATGTTTATCTATGACCATGTATCTTGTTTCTTCATATTCAGGAGGATTACCAAAGGCTTGAGATTCGTGCTTCTGATATGGAAGATGAAATTGCTTCTTTGCAAGAAACTTTAGCTACCTCGACTGCAGGGAAGGAAGAAGCGCTATCTAAAGTGGAGTTTATGGTGTTGGAACAGGAAGATCTTGAAAACAGGCTTACTTCCGCAGAATCAAAGATAAATTCCTTGAACGACGAGATTGCTGTATTGGTATACTTAAAATGGCTTTGCAGTATATTTTGCCAGATCCCCCACACCTTTTGTCTAACCCCATTTTTTTTTTCACCATGAAATTTCTTTTGTCTGTGATGCAGACCAAAAAACTTGATGAATCTGAGTCTTTTGGTAGAAAAATGGAGGCTTCTCTTGGTTCTATATCAAAGGAAAAAGAAGACTTGGGAATGGTAATTAGCTTTACGGTTTTATCCAAAGCATCGGCGCTCTCCGTAATTTGTTTCATTTTTTGTGTTCTAAAATGCAGCAACTTACTGATGTTCTTCTGGAAATGGAATCTGAAAGATCAATCTGGATAGCCAAGGAGAAAACATATTTAGTAACTAAGCAGCAATTGGATATATGCACTGATGAGAACAGTAAATTATCAGAAGATTTGATTAAGGTACGTTCAATAGAGTTCTCTTGATTGCATACCTGCCATATCTAATTCATGATCAATCCTCAATGTCGACAATTAGCATGCAGATGCTATGTGGACATCTTCTAACTGATTTTTTGTGAATAATTCAGTACTGTCTAGTTTTGGAACACATTATGAATATAAACCGACGCTATATCTATAGTTTGAGTTAGGCAGAAGTAAGCACTATGCACGCATGCCATCTGCAGTTTAGAATTATTCGACTAGTGATCAGTTGATCAGTAAGCAGTAGAAGTTGTTGGAAACTTCATACCATGAAGAAGACATGAATTAATATGCTTTGCCATTTCGATTTGACAGCTCAAACTAGCTTTTCAAGTTCCTTTCTTGTATTTGATCCATATTGTACTGTATTTAGTACTCATAGAAGGATATCACTATATTTACTCATTTTGTTGTTCTGTTTTGGCATTGTTTTATTAGATATTCATTGGCCTGTCTTGGTATACAGGAACAAGTATGGGGTACTGCAGGATGCCTAATTTTAGTTTGTTTTTTTAGTTCATGTTAGTTCCATGTCTATTTTCATCAATATTTTTATATAATTGTCTGTTTCTCAGTTTTTATTACTTGTATATTATATTTTAATATGTCACTAGGTGAGACAAGAGCTGGTGCAATGTAGAGGATTGTTGAAAACTCTTGAAGACAAAATGATCCTTTCTGTGGAGCATAACATAAATGAGGAAAAATGCTGGTCAGTCTTCTCTCAGAACCTCTTTTCAATGCAACAGTAGCTCTCTATTGTGCTTCAGTTTTGTATCGACTTGGTAGGTAACAGCATGCACATAGTCTATTACTAATGTAGTTTTATTCAATACATTTCACATTGAGGTAAGAATGCTTCATATATTTTGAATGTGTTTTGATGAGAAACAAAAGAACAAACCTGAATGGTTATGCCTTACACCAGAACTGTACCTAAATATGATCGATGCACTCAAAATTACCAGAAGTTCCTTTGAATCTTTAGAGCATTAGTGGTGAAAGCAATTTTAGAACGCAGGCAGTTACCCCAATTCTAGTGAACATAAAAAGTTTATGTAGTAAATCATCACAGGTTCCAAGCAATAACAAAAGTGTGGTGTGTTTGCATAGGCTCATGTACTCAACTTACTGCTAGTTATGTCATCTGATGCAGCAGGGAGAATTGTGAAGAATCAGAACAACTCGTGGAGAAAGGAAGAGATATCGATGATAAAAATGCCGTAGATGAAAATGTAAGCCTTAAGTCCATCCATCTTTGCTAACCTTCGTGTGAAAATTGTTATTATTTAGAACATCAGGAAACCAAATTTAAAATATGTATTCATATTGTCAGGACTAGTTGTACACAAATAAGTACCATCACCAGGACAGCTATGTTTTTCACTTTTGATGATCTTTCCCTACTGGGAAACAATTGGCTAGAGTTCTTGCTATGTCTTAGTTGTCCATGGATCACATAAGATTGCTAACCATTATTATTTTTTATAATTATTAAAAAATTCAGTTGATTTTCTAGGGAGTACAACTTCAGGAGATATATTTTCCACCTTCCGTGTTGACTCTAATTTTGAACAGGAACTTTGCAAGCAACTACAACTTATTTCGGAAGAACGCGACAGCTTACTTTCTAAGATGAAACAAATGAGCTTAGTCATCAATGAATTACAAGCCTTAAAGGAGGTTTCTAATAATAAGGCAAGTCAGTTAATTTGTTACAGGTCACAAGTTATCTAAGTAAATTAAATTTAAGTTGTTTCTATGTGCCATTTATGCAGCTACTACAGGCCAAAGCGAATATGGATGAGTTGAGATTTCAGATATCTACCATGGAGGTCAAGATGAAAAATGTAAGCACTGCCGAACCCGTCACTCTCTACGGTTGGTTCAGGCAGAGTATTTCTGCAGTTTGAGTTTTGAAGCGTTAAATCTTTCAGAATATGTGCCTGATTACTGTACTGAGTATCAGTATCGAGCTTTGGAATGAGTTCATTGCATCCTTGCATGCAAGCATGGTTCTTGTAACAAATTGAACTGCAAAAACGTCTTATATTAGGAACAGAGGTAGTAGCATTTTTTATGTGTTCATTCATTTGTGGTGATGGAAATCATAAATATTTCACTAAACACAGTACAATAGGACCCTGAAAGCAAAAGAATGTATGCAAGCTGATGAGTTTAAACTACCGCAGAATACATTCCCATTTTCAGAATCATAAGTGGGCTGATGGAAATAGCGCATGGTTAATCATTCTGGTATGTTTTCATTGCGTAAGTTGCTTGTTTGCACACCGAAGTGCTATTCCAATAGATCCACATGCACTCAAGATGAAGATTTAATACTGACACCAACCCTAGAACCTTCTTTCCTATAGTTCCTCAAGATTCCAGAGAACTGACTGGACTAGTTTCCAAAACCGACTGTAATGCTGGTATTTTTGTGCCATAATGCTATTGATGGAATTTCGTAACTTGAATGCTGACGCTATGTGTAGAAAACATTGAAAATTGACAGACAGTTAACACAAGAAAGAACGGTGCTGCGTCATCAAATTCCGGAAGAAACTCAAATCGGTGGTTCTTGTTGTCCCCTTTAAACCGTCGCGTCGTTTTACTAAAATTTCCCGTCCGATTTTTGTCTGATCGCGCGTTCAGTAAAGCAGTGACTGGCCAGTGAAGTAGAAGAGCACACTGCATGCCAGAAGATCGGCAACCAGCATAATCTCTCCACAGTACCAGTTCCATAACATGCTTTCTTTCTACAGGATGCTTCGACCTACAACAAAGAGAAGACAAAGCTCCGCATGCAGATCCGGTGGCTGCAACCGGAGCTCGACGCAAACCGTGGAAGGCTTAAAGAGGCAGTAGAAGAAAGGGAGCTGATGGATGAGAAGTATCAGGAAGCAACCGCCATGCTGAAGAAGAAGCTCAGAGAGACGTGCCGCGAGGTCCTGAAGCTGAGAGAGGGGCTTAAGAGGCCAGAAGCCGCATCAAAACTGACGCAGTAACCTTTCTTCTTGGCAGCTAGAGTGCTAACCTGGTGGAGCCGTTTCAGGTGTTGGCAGCAGCGAACATTTGTCTCAATCTCAATGCAGGTCTGACTCTTCCAGACTAGTGCCTGAGTCTGCTTCATCGTTAAGATCGTCAGGTTGTACAGAGTCGTTTATGGCGCGTAGAGAGATTCCGTCGTATTCCGGCCTGGACCGCTGGTGCCTCGTGCAACCAATAACTTCGCTATCGTTCCGCTCTGACGTTGTGATATGCTTCGTATTTCCTAAGGTGTCCAATGATTTGGGCTTGGACATGGACGGGTCATGGGCATCAGCCGCAGAGGACGACTGGTACAGGCCGGGCTTCACACGGTGCTGTACGCCTCTAATTAGCTATCCAGATCGTGATTCCAAAATTTCAAAGATCGTACGTTTTATGGGTCTTGGCCACCCTGGGCATTAAAGGCATGGTTGCACGCTGAACAAGTTCGCAAGTACGTACTACGTATACTTTTACTGCTAGGTTGGTTGATTGGTTGATCCTGAACATATAATGTGCTCATATATGATGATGATCGAGCATCTGAATAATCATCTTCATGCATCTATCCTGGTTGTTCGGAGACAGGAATTTGAGATCGAGCCGTGCAACGCTAAGAAACCGTGCTAGTATGAGTTTTGATTTGATGCACATCAAACCACAACGGAAAGTCTGTCTGCAACAACCTTTCTCAGCAATCAAAACGTAATTAGCGCGACACACGTGTTGCCAAGTGAATTAATCAGCATAGCAGCTTTTTTTCTTGACAACTTTTTTTTTCTTTCTTTCTACCATTGTCTCCATTCTTTTCATGAACGTCGTCGCAGAGAGCGAATTTTATCTTCTTTGCAAATGGTGTTGGTGATTTGCGTCCGTTTCATAACAAAAAATGGCGTTGTGCAGTTCCCAAACCAAACATACTTCTGTATCTCAATATCTACCCAACCGAGAGTGGCTGTGCCGGCCGAAACACCAGCTTTTCCTTCGGGGAGTGGAAAGAAGAGAAGACGGGCTCAGCTCCCAGGGATAAATCATGCTTGCATGCTTGGCATGGGCACACCCGTCCATCAGAATCAGAATCTTGGAACTGGGAACCTGGGGCCGACCGACACAGGTGAGGTGAGAGCGTGGCGTGGCGTGGAAGCAGCCACCCTATGCCTTTTTCTTTGTGCCATTCCTTCCTTCCTGATCACCGAGCCCGTCCATCCATCCATCTCAATGGTCGCGTCACAGGGACACGGTACGGTGGACACGACGAGGAAGCTGCCGTGCCGGTCGTCGATGGTCGGGCGTGGACGATGGGACGGACGGACATGATTCTTGCAATCACGTACGCTCGGTCGCTCGCTCGCCCGCGGATCTCCAGACGCAAATCAATTCTACCACCGCATAGTACGCTGAATGATGCAGAGGCAAATCGATACGTGGAGAAGCACGTTACGAGGGTTAGAAAAAGAAAGAAGGGAAATGATGCAGATAGCAAACGTGTAAGACCTGCGTGATGGACACACGGCCTACCTACACTAGACACGTCCCCGTTCGTACACGAGAACTGTTTGTCATCTGCAAAAAGAAAAAGAAAAAAAGACTGTTTGTGCCGCTCCTTGCTCGTCAGTCATAGCATCTCCCGACGAAAAAGTGCAGGAAAACAACCGATCGAGGCGGCGGCAGTGATGGCTAATGACAGGGGGTGTGTGTGGTGCCATTGCTAACGCCAGCCAGCGATGATGAAATCCGCAAGATTCCACGTACTACGTTCCCGTGGGTGCCAGCGACTGCCCTGCGCCTGCGTGCATGATTGCTCATCAAGTCATGATGCACCCCGCAATGGCCTCGAGCTCGAGCCGATCCTTATCTTATCTCGAACCCAGACAGAAGCTGGAGAAGGGAGGAGGATCGTCGAGTGTAGTCCCTCCCATCGAGCTCCAACCGGGCCGCTCCTTGACCGGGCCTTGACTGTTACCCCGCTTTTAACACCGCAATCATTGCCCGGACAGGGGCTCGCTTTTGGTTCGATCCGGCTTTTTGTTCCGTCTCGTTGCCTCGCTCCTTTCCCGATGCAAAACGCCAAGACCAGCTAGGTCGCTACACGTCTAGACCTGGGTATAGGACTGGCCGGGCATGTAGGTTTGCCTGTCCAGCCAAGAGCGTCGCGACGAAGGGGCAGGACAGTACCACATCTCAGTAGTACTGCTACTCTCACGTATACGTGCTGCGTGCTCGTGGTGTACCGGTCGCGCGGCTCTGGTATGGTAGGGTGGCTAGCTCCCGCGCATGCACGGTTGCGTGCGCGCGCACGTATGCCTGATCCGCGACCCGACGACGGGCGACGGAGACGGACGGACGTAGTACCACTGTACCGGGCGGATCCACCGCGCCGCACGCGTAGGGGACGGCAGGCGTGCAGCGGCCCTGACGCGCGCCCCGCACCCACCGGCACCGGCACCGGGCGCGCGCGCCGCACGGACGACACGGATGGCCCAACTGGCCGCGCACCACCCGCGACTGGACGCCCGAGATGGACGGCCGCACTGTGCGCGCCGCGCCCATGCCGCCACCGGAACGGAATGCCCCGGGCCCGACCGACCGCACGGACACGGTGGCGTGGCGCGGATGAGTGCGTGCGTGCGTGCGTGCGTGCATGAATCGATAGCCGAACTGCACGGGCCTCCCTGCGTGACGTAAGTACGTGCGTGCGGTTTTAGCGTCTTGCTGTTGGGCGTGACGGAACGGGCTCTGTCCGGTCGTGGGTGGGGCTCGCCGGCCTGGCCGGGGCCTGGCTGGCTGGGGAAGGCGATGGAGGGAGGCGAGGTCCCCGCGCGGTCCACCCAATCCAAGCGCACAGTGCCGATCTCGACCGAACGCGTCCAAGAAGGTCTCGACTGATCTCCCCGGCCCGGTGGGTGACCACCGAAACCGAATCGAATCGATCCGTCTCGTTGGGCGGCTTCTTCATTCAAGTCCAAACAGAACAGCGGCTTTGTCTGTTCACCTTGGACATCTTCGTCCGTCTATCCGGCCATGCCATGGGCTGCCTTTTTCCACAGGGGAGGCCACGCCGGTCGCTCTCCGTCGGCTTCATGGGGTACCCTGCCAGTGCCCGGAGTCGACTCGAGTCGAGACTAGCTATCCGTATTGCTACAGCTACAGTGGATCGGACGAAGACAGAACGGACTACCACGCGTGTTAGGTCAACTCCAACGCACGATCCCATTCTATACAAACACGTCTGTTGGGCAAATGGACACACGGTCCGAACCAACACGCATGGGTGGTTAGTATCGCAAGTCAGCCACCTAGCCGCTCCCGGACACATCCATTTTTATGGGGAAATCGACGACTTCCACTTCGCCGCCCGATCCACTTCCCCACCACTGCCTCCCTCGTCGGAGACATCGAAACCCTAGCCACCATCCACCTCGCTCGCCCGCTGGCCATGGGGTTCTCGAAGTGAAACTCCATAGGCAAGAAGGTCAAGCACGACCACTGAGGCATGCTCCTCGTTTGGTAGCGCGGCCAGCCACTCCACCTCTTCGGCGTCGTTCTCCATCTCCTTTTCGGTGTCAGCATCACGCTTCTAGCCGTACGTCAAGGTCGAGGTGTGCCGCCGGGACTGGGAGACCAGCACTCTGTTGCCCACCTCCCCAATGGGTGGCATCTCAGCTCAGATCGGGTGCCCATTCCCCTTATGTCGTCGTCAGGCCGTGCCCGCCTCTAGGAGATCGCCCGTCGCTGCGCCAGGATCCCGCGCGAGCTCCTCGCCGATCGCAGGTACGCCGTGGACTCGCTATTGTGGGACACCTGGTTTCAGGATGGGCACGACATGTGTCACACCACCTATTTTGCCGGTCCTGGTAGCCCCCCCCCCTCCGCCGCCCCACATGTCCCACAGTGTGCCTCGTGCGCGTGCACCGAGCCCGCCCAAAGTGCGCGGCCGCACGCGGGTCCGTCGCCTGACGTCGACGTCATCTCCCTCCCCGTCGCCGCCACCCCCGCAACCACCCGCCATGACGACCGAGGAGGAGCGGCTCCTGCAGGCCGTCATGGAGTACTCCGAGAGGGAGTACATGCGCCAACAAGAGGAGGAATTACAGGGCCTGCAGTACATGCCTGAGCTATCGGCCTCCGAGGACGTGCACGTCCCGAAGCTGGACGTCAAGCAACAAGTCAAGGAGGAGCCTGTGAAGGAGCGTGCATGGGCGTCATGGTCGCCACCCCGAGCACCTTTGCCCTCGTCGCCTGCGCAGTACGCCCCTGGCTCAATCTGGGGCCGCCGCCGCACCTCTGGACGCCCTCACCAGCCTACATCGACCTGACAAGCGACGACGAGGATGGTGGCGCATGAAGACGACGGCTGCCACGGCATCAGCGGCGATGATGAGGTCTTCTGCGACGCGCGGGACCGCATTATCTTTTGCATTTTTTTATGTTAATTAAACTAAATGTTATGGTTGGAACGTGAGGACGATGGACGTTTTAATATGTTTTTAAGTTTTTTAGCTATGTTAAAATGCCTTATTAGCTGTTGCATGAGTTTTTTATTCCTGTGTCCAACACGGACAATTTGCAGTTTTGGCCGTGCGTTGGGCGTCTCATTCCAAGCCGGCCCACGGACATCGACCTCCCCATCTCAAATGAGCGAAATCCGAACAAAGTGATTGCTTGGATAGGATCTAGCGTTAGAGTTGTCCTTAGATTGCAATACAGTGATGGCGGTTGGTTTGTTGTCTAAACTACTCCATTTTCACGAGAATGGGGGAATCCAAAGAGTATTCTCAGTTAAACGCACTACGCCATTTCGTCTGATATGCACCCAAAACAGGATTTGATCACTCACTGCGGCTACAGGAGTAAACTGTTACAGCTGTCTAAGCATTTGCCCAGCAGAAGTGTCTGAAAGTCTAGCAAAACAGGTGTCCGGAAACTTTTTGTGTTTATTCTTAGCTCTTGCTTTTTGCTCTAGCTAGGTTCTAGTCCTAGCCCTAGCTAGTTCGGAAGCTCGACTCGATCGCTGAAGAAGCTGGTGGAACGATTCGTTGCTTAACGACAATGAAACGGAACCGGCAGACGGCAAATCATCATGGTTAATCAAGGCAGCAGCTCCTGGCCTTAAACTAGCGGCTTCCTGCCAGTGAGTTTGAGACCGACATTGCAATTGGAAACACACGTAGCACCGCCCTACGGCTACGGCCTACTATACCGCAAGCAAACGGAGTGCCGCCCGGTCCGGCACGGCACCGCCGGCCGGATCCACGTCGGCCTGACACCGACCCGACGCCGTAGCTGGCATCCCACGCATTTCCCGACTCCTCCCCCCCCCCCCCCACCCCCCCCAAAAAAAAAAAAACCCTCGCCAGCCCTGCCCGCACGGCGACATGCCATGCATGTCTCGCCTCGTGCATGCACGAGAGAACACCGAAAACTTTTGAACCAGCGGCTGGGTCGATGGCCTGATGCGTCACCTCTGTTTGGACACTGGAGAGCAGCAGCGCAGGACTGGGGACAGGGCCCGTGGAATGTGATCTCAGCGCGATCGCCCCGACCGGCCCGCCATTAATGGTCTGGCTTCTACGTCAAGGCAGCGCAGCCCCAACGAGGCGGCCCTTGTTTTCTTTTTGGCACAGCAGAGCCGGGGATAGACGTCGTCGTCCCTTCCCTCCCTTGCCAGCCACAGCCACAGCCACAGGCACGGGACACAAAACAATTCATCTCGTTCAGCTCTCCAAGGTACTCCACCACCACCACTCCGCAGCGGCAGCAGTGGAAAAAGCCGAGCGCACCGGCAGCCGCATGCACCGCGCCGAGCGAATCCGAGGCATCCATGACAGACCAGCCGCATGATCCTCCGTCCACTGCGCAGAGCGCACCGACCCGAATTCTTCTCGTGTCGTACCTCGTGGTGCTACTACGAGTGTGTTTTCTAGTTTCTACCCAGGCCGGACACGGACGCATCATGCTTGCATCGCATGCGATGATGCGACCTGGATTCGTTTGGGTTGATCAAATCAAAGATGGGGCGCGAGGGCAGCGAGCAGCCCGGCATAGAAAAGGACGCCCAAGTTGCACCGCGCGGCTCGTGATCCCAACTTGCGAGACAAGAGTTGACATGCATGTTCGCCGCTTGACTTGTTGGCGGATCGGCACGAGGGTGTGGGTGTCTAGTCAGCTGCCTGCTCCGGTGACCGGCACGAATGGGCGCGAGCACATGACGCCGGGGGCGTGGAAGGGACCGGCCGGTGTGTTTGTCTCCTCGGCCCTGGAACCCCACGCGGTCGTCTAGATCGAGCGGTTGGGACACGCTTTGTCATCCAACGCAGTATTCCATAGTTCTTCGGTCGATTTGAACGTCTGTTTTTTCACAAAGCCGAGATAAATTGGAGGAACTTTGTGAGATTTCAGATACACCCCAGACGCTCCGAAATCCTCCTTCCCCGTCTGCGTCCTTTTTCATATGAATCGGTTGTCGTACATTCATGCCCGTAAGCGTTGTTTCAGGGTGCCAACACAGTAGTGATGTCAGCCTATATCAGACGCGATATCTCACCGAATATAGCATTGAAAATGGTGCGCCGGTCGAAAGCGTTGTCTGCGTCGCATCTCGGTGAACTACTCCAAAACACTTGTCTTTAGGGATGCTTTCACAGAGACTTAACAGTAGCTCATTCTGACTGCGGTGATGATTGTTCGATGGTCAGAATCTCAACATAATATTTATTATGTTTGGTGTTTTATCAAAAGAAAAAAAAATCATAATGGAAACTAATCAGTTACATGTTTAAGAAAGTACGTGTGCTTTCAAATTGAAATTTGCGGCTAGAAATCGAACACTTTGTGTTTGAAAATGAAACCTGGTATGCTATAAAAAAGCAAGCAATAATACGGTAGAGTCAGAAACCGCATTTTTTTTCACTTGGCTGAAAAGTAGCTAACCAGCATAATTAAAGTAACACATTGAGGATGAAAGGTTGCCAGTTCAATAGTTTACCACTTATTCCGTCGAATCAGAATAACGTGTGAAGGGGCTGGGTGGTTTGAAAAATCTCGATCGTGGTCGGCCTAGGTCGTACGTGCTTACTCTAATGGCAGAACACACAGCGCCGATTTTTGCTTCCTTGACCCGTAGAGACGCAGGTACGACGCAATTCGCGGCGAGTGGATGCTCACATACGCACCGGAGAAAAGCACGGCCATGGCCATCTTCTCCGGCAATGCGTCTGCCAGTTAACATGCTTCGATGCAATGCCTCTTTAATCGCATATTTAGAAGCATGCATTAACTTGGTTTATGTAACTACAAAAGGCTTAACACACAAACATCACCTCTCACCGAAAGAATATTTAGCATATATGAACCACAGAGATGTCAAACCTAAGGTGTGATCCGTGACGAGCTGAAGGTACAAGCATTCATATAACCATCCAAACATAGATTGATTCTTTTAGTTATCTTAATTGAAACTTCATTCTTTTCGGTTTATTGGCCTTATCTTATTTTTTGAATTTTTCGTATTATAAGTCTTAGTTTCATTTTTTTTATCACATGTTCACATTTCAAGATGCATTAAATTGATGCATGCAAGGATTAAAAAAACCAAACAATGAATGTAACCATTTTCAGGCCTCTTCCAATGCAAAGATGGTTAGATGAGGTGCTAATGCATTAAATAGCTTTTCAACTCCCCAATGCATAGGTGCTTAGATTGTTGTTGCTAAGCTCACTTTATTTAATAATTTAACATCTACTCCCTCCGTCCGGGTTTATTAGGCCCCCTCTTACTTTGGGCTAAAGTTTAACCTATAAATTGAAATAACAAAATATAAATTATATGTTTCAAAAATTATACTGTTTAAAAGCTCTTTCAAATACAAATCCAACAATATAATGTTTCATAGCATATACTTTATATTTTAGTAGTCTATAGAAGGTCAAAGTCTGGCTCAAAATACGAGGGGGCTAATAAACCCGGACGGAGGTAGATGGTGAGTGCTCTCTCTCCAACCAAGGGCTCAATCTCAAAATCTCTTCAACCAGGGTAGATGGTGAATGGTGGAATAAATTTCGTAGTTTACATAAGTACTTAATTAATACACTTGTTTTTCTCAAAAAATTATGTTTACCAATTCATTAATTACAATGCATGCATGCATGACCATTAAATGTCAATGAACTTCCACATGCATTGGTGGGTTTTCTCTTGATACTTGCATCGGATGATTTAATGCACCTCGAAATTCAAACATGTCATGATAGGTACTCCCTCCGTCTCAGTGTATAAGTCATCTTAGGTTGTGCACCGTGACCAAGACAGAGAGGAAAACAAGAGAAATAATATTAATTTACTTATTTATATCATTGCATGCAATGAATTGATCAATGCATGTCGTGCTAGTTAGTCTCAAGTCATTAACCCCACTTCTTTCATTGGTTGATTTAAAAAACGAGGTGAAAGTTAATGCACCGCGCCTAAGTGTTTTGCGATTATTTGGTTTTTGTAAGATGACTTATACACCGAGACGGAGGGAGTAGTAGAATTGAGACTTGTAAAATGGAAAAACGAAAATTTTGAGATGAGCCCTACAATCCGGAAAGGAGGGAGTAAGTTGTTTTATGCATTGGCCAACTTTTCTCATTTAAGTGGGTTGCCTAGATTCACGTGTTTGTCATTGGTTTTTTCTGATGTCACCAAAGTGCTCTCTCTCCTTCTTAATTGTTATGCCATGTCATGTTTTTGTTTATATGACATGCTTAGCACCTATACATGACGGAGCACTGAAAAGGGTCTTACTCATTTAGTGGTCACCATCCATACACTCTAATTAATGCAGACCAAGGTTAAGTAATTTTATACTACAATATATATTTCTTCATTCACCATGTACCTTGGTTGACGAGATTTTAGATTTAAGCCCTATAAACCGAAAAGGAAGGAGTATCAATTAATACAAGGTGCAAAGTGATGAATCAAGTGTAACTTGGTAAATGGCTAGATATCTTGCGGTGGAATTCAGTCACCCAAATTCAACATTTAGACTTGTTACATTTTTTTCCAGAACAACAACGCCGTCGATAAAGAGAAGCGTTGATCGAAGGATCCAACATGAAGACACACGAACATAGACAAATAAAGACCAAATTTGAGCAGATTCATCAAAGACAATCACCGACCGAATCCCGCGAGATCCGCTACAGACACATCTTCACACGTCCTCCGATAATGCTAGATGCACCACCGAAACGAAGGCTAAGCGAAAAGAATCTTATTCCATCATCATTAGGGAGCCGTCGCGGTGTCACCTTCATAAATAGGACACAAATTCTAACAAAACTAAAAACACACCTAAAAACGAAACCCTTCTAGCTAACAGGGCCGAGATTCACCGTGCCTCACGGACCTAAGGCCACAAGAGATGTAAAAGACGCTGACGGAAGGCAGGAACCCTAGCCACATTTTCTCTTCGGAGAAAAGATGAAGACCAAAGGAAGGAGAGACATTTAGACTTGTTACATGTGTTTATATTTTTCTAAATTTTACGTAATTAAGACTTTACGCCGTTGGTTTCTCAAAAGAAAAAGGACGTGCAAAGTGGATTCCTTTTTCCCTTGAAGTTGGTGTGCTCTACTAGCCCGCTCGTGACAAGCACATGTACTACCTACGTCGATGCACAGTGCAATCTGCTCACAATCATTTGAGCCTAAACCCATAGCCTATAGCTTACTCAAATGGCCAGCGTGCGACGCATGACGACCGCGCAAAAGGAATCAAAGGAGTTGGGCTTTCAGTCTTGTATAAGATGGCTACGTCTGCATTTACGTTTTGCGACGAGCCACCTTTCTGCGGGGGAGATAGATGCACCACGCCTATCCTTGGTTTTGGTTGCAAGAACAGTGAGATGGTACCTTAATTTCTAATGAGCTAATCATGAGCAGTTAATGATGCGCATCTTGATTAACTCCTTGAAAGGCAACCTTGGCCTGTATCAATGAATCATTTCGCGTGCGTGGAATGCCAACCAAACTGCTGGACCACCGTTAGCCGTTGCGATCGCTTAGGGACGCTTCATAATTGCTGGAATGTAATGTGATCGATGTGATGACCATATTTGTCTAGTAATCTGTTTAGCGAAACGAAAAGGTCAAGACCTTGTTTGATCTACCCATTTCACAGTTTGATTAAGAATGCCTTTGGCTCAAAGAATTACAAGGGAATATAATAGAATTCCTATCCATATATGATGCGAATCCAGAGGAATTCATTCATGATCTCCTTTGTTCAGATGGAAATTACCGTTGTGTCTATACCAACTATGGCATGAACCCCGTCTTTGTAGCAAGCCATATGTTGTCCATGTTTTTTAGTGGTTGCAACCAAACAAATACTATTGGTAATTTCATGTACTGTATTTCCGTTCTCCATAAGATCCTAAATGCTATATCTATCATTATGTTACATTGCCATCTCCCGCCAATTTCTTTTTGTTATATTTCCATGTTTTTCGAACCCGGCAACGGAATTAAATCACTTCCTAAATAAGAGATGACTATATTTCTATTGTCCCTTACAGTATCTACAGTCGTGATGGGCTAATCCGACCCATCAAACGTCCACGGTCGGACGCGTCCACATGCATTGACCGGCCACGTCTCATATTTCAGTTCTCATAACCGGATATCTTAGTTAGTATACCTTAAATCTATACAAACTCATGCAATGCAACTATGTAATGATGCACACACATCGTGCGGCTACTACATATAACATGTCATCGGACTACCAAAATTTGGCATGCTGGATTATGATGGAGAAGATCATCCCCGGCTGACCTTGCCTGTCTCAGCGTCATTGCCGTCCTTCTTGCGGAAGTACCGTTTGAAGATGCGGTACGGATTGAGTCAGATCTACTCGTCGCCGGACTTGTCCCGACCGTCGTTGTCCTCCTCCTTCTCCATTGGCGGTAGTCCGTCCATTTCATGGACCGCCCATTCTGCTCTCGGGCGAGGGCACGAGTGTTCCTGTGCTGCCGCTTCTTCAGAATGCGGGTGCACATGGCTTCCTTCTCTGCGGCCTCCCGCGCCGCAACATTAGCCGCATCCGCCGCCGCCATGTCGACAACGAGTCGGGCCTCGGCGTCCCTTATCTTCCCCTTCCCACGGCGGGCACACCGGTCCCGATGGGACTCATACTGTGCTTGGCCGGTGATGGGGAAGGAGACATTTGCAGGCTACCGGGACCACGATGATCCAACCCGGAAGGACCCGATCGCCCGTTGAGCCGACCCTACGTAGTCGCACCAAACAGATCCTCTCGTCGATCGGGTGATGTCCTTCCAGGAGCGGTAGAGTGCAATGCGGACGACCATTGCCTCCTCCAACCCGCATGGGATGACACCCGAGTCGACGAATCCGGGTTGGCTGGAGTCAGATCCATTGCCCGCCATGCTGACAAAGGCCAGAGATCGCTAGAGGTGAGCTCGGGTGACGGAGGGGAGTGAAGTGAAGTGGCTAGGGTATGGTCCGGTGAGCGGATGGGGAGGAATATATGTGGGGATGGGTGGGTCAGCGTGGGACGGGTCCGACATGACAAACGCACCCTGACGCCCCCATATTCGCACCATATTTTGGTTGGATATGAGAGGTACCGGTCAACATGGGCGTTTGAGGCCCGTTTGGGTTGAAATTTTGTCACCGGTCAGTGACCGGGCTGTCCGCCCTAGCATTTGAGACGGGTTTGGGGCGCCCGGTTGTAGATACTCTTAGAGCATCTACGTCCGGATCCCTCATACCCGTCTCAAATACCTAGGCAGGCCACCTGATCACTGTCGTGTCACGAAAATGCGACCCGGACGAGCCTCTCAAACCGGCCTTAAATGCCCTAGCTGACCAGCACCCCTATTTCCAGCCCAAATATGGGGCGGATATGGGGGAGCCCGGGTGCGCCCGGGCATGCTCACCACGTCGAACTAACAACGTGGCCCCACGCAGACTCACTAGGAAACCTGACGGCCCGACGGGCGCCTCGACCGTCGGCGCGGTGTGAATGCCGCGTGGTGCCGCTCCGCCTCCCCGCCCGAGGTTGGGGCCAGCTATTTAAGCCGGCCGCCCCCAGCCCTCGCACATCTGCCTCCTCCCTCTCTCCGCCGTCACCCGAACACATTTGCCTCCTCTCGCACTCCCCTCTCCGTCAGGATGGTCCGACGGCTCGTCAACACCCGCAGGTAGCTCATTCTGGAGCGGCGCCTGCAAATCGAGCTGGAAAACCAGACTCGCCACGCCGCCCGCATCGCTGTGGGTCTCCCTCCGGACTCACCGGAGTCGGAGGAGGAGGAGGAGGACGAGCAGCAGGAGAAGGAGCAGTCGGAGGCCATAGAGGAGGACGACCTGGAGGAGGAGGCTCTCGGCTTGAGCATGGTGGAGGCAGAGGTGGAGTTCGTCGTCGAACAATCGGAGGAGATGGCGGAGCAACAGGCCATCCTGGATTCCATCCGGGATGAGGCCGAGGCGGAGGCCAACCGCCGGCTCATCCGACAGAGCCAGGCAGAGGCGGACGCCCTCTTCGGCGAGCTGGAGGCAGAGATCGAGGCAAAGGAAGCCGCAGCGGAGCAGCCGGAGCCACCAGAGGGGCGGAGCTGCGACACACGGCCATTTATCTGCCGGAGGGCACGAAGATCGTCATCTTCGGCAAAGAGTAGATAGGTTCTATGTAGTATGTAGTTTTTTTTATATTGCATGCTTTTGTATGGATTTGACGTTTCTAATATGAGATGTCCGATTATAGAATGAATTATTTGAGGCATCATCAGTCAGTGTTCGGGGACGCGCCCGGGCACGTCCGTGGATGTTTGAGGGGCCGGATTTGCAAGATTTGACTGTAGATGCTCTTAACATCTCCGCCCATCCCCGCTGTCTCGGGCGCCTCCTCAAGCCCCTCACCTCCTCTCCGTCGCCGGTCGGAGCCGCCGGGCAAAGCCCCGGCCGGCCGATGGTGGCGGCGGGCCATCTTCCATCTACTCATGCATCCCTGAAGTCCTTCAAGACAGATTGGTTTTGATTCATCTACAGACCTGCCCACGGTCATGGCTAGTGACTCCCAAGGTGATGCGGCCAATGAATCGTGTCTTGGAGTGAGTCACCGGCATGGTCCAACTTGCGCGGATTTGACCATGGAGGCATGGCGGCACGAGGCCCTAACGTCCTTTGCGATGCGGTGACGATGACAAACCTACAGACTCCTCTGCCAGCGCGGCTGTGGTCACATGGGTGTTGCCATCTAGGCTTTCAATCCCATGGCTTGTCCCATATCGTGGATTTGGACCAGGATCCTCTGGCAGCGCTGCTGCAAATCCTTCGTCGCGAACTTAGTGAGATTGAGGTCTAGCATGGTGTTTCCAGCCAGATCCAGTATGTGTGATGGTCCGGCCGACGGTCTTGCGGGTTTGGCCAAGGCTACATGCTGGTGCTTAGGGTCCTCGAGGTGGTAGCCAACGGTGAGGTTCTTCATCGTCATTAGCGTTGGTATGTGATGACACCCCGTCATGCGGCGGTGCCCTCGCCGTGGATTATGTTGGCCATCGAAAGATCTTTGCGAGGGTTACTCACTTCGGATTCGGTGGTTGGCTTTGACAGTGAGATTCAGTCCATTGACAATGACTTGACCCAGAGGGTCTGGTTGTGCAGCGGCGGTCGGCCTCTAGTCCAGAGCATGCGGCTGTAAGGATTTGGGAAACATGGTGGCGACGACACATGATTGACTCTGATGGTGGTGCTCGTTGAGTACCCGGTCCCGAGCTACGGGGTGAATGTTGGGGAACGTCGCATGGGAAACAAAAAATTTCCTACGCTCACGCAAGACCTATCCATGGTGATGAGCATCTACGAGAGGGAGAGTGAATCTACATACCCTTGTAGATCGCTAAGCGGGAAGCGTTAAGAAACGCGGTTGGTGTAGTCGAACGTCTTCGCGATCCAAATTGTCGAGCGTCCCGCGATCCAATCACGATCCGTCCCGATCAAGCACCGAACGGACGACACCTCCGCGTTCAGCACACGTACAACTTGATGACGATCTCCGCCTTCTTGATCCAGCAAGAGGGAGCGGAGAGGTAGAAGAGTTCTCCGGCAGCGTGACGGTGCTCCGGCGATGGTGGTGGAGCTATTCCGGTAGGGCTTCGCCTAAGCACTGCAGAAATCCGATCTAGAGAAGAAACCATGCACTAGAGGAACGGGTAGCACGTGGCTGAAAATCTTGTGCCAAAACCCTAAAACCCTCTAGTATATATAGGAGGAGAGGAGGAGGAGGCTTGGCTCCCAAGGATCCAACCCTTGGGTCGGCCGAACCAGGAGGGAGGAGTCCTCCTCCACTCCAAGTAGGATTAGGACTCCTTCCTAATTTAGCCCTTTTGCCTTTTTCCACCTTTTTCCATTTAGGCTTTTTCTTCCCAGCCGCATGGGCCCTTTGTGGGACGTCCTTCAGCCCACTAAGGGCTGGTATTCATCCTCCTACAGCCCATGTAGCCTCTTGGGTCGAAATACCCCTCCCGATGGTCTCCCAGTACACTACCGGCACTCCCGATACACTACCGATGAGCCCGAAACATTTCCGGTGACCAAAATAGGACTTCCTATATATCAATATTTACCTCCGTACTACTCCGGAGATCCTCGTGACGTCTGGGATCTCATCCGGTACTCCGGACAACCTTCGGTCACCACCATACATAACTCTATACTACCAAAACATCACCAAACCTTAAGTGTAGAGACCCTGCGGGTTCGAGAACTATGTAGACATGACCGAGACACCTCTACGGTCAATAACCAATAGCGGGACCTGGATGTCCATATTGGTTCCTACATATTCTACGAAGATCTTTATCGGTCAAACCTCTATGTCAAGGATTCAGTTAATCCCGTATGATGTTCCCTTTGTTCTTCGGTATGTTACTTGCCCGAGATTCGATCGTCGGTATCTCCATACCTAGTTCAACCTCGTTATCAGCAAGTCTCTTTACTCGTTCCGTAATACAAGATCCCATGATTAACACTTAGTAACATTGCTTGCAAGGCTTATTGTGATGTTGTATTACCGAGTGGGCCTTGAGATACCTCTCCGTCACACGGAGTAACAAATCCCAGTCTTGATCCATGC
Source organism: Hordeum marinum (assembly GCA_022496015.1). NCBI lineage: Eukaryota > Viridiplantae > Streptophyta > Magnoliopsida > Poales > Poaceae > Hordeum > Hordeum marinum. The sequence continues at coordinate 298,348,616 of CM039676.1, forward strand.
CAACTCAACAGACACCTTTGGAGATACATGTAGAGCACCTTTATAGTCACCCAGTTATGTTGCGACGTTTGATGCACACAAGGCACTCTTCCGGTGTCCGTGAGTCACATGATCTCATGGTCATAGGAACATATACTTGACATGCAAAAAACTATAGCAATAAACTGACACGATCATATGCTACGTTTGTAGTTTGGGTCTTGTCCATCACATCATTCTCCTAATGATGTGATCCCGTTATCAAATGACATCACATGTCAATGACTAGGAAACCTTGACCATCTTTGATCAACGAGCTAGTTCACTAGAGGCATATTAGGGACAAAGTGTTGTCTATTTACCCACACATGTAATGTGTTTCCAATCAATACAATTATAACATGGATAATAAACGATTATCATGAACAAGGAAATATAATAATAAACACTTTATTTATTGCCTCTAGGGCATATTTCCAACAGTCTCCCACTTGCACTAGAGTCAATAATCTAGTTCACATCACTATGTGATTTACATTGTAATGAATCGAACACCCATGCAGTTCTGGTGCTGATCATGTTTAGCCCTTGGAAGAGGTTTAGTCAACGGGTCTACAACATTCAGATCCGTGTGCACTTTGCAAATATTTATGTCCTTCTCCTCGATGTAATTGCGGATGGAGTTGAAGCGTCGCTTTATGTGTCTGGTCCTCTTGTGAAACCTTGGTTCCTTGGCCAGAGCAATGGCACCAGTGTTGTCACAGAACAGGTTCATTGGATTCAGTGCACTGGGCACTACTCCAAGATCTTTCATGAACTGCTTCATCCATACACCTTCCTTTGCTACCTCCGAGGCCGCGATGTACTCCGCTTCGCACGTAGAATCGGCTACCACGCTTTGCTTGGAACTGCACCAGCTTACCGCTCCCCCGTTGAGAATAAATACGTATCAAGTTTGTAACTTAGAGTCATCCGGATCAGTGTCAAAGCTTGCATCGACGTAACCCTTTACAATGAGCTCTTCATCACCTCCATAAACGAGAAACATTTCCTTAGTCCTTTTTAGGTACTTAAGGATATTCTTGACCGCTGCCCAGTGTTCCATTCCAGGATCACTATGAAACCTTCCAGCCATACTTATGGCAAGGCTGACATCGGGTCTTGTGCACAGCATTGCATACATGATAGAGCCTATGGCTGAATCATAGGGGATGACACTCATCTTTTCTCTATCTTCTGCAGTCACTGGGCATTGAGTCTTACTCAACTTTACACCTTGTAACACAGGCAAGAACCCCTTCTTGGACTAATCCATTTTGAACTTCTTCAAAACTTTATCAAGGTATGTGCTTTGTGAAAGTGCTATTAAGCATCTCGATCTATCTCTATAGATCTTAATGCCTAATATGAAAGCAGCTTCTCCTAGGTCCTTCATTTAAAAACTCTTGTTCAAATATTACTTCACGCTTTCTAGCATTTCTATATTGTTTCCAATCAGCAATATGTCATCCACATATAATATTAGAAACGCTATAGAGCTCCCACTCACTTTCTTGTAAATACAAGCTTCTCCATAAACTTGTATAAACTCAAACACTTTGATCACCTCATCAAAGCGCTTATTCCAACTCCAGATGCTTGCACCAGCCCATAAATGGATAGCTGGAGTTTGTAAACTTTGTCAGCATTCTCCAGATCGACAAAACCTTCTGGTTGCATCATATACCACTCTTCCTCAAGGAAACCGTTGAGGAACGCTGTTTTGACATCCATCTGCCAAATTTCATAATAGAAATAAGCAGCTATTGCCAACATGATTCTGACAGACTTAAGCATCGCTACGGGTGAGAATGTCTCATTGTAGTCAACTCCTTGAACTTGTGAAAAACCCTTTGCCACAAGTCGAGCTTTATAGACGGTGACATTACCGTCCGCGTCCGTCTTCTTCGTAAAGATCCATTTGTTCTGAATGGCCTTTCACCCTTCAGGTAATACTTCCAAAGTCCATACTTTTTTTTCATACATGGATCCCATCTTGGATTTCATGGCCTCTAACCATTTCTCGGAATCCGGGCCCATCACCGCTCCTCCATAGCTCATAGGTTCATTGTTGTCCAACAACATGACATCCAAGACATGGTTGCCGAACCACTGAGGAGTAGTACGCGCCCTTGTCGACCTACGAGGTTCAATAGGAGCTTGATCCGAAGCTTCATGATCATCATCATTAACTTCCTCTTCTACCGTCGTAGGTTCCACAGAAACATCTTTCTGTGCTGCGCTACTTTCTGGTTGAAGTAAAGGTTCAATAACCTCATCAAGCTCTATTTTCCTCCCACTTAATACTTTCGAGAGAAACTCTTTCTCAAGAAACGTTCCGTTCTTAGCGACAAACACTTTGCTTTCGGATCTGAGATAGAAGGTATACCCGACTGTCTCCTTCGGGTATCCTATGAAGATGCATTTCTTCGCTTTGGGTTCTAGCTTTTCAGGCTGAAGCTTTTTGACATAAGCATCACATCCCCAAACTTTAAGAAACGACAAGTTTGGCCTCTTGCCCAACCTTAGTTCACATGGCGTCGTCTTAACGGATTTTGATGGTGCCCTATTTAAAGTGAATGCAGTTGTCTCTAATGCATAACCCCAAAACGATAGTGGCAAAACAACAAGAGACATCATAGAATGCACCATATCTAATAAGGTTCGATTACGACGTTCGAACACACCATTACGCTGTGGTGTTCCAGGCGGTGTCAACTGTAAAACAATTCCACACTGTCTTAAGTGACTGCCAAACTCATAACTCACATATTCACCTCCTCGATCAGATCGCAGGAATTTAACCTCCTTGTTACGATGATTCTCAACTTCACTCTGAAATTGCTTGAACCTTTCAAACGTTTTAGACTTGTGTTTCATTAATTAAATATACCCATATCTACTTAAGTCATTACTGAAGGTGAGAAATTAACAATATCCACCACGCACTATAACATTCATTGGACCACACACATCAGTATGTATGATTTCCAATAAGTCACTCGCCCGTTCCATTGTTCCAGAGAACGGCGTTTTAGTCATCTTGCCCATGAGGCATGGTTCACATGTGTCAAGTGATTCAAAATCAAGTGACTCCAAAAGTCCATCAACATGCAGCTTCCTTATGCGTTTTACACCAATGTAACCTAAACGGCAGTGCCACAAGAAAGTGGTGCTATCATTATCAACTCTACATCTTTTGGCATCAATGTTATGAACATGTGTATCATCACTATCAAGATTCAATATGAATAAACCCCTCACATTGGGTGCATGACCATAAAAGATATTTACTCATATAAATAGAACAACCTTTATTCTCTGATTTAAATGAGTAACCGTCTCGCAATAAACAAGATCCAGATATAATGTTCATGCTTAACGCAACAATTATTCAGGTTCATCACTAATCCCGATGGTAATCGAAGAGAGAGCATGCCGACGGCGATCACATCAATCTTGGAACCATTTCCCACGCGCATCATCACTTCATCCTTTGCGAGCCTTCGTCTATCCCGTTGTTCCTGTTTTGAGTTGCAAATGTGAGACCCCGAACCGGTATCAAGTACCCAGGCACTACAACGAGAGCTAGTAAGGTACACATCAATACCATGTATATCATATATATCTTGTTTGTCGCTGGCCGCCTTCTTGTCAGCCAGGTACTTGGGTAGTTCCGCTTTCAGTGACCAGTTCCCTTGCAATGAAAGCACTCAGTTTCTGGCTTGGGTCCATGCTTGGGTTTCTTTACAGGAGTAGCAACTGCTTTGCCATCCTTCTTGGTTTTACCCTTCTTGCCCTTGCCCTTGCCATTATTCTTGAAACTAGTGGTTTTATTGACCATCAACACTTGATGTTATTTTTGGATTTTAGACTCAACGACTTTAAGCATCGCAAATATCTCGACGACTGACTTGTTTATTTCGTGCATGTTATAATTCATCACAAAGCTCTTGTAACTAGGTGGTAGTGATTGAAGAACTCTGTAAGTGATCGCCTCTGGTGGAAGGGCAATTCCCAACTCCGCTAGACGATTCGAATACCTAGACATTCTGAGTATATGTTCACTGATAGACCCGTTCTCCTCCATCTTGCAAGCATAGAACTTATCAGAGGTCTCATACCTCTCGATTCGGGCATTCTTCTGAAAGATAAACTTCAACTCCTGGAACATCTCATATGCTCCATGACGTTCAAAACATCTTTGAAGTCCCGCTTCTAAGCCATACAATATTGCACACTGAACTATTGAGTAATCTCCAGAACGTGCCTCCCAAGCGTTCTTAACGTCTTCGGATGACATGTCTTCTACTTGGTCACCAAGCGGTGCATCAAGGACATATGATTTTTGAGAAGCCGTGAGGATAATCCACAGATTAGGGGCCCAGTCAACAAAGTTACTTCCATCATCTTTCAACTTAGCTTTCTCTAGGAACGCATTAAAATTCAGGGGTGCTACTACGCGAGCCATTGATCTACAACATAAATATGCAAAGGTTACTTAGACTATTGTTCAAGATAATTAGTTTAGTTAATCAAATTACTAAAGCTCCCACTCAAATTGACATCCCTCAGGTCATCTGAGTGTCACATGATCCAAATTCACCAACTCAAGTCCGATGATCACGTGAGTTGAGGTGGTTTCAATGGTGAACATCATCATGTTAATCATATCTACTATATGAATCATGTTTGACCTTTTGGTCTCTTGTGTTCCGAGGCCATGTCTGTACATGCTAGGCTCGTCAAATTTAACCCGAGTGTTATGCATGTGCAACACTGGCTTGCACCCGTTGTATGTGAACGTAGAGTCTATCACACCCGATCATCACGTGGTGTCTCGACACGCTGAACTTTCGCAATGGTGCACACTCGTGGAGAACACAATTCATCTGGAAATTTTAGTGAGGGATCACCTTATAATGCTACCATCGTCCTAAGAAAAACAAGGTGCACAAAAGTATTAACATCACATGCAAATCACAAGTGACATGATATGGCCATGAACGTGTGCTTTTGATCTCCATCTTGAAAGCACCGGCATGATCTCCATCGTCACCGGCACGACACCATGATCTCTATCATCTTGATCTCCATCAACGTGTTACCATCGAGGTTGTCGCGCCCATCATGCTTGTACTACTATTGCTACTGTTTAGCGATAAAGTAAAGTATTACATAGCGCTTAATGATTGATAGGCCGGTCATACAATAATTAAAAACAACCCTGTGGCTCCTGCCGGTTGCCATACTCATCGACATGCAAGTCATGATATTCTATACATAACATGATCATCTCATACATCACATATATCACATCATGTAATTGGCCATATCACATCACAACATACCCTGCAAAAACAAGTTAGACGTCCTCTAATTGTTGTTGTATGTTTTACGTGGCTACTACGGGTATCTAGCAAGAACAATTCTCACCTACGCATAAACCACAACGGTGATACATAAGTTGATTTTCTACCTTCTCAAGGACTGCCTTTGTCGAATCCGATCCAACTAAAGTAGGAGAAACAGACACCCGCCAGCCATCTTTGTGCAACGAAGTTACACGTCAGTCGGTGGAACCGGTCTCTCGTAAGTGTACGAGTAAGGTTGGTCCGGGCCGCTTCATCCCACAATACCGTTGAACCAAAACACGACCAACGGAGGAAGCAATCTAAGCATGAACGCCCACAAACTCTTTGTGTTCTACTCGAGACCTCATCTACACATAGACCTAGCTGATGATGCCACTGTTGGGGAACGTCGCATGGGAAACAAAAAATTTCCTACGCTCACGCAAGACCTATCCATGCTGATGAGCATCTACGAGAGGGAGAGTGAATCTTGATACCCTTGTAGATCTCTAAGCGGGAAGCGTTAAGAAATGTGGTTGGTGTAGTCGAATGTCTTCGCGATCCAAATCGCCGAGCGTCCCGTGATCCAATCATGATTCGTCCCGATCAAGCACCAAACGGATGGCACCTCCGCGTTCAGCACACGTATAGCTTGATGACGATCTCCACCTTCTTGATCCAGAAAGAGGGAGCGGAGAGGTAGAAGAGTTCTCCAGCAACGTGACGGCGCTCCGACGATGGTGGTGGAGCTATTCCAGCAGGGCTTCGCCTAAGCATTACAGAAATCCGATCTAGAGGAGAAACTATGCACTGGAGGAACGGGTGGCACGTGGCTGAAAATCTTGTGTCAAAACCCTAAAACCCTCTATTATATATAGGAGGAGAGGAGGAGGAGGCTTGGCTCCCAAGGATCCAGCCCTTGGGTCGGCCAAAACAGGAGGGAGGAGTCCTCCTCCTCCACTCCTAGTAGGATTAGGACTCCTTCCTAATTTAGCCCTTTTGCCTTTTTCCACCTTTTTCCTTTTGGGCTTTTTCTTCCCAGCCGCATGGGCCCTTTGTGGGACTTCCTCCATCCCACTAAGGGCTGGTATTCATCCTCCCATAGCCCATGTAGCCTCTTGGGTCGAAATCCCCCTCCCGATGGTCTCTCGATACACTATCGGCACTCCCGGTACACTACCGATGAGCCCGAAACATTTCCGGCGACCAAAATAGGACTTCCTATATATCGATATTTACCTCCGGACCATTCCGGAGCTCCTCGTGATGTCTGGGATCTCATCCGGGAGTCCGAACAACCTTCGGTCATCACCATACATAACTCTATACTACTAAAACCAAACCTTAAGTGTGCAGACCCTACGGGTTCGAGAACTATGTAGACATGACCGAGACACCTCTACGGTCAATAACCAATAGCGGGACCTGGATGTCCATATTGGTTCCTACATATTCTATGAAGATCTTTATCGGTCGAACCTCTATGTCAAGGATTCCGTTAATCCCGTATGATGTTCCCTTTGTTCTTCGGTATATTACTTGCCCGAGATTCGATCATCGGTATCTCCATACCTAGTTCAACCTCGTTATTGTCAAGTCTCTTTACTCGTTTCGTAATACAAGATCCCATGACTAACACTTAGTCACGTTGCTTGCAAGGCTTATTATGATGTTGTATTACCGAGTGGGCCCTGAGATACCTCTCCGTCACACGGAGTAAAAAATCCCAGTCTTGATCCATGCCAACTCAACAGACACCTTCGGAGATACCTGTAGAGCACCTTTATAGTCACTCGGTTATGTTGCGACGTTTGATGCACACAAGGCACTCTTCCGGTGTCTGTGAGTCACATGATCTCATGGTCATAGGAACATATACTTGACATGCAGAAAACTATAGCAATAAACTGACACGATCATATGCTACGTTTGTAGTTTGGGTCTTGTCCATCACATCATTCTCCTAATGATGTGATCCCGTTATCAAATGACATCATATGTCAATGGCTAGGAAACCTTGACCATATTTGATCAATGAGATAGTTCACTAGAGGCATACTAGGGACAAAGTGTTGTCTATTTACCCACACATGTAATGTGTTTCCAATCAATACAATTATAGCATAGATAATAAATGATTATCATGAACAAGGAAATATAATAATAAAAACTTTATTTATTGCCTCTAGGGCATATTTCCAACAGTGAAAACCTAGGTGTGACTCGAGTTGGTTGTACCTGGCAATGGCGATGTTTTTGCGTCGTTACCATGTTGAAGGCATTGCTCGGATATGATTGGACTGGTTCTTCAGGGTGAAAACCTAGACTCTGGCTTTTGATGGTCGGTTCTGGTGACGGCGATGCTTGAACTTCGCTTCCTTCCTGAAGGCGTTGCTGTTAAAGAACCTTGGTTTTCTTGTGGTGTCATGAGATGACTGGTGCGGATACGGTCATTGTTGTTGATTGTCGATCGTGAATTGCTCGCTTCATTTTTTTCCCCACTTGCTTAGGCATATATAGCTTTGCTCTTATATGACTTTGGTATTTGTCAATAGGTTTTGTGTGTGTGCATTGGTGTTGGCTGTGCGCATCCTAGTTATGCACAAGCCAGGTGTCTGGTCATTTGAGTGTATTGAGTTGATGCTTCATTTTGAGTAATAAAGTCCACCCTTTATCGAAACAAGATGCTCTTAACATGTTGCAAAGTGTAGATTTTGTCCCTAACCTTTTCCTTCTGTGTAAATTTCAATCTAAACTGTCAATAGAGGGTTGCTTCCATCCAACACCATCAAAGACCTCTTCTTGCCACACCGCTATGCCTTGTGGTGAGCCCTACCAGCCTCATTGAGCCACACAATCATGGTCATGACAAACCACACAAGTTCCATTCCACACCATCTTCGTGCCCATCCAATGAGGGATCATCTCCCCCTCATGAGGAGCTCAAGGTGTCAACCTAACTTAAGGCGTGTTCAGAGTCCGTCGACCCACTACTCCGTTCTTGAAGTAGGTGGGGCTGCAGTTCAAAACCGTGGAGCGGGCTAATAGATACTCTGTACATCCTTCAATTCCAGAGAGCCAGTGGGTTGCCGTACAACCCCTTAATACAAGCTCCTCAATGTCGGTCGTGTTGATCTCGCTGCTGCAGTGGAATCAAGTGGTGGTGCCTATCCAAGTGAAGTTCCCATCTGGCATAGGGGTGGACCTACATAGAGACTGGTGGAGGCCATGCCCCCACTCAAATTTAAAGTTTGCTTGCACTTCATTGAAAGTTGCCTTAGAATTACATATTTTGTAGAAGCAGTGCCCTCACTCCCCTAATTTGCCCCCACTTTAAAACATATATGTGTTGGTCTTCCGACAAATCCCTCCTTCTACATTGCCACCGTAACCACATACGAGAAAGGGATTGGAGAGAGAGAGGTGGTGTGTAGGACAATTGCTCAATGATTTTGTGGAATAGAATTATATGTGCCACCATGGATTAATGATGTGGAAAATAATAACAAAGGTCTAGTAAATACCAGGTTTGACCGAGGATTACCACCATTGACAAAAGTTACCCAACGGTTTATGGTAAAATTGGGGAAAATAGGTGTAGGGTCTCTTTGGTTCGCATAATATTCATAACGCGGGAACAGGGAAAATGTAGGAATTGTGTCATATCTTTTTGTATCCTATAGGATTACGAAACCATGTGAATTTGGATGCAGAAATGTTCCAACCAAACATGATTTGGTAGTCATCATAACAAAGTGGACCTGTCTCTAAGTTTAGTTACCTTGTCTCTGGTGTCTGTTTAGGGCTTTGTTATTAAGGTGAATATTCTTCCGAGAAGGACCCATATCTATTATAAGGTTAACCATAAGTACAAAACACCTCAAACATAATAAAAATTAAATTGTGGTTCATTTACCATGAAACAACTGTTGTCGCTGCCAGAACGAACCATCGATGTGTCGATGTCACTACTCTCATATCGGAGCCACCCTCACCTTGTAAAAGACAACCATATATTCTTCATGCATGTGCCAATGTCTCAGAGCCGCAGTCGATACCATTGAACCCTCGAATCAATCTGACGAACCTGACACAAGATCTCCCCCTCGCGTACGCACGTTGAGAAACCCTAACCTCGCATACCCGAGGAGCTCGCAGGAGTATGCCGGAGGTTTGTCTAATCACTCCCAATAGATGAACTATAGAATAATCGGAGCCTGAAAGACCAATTCGAAGAAAAATAGATGTCACACATTCGAGCCAGGGCACCTGGATTCCCTTTCCCGCCACTGGCCACATGAGCGACATGCAGAGGGGATGTGGATCAACGGGCTCGGCGACGAAAATCAGAAAGAAAGACATTGCCCTGATCGCCTCGCAAGAGGGGAATGAAAAGCATGTCTTGCGATGGTGTCTTACTAATGTGAACTATATTTTGCTAATTAGGCTTTGAATATTTGTTGTTAACTACACTTCGTTTATAATGTGGTGTGTCCGATTAGAAAAATCAAACATTAAAAAATTTGACCATGTTTATAGACAAAAAGTGTACTTTTTAAGTACAAAATTCAAATCACTCGATACATCATGAGTTATATTTTCATGTCGTATATGTTTGAAATTGTATACATAAACACACTTTGTTGTAAACTCCGTCAATGTTTGCTCAGTTTGATTTGTCATAAATTTATATGCACTACGTTACGGAACGGGAGAGTAACTTATTTATGCGTTTGACCTAACCCTAAGGTCATTTCTAACCGATCCTTTATAACCGGCTAGAGAAGTAAAAATGTGGTTTTACCTCTCTAACTGGGACCTAACCAATCCCCAATAGAACATAGTGGAGTAAAAAAATGACTCGACCGCCGCAGATCTCTCTATTTTTACTCCACCGCTCGTCGACCGAGTAAAACTTCTCTTCCTCTCCCTTTGTCTCATTTGCCTCCTCTCCCCCCTCGCGCCCATCACTAATGTGTTCCCCGCCTTCCTTGCTAGCACCTCTCCTCCCAATGGCCGTACGTGGTGGCCAGATGTCCCCTCAGCCGATCTGCAACATGGATCCGTGCTGCCATGCCCGCGGGTCGTCGTCCGCCGGTTCATCCTTGAGCCCCGCTAGTCGCCCGATCTACCCGCCAAACCCGATTCACCGATTTCCTGGAGCTCCATCCGCCGTGGCAGCCGACAAGGACATACCTCGGTGTAGGGCGGAGCTTGTGGGGGACATGGCTAGCGGAGATCACCAATCGGGAGACCTACGAACGGAAGTGGATCGGGTCATTCCACACGACGAAGCTCGTGGCCATGGAGTAGGAAGTGTTTCTAGTCCGACACCACGGTGCGGTCATGACTGTTGGAAATATGCCCTAGAGGAAATAATAAAATGGTTATTATTATATTTCCTTGTTCATGATAATTTTTTATTATCCATGCTATAATTGTATTGATTGGAAACTCAAATACATGTGCGGGTACATAAACAACACTGTGTCCCTAGTAAGCCTCTAATAGAATCAAAGATGGACGAGGTTTCCAGACCATAGACATGAGATGTCATTTGATAACGGGTGAGGGAGTCCTAGTTTAAGGGGTCCTTGGGAGGCCGACCTGTTTCTTATGGGCCAGACTGTATGGGCCGCTTGCCGAGCATTGGATCGATCGAAGGCCCTGTCTCCAAGAAGGAAGCTTCAGGAATTGTGGCGTGTCCTCCATGTTTGGAGTAGGGAATAGGCATGTTTATCCCTTCGACGTGTAACCGACCAACAACACTTGATGCTCCTTTTTGATCTCGACCTCCGCTGATTTCAGCATCGAGTACAACTCAGGAATGGACTTCTCCATACCCTGCATGTTGTAGTTCATCACAAAGCGCTTGTAGCTAGGTGGGAGCGACTGGAGGATTCTGTCAATAACCGAGTCATCCGGAAGATTAACTCCCAACCACTACAGGAAACAGGTACTTTGCCGTCCGCCATCCCGGACGGCAAAGGAATGAAACACGGACGACAAAGGCTTTGTCGTCCGCCAGCGGACGGCAAACCGTCCGACTGAATAATCCACGGTAAAGGCCGCTTTGCTGTCCGCTGGCGGACGACAAAGACCTTAGGTTCTTTGTCGTATGCCAGCGGATGGCAAAGAGCCTGGACGACACACGTGGGCACTTAGCTCTGTTAGGGGGCTTAACGGCGTGCTTTGCCGTCTGCCCACGGACGGCAAAGAACCTAAGGTCTTTGCCGTCTGCCAGCGGACGACAAAGCACCTTTTTTTTGATAGCTGGGGCTGGCCTAGGTGGGTTCTTTGCCGTCCACTGGCAAACGGCAAAGAATCTTAATTCTTTGTCGTCTGCCAGCGGACGGCAAAGAACCCACCTAGGCCAGCCCTAGTTTGCACAGGTAGCTGTCATGTGGCCACTTTGCCGTCTGCTGGCGGACGGCAAAGCTCTTTGCCATCTGCGAGCAGACGACAAAGTGGCTATATAGCCCCTGTTTTTTTTGTTTTTTCTTAAAATCATTCAATTTGACAGAATATTCATATATATCCAGCATATACATATCGAGAACATACATATCATTCAACAAGTTCCAACAAGCATACTAAATAAGTTGAAACAAGCATATATATACCAATAATCAAGTTCCAACATACAAGTCCAACATATATACAAGTTTCCAACAACACACAATATGGTTTACAACAACATATCCATACATATGTATATAAAACAAGTTTTCCATAAACATAAAGGTAGCAGAAGTAGAAGAGTACAGTCCATCAATGCACTCTTCCTCATTTATAGCAAATCTGCAAAGTAGGAAAGATATAGTTAGAAGAAGAAGAAGACTAGCTAGAAGAAGAAGAAGAAAATGAAGAAAAAAAGAAGAAGAAGAATTTATCTTCTATTTCTTTTTCTCCTCTCCTCTCCTCTCCTCTTCTCCAAGGTGGTAATGCCATTTTGTAGCTAACTAATCATATCAAGTAATTTTGGAGGAAAAAATGCTAAGTATAGGTCATTTTATAGCTATCCTAGGTAGAATATATCATTTTGGAGGTAAGTAAGGTTATTATGTATTTTTGAGGAAAATAAGCTAAGTATAGGTCATTTTGGAGGTAAACCAAGGTTCTGATGCCATTTTTTTACCTAAGTGAGCATATTATGTCATAAATGAACTAGCTAAGGTAATTATAGATCAATATTGAACTATCCTAGGTAGTTATGCAATTTTGTACCTAAGTGAGCTAATTATGTCATAAATGAACTAGCTATAGATCATTATTGAGCTATACTAGCTACTAATGCCATTTTCTAGCTAACTAAGCATATCAAGTCATCTTGGAGGAAAAAATGCTAAGTATAGGTCATTTTATAGCTATCCTAGGTGAATATACCATTTTCTAGCTAACTAAGCATATCAAGTCATTTTTGATGAAAATAAGCTAAGTATAGGTCATTTTATAGCTATCCTAGGTAGAATATATCATTTTGGAGGTAAGTAAGGTTATTATGTATTTTTGAGGAAAATAAGCTAAGTATAGGTCATTTTGGAGGTAAACCAAGGTTATTATGCCATTTTTTACCTAAGTGAGCATATTAGGTCATAAATGAACCAACTAAGCTAATTATAGATCATTATTGAGCTATCCTAGGTAGTTATGCCATTTTGTACCTAAGTGAGCTAATTATGTCATAAATGAACTAGCTATAGATCATTATTGAGCTATACTAGCTACTAATGCCATTTTCTAGCTAACTAAGCATATCAAGTCATTTTGAAGGAAAAAATGCTAAGTATAGGTCATTTTATAGCTATCCTAGGTAGAATATACCATTTTCTAGCTAACTAAGCATATCAAGTCATTTTTGATGAAAATAAGCTAAGTATAGGTCATTTTGGAGCTAAGTAGTTCATTTCTTAAGCTAAGTATAGGTTCCTCTCCTCCTCCAACTGCCTAGCCGTCCTCTCCTCCATCTCCCTCTCCCTCTGCGTTGCGTGCCTATTTGCCTCCGCCAGAAGCTCTAGGACCTAGCCTCAATGGCGAGCTCCATTGGCCGTGGCCGAGGCCTTATCTCAAGATCAGAGCTCGTCTGGTGCTTCTTGATCTCTGGGAGAGTTCTAGGACAACGTATCAGTCCATCCCCAATGGCTATCGAGCCATGGGGCCTCCCACCACCAGATATCATCACGAGCTCTGGATCAAAAGGACTCTGGCTCGGGTTGAAGTCCTCCCCTTTCCTCGCCTTCCCCTCATCTCTGTACCTCACGAGCTTGTTGTGGGAGGATATGTTGCTGAAGCCCTCTGGATGATCGAGGTCATCCTCAGAGAATGCCTTGGCCTTCTTGTACGAGGCAGTATGGGCCATGGCATAGAGGTCGAACAGAGGTGGCACCTCCTTCTTGTTTTCTCGCGCCTAAAAGAGGTGAACAAAATATTAGTTAAGGGCTCAAGCTAGCATGAAGAATGAAATTGCATGAATCATGAAGCAAACCACATACCCAGTTATCCCCGTATTCAAACAGTTTGGAGCTCCCTTGATGGTGTGGCACACCTCTCATTTGGGCACGCTTCTCCTTGGCCTTGTTGTGTTCGGCTAGCCATTCGGGAGAGCACCACTCATCCACCAATGCCTCCCAACAGTCCATCCTATCTGCACACCATCTTGGGGGCGCCTAAGTTAGACAAGAGAAATTTCAGCGCTACGCCTACGAATCAAATCAAAGAAACTAAGTACAAGGCCTTAAGAATAGATAATTACCTTCATAAACTTCTCCTTACTCAGATAATTTTCGCGGCACTTCTTCTTGGCCCTCTTAATGTTACTCGAGGCGTAGTAGTCTCGAATAGCCTGCACCCGAGCCACGTGTCGTAAGTTCTGAAGTAGGCGCTTGCACTCGGCTTCGAGAACAATAGCCGCTCTCGCCTCGTCTTCCTCAAGACACCTATAGAAGGTCTACAATCAAACAAGACAACACATTAGACACTGATTAGTACAATCACTAGGTGTTGTTGATTTTTAATTTTATAAAGGAGAAATTACCCAAAAGCGACGGATCACAATGTCAGCCACCGTCTCGCACAAGACACCGTCGACCATCTCCTCCAGCGGGGCCAGGGCAGCCTTGTACAGCTCCCACGTCAGTGCTACCTGTGGAGACTCACCCTCACCGGGCACTGGACCTTCCCCGGGAAGTGGTGCCGGAGAAGCACACCAAGGACCTGGTTGGGCCTGCGGACATCACCACGCTCGTATTTCCAACCCCTGCAGTAGGACAAGGCCAACACATTAGATATTAATTTGAAGAAACATGAAGGCAAAAGGTTAAAAAAGAGTAAATGCACTTACTTCTCCGCATTAGGCGCAATCAACCACCTCTGCTCGCGGGTCGTCGGCACGGGAGGCAGCTTTGTACAACCATGCTGGTAGACCTTCTTGCCCTCCTCAACCAGCTCGCTCTCGCTATAGGTGTCCTTAGACAAGTAATTGTCCTCGTCACCATCAGCATGGCCACTAGCCTCCGGAGTCACGTGGGACGAAGACTCTGGGACCCGAGTCTCCTAGGACGAAGACTTTGGGACCCGAGTCTCCTGGGACGAAGGCTCGGTGACCCGAGACTCGTCGACCCGAGGCTCGTGGACCGGAGTCCGAGACGGGTCCACCCGAGACGGAGCACTCCTGTGGTCGGGAGAATTAGCTGGGGGTGGCGGCGAGGAAGGCGCAGCAGCCTTCCTACCTCTAGCACCTCTCTTCATCTTCCCCCGACCTCTCCCGGTCGACGAAGAAGCGCCTGCCGGTGTCTACATGCTGTGTACCAACGCTCTCCGGAGTTGTTGGGGTGGAATAATAGCACCCCTCCCAGCACGCGCCGAGGAAGGAGGCTCAGAGTGCTCTCGACCCCCGCCCACCATCTGTCAACACCTGCAATGACAAAGAGTGAACGAAATTAGTTCAACATAAAAAAATTGAATACCTAATAACATGAACTAATTAATAATATATATGTACATAATAATAATTGAATACCTCACATTACTAATATTAATCTTCATCGTCTATATATGCTCCGGGATCAATAAATGCATAATCATCATCACTATCAGTAATGACGTGCTCATCAGCATCATCAATAAATGCATCAACATGTGGAAGGCCTCTATGTAATCGTTCAAGCATTGTCAGGTCATCCGCAACAGTAACCTCTTCTTCTTCCGTCTCTTCTTGTTCCTTCTCAGGGGTGAAGTCGGGTTCACTGTCGCCGTCGCCCTCAATGTTCTGGGGTGAAGTAGAGCGGTTCTTGAAGTGTTTTTTGGAAACACGTGTTTCTTGGAAGAATTCTCCTTCATATGTGTCTGGGTTAATATGAGGTTCATAATCATCTTCATTGAGGGGAGGTGGTCTAAAATGTGGCGGCACATCATAAACGACATCCCAACCTTTCAAATTTGGATCCGTTTGGCAGGCCCATGGTAGATAGAAAACTTGGGTTGCCTGTTGAGCCGTAATATAGACATCGGGAACATCGGGTGCTTTGTTTGATTTCTACTAGCCCTATATGTTCATGAGTCCTTCTGGTCTCCTTCGGCTGGAACCAATAACATTTGAAGACTACGACGTTTGGTGGGTTTTCACCAAAGAATGTAAGTTCATAAATTGCTTCAACTCTTCCATAATACTCGACCCCTCCTTCGCCGACAGCGGAGACACAACAATTTGTAGTCTTTCGGTCAGCCATACATAGCTCTTTGCCAAAAGTACGAAAGCGATACCCATTGATGTCGTATTTGTCAAATGAACGGACCTTAAAGTCAAAACCATTAGCGACTTGTCTCAATTCGGAGTCCATAGACTCTGCATTAGCCTACAAGTTTAATACCAAAGGATTGTTGCATTAGCCACAAACTAGGCGAAGAAATGAAATCGTCTAATTAATGGAAATTACCGTTTGCTTGAACCAAGAGATGAAACCGGGATAGCCGCCTCCATGCTTTGCCAGAAGCTCATACTCTTGTATGGAATCCTTTTGGATCACCGCGCCAGCCCAGAATTTGGCGACGTATCGACTGTATCACATATCCGGGAATAAGAGCATTTCAAAGGAATTAGAAGTTGCGAAACAATGTACCGAGAACTCACTCGATGTACGGCCGCACTTCTGTTAGGTTGTTGAGGATATACAACGAAATGTTCCGCCGTTCTTCGACATCCAACCCTAATGATTTCGAAGCACCGGCTGGTGCAAGCTTCCCTTTGAATAGGCTGAGGTTGGATCGACCTTTTTCACGGTTGCCATCATTGTATCGAGGCTTCAGATTATGCAAATGACGATTCTTGGCTGAGTAGTGTGCTATCACAAAGTTTGCCGCCTCCTCAGTAATGAATGCCTCGACCATCGATGCTTCAACTCTACGTTTATTTTTACATTTTGCTCGAAGCGTCTTCTACATCCTCTCAGTTGATAAGCACCAACGATTTTGCACGCCCCCCCAATCTTGCCTCGGTCGGGAGATGCAAAATCAAATACTGCATTGGATTAAAGAAGCCCGGTGGAAAGATCTTTTCTAACTTGCAGATCAACTCCGGCGCCAACTCTTCCAATTCGTCTAGCACGTCAGGCGATAGTTCTTTCGCACAAAGAGCACGGAAGAAATAGCTCAACTCTACCAGTACTAGCCATTCATCCTCAGGGATAAAGCCATGCAACATCACCGGCATTACCCTCTCAAGCCATATGTGCCAATAATGACTCTTGAGACCAAATATTTTCAATTTTTCAAGACTCGCTCCCCTCTTTAGATTCACTGCATACTCATCGGGGAACATCAACTGGATTTGCACCCACAAGATCATTTCCCTCATAGCTGGCCTTCCAAGATTGAATCTTGCCTTTGGCTTCCTCCAGTTCTTCTTTCCTTTCGGTTGTCGAATGTTTTGTAACTGTCTATCACATAGAGCCTCCTGGTCGACTCTAGCCTTAGGATTATCCTTCGACTTCCCCTCTATGTTGAACAATGTACCAAAAAGGGCCTCCGTGACATTCTTTTTAGTGTGCATCATGTCGATGTTGTGTGGGCAAAGGAGGTCTTTGAAGTAAGGCAGATCCCACAAACATATCTTGTGAGTCCAGGCGTGTTCCGTATTATACCCTTTGAAATACCCTGGACGATTTGGATCCGGCTCGAGAGCGTTTATCTGATCCAGGATCTGTTGGCCTGTCAATGCAGGTGGTGTAATGTTGTTGACAACTCTACCTTTGATGAAATTCTTCTTGTCTTTTCTGAACTTATGGTGAGGATCCAGGAACTGTCTATGCATGTCGAAGCAAGAAAAACTGCAACCCGCCTCCAGACAACGGAACTGAAGAGCTGCCTTGCATGTGGGGCACGGAAACCTTCCATGCACACACCAGCCAACGAATAGCGCATACGCCGGCAAGTCATGCATCGAGTACATGTACCACACATGCATTTTGAAGTTCTTTTTTGTAGCGGCGTCGCATGTCTTGATCCCATTATCCCAGGCTTCTTGTAATTCATCCTTAAGCGGTTGCATGTACACATTCATATTTTCCCCCGGATATTTGTGCCCTGGAATTATCAGGGTCAGGAAAATGTTCTTTCTTTTCATAATCTCTCCAGGGGGGGAGATTGAGTGGAATGACAAATACAGGCGAACAACTGTATTGTGCTGCCGTCATACCGTACACATTGAACCCATCCGTGTTGATGGCAACTCGAGGATGCCTTGGTTCTGCCGCTTTATCCTTATGTAATGCATCGAAGTGCTTCCACGCAAAAGCGTCCGAAGTGTGTCCCAACATCGGATTCCCATCTGCATCCAGTTCTGTTCTTTTGCCCAATTTATGCCACGTCATCTGTCTAGCCGTCTCTTTGACCATGAAAAGCCGTTGAAGTCTTGGTATGATTGGCAGATACCGAAGAAAATTAATGGGGATTTTGGTCTGACTCTTCTCACCCATACCGTTGTCTACCAGAACATACCTGGAAGCATTGCAAATGGAGCAATAGTTCAAGCCCGCATACTGAAGGCTA
Source organism: Hordeum marinum (assembly GCA_022496015.1). NCBI lineage: Eukaryota > Viridiplantae > Streptophyta > Magnoliopsida > Poales > Poaceae > Hordeum > Hordeum marinum. The sequence continues at coordinate 298,367,032 of CM039676.1, forward strand.
AATAAGGCACATCCATTCTCACAGGCATCTATCTTCTCATAGGGCATCTTAAGCGCACGCAGGATTTTGTCCGACTGGTACAGGTTTGGTGGCAATACATGGCCTTTGGGTAGAAAGCGTCCAAATATCGTCATAATCGCGTCGTAGCATTCTTTGCCCAAGTTGAACTGAGCCTTTAGAGCCATTACTTGCGCGATGGCATCCAACTAACAAAGCTTAGTGTGCTTGTGGAGAGGACATTTTGAAGACTCCAACATTTCATAAAAGGCCTTTGCAGATTCCTCCATCTCATCGTCCAAATCCCGAGCATCATCAAAGTCTTGCACCATGTCTTCGATCCCGGTACCATGCTCGTCGGTGCAACGACGAAGCACCTCAGCTCTTGCACATTGGGCAGACTAACCATGAAATGTCCAGACCGTATAATTAGGCGTAAAACCCCACTTCTGTAGGTGTTTGATCATTTCAAACTCTCACTTCTTCCTATAGTTGTCGCAATCAACACAAGGGCACCAGGTTGTTTTCTGTCCATTTGCAAATGCGACTCTCACAAACTCCTTGGTTTTTGTTATCCATTCACGGGTCATGTCTTTCTGACTAGTGTGACCAGTGTACATCCACCCACGATCACTCATCCCACCTAGCTACTAGACACAGACAAAATATATACATAATTCAGCAAACCATATTCATTAGTTAATAGAGATTGTCAGTTTCATTACGTCGATGCAACCTAGACGCTAGTAGGTAAAGATAGGTCCTAATCCCATCCGAGTATGTGTAAATTGGGTTCGTTTTCCCATGCTCTGCTCCGGATCCGATGCAAAATTTTGGCAACACCTCCCCGCTGTTCTCCTGATACACGTCTCGGCAATAAGCAGAGAGGATGTGTACCCAGAGAACAACAGGGAGGCACTGACGAAATTCTGCATCGGATCCGGAGCAGAGCATATGGGAAAACGAACCCAATCGACACATACTCGGGCTGTCCATGGATAACGTTGGACAATTTGAAAGAATCACGGTTATAAATATGCAAATGTATGCATATTTATAGATGTAACCCTTTCGAACGGGAGACACATAGTGTTCATGCATACTGATGATTCAATCTACCTACAGCTAGCAAGTTTCATTGGCACGAAGACCGGAACAGAGCAAATTAAGGGGGATGAGGAGATGTCATTTGTGCTCACCCAAAAACGCAGGGGCAGAGCTCGTCGAACGCACGGGGAGTTCGTCGAACACCAAACCCTCGCAGCGACGAAACAACTGCACATTTAAATCCACCCGATGAACACAAATATATATATGATGTTTTTCATAACAAAATCGGAAATTATATGACCTAACTCATAATTCACACATATATGACCCCGTCAGCCTCTGGAAGGCCGAAGAGCACCCTTTCGATCAACAGGAGGCCGAAGAGGTGTCAGGGGTCGGGGTGTTGTGTTAAGGTGTTGGGGTGTCGTGTCGGGGTCGAGATGTCGTGTCGGGGTCGGGGGTCGGGGGTGTCGTGTCGTGGTGTCGGGTTAGGGGGTTCCTCGACGTCGATGAAACCCTAAATAGCAAGTATCATCGGTGCGAGATACATGTGGTGCTCGGCGTTTAACACTAGATCCACAACCCACAAGTGACGCCAGCGCCCGGTGTCCCGCGCGCAGCAATAGTTCTGGGTTAGTGTACATCGGTATAATGCGTGTGTGACTTTCGGTCCATCGAGGCTTTCCTTAAGTAACTCTCATATCTCATGGTGTGTTGGTGCGCTCTGTCTCACACTGATATGGTGGTGTATATATGTTGGTGGGCACTCTCTCACAGTAATAGTTCAACCGCCGGTGACGGACGCCTCACCTCTTCTCTTCTTGCGCAATATATCGATGAGTATATCACAAAGAAGAGAAGAATGATGAGGCGCCCCCCCATGACAACAGTCGAGATTCCTCCATCAAGAACACACAGGAAAGTTATTTAAGGAAAGCCTCGACGGACCGAAAGTCACACACGCATTATACCGATGTACATCAACCCATGATCACTCATCTTGCCTAGCTACTAGACATGTGTCAGGGTCGGGGCGACATGTCGGGGTCTGGGTGTTGGGGATGTCGTGTCGGGGTAGGGGTACTGTGTCTGGGTTAGGGGGTTCCTCGACGTCGATGAAACCTCGTGTTGGGGTCGGGGTGTCGGGGGTGTGGTGTCAGGGTCGGGGTGTCGGGGGTGTCGTGTCAGGGTCGGGGTGTCGGGGGTGTCGTGTCGGGGTCGGGGTGCTGTGTCGTGGTCGGGGTGCCGTGTCGGGGTCTCGGGGTGTCGTGTCGGGGTCGGGGTGTAGGGGGTGTCGTGTCGAGGTCGGGGTGTCGTGTCGGGGTGTCGGGGTTGGGGTGCTGTGTCGGGGTCTCGGGGTGTCGGGGTCGGTGTGTCGTGTCGGGGTGTCGGGGTGTCGTGTCGGGGTCGAGGTGTCGGGGTCAAGGTCGGGGTGTCGTGTCGGGGTCGGGGTGTCGGGGGTGTCGTGTCGGGGTCGGGGTGCCGTGTCTTGGTCAGGGTGTAGGGGGTGTCGTGTCGGGGTCGGGGTGTAGGGGTGTCGTGTCGGGGTCGGGGTGTCGAGGTCGGGGTCGGGGTGACGGGGTGTCGGGGGTGCCGTGTCGGGGTGTCGGGGTGTCGTGTCGGGGTGTTGGGGTCAGGGTGTCGTGTTGGGGTCAGGGTGTCGGGGGTGTCGTGTCGGGGTCGGGGTCGGGGTGTCAGGGTCGGGGTCGGGGTGTAGGGGGTGTCGTGTCGGGGTCGGGGTGTCGGGGCGTCATGTCGGGGTCGGGGTGTGGGGGGTGTCGTGTCGGCGATCCTCGACCCGGTTACGTCGGCGTCGACGCACCCCTCCTCCTCTTGTTCTTCTTCTTATTCTCGGGTGAGGTGCGCGGGCGGCGGTGGGGGTGAGTGCCGTCCGGTTTGCCGTCTTTTTCTTCTTTTCTCCTCCTCCTCGTCCTCCTTTTCTTCTTCTTTTTCTTCTTCTCCTTCGTCTTCTTCTTCTTCTCCGTCTCCTTCTCCTCCTCCTCTTCTTCTCTCTTCTTCTTCTTCATTTCCTCTCCTCCTCCTCCTAACTAAGTAACTAACTTACTAACTTAACAGAAAAACTAACTAAACTAAACTAATTAAACCTAAATCTAAAAAAACAGAAAAAACTAAAAAACAGAAGAAAAAAACTAGACCTGTGGGGCGGGGCGACGGTGGCGACGCGGGCCGGTGGGGCGGTGCTGGCGGGCGACGGGGCGGCGGTGGCGACGCGGGCTGGTGGGGCGGCGGTGGCGACGGGGCGGCGGCGGGGGCGACACGGCGGCAGGGGCAACAAGAGCGCGCAACGGCGGGGGTGCGAGGGCGCACGGCGACGGGGGTGCGGGCGTGCGGCGATGGGGGCGGGGCCGAAGGGGCGGCGGTGGTGTCGGGGGCGGTGGGCGCTGGCGACGAGGGCGACGGGTGAAGGGAGGAGAGAGGGAAGGAGAGAAAGAGAGAGAGAGAGGCAGGCCGGGGGGCATTATCCGTTAGCAAACACCCCTCTTTGCCGTCTGCTAGCGGACGGCAAAGAGGGGGGCCGTTAGGTCAACTAGTTGGGCTAGGTCGTGGGTGGGCCCCCTCCCTCTTTGCCGTCTGCTAGCGGGCGGCAAAGCTCCTTTGCCGTCCGCTAGCAGACGGCAAAGAGGTGGCTGATGGCAAAGCCACTCTTTGCCGTGTGCCACCTCTTTGCCGTCCTCTTTCTCCTAGCTGGTGGCAAAGCCATTCTTTGCCGTCCGCTAGCTAACGGCAAAGAGGAGGCAGACGGCAAATCTTCTGATTCCAGTAGTGCAACCCAGACATTTCGAGTATGTGCTCACTGACAGAACTATTTTCCTCCATCTTACAACTAAAGAACTTAGTGGAGACATCATATCTCTCGACCCGGGCATGAGCTTGGAAAACCAATTTCAGCTCTTGGAGCATCTTATATGCTCCGTGTTGCTCAAAATGCTTTTGGATCCCTGGTTCTAAGCTGTAAAGCATGCCACACTGAACCAGGGAGTAATCATCACAGCGCGACTGCCAGGCATTCATAACGTCTTGATGTGCTGGGAAAATGGGTGCGTCACCTAGCGGTGCATCAAGGACATATAATCTTTTGGAAGTTATGAGGATGATCCTCAAGCTACGGACCCAATACGCATAGTTGCTTCCATCGTCTTTCAGCTTGGTTTTCTCTAGGAACGCGTTGAAGTTGAGGGCAACATTAACGTTGGCCATTGGATCTACAATACAGATTGTAAAGACAATTTTAGACTAAGTTCATGATAATTAAGTTCACATAATCAAATTATTTAATGAACTCCCACTTATATAGACATCTCTCTAGTCATCCAAGTGACACATGATCCACGTCAACTAGCCCGTGTCCGATCATCACGTGAGACGGACTAGTCATCAATGGTGAACATCTCCATGTTGATCGTATCTTCTATACGACTCATTTTCGACCTTTCAGTCTCCCATGTTTCGAGGCCATGTCTGTATATGCTAGGCTCGTCAAGTCAACCTAAGTGTATTGCGTGTGTAAATCTGGCTTACACCCGTTGTATGCGAACATTAGAACCTATCACACCCGATGATCACATGGTGCTTCGGAACAACGAACCTTAGCAACAGTGCACAGTTAGGGTGAACACATTTCTTGAAATTTTAGTGAGAGATCAACTTATTTAGCTACTGTCGTTCTAAGCAAATAAGATGTAAACATGATAAACATCACATGCAATCAATATAGTGACATGATATGGCCAATATCATCTTGCTCCTTTGATCTCCATCTTCGGGGCATCATGATCATCACTGTCACCGGCACGACACCACACCATGATCTCCATCATCGTGTCTTCATGAAGTTGTCTCGCCAACTATTACTTCTACTACTATGGCTAACGATTAGCAATAAAGTAAAGTAATTACATGGCATTTATGATTGACACGTAGGTCATACAATAAATTAAGACAACTCCTATGGCTCCTGCCGGTTGTCATACTCATCGACATGCAAGCCATGAATCCTATTACAAGAACATGATCAATCTCATACATCACATATATCACATCACATTCTTTGGTCATATCACATCACGCGGCATATGCTGCAAAAAATAGTTAGACGTCCTCTAATTTGTTGTTGCAAGTTTATACGTGGCTGCTATAGGTTTCTAGCAAGAACATTTCTTACCTACGCAAAAACCATAACGTGATATGCCAATTTCTATTTACCCTTCATAAGGACCCTTTTCATCAAATCCGATCCGACTAGAGTGGGAGAGACAAACACCCACTAGCCACCTTATGCAACAAGTGCATGTCAGGCGGTGGAACCAGTCTCACGTAAGCGTACGTGTAAAGTCGGTCCGGTTCGCTTCATCCCATAATACCGCCAAATCAAGATAAGACTAGTAAAGGCAAGACAATTGACAAAATTGACGCCCACAACACCTTGTGTTCTACTCGTGCATAGATTCTACGCATAGACCTAGCTCATGATGCCACTGTTGGGAGACGTAGTAGTAAATCAAAAAAAATCCTACGTGTCACCAAGATCTATCTATGGGGAAACCAGCAACGAGCAAAGGGGGAGTGCATCTTCATACCTTTGAAGATCACAAAGCGGAAGCGATACTAGAATGCGGTTGGTGGAGTCGTACTCGCAGCGATTCAGATCGTGGTGAATTCCGATCTAAGTGCCGAACAACGGCGCCTCCGCGTTCAACACACGTGCAGCCCGATGACTTCTCCTATGCCTTGGTCCAGCAAGGAGGAAGGAGAGGTTGAGGGAGAGCTCCGACATCATGATGTCGTGGTGACGGTGGAGCTGCGTGGTACTCCGGCAGGGCTTCGCCAAGCACTACGAAGGACGAGGAGGAGGAGGGGTAGGGCTATGCCGAGAGAGAGAGAGGTCCATGTCTCCGGCAGCCCCAAGGGCTCCACTATATATAGGAGGAGGAGGAGGGAGGGCCCAGCCCCTAGGGTTCCCACCCTAGGTCCAGTGGCAGCCCTAGATGGCTCCTGGTGCGGCGGCCAAAGAGGGAGAGGGAGGGGCGGCGCCCTAGGTGGGCCTAGGGCCCATCTGCCCCTAGGGTTTGCCCCCCTCCCACCTAGTGTTGCGCCTTGGGCCCTTGTGGGAGGCGCACCAGCCCACCTAGGGGCTGGTTCCCTCCCACCTACGGCCCATGCAGTCCTCTGGTGCCGGTGGCCCCACACGATGGACCCCCGGAACCCTTCCGGTGGTCCCGGTACGTTACCGGTGATGCCCGAAACACTTCCGGTGACCAAAACCTCACTTACTATATATGAATCTTTATCTACGGACCATTCTGGAACTCCTCGTGATGTCCAGGATCTCATCCGGGACTCCAAACAACCTTCAGTAACCATGTACACTATTTCCCTATAACCCTAGCGTCATCGAACCTTAAGTGTGTAGACCCTACGGGTTCGGGAGGCATGTAGACATGACCGAGACACCTCTCCGGTCAATAACATGATATGCCAAAACCACAACGTGATATGCCAATTGCTATTTACCCTTCATAAGGACCCTTTTCATCGAATCGAATCCGACTAAGGTGGGAGAGATAGACATCCGCTAGCCACCTTATGCAACAAGTGCATGTCAGGTGGTGGAACCGGTCTCACGTAAGCGTACGTGCAAAGTTGGTCTGGGACGCTTCATCCCACAATACCACCGAATCAAGATAAGACTAGTAACGGTAAGCAAATTAACAAGATCGACACCCACAAAAACTTGTGTTCTACTCGTTCTTAGATTCTATGCACAGACCTAGCTCATGATGCCACCGTTGGGGAACGTAGTAGTAAATCAAAAAAATTCCTACGTGTTCACCAAGATCCATCTACGGAGAAACCAGCAATGAGTGGGGAGAGTGCATCTTCATACCTTTGAAGATCACAAAGCGGAAGCGTTACTAGAACACGGTTGGTGGAGTCGTACTCGTAGCGATTCAGATCACGGTGGAATCCGATCTAAGCGCCAAACAACGGCGCCTCCTCGTTCAACACACGTGCATCCCGGTGACATCTCCTACGCCTTGATCCAGCAAGGAGGAAGGAGAGGTTGAGGGAGATCTCCGGCAGCACGATGGCATGGTGACGGTGGAGCTGCGTCGTACTCCGGCAGGGCTTCGCCAAGTGCTACGGAGAACGAGGAAGAGGAAGCATAGGGCTGCGCCGAGAGAGAGAGGAACTCGTGTGTCTGGCAGCCCCCAAAGCCCCACTATATATAGGAGGAGTAGGAGGGGTGCGGCAGCCCTAGGGTTCCCTCCCCAGGGCCGGTGGCCAACCCTAGAATTATCTAGGGCAGCGGCCAAGAGAGGGAGTGGGAGGGGCGGCGCCCTAGGTGGGCCTAGGGCCCATCTGCCCCTAGGGTTTGCCCCCTCCCACCTGTGTTGCGCCTTGGGCCCTTGTGGGGGGCGCACCAGACCACCTAGGGGCTGGTTCCCTCCCACTTGCAGCCCATGCAGCCCTCTGGTGCCTATGGCCCCACTAGGTGGACCCCCGGAACCCTTCCGGTGGTCCCGGTACGTTACCGGTGATGCCCGAAACACTTCCGGTGACCAAAACCTCACTTCCTATATATCATTCTTTACCTCCGGACCATTCTGGAACTACTCGTGACGTCCGGGATTTCATCTGGGACTCCAAACAACCTTCGGTAACCATGTACACTATTTCCCTATAACCCTAGCGTCATCGAACCTTAAGTGTGTAGACCCTACGGGTTCGGGAGGCATGTAGACATGACCGAGACACCTCTCCGGTCAATAACCAACAGCGGGATCTGGATACCCATGTTGCCTCCCACATGCTCCACGGTGATCTCATCGGATGAACCATGATGTCGGGGATTCAATCAATCCCGTATACAATTCCCTTTGTCTACCGGTATGATACTTGCCCGAGATTCGATCGTCGGTATCCCTATACCTTGTTCAATCTCGTTACCGGCAAGTATCTTTACTCATTCCGTAACACATCATCCCATGACTTACTCCTTAGTCACATTGAGCTCATTATGATGATGTCTTACGGAGTGAAAAATCCCAATCTGGATTCATGCCAACCCAACAGACACTTTCAGAGATACCCGTAGTGTACCTTTATAGCCACCCAGTTACGTTGTGATGTTTGGCACACCCAAAGTATTCCTATGGTATCCGGGAGTTGCACAATATCATGGTCTAAGGAAACGATACTTGACATTAGAAAAGCTTTAGCAGACAAACTACACGATCTTGTGCTATGCTTAGGATTGGGTCTTGTCCATCACATCATTCTCCTAATGATGTGATCCCGTTATCAACGACATCCAATGTCCATGGTCATGAAAGCGTGACCATCTATTTATGAACGAGCTAGCCAACTAGAGGCTCACTAGGGACATGTTGTGGTCTATGTCTTCACACATGTATTATGGTTTCCGGTTAACACAATTATAGCATGAACAATAGACAATTATCATGAATAAGGAAATACAATAATAACCTTTTTATTATTGCCTCTAGGGCATATTTCCAACAGATGTAGCATTAGTTCTTGGAGGGGTTTAAACCCGTAAACATAGAGTAGTACGATGGGACAACTGACCCAACCGTATGGATTGAGGATTTCCTCCTCCACATCCACATGGCACTGGGAGATGACCTCCACGCCATCAAATATCTACCTCTAAAACTTAAGGGGCCAGCTTGGCACTAGTTGAGCAGCCTCCTCGAAAACTCCATAGGATGTTGGGAAGATCTAGAGGATGCATTCAGATCTAACTTCCAGGTCACCTATGTTTGGCCGCCGGACTCCTCTGATTCGAGCAACATCGTCCAGAGCCAGGAGAGTCCGCGCGGTAATTCTGGAATCGGTTCTTGACCAAGAAAAACCACCCGGACGCTGAGGCAATAGCCTCCTTCCGGCACAATATTCAGGATGTATGGTTGGCCTGCCAGCTCGGCCAGAATAAACCTTGGACAATGTCCGCCCTTACATCCCTCGTGACTCGCTTTTGCACGGGCGAGGATAACTGGATCACAAGACGGAGCCACAACCCCGAAGACCCTGGAACCTCCGAAGTTCGGGACGGAAACGGGAAACCAAAGCGCAATAAGAATGAGCGTCGGCACAACAATAGTGATGCCGATGACATGGCCGTTAACATCGGCTTCCGCAATTCCTGACCCAGGCAGCGGAAGAAGCCTCCTAAAGGTAATCGCGACGGACCCACCCCATTGGAGAAGATAATGGAAAGGCCCTGCCAAATCTACGGCACTCAAGATAAGCCCGCCAACCACACCAACCATAACCGTTGGGTATTCAAAAAGGCCGACAAACTCACATCCGAGGACCAAGGCAAGAGCCCACACAGCGAGGACGAGGATGAGCCTCGGGGTCCGATTGGTGGTGAACAAAAGAAGTTCCCTCCAGAGGCGAAAACAGTAAATATGATATACACCACCCATATACCCAAGAAGGAGAGGAAGCGCGCCCTTCGAGAGGTTTATGTCGTAGATCCTGTAGCCCCGACGTATAACCCATGGTCGGCGTACCAATCACCTTTAATCGACATGACCACCCAACCAATATCAGTGATGGAGGTTTGGCTGCCCTCATCCTAGACCCCATTATAGACGGGTATCATCTCACTAAAGTCCTCTTGGATGGAGGAAGTAGCCTAAATCTGATTTATTCAGATACGGTGAAAAATATGGGTATAGATCCATCAAGGATCAAACCCAGGAACACGACCTTTAAAGAAGTGATCCCAGGCGTCGAAGCCCGGTGCACGGACTCCATAAGCCTGGAAGTAGTGTTCGGCTCGCCCGATAACTTTCGAAGCCAAGACTTGATCTTCGACATTGTGCCTTTCTGCAGCGGCTATCATGCCTTGCTCGGTCGTACAACGTTCGCTTGCTTTAACGTCGTCCCGCACTATGCATACCTCAAGCTCAAGATGCTCGGACCCAAGGGGGCCATCATTGTCAATGGCAACACAGAGCGCTCCCTCCGAACTAAGGAAAATGTGTTGGTCCTGGCGGTCGAATTCCATTACAACGATGATCGACAAACTTCGACACCTGCCATAAAGGCATGCAAGGTTGGGAACCGAGCTCGGCTTCAGCCCGAACTCTCAAAACCTTCTTCTCCCCGTAAATAGGGACTCACCCCCCATCGCGCAGCCCTAGGATCAGCAAAGTACGTGCTAAGGAGGCACAACTTCGTGCTCAAAATTCCATGGGCGGCGGTGGGGAAAAAGGTTAAGTGTTCGATTGGACCGAACTACTACCATCAAATGTCTTCGGACACACTCCAGGTACCATCAAGGGCTCGCTAAAGGCATAAAGCTCATTCGCACTTTGGCGACTTCTCAAGACCTTGTTTGCAAGATCCGTTCGCCGAACAGTACCACCCATTGAGGTGCACCACTCCCTAGGAGACGCAGGAGTAGACAAGCGAGAGGGCACATCGAGGACGTAAGGTCACCAATCGAAGACCCCTCATACAACCACTCCTGCAAAATTTCTTATTTCAAATACCTATAAACAGTTGCTTCGACAATTCGAGCAATAAGAGTCATTGAGAAAAATATAAAGTCATTATACATGGGTGTCTCATTGCCCTTCTTTGGCACACATTCTATTTTCTCCCTCTTCTCGCGAAACTGTTCGGTATATTGCAACGCAACTGGCTAATAGACCGGGGGCTCGTTTTTAAAAAAAAATCGCCTTATGCACAATTGATTATGTGTTCGGCATCTTGGAATTTGCTCTATATGCATTGGTTCCGAACTATGTCTTGTGTCAATATTTGGGTTGCCCGGCTCCTATGCTTGCCCCTTTATGTTCCGCTCGTTCGGCTAAAAGGGCAAAGGGAGAACCTCTGTGATTGTGTTTCCGGCTAGTCTGGTCAAACACCTTAGAGGAGAAAGCCAAAAATTGACTGTCATAGTATGCGAGAACCGGTCTGTGAATCCGAGCTTAAGTGTTATACTCAAGACCTCATCAGAGGTCATTCCGTGTCATACGATGGCTTTAGTCGCGGTTCATCGGAACATCACAAGTCACCGGGGGCTTGTCACCAGCTTCCCGCAGTCCTTTTTGTGCCCCTACAACTAAGTGAAAGCAATAAAGCATTATGGTCTGATTGCCTGGTCCGCCGCACGCTACCACCTTCGGGTACCGATAGCTCGGCTAAGGGTTATAGTGCGTAAGTAGAGACACCCCCACGTAGCATCTACGTGGGGGCTGAAGCCGATGACCCACAGCTTTCAGTTTCAACGGCTACACATGAGTTATAAAGAATGAAAAACATCAAAAACCATGCATAACAAATATACAAGCATTCAAAGGTCTTCGGACATATTAGAACACATTTAATCATAAATGTTCTCTTTCGAACATTGCGACTCTATCGCCCGAGCACCCTCCATTACTCGGGAGAAGTATAGCTCGGGGCGCCTATGCTTCTTTCCAGGAGGCGGAGGGGCGGTGGCTATATTCATCGGATCAATCCCCGACCAGTGCACCTTGGCCTTCGCAAAGGCCATCCGAGCTCCCTCGATGCAGGAGGAACGCCTTAGTGCGTCGATCTGGGGCGGGGCATCGCTCAACTTCTGCACCAGGCCAAAGTAGCTGCCCGACAGTGGCTCATTGGGCCATAGCCGGATACAAAGATCCTTCATGGCCGGCTCCGTCATCTGATGTAGCTCCATCAGCTGCTTCAGCTGCTCGACGAGAAGAGGAGAGCGCTTGGAGGCTTCGAATTGCGCCCAAAACAACCAAGCTTCCGCTGCGCTCTTCTGGAGGTTGGAGCAGGCGCCTGAGGAACGCCACACCTGGGTAAGCAACTCGAACTTGATATCCCCGAAGACACACTGCAATAAATACAACTTACCATCCGCTTGCTCCTCAAAGAACCTCCTATCCACCCACTCCTTTTAGAGATCGGTTTTCAGGGTGGATAGTTCGTCGGCCTGCTCCTTGCCTTTCTGCTCAAGGACCTCACACTTTTGGCCGGCGTCTTTGAGCTCCCTGGATCCCCTCCACCCGAGCCTCATGCTTGTCACTAGTGGCTCTTAAGGCGGAAAGCACGGTAGCCGCGTGTTCGTCCGCCGCCCTCTCGACCGCAGCCTCCTGCTTCGCATTCTGTAGCTCGGCCTTAAGCTTCTCAATTTCCTTAACCGAGGCTATGTAAGCATCAAGAATATGAATATTGCATCGACAGTACAATGATGAAAATTTTCAGATATTGAGTCACGCTTACCTTGCGCCTCGTCGAATCTCTTGTTCAGAGCAACAAGCTCGTCCTCTGAGCTTTTGAGTTTCCAATTCAGCTCGTCTAGCTCGGCGGTAATCACAGCTGCCGCCGATGATGAAGCCTATAAAAAACAGATCACTATCAAGTTACATGGGTTCACAACTTCTGAACTATCATAAATATGATCCTATGTCCGGTCCTCTCAAGGGGCTGTTAGAATATTCCGAACAAACATCGTCTCGTACATAGTTCGGATTATGATCTATGATTGACCCCCAGGTGAGTTTTTTCCAAACTCACATAGGGATCGAGGGCTGCCATGTATATAACAATAGCATAATGAAATTAATATTTCACAAACAAAGTATCACGTGGCTCACCTGGAAGCCCGTCAGGAGACCTTTGAAAGCCTCCTTCAGTCCGCTATCAATGGACTGAATGCTTTGTAGAACCGCACCCATAAGAGTGCGGTGCTCCTCGTAGATGGAGGCATTTGACAAAGCCTCCCCCATCATCGGCCACCCATTTGTCGATGGCATCGGTGGTGATCGGTTAATCCGATCTCCAACCAAGGATTGAACCGGTACCTCCGGAGGCGTTGTGCGCTCTGGAGACGACCTTGGAGGGGGCGGGACCTCCCCTCGTCCGATCTCCTCAGTGTCCGGGAGGGGCTATTCCCCTCGTTCTTTGGTGGCCGAGGCGTTAGCCTCGACCATGACGTCGTCTCCCCCACCGCAGGTGTTTGGCTCCATAGGAGCCTGCTATGATGATACCTCCACGACATCCTTCGTGACTCCCGAAGGAGTGGGGTGATATGCGGTCCCGCTCTCCGCTAGCTTGGTGGGCGGGGTCTCCCCGTCCAAATCTTGGTCGGTGGGGAGGACGCGTGGTGGGCTGCAAATCAATGGGTGCTCACACGATTTTAACATCCAAAAACTTAGCATTAACAGCTCAGGAAGTCTTTGGATTCTTACCTTCGAGATGGGGGCTTGACCCCTAGGTTCCTTTGTGGAACCTTCTCAAAGTCCTCGGACCCGGTATCCGAGTCCGAACTGTCGTCGGACAAAATTACCTGTGTCCGACACGCTTTCTTCGGGGCAGGAGGGGGTACCTCCTCTGTGGCGTCCAATGACGCCACCATCTTTCTTACGAGGGGGGAGTCGCCTTCCCTCTCGTCATCATGCTCCTCCTCCTAATTGGAGGAGGCATGGGTTTCCCCAAACACAGCGTCCGGCTGGTCCCTGATATGCAGGCCTCCTCAGCCTGGTTTCTTATTCTTCTCCTTCTTCTTTGGCGCCTTGTAAGGCGCCACGATGAGCATCTCCGACAACAGCCTGGACCTAACGTCCTCGGGCTGAGGCACCGGGCAGTTGATGCCCGTGGCCTTCCTCAGCCATTTCTACAGAGGTGATCGGAAAGTTCTTAGGTTTTCTTTTGAAAAACAAAGTCAATCAAACGAAATTATATTATACCTCAGAAGGAGGTTTTTCGGCGTGCAGACCCCGATCCTCCTCCTCGCCTGGCCAGTTCTCTTGTGCCTTGAACAATGCCTTCCACAGCTTCTCCCGAGTCGTTCAGAAGAGATGATGAATAGTAGGCTCATCGTCAAGCCGATAAGCCCACATGGGAGAGTCCCGGCGCTGGTAGGGGAGGATGTGTCACCAGAGCATAATCTGGACCACGTTGGCTAGCTCAATATCGCCTCTGATCATGGAGGCGATGTGCTTCTCCAGGTCGTCCGCCTCCTTATCCGACCCCTAGTCGAGGCCCTTTCGGAGCCACGGAGTCAATCTGGTGGGGGAGTCGGATCAGAATTTGGCAGGAGCAGCTCGGCCTTCCTTCCTTGGCTCGGTGATGTAAAACCACTCTTTTTGCTAGATCTTGATGGTGTCGACGAAGGTGCCAGATGGCCATCTGACGTGGGGGAGTTTGCTGATGACAGCCTCCTCGCAGTCTGCATGTTTGCCCTGCGACACACTTCGGCTTGATATTGAATATCTTAAGCCATAGTCCAAAGTGTGGCTCAACTCGCAAGAAGGCCTCGCAGATGATGATGAAGGCCGATATGTGCATGAAGGAGTTCGGTGGGAGGTCGTGGAAGTCGAGGCCATAGAAGAACATGAGCCCCCCTAACGAAGGGGTGGATCGAGAAGCTCAATCCCCGGATGAAGTGAGGGATGAAGATCACCCTATCGCCCGGATTTGGAGTGGTGACCACCTGTACCTTCTCCGTGGCACGGTGGTAGACATTCGCAGGGAGGTAGCCGGCGTCCTTGAGGTCCCAGATGTCCCGGACGGTGACCATGGAGGCCTCCCACTTACCGTTGGAGCCAGAACTCGCCATGGTCGAGCTTGGAGGAGAAAGGAGTGGAAAACTAGATCTGGGCTCTGCAATCTCAAGAGATTAGGGGAAGCGGAGGATGCAAATGGAAGGCGTGGCTGTGCCTTGGTTTTTCCCCCTTCTTATGTGGTTGGTCGCTGGTTAACCTCTCTCTGTTGTGCCGCATATCGCTCCGCTTCCAGAGATGTGTGTGCCATTATGTGTGCATGATTAAATATCCCATGTGAAATGGATCACGATCTGTGTATTGATGGGTCGTGCTCATGAAAATGGCCTCGAACCATGATTCGAGGTTTTGCAACTGGTCTGACGGTCATGGTGGGCCGTGACTTTTCATCAGAAAGGTTGTCAGGGAACACTACTTACTCCTTGACGTTTGGCCTTCAGGGCCGAGCTGTTCATGGTGTTCGGACGAACCTCTAATCGGAAAACTACATGTCAACGGAGGCCGAACTAAACTCGGAGGGAAGAACTTGCCTCGCAAGCCGAAGACTCTAATTATACAAAGCAGTTGGAGCTAAGACCCTTGGCGTTGGAGGCAAGTTCGGGGGCTACTGAGGGAGTCCTGGTTTAAGGGGTCCTCAGGAGGCCGACTTGTTTCTTATGGGCCGGATTGTATGGGCCGCTTGCCGAGCATTGGATCGATCGAAGGCCGTGTCTCCAGGAAGGAAGCTATGGGAATCATGGCGTGTCCTCCATGTTTGGAGTAGTGAATAGGCATGTTTAGCCCTTCGACGTGTAATCGACCATGTGTAGACCCTAGGTACCCTCGCCGTCTATATAAGTTGGAGGGTTTTAGGTTGTAGAGAGAGGACAACTCATCTAGGGTTTAGCTATTCGATCTCAAGGTAGATCAACTCTGTAACCTACATATCATCAATACACTCAAGCATGACGTAGGGTATTACCTCCATAGTAGGGCCCAAACCTGGGTAAACGTCGTCTCCTTCGTCTCCTGTTACCATCGATTCTAGTCTCACAGCTCGGGACCCCCTACCCGAGATCTGCCAGTTTTGATACCAACAACGGGATCACATCATTAGGATAATGGTGTGATGGAGAAGACCCAAAACTATGAACATATCATATGATCGTTTCAGTTTATTGCTATTGTTTTCTCCATGTCAAGTATTTGTTCCTATGACCATGAGATCATGCAACTCACTGACACCGGAGGAGTACCTTGTGTGTATCAAACGTCACAACGTAACTGGGTCACTATAAAGGTACTCTACAGGTATCTCCAAGAGTGTATGTTGAGTTGGCATGGATTAAGACTGGGATTTGTTACTCTGTGAGATGGAGAGGTATCTCAAGGCCCACTCGGTAATATAACATCATTATGAGCTTGCAAGCAAAGTGACTAAAGAGTTATCCATGAGATCTTGTATTACAGAATGAGTAAAGAGACTTTCAAAGTGACTAAAGCTTGTAAGTAGAGTGACTAAAGAACTTGGTATAGAGATATCGACGATCGAATCTCGGGCAAGTAACATACCGATGAACAAAGGGAACTATGTATGGCATTAACTGAATACTTGACATCGAGTTCGTCCGACAAAGATCTTCATAGAATATGTAGGAACCAATATGGGCATCCAGGTCCCACTATTTGTTATTGGCTGTAGAGGTGTCTCGGTCATGTCTACATAGTTCTCGAACCCACGGGGTCTGAACACCTAACGTTTGGTGACGATTTGGTATAGATGAATTATGTATGTTGGTGACCGATGGTTGTTCGAAGTCCCGGATGAGATACCAGACATCATGAGGAATTCTGGGATGGTTCGTAGGAAAGTGGTATTCGGGTTCCGAAAAGTTTTGAGCGTTTTTGATATTGTGTCAAGAGTGCCGAAAGGGTTTCGAGGGTCCGCCGAGAGGTGCCCACCCATCCCGGAGGGCCACATGGGCCTAGGAGGTGGCGCACCAGCCCCTGGTGGGCTCGGAAGCCTACCAACTAGGGGCTCATGCGCCCTTGGTGGTAGGTGGGAGGAGTCCAAGAGGGGAGGGATTCCTCCCTAGGTGCCCCACCTCCCTTGTGGGAGGTGGACACCTCCCCTTGGCCGCCGGCCAACCCTAGGGGAAACTCTAGGGCGCCACCCCTCCTCCCTTCCCCCTATATATAGTGGAGGGGAGAGAGTCCAGCTGCACCTGAAAAGCCATGTGCTGCCTCTCTCTCCCTCTAGATCTATTTCTCCTCTAGATCGGTTTCGATAGTGCTCGGCGAAGCCCTACCGGAATAGCTCCACCACCACCGCCACCATGCCATTGTGCTTCCGAAGAACTAATCTACCTCTCCGCCCTCGCTTGCTGGATCAAGAAGGCGGATACGTCATCGTGCTGTATGTGTGCTAAACGCAGAGGTGCCATCCGTTCGGCACTAGATCGTGATTGGATCGCGAGACGGCTTACGATTTGGATCGCAAAGATGTTCGACTACAACAATTGCGTTTCTTAATGCTTCCCTCTTAGAGATCTACAAGGGTACATAGATGCAATCTCTCCTCTCGTAGATGCTTATCTCGTAGATTGATCTTGATGAAGCGTAGGATTTTTTTGTTTCCCATGCAACATTCCCCAACAGTGACCCGGTCCCGTGACAGGGCCCCAAATCTCCGCGCTTATAGAGTCAATCCCTAGATCAATAGGTGATACGCACAGTCGGCGATGAAATGCCAAGAATACATCACATGCCATAGTATTTACATCGAAGATCCAGTGCAATTACAATACACACTTGCTTAGATCATGGCTAGCTTACAATCACTCAATCAATGTTATAGATATCTAGTCATGTGGCATCCATCGACTCACATGCGGTAGTTGAGTAAAGCGTCGTAACCCTACTTCGTAACCTTCCCATCATTGAGTAATCCGCAACATGATACATTGCATCGACAAGCGTCAATACATGAAATGTATTGGCAAGCTTCACCGAGATTTGGCTTGTGGAACGCAAATATGCAAGTGGTGCAGTTGGTGTTCCTTTGCGCAAAATAGTTTTCCAATAAGATGGCCTAAGCTAGCAGCAACAAGACACTTCTGGTATGCTCCGATAGCAACCCAAGCAGTTTGAGCACGTGGACTCCGGTACACCCCGGTCGTCCCAAGCTTCTCCACAGACCCTCGTAAGCCCTAGACCTCTAAAATCAGCTCCGATACTTACCCATTGGTTCTTTCCATTGATTTTAGATGGAGGAGACGAATGAGATACTTACCCATTAGACCGAGGCATTCATGGAGGACCTCCGTCAGTAGCACCCGGAGCTCGTGGATATGGAGCAATCTATATTCGTTGTCAATGGCGGGGAGTTCATCGCCATCTCCGACGACAAGGCAGAAGGCGGCGGGGAGGGAGGCAAGAAGGTCAACGAGGAGGAGGAGTTCGATGTCGAGGAGTAACAGAGCATCTTCCTAACTACTCCGACGACGACACAACCCGGGGCTAGCTCTCACCGAGGGTGGCCTGACGGGGAAGGATCGGCTCGACCTCCACTAGAACCGTTGGATTTATGTAGTTTTTAGTTTAGTTTAGTTTAAATTATAGTTTATGTTTAATGTTCGGTTGTGAAAACTATCTATGCTGGAGTTATGTTTGAATGCATACAAATTTCAGTTGAAATTAGGTTGAATTTGCAATTTAATGTTTTACTATGTTAAATTTAGGGGACCGTCTAGAACCAACCAAAATTTAGGGGATATCCAACGGCAACCCGCAAATTTCCTCCCGCATCCATCCGTGGACTGGGGGACCATTCCGTCGAGATGGATGCGGGAGGACAACGTCCAAACCTAGCATGTATATGTCCGCCAGTAAATTCAAATTCAAATATACTCCGATTCGATCCGCACAACGCATCGGATCGCATGCCCGATCACAACAAAAAGAGGCAAATATGATTACTTCTTACATGCCCAAATTCAAAAGAACATCAATCCGATAGTCTGTGCATTTCTGCCCTACTGGACTAGCAATCCCAGCTAGCTGCTCCCCGATCAAGGAGGTGTCATCGCTGCCGCGTAGGCAGCCCGTGCTTCCGTATCCGCCTCTGACTTCGCCGTGTCCAACGAATCTTTCTGCCGCTGCAACATTTGGAAGCGAACGAATTGCACGATCACTCTTGCATCGGCATCCAAGAGTCGAAATTCAAGGTCAACATTTTGGTATCCTCCGCAGTGGTGGCGATCTTCACCCTCTTTGGAAATGGTCCTCCTCTCTTCGAGTTTGAGTTTCTTGTCCATCGCGTCCATCAACAGTTTCAACCTAGCTGCCTTCTTCTCCTCCTTAATCCCCGAGCGCCTCATGTTTGCCCCATCCTTCTTTGCGAAGATGTGCTCGAACCTCTCTGTCAGCTTGGTCACCGCACCTTCTCGCTTCACCAACTCCTCCTCCCACTTCTTCCCCCACAGATTTCTTCTAACTTTCTTTGACGATTCATGGGTTGGGTCGGTAGGGTCACCGGCTTCTTCCTCGTTGGTTTGGACGACGGTCTTGGTAATGAAAAGGTTCCACTTCAGTTGCCCATTCAATTTTAACTAACAATGCATAACGGCGGCAGAAGGAAGGAGAGGGTGGGAGAAAAGAGGAGGAAGTGGGTGGAGAGCGGCGGAGAATGGAAGAAGAGAAGTGGGCGATTTTGGCGCGCAAACAGTGCGTGATGCTACAAAAGTGCACACTTGCCTCCGTTTGGGTGGGCCAGGGGGTAGATGGTGACGCTTCTCGTGTTTAGACTCCCGCAAAGCCCCCCCCCCACGTTTGTCCACGGTTTGCGAGAGAAATCGCATCCTGATCATGTCGTGGACCGATACAGGACCACATTGGATGCCTTCCGCGGACCGGACGGTTGCGGAAGGTTTGAGGGTGAGCATTGAAGACGCCCTAAGGTTTGCCTGATACTACCTCTATTCGGGTTTATTTAACCCACTTTTATCTTGGCTCAAAATCTAATCATGTATTTAACTAAAAGTATGTAAAGTATATGCTACACAAAATATATTGTTCGATTTGTATTTGGAAGAGGGTTTATTTGGTATAGTTTTCATGACATATAGTTTTCATTTTATTAATTAATTTTTGGTTAAAAATGAAATAGGGCCTAAGAGCATCTTCAACCGCGATGGACTAACTCAGCCCCTCAAATGCCCGCTAACGCGTCCGGGCGCGTCCGCGGGCACTGACCTGGCATGCCTTATATTTCCTTCTACACATACACGTATCTCATATCGGACACCCTATATCCATAGTACACATGCAACATTGAGCTACTCTACGTGATTAAACATCGGACAACCAAACCGGAAGCAAATGAACACGAGATTGGTGACAAACGGACATCAAACATCACCCAAAAGATCATCTTAGTTCGTTGAACATAGTTTTTAAATTTGTATAACTAAAAAACTATACGAACAATGCAGGGGGGCATATCACCACTTCCTCGTTGGTCCTTTGCCCTTTGTGTAATCGGCGCAACTGTAGTCGTTCGCTGCTAGCAGAGGGTCGTCATCCGAATGGTGCGGCTGTCGCCGTCGTTGGAGTCGGAGTGAGAGAGGACAATGAGGCCCTTCTTACAACGGACCGCCCTGTCCTGCTCCCGTTTCAACTTGGCGACCTCGATCTTCTCCTCCGCTGCCTCCTTCGCCTCACGCTCTGACTTCTCAATAGCCAGCCGGAGCGCCTTGGCGTTCTTCACCGGAGGCGAGGAGCGTCCAACTCTGCCGTGGTGAGGGACCGGCGGTACACCCATGCGAGAAGGGTTTCGTCCTCGCTTGGCTTCATTGGCATCCTGCTGCGCCGGCATGCAGACTGCTCAGCTCCCCTCTCCCTTGCCCGCTGCCTCTCATGCGGGCGGTGCACGCCTCTGATTCTAAAGTGTGCGTGTGGGCTGGCGGGTGGGCACTAGGACCCAGCGCTGCCTGCGTGGAGGAGTAGACGGCGGGGGAAGGAGAGCGCATGAGGCCGGTGCGGACTGCGCATTGCCGGAGGAGCTGCGCCCGGGCCAAGGGAGGGGATCCAGCTCCGACGTCCGCATTGTGCATTCCTGGCGGAGCTGCGCCCGGGCCGGGGGGTCCCAGCTCCGGCGTCCGCACTATGCCGACACTAGGACCCAACACTGCCCGTGTGGAGGAGCGGGCGCCGTGTGAAGAGCGCGCGGGGACGATGCGAACCGGGCATTCCTGGCGAAGCTGCGTGCGAGCCGGGAGGGTCTAGCTTCGGCATTCGCGTTGCGCCCGCGCGGGAGCTGCGGCTTAGCTCCAGATCCGAAGCTACCGTCAGTGTTCACCTTGGACCGCTCCAAGGCGATGCAGAGGGCTAGTTTCTCAGAGTCGACGTCGGAGTTGTCGTACCGGTTGCCGGAGCTCGACATTGGAGTGGATGGGATCGGAATTGGAGAAGGAGAGAAGGGGACGGAACGAGAGACAGTGAGCTAGGGTTGGAAACGAGACACCCAGAGTGGGGATTTTGTGGAACAACGGTGGGGTCGGTGGTGGGCCGGCCGGCCGGGCCTGTCAGGCGGACGCGCCCGGGTTTCTCCATATCCGTTCCATATTTAGATTGGATATATGATGTGTGCCAGTCAATCCGAACGTTTGGGGTCGATTTAAAAGGCCCGTCTGAATTAAAATTTCATGACCAATCATTGACAGGTCCGAATTGGAAGATATGAAAAATCCGATTGTAGTTGGTCAAAATAATAAACCGAACGATGGGAGTACTCAGTTATTTTTTAAAGATCGGTCCGAAATTTTCTAAGCTGAGCATGCACCTGAGTCCACCCTTGAATTCGAGAAAGACGTAGCCCTTTCCACGCAGGTCATCTACTCCCATCAGTCCACAAAGTACCGAGCATCTCGCGGATGGTGACTTTTGCAAAGCCGGCAGGGTGGTGATTTGTTTAGCCACAAAGTTAACCGCACCCCGTCTTTTGACCCAGATTCTCTCCCCGGTTTAACAAAAAGTCCCCGCGCGATCGACCTGACACTGACACCGTCACCGCGCGCGCGCCCGTTGCCATGCCACGCGCACCCCCAAAGTGCAGAAACAGTTGCGCATGGCGGGTTTACCCGCCCATTGGATCGCCGTCTCCGAGCCTTTTAACTAAAATAACGGCGGCGCCGGGGCCGGAGGACACATGGGGCGGACGGCGCGCGGACACGTACCGCCGGGACGCGCGGCGGAGATGGAAAGCGCCGCGCCGGGACGCGCGGCGGAGATGGAAAGCGCCGCGCCGGGCGGCCGGCGGGACGGCGAGAGCGGGATCGGAAAGGGCGCGTGTGGCAGGCGGGGGCCGGAAAGGTAGCGGTCCGAGCGTGGCGCGCCTCCGCTGTGGGAATGCGTGACAAACCGAGGGCTATGGACGGATGGATCGTGCGCTGCGTTTTTTCAAAAGTTTCTTGCTCGCGGACGACGCAGCTGACCCGGTGCTTCTTGTCCAAGCAAGCAAAAGTCGGGCTTTCACCAGTAAAAAAGGTGAGAACAGAACGATTACGTTTTAAAACTAACTTCAATTGAACGATTCTTTTCGTCCGTCGTCGTACGTTTGGATCGGCGAGAACAAAAGTAGCGTCTTAACGTACCGACCCAAATTCAAATCATGTCCGTTTTGCGTCCACGTCGACACATTTGCGGCCCAAGTTTATGTCCTAAATACGTCGGCGCGGACGACAGAACAGACGCCACACACGTCTTCTCGGTGTTCGCCGCGTTCCCACCTGGCGGCCGTCTCATTACCCGTTGTCCACGCGGTCAGCTTAATTTATGATCACGGGCCCACGCATCAGCGACGACGGTCGTCCTTTTTTAAGCCGACCGTGCGGCGGGATCCAAATTCGCCGTCCACATCTAGCAAGCTCTGTTCCCCTGTCGCCGGCAAACCCTAGCCACCACCACCACAGCGAGATGAGGCTCTTCTCCGGCACCAACAACATCAAGGCCAAGGGCAAGGCCCCCGCCATCCCTTTCCCCTCACAGTTCCTCCCACCTTCGCCGGCGTCGGCGCCTCGCCGACAGAGGCAGCGCGTGAACGTGCCAGTGCACCAGGCAGAGTGGCACTGGCAGCATCGCGTGCCTCTCTCCTGTGCCGGTCCGACGCCGACACTCATCAACCTCACGGACCCCGAGGACGACGACGCCGCCGCCGCCGCCTAGGGCAGCAAGCCGCCTCGTAGTTTAGGTTGTTTTTATTTTTCTTAAATGCAAACGTAGGCACGTGGACACTCGCCGGCCTTCGTGACCGGCTTTAATGTTTAACTGATGTTTTTTTAAATATGCATGCGTTTCTTTTTTTTCTAGCGTCGTCAAAATGGGTCGGGCCAGCGTTGGACGCACGCGCTGACCCAAACGCGAAAGCGAACGTCCATATTCGTCTGACCGACCCAAACGGACAAAAAACAAAAAAATCGCTGTCCGTTTAGATTGGCCGTTGGAGTTGCTCTAAGTTAAGTAGCTGTGTATATACCTGTATAACATGTGTGGTGTTAATACAACAGGGAACGGATATACTACCAGGCCTGGGCGCTACTGTGGTAAATGTTGTTACGAGTAGGCATGTTCTGTCTGCGAAGCCGGAGCGGGCCGCACACAGAAAGCGACCCGGGCCGCGGCGCTGCTGCTGCTGCTGTTGTTAAACGCTGCGCGCAGGTAGATTGTTTGTTGCACCATTCTCTCTCTTTTCTTCTTTTTCTTTTCTACTCCCCACCACACAGGCACAGAGGCACACAGGCTATCTCGCACTCGCACACACACGACAAGAGACAGGGGCGCGCCACCCCACCCGTTTCCCTGTAAAGTTCTGCCGCACCCTCCCCTCACACATCTCATCAAAAGACTAAACGGATAATTAGCCCGGCTAATCCCGAGAGCATACTACGATCAAACCGGGGGAAACATCACGTCCTTTTCCTAGCCAAGAAATCATCATCGCGCCTGTGCTGCAGCGCTGCAGCAATAGGGCCGCGTGGTTTTTCCATGGTGCGGCGCCACCAGCAGCAGCAGCAGCAGACGCCGAGGAACAAGTTTTTTTTATTTTTTAACACATTGCTAGTGCGTGGAAGCGAAGGAAAAGAAGAGCAGACGCAGAGGAAAAGGCTATAGGGAGAGAGACTGCTACGTCCTGGAGACCCACACCACGTTGAGTCATTGACATTGCGACGGAGCACGCAGCCGGAGGCGGCTTTGGCAGTCGCGGGCAGAGAGCAGAGCGGCCGAGGGCCGAGGAGGAGTTAATAATACCACCCCCATGATTCACACGCCACGGCATCACCATCATTGCCGCCTCCTCCATATCCCCTTCTTTAATTGCTGCTGCTGCGTTTAATCCTCGCCCACACCAACCCAGCCCAACCCAACCGCGCCTCCCTCTCTCTCTCTCTTCCCCTGCGTACTGCTCTGCTGGGTGGGTTTTTTCGTCCGTGCTCTGCAGTGCTTCCCGCTGCTTCTCTCTCGCGCCGTCCCGGGGTGGCAACCAAGTGCATGGGAAGAAGAAGAAAGCACCCAGCCGCCTGAGTGAGCGACAGACAGTGAGTTCCTTCTCCTTTCTTGGGTGCGAGGGAGCTACAGGCGGCCGGAGATGAAGTTCATGAAGCTGGGCTCCAAGCCGGACGCCTTCCAGTCCGGCGGCGCCGACGTCAGGTCAGTCACCCATCTTTCCTTCTTCTCTTGTCTTCTTCTCCATCTCTGGCGTTGCTTCCCGCCCAAACCGTGGGCGGGTTTTCCCTCTCCCTGCGCCGTTGGTCGTCTTACGTTTCTTCTTCTCCGGTTCATGGCGGAGCAGACCCTCTTCTTCTCCATCTCCTTCCCCTCTCGTTCTACAGCTGGCTAGGCGCGCTACCCCGTTAGATTCTTGGCACATACACCATCACCCTCTTTCTTCCGTTGGTTGGTGCTTCCGGCGAGATTCCTGAAAGCTTATTCGTGCCGTGCGCCCCTTTGCAAGAGCAGAGCTTCTAGAATGGCGGCACGGTCGTTCGGGAACCGCTCTTCTTGCATCGCCACCTTCTCACGCCGACTGCCATGCTTGTCCAGCAACCAATCTCCCCGCCTCCTTGCTCCTCTGAGTTTTGTGCCTTGCATTGCACCTGGATCTTGGTTATTAGCCCCCGTTCGTTTTCTGATGCACCATGAAAACAGTTTTGCTCCAAAATACTCCAGTATGTCTGTTTCATTTCGAGCCACGGCGCGAGTTGACTATAGGTTCTTGGGAAGTGCAGAGTGCTAGGCTGTGCGTGCTGTTTCTACCTCCACCAGTTTCTGCTTTGTCCTGTCCCCTCCGCGAGCCTTCTCTTGTTTATGTGCCCTCCATGTGTGTATGTGGCTCTCTACGCTTCTCTCAACTGGATCTAGCAGTATGATACTCACTACTAGTTGTAGAACGGAGTTTCTCCAACTGATCCCTCGAGCTGGCATTCCTTGTTCCTCCCGGGATTAGTTGTTGGTGTCCATCCCATTGTCCTCATCCTCCCTACACGCTGGCTGTTATATTCATGTCCAGTTTACAGTGATGACCAGTCCTTTGATTAAAAAGAACACTCTTGTTGCAATATACTACTGTAGATCATCCATCCTCGGGTCTCATATATTTGAAACGTTCTTGCATCTTTCTCCCGGTGTCCGTCGGTGCTGTGGCTGCCTTTCACCTCCATGTAGATTGCTCTGCATCATTTGCTCACTGGAAAAGAACGATTGACTTTTCTATGTCTTTTAAATCTGAACATGTGGTAGTAGACTTGTTTTCTCTCCTCTTTGCTAGTGCAGAATAGATCTGAGTGCTGGGAGCAATGTGGGCTGGTATTAATATAAGGTAGATGCCACTACGTCCTGCTGTTCGTCTTGGGCAACTTGGTTAAAGTTGGCCGGGGTTAAGTTATTGTCAAGGAAGGAAGAAAACAATTGCCATCTCCCCATCTTTCTAATCATTGATCAGGCTTTTCCATCAGCTAATCTATAGAATCCATTGCAAGTTGCCACATCAGGGCTAGTCTCTCCAAGCAATCCAGCATTCTTTTCTCTGAATGCCAAGTGCCAGCGGTAAAAAAAGAGGTTCAAAGCAGAGGTTGAGCCTGACATATGTATAATCCTCTTGTGGCAAGGTGCTTTTCTTGCCAATTAACTAGATGAAGAAACATTAGAAAGCAGAGAAGGGGATGGTGTCAAGCTCAAGTTGAGCCTGTGAGATTTCTGGACCTTGTTAATTAGTTAGTATTAGTGGCCAGCCGATCGCATGCATACGTGTCCTGCTCACCAACTCCGGACTCCTAGTGCTCTGCTTCTTCCCTTTGATGAACTGGAATAACTGGAAAGCGAGCCGCACAGTGTAGTTTAACGGCCACCGCATGTTTTTCCTCCATTATTGATGGATGTGTTTGTAGATGCAGTGGAGGTCTTTACAGCTTAGGATAAGCTTCATGTTACGCTGTTGTCATGTGTTTGGAGAGAGCGACTGCTCGATGGTTTATGGGTGACGATTGGTACGTTGACTGTACATGTGTAATCGACCGCGTCAACGTAAATCTCAAATGGTTTTTTGATTCAGATAGTTTTGACACTTTCCTGAGTTTCGCCGTGAAAGCTTTGTAGGAGCGTTAGCCGGGTACAAGAACTACTTGTATATAAAACTAAATCTCTGTAATTTTTTTTAACGTTGCCATGGTTACCAAAGAGTGTTTGTGTGTTCTGCTTCTCAATATGATATGCTTACAAGTTGTTGATGTGTGCAGATTGGTGGTCTCTGACCTTGCAACAGATGCCATTGTGCATATCGGTGAAGTCAGATTCTACTTACACAAGGTCAGTGTGCTCGTATTTCCAGCAATGTTTGCTGAAGTAACTCTAAGCACTTTATTTGCTTCTAGAAACAATGGCATTGGTGGGTGGTGGTGGTGGAAGTAGCCACTTGCTAGATATGCATTACATTGTGGAATATGTAGTTCTTCAGACACAGAATGTTCAACTGTCGGGGTCTCTTTGTCATGCCATCAAGAGTAGTAACATCATCAGCATTTATGCTTCACGTCTGATTGTTGTTGGGCTGTCTCTTTCCAATCTACTGGATCCTGTTTCACACACAAAATATTTTCACTGAAATGCTGATTATGTTTCATGCAATGCATTTGCAAGCATCACCACCACCTTTTTCTTATACTCTAGTGGATTGCCTGAACCAAACACAATAATAGGATCGGAAACCCTTCAACGATCTGCCAAAAAATACCATCCGTTACCATTACCATATCTCCAGTAATCCCATGACCATTACATTTATGTTGCCATCCTTCAGCCAGTGATCTCCATTTATTTCTTAGCAAGGCCTGTTCATAGTTTACATAAAGAAACTGGATTGTGTTACGAAAATGTATTGAATCAAGTAAAACCTATCTGCATGGAACACTTCAGTACTTAATATTGGGACTGTAAGCTAGCATGGAGTCAGTTCGATATTAAACTTTTGCTAAAATTTTAGGATTGTTTCGGGCTTCCTTGAAAATAATTCAACTGAAAACCCTGATAGCATTTGCATAGATGTAAGCTTAATCATTTTCAGAAAGTGTTTAACATTTTGTCACTGAGTGTTATAATCACCAGTGCTGCATATTCTTAAGAAAAAATCACTGGCTATGTCGTGTAAATGATTTATTTTCTAGATGGTGATAATTCATATGCAGAACAATATCTGATTATCATTCATGACTGGAAATTTATGTTTGTGTTGATTGTCGTATGCAGTTCCCCCTTCTGTCCAAGAGCAGCAAGCTTCAGAAGCTAGTCCTCAAGGCTACTGAGAAAGGGACAGATGAGGTCCACATAGATGATCTTCCTGGGGGAGCGAAAGGGTTTGAAATATGCGCAAAATTCTGCTATGGAATGGTTGTCACCCTTAGTCCCCACAATGTTGTTGCAGCAAGATGTGCAGCAGAGTACCTTGGAATGACTGAAGATATGGACAAAGGGAACTTGATATTCAAAATCGAGGTCTTTATAAACTCCAGCATCCTCCGGAGCTGGAAAGATTCGATCATTGTTCTCCAGAGCACGAAGGCACTGTTACCTTGGTCTGAGGAGCTAAAGGTTGTCGGTAGATGTATCGATGCCATTGCTTCAAAGACATCTGTGGATCCTGTAAATGTATCCTGGTCATACAGTTATAATAAGAAAGGAGTAACCTGCACTGAAATAATTGAGTCAGCAGGAAAAACATCGGTAGCCCCCAAAGACTGGTGGCTTGAGGACTTGTGTGAATTGGATGTCGATCTCTACAAGAGAGTAATGGTTGCTATCAAATCCAAGGGGAGGATGTCACCTGACTTGATAGGAGAAGCCCTCAAAGCCTATGCAGTTAGGTGGCTGCCAGACTCTTATGACGCTCTGGTTGCTGATGATTACATGAGAAGGAACCAATGCTTGGTCGAGACCATAATATGGTTGCTGCCGTCAGATAAGAGCTCAGGTTGCTCTTGCAGGTTTCTCCTGAAGCTGTTGAAAGTTGCTATATTAGTTGGGTCTGGGGATCATGTGAAGGAGGAGCTCATGAGAAGGGTCAGTTTCCAGTTGCACAAAGCTTCGGTGAAGGATCTCTTGTTGCCTGCTGCTTCTCCCAGTGATGGCATGCATGATGTTCGGTTGGTCCATAATCTTGTCCAGAGATTTGTTGCAAGAACAGCATTATCTCACAATGGCGATTTTGTCGAGAAATCTGATGAAAAAATGATTGAGCTCAACTTTGAGCAAGAATCCACTTTGGCTCTAGGGGAGTTGGTTGATGGGTACCTATCTGAAGTAGCTGCAGATCCAGACCTCGAATTCTCCACCTTTGTAGAACTAGCTACAGCGGTGCCAGAAGCAGCTAGGCCTGTTCATGACGGCTTGTACACCGCGGTTGATGCGTATCTCAAGGTATGTTGAATGCACTTTGATGCACCTAAATTTGCTCAATGGATGCTGTCAGTACTTTCTGCTATACTATGAATGAACACTTGATGCTAACAAACTTACAAATCTTAAAACATACGTAGTTAATACTAGTCTTTGGTTAAGCATGGAAGCAGATCGCCTGTATGCTGTCTCACCTTTGGAAGGCCATAGCTGCACCTGATCCTTTGCTTCTTTCTAACCAGGAACATCCAAACATAAACAAAGCTGACAAAAAGAAGATCTGTGGCCTGATAGATGTCAAGAAGCTCTCCACAGATGCATGCGTGCACGCGACACAAAACGACCGCCTGCCTCTGCGGGTGGTGGTGCAGGTCCTATTCTTCCAGCAGCTGAGGGCAGGATCAAGCAGCGCGGTAGCTCTAACTGAGAGCGGAGAGCATGCTTGTGCAAAGCCTGTGCAGGAACAAAGCGAGCACTGCGAAAGGCGGATACCCAGGCACCCGAACAAGCTGAATAAGCAAGTGACAAGCCTAAGCACAACGGGAGAGGGCGAGGACCGGCACGTCGAGCTCAGGGGAGGCAGAAACAGCTTCAAGGACCAAGTTGTTGGCAGAAACAGCTTCAAGGATCAGGTTGTTGGCAGAAACAGCTTCAAGGACCAACTGGGAGGCCTCCTGCTGCAGTCGCGGTCCAGGAGGATATTCGACAAGCTATGGAGCAGCAAGGGGCACGGAGAGAACGGCAAGGGTTCGGAGACGTCTGGCAGCTCACAGAGCCCGCCTTCGACGGCGAAGCCCACGGAAGTGAAGCCCTCCCCTCTCCCACCTCTTAGGAACAGAAGGTATTCTGTTTCATAGGGGCTCTTCTTACTCCTCCCCCTCTTGTTTTAGTTTAGCTTTGGGTTAGGTTTGTACAGGAAAGAGAAGTTACCAGCTGATGCTCATCATTTTTGTTTGCTCCTTGCTCTGGTTGATGAAGAGAAAGTATGTGAGGGAGGAGTGTAAGCAGCTCAATATGCTGCTTTCTGTATGTGGTTTATCCAAGTCATAGGCCTGTAGCTTACCAGTGTATCTTAACTAGAGGAAATATCTTAGTAGGGTTGGTTCTTCTGTGAAATGTTTATGAAGAACAAGATGTAAAATCTCATGCTGGTGCCTAGAGCAGAATACTGCCAGATTGCAAGACAGAGAGAAAATGGATTACAATTGTTTGCAAGAGTATATTTCTTTTGAGTGATGCGACCAATGAATTTGATTCTGTCAATATTTTCCAATCAAAAGGGCACATTAATTTTTTGATGAGCTGACGAATCACAACCGAAAATTCAGATAATATCGACCTTACTACGCAGCAGAGCTAATAATGGAGGCAGATAAACTTGTGAAGCAAAGCTAGTTTGTTATTATCTCTTTGCAACACAGGTTCCATGCCACCAATGGTTCCATGACAGGGTGGAGTTAATTGCACAAGACCATCACATTTCGAGCTTCTTCTGGCTTCTACAGAAAACCACCTAGTCCCTAATCATTTACAAAAATCATCGTGCATTCAACCACCTAGTCCCTAATCATTTACAAAATCATCACGCATTCAGTAAACTTTTTGCAAAAAGCACCAACTGCTCGCTTAGTAGTCTTTGAGGGCGTCTCGGACAGGCGGGACCCAAAATAGTTGACGTGGTGTAACGGCCGGCCGGACGACATCATTTTCGACAGAACAAACGGACGCGGTCTTTGTGTTCGACCGCACCAGCTCTCTCTCTCTCTCTCTCTCTCGCGCGCGCACGCATGCTCTCTCTCACCCTCCTTCGTGCTCCCACTCATGGCGACGACAAAATCCTGTGCCACAGGCGCTGCTGATGCTAGGTGCGACGCTGATGGAGATCCGTCGGAATTCTGTGGTAGCTCAAATCCATCTCAGCCGCAACTTCCTCACCAATGGCTGGCGGCAAACACATCAGTTGAATACGCGACGACGACTGCGTTCGCCCGAACGGTGAAGGAAGATCCGTCGGGCAGCTAGAACTGGGCATCCCCCTTCGGTGGCGTCTGGTATGTAATCCGTACCTTCTTTCTCCATTTTTTCCCGATTGGGATTCTAGGGTTAGTTTTCTAGGGTTAGGTTCCTAGGGTTAGGGTTCTTGGGCTGGTTGTGTTGGGTTAGGGTTCTAGGATTCTAGGGTTAGGTCTGAATATAAGTATATATGTGTTAACTGAAACTATATATATTGTCGTTGAAATTTTGTCTAAATATTGAACTGAACTATAGTCTGAATATTTAAGTAAACTTTTGTCCGAATATTCAGTAAACATAATTTTTTTCTAAATATTTAACCATCTTTTACGCGCCGGCCCAGTTCCTCTACCATTGCTGGGCCAAGTACCTCTACTAGGCAAAGGGCAAGGGAAAACTTCTTGCCTCCAAGACAAGCAGGTACTGGAAGAATCAGAAAACCATCTTTTAAGATGTCTAAGTGGTTCAATTGTTCTAAGGGTAGCGGGTAAGTTTGTGGGTACTTGGCTATGTTGCCTATGTTGACACGATACTATTTGGAACAATGTAAGTTTTGGAAATTATGGTTGTGTTGGAGACTTTGAATGATGCTACCTAATTATGGTTGTGTTGGAGACTTTGATGAAATTACCTAATTATGATTGTGTTGGAGACCTGGTTATGAATGATGCTTATTATGATGTCCGAGTCTCTATTTGTTAATGATGATGCTTGTTATGATGCTATTTTCCATATTTGTTGTTGATGATGCTTGTTATGATGATTGAGTTCCTTTGGGTTATTTTGGTCATTCGGGGTGGATCGAGGTCGACAAAACTTAAAAATGAGTTACTTTGGTCATTCGGGGTGGATCGAGGTCGACAAAACTTAAAAAATGAGTTACTTTGGTCATTCGGGGTGGATCGAGGTCGACAAAACCTAACATGGGCAACTTTGGTCATATGATGCTATATTCCTCACACACCATTCATCACAAACCATAACATAAATGAAATACTCAAAATTCATAGTTCAAAAACATTATATAAACTTAGTACTTAGGATGTCATCATACAACTTAGGTCACACCTTACAAGACATAGTTCAAGGATATTATCTATACTAAAGCAAGTTAGTACTTAGGATGTCATCACGCAACCATGTCTTTCAAAATATCAACACTAAAGCAAGTTATCCTTAGCCCATCATGGTCAATTATTGATCCATCCATGATACACACTCAAATATTAGCTACTCCTAATGCTCAAGTATGATTATAGTGCCTCCTAGTTGGTGCTTTATAAGAGAAGATGGAGACTCAAATAAAAATTGCATAAAGTAAATAGATAGGCCCTTCACAGAGGAAAGAAGGGATTTGTAGAGGTGCCAGAGCTCAAGGTTTAAATTGATAGAGAAAAATATTTTGGGTGGATGCCTTTCCTGTCAACAAAAACGACCGTTAGATTTAAATATCTTTCCATGCTAGATACATCATAGGCATTTCCCAAACAGAAAATAAAGTTTATTTCTTTTTGCACCATACTTTCACTTCCCATGGCTAGCCAAATCCACGGTTGCCTTCCATACCAACACTTTCCAAGGAATTTATTATTTCACAACATAAAGTAATTTTTTCTTATTCATTTCGGGACTAGACATCCCTATTACCGCCGTACTCTCGTGCAATGACAAGTGAATAAACACTCATCTTGAGAATAACACATCTAGCATGGAAAAATATCGGTCACCCCCTACCATTTCATGAGCAGCACGAGCACACAAAAAGGAAAATTTATTTTGAAAATTAGAGATGGCACATACAAATTTGCTTCGAACGACATGGAAAGACCGTATATAGGTAGGTATAGTGGACTTATATGGCAAAACTGGGTCTAAGGATTTTGGATGCACAAGTAGTATTTCTACTTAGTACAAGTGAAGGCTAGCAAATAGATTGAGGAGAATCCAACCAAGAAATAAAAAATCACATAATCGAGCATTAATCATAACTAACACCGAATAATGCACCATAAGTAGGATGTAATTTCATAGAACAACTATTGACTTTCGTGCTTGCATAGGAAATCACAAACCTTAACATCAATATTCTTACTAAACATAATTACTCACCAACATAACTCACATATTACTATCGTCATGTCTCAAAACTATTACAAAGAATCAAGTTTAATTTGTCTAATGATCTGCATGAAAGTTTTTATTATATCCCTCTTGAATATCTATCACTTTGGGCATGTTTGGTTGCTTTCTGCTACAGTACCTGCATTGCATACCCATCTCCAGTCAGCCTGACTCTTCATATACAACCTCATATGCAGCAGATGCAACCTATTTGGTTGCCTGCATCACATGAAGGGGCACTTACCCCCCCCCCCCCGCTGTTTGGTTGCCGTTTTTGTGCTTAGGGTGTGAGCAGATGCAAACTTCTGCTATTTGATTGCAAACAACGTTTGTGTTCTGCTCACCCCATTCAAATATGGTGTCTTTACCACCACATGATCAGCACAAAGCAAGCAACGGGAATCACAACAAACTACTTAGATTAATAACAAACTACTTAGATTAAACAAAGCAAGCAATGGAAATGACAGCAACAACAAATTTAGATTAACATCATGGGCATCCTCCTTCCCTGCTCGATGCGAGGGTGTCGCTCCTGGTCAAAATATTAACAAGTTCACATCACAAGTACCATAAGTTCTAGCAAGACAACATAATAAGTTCAACACTAACACCTAAGTTAACTACATTGCATGCTCAATGTTACCAACGCAGCTGTGCTTGCTGCAACGAAACCTGCACATGATCGAGGAGTCATGGTTGTAGATTTGGACCTTCAGGCCGAGTCCTGAGATGCGCAGAACGAGGAGGTCGCCGGGGACGATCCGGTGGCGGTGGTAGAAGTAGTTCCAGCCCCAGCCAAGCACCATGTGCCCCTCGAAGTTCTGGACCTGCACCCAGAACTCGCACCACTTGTTCGCCGAGAGCTTGACCACGCGCAGGAGCCGCCTAATGACCAGACACTCGTTCATCACCTCCACGAACTTGTGAGGGTTGACGAGCATGGCAAGGTCTTCGGCATCCTTGATCTGCTGGTAGAAGCGCAGCGGCTCCTAGGCCCCCCTCCTTGTGGCCGGTCCTTGGAGATCGTCCCCTTGAATGAGGCAGGCTCATGAAGGCGATCCTGCCAGGCAGGTCCACCCTCTTGAGCCACCTGTTCCTGGGGATGAGATCCTCGGCGCCCTCAGCTCCGGCCACCACCTGAGCTCCTCCACCCGCCATGTCCCAGTCACTGTTCAATATCTTTTAAGGTAAGATGATAAGTATTAGAGGTGCTTGCAAAATGAACAACCACTGATCAGTGGCATTAGCACTTCTGCAAATGCCACTGATCAGTTGCACTAGCACTACAACAAATGGCACTGATCAGAGACATTTTCCCAAGAGAAAATGCCACTGATCAGTGCACAAACTCTTTGCCAAATGCCACTTATCAATGGAACTAGCTCTTGAGCAAATACCACTGATCAGTGGCATCTTGTTTTCTGCAACTGCTACTGATCAGTTGCACTAGCACTACGAAAAATGGCACTGATCAGAGACATGGAAACATCTAAAAATAGCACCCATGTGCACCCATGCACATTTGTCAGCATTCTAAAATGATCCTACTACATGCACGTATAACAATCTAGAGCATGCAACACAAAGCCTAGCTTGAACATGTACGTAGGAACTTGAACAGCAACATGAACATGATCCTAGCTTCAACATGAACATGCCATTTGCATGAACACAGATCCTAGCAAGATCCTAGAAAGACCCTAGCACTAGAAGAAGAACATTATCCTAGAACACACACCGTAGCAAACAAGAACATATCGGTCAGATTTGATTCGATTGGGATCGAATCGAATCGGATCTACTCGAATCCTACAAAAGTAGTAGCACATGACTAAGAAAGAAACCCCTAATCTACATGTACGAGCAAGCATTGGGGATTCTTTGACTCACCGGAGCTTGCATAGTTACAACGAACCGAGGACGGGGTGAAAACCCCGGCGGGAAGGAGAGAGGTGGCGGAGCAGAGGAGGAGCCAGCCTTGGCGACAGCCGACAACATCAGCCCCATGCTCATGGCCACGCTGGAGGTCGAGGAGGACGACCCTCCGACAGGAGAAAACCCTTGGACGGGGGTCAAGAAAACCCCCCTACCCAATGGGGTCCCAAGAAGTGGCGGCTCCGTGAACGGCGCCAGCGCCGAGCCTAGGACCACGAGGTCCGAAACCGGCGGCAGAGCAGGAATGGCCGGCACCGCATTGACCGACCCTCGTGGTGGCCGGCAGCAGATGGGGGATGGCACTCGCAGCACCGATGCCAGGTCCATGCCTGAGTTCTGGAGCCTGGCCACCCAGCAGTTCTGGATGCTGGTGATGCGCTTGTCGACGGGGGTCAAAGGACGGCGTGGCGGTGGGCGAGGCGGAGCCATCGGAGGAGAGGAGAGGGAAGGGCGATGAGGCAGATAGGTGAGAACAGTGCGGGGGCGGTCACAAGAGAGTGGGAGGGGAGTTATGAGACGTCCACTCCGTCTCCCGCGCTGCCCGAGGCGTCCAACCTCCTCGCACGTGTGGCCGCACCGAGCCAGGCTCATGAGAAACTGTCGATTCGGCAGTTTCTGCCGGGCCAGGCTCACGCCTGCTTTAATGTTCATGCAGGCCACGGATCGCATGTAGCCCAGCCAACCAAACAGGCCACGCACACCCCGCGCGGGCCTGGTTGGGCTGCATGCGGGGAACCAAACACGCCCTTTGGTACTAGTTTCATATGTTGCAATTGCTTTTGATAAGTTCACATGGATATAAGTGAAGATCATGAGCATAAAAGTTTCATCTCTCAAAATAGTATAAGTGAAGCATGAGAGGATTTCTTCAAAATTACTAACTCACAAAATAATCTAAGTGAAGCATGAGAGCATTTCTTCAAACATGTAAAAGCACGTCGTGGTCAAAAAGATATAAGTGAAGCACTAGAGCAATTCCATAGCTCAATAGATTTAAGTGAAGCATAAAGAGCAATTCTAGCAAATCATAGCATATTTTGTCTCTCTCAAATTGGTGTGTGCAGCAAGGATAAAAATAAAAAACAAGTAAAGATACAAAACGCTCCAAGTAAAACTCATGATATGTGACGAATAAAAATATAGTTCGAGGAAGAATACCGATGGTTGTTAGAAGAAAGAGGGGATGCCATTCGGGGCATCCCCAAGCTTAGTTGCTTGTTACTCTTTGAATATTATCTTGGGGTTCTGTATCATCCCCAAGCTTAGGCTCTTCTTACTCCTTATTCCTTCATCCATCGTGATCTCACCCAAAATTTGTATATAAATACTGTGTTAAAATTTCAGCTCAATATCACATTCTAGTAAAAATGAAAATTCGTTCAATGGGAACAAAGTTTTTGTTTCCAATTGAGCATTGTTTCTACTCATCTTATGGATCATCCTAAAGGCTTTAATTGTCACAAACACTAAATAAAACATAAAAACACAATCATAACAGAGTCATAATTGTGTAAACACTCAAAAACAGAAAGGAAAAGATAAAAATATTTTATTCATTGGATTGCCTCCCAACAAGCGCTATCATTTTACACCCCTACCTAGGCATAACACATAGATTCAAGTGATGGCATCCTTGGTTTTCACTCCATAGAAGACCCTCATGATTGATTCATATGGTGGCTTGATTCTTGTTCTAGGGAAGTGTGCCATACCCTTTGTAATAGGAATTTGAAATTTAATATTGCCTTCTTCCATATCAATCACGACACCTATAGTGCGTAAAAATGGTCTACCAAGTATGATGGGACAAGACGGATTACAATCAATATCAAGAACAATAAAATCAATGGGCACATAATTCCTATTTTCAAGAATAATAACATCATTAATTCTTCCCAAAGGCTTTTTAATAGTAGAATCCGCCAAATGCAAATTAAGATAACATTCTTCAATATTGGTAAGACCAAGCACATCACATAGAGATTTCGGAATTGTGGAAACACTAGCACCCAAATCACACAATGCAAATCATTCATAATTTTCAATCTTGACTTTAATGGTCAGTTCCCACTCATCATGCAATTTTTTAGGGATTGAAATCTCTTATTCCAACTTTTCTTCTAAGGATTTCATCATGGCATCATTGATATGTTTAGTAAAAGATTTATTTTGTTCGTAAGCATGGGGTGAATTTATCATAGAGTGCACCAAAGAAATACAATCAACCAAGGACCAACTCTCATAGTTAAATTCTTTGTAATAAAAAATAGTGGGCACATCACTAGTTAAAGTTTTGACCTCTCCAAACCCACTTTTATCAAAATTTTAATGAAGATTTTCACCCTCCAAATTATTGGGATGCCCTCTAGCTAAAGTTGACTCTTATTCAGTCCCTTCATCATCAATTTTAACATTGCTAAACAAGGAATCAATAGAGCAAACACCAACCATTTTAAGATCTTCATCATTGTTATTCAAGTAGTCGCTAGAAAATGCTTTTTCTAAAAACTCTCTTTTGGCTCTAAGCATAGTGGTTCTTTTCTTACTTTCATGCATAGAAACATATAAGGCTTTAATTTATTCATAATATTACGTGTAAAAGCATGCAACTTAAGATTTTCTACATCATGGGAAATTCTATCAATGCTTCTAGACATATCATCAATCTTATTCAACATTTCTTCTATCGTAGTATTGAAAGTCTTTTGAGCATTGATAAATTATTTAAAAATATTCTCAATATCAGAGGTGTTCCTATTATTATTATTACAAGAATTACCATAGGAATTAGCATAATTATTAGAGGAATTTCCAGGAAAAGGCCTAGGATTAAAATTACCTCTATAAGCATTGTTATTGAAGTTGTTTTGTGAGGTGAAATTCACATCTATGGAATCACTATTTTGCTCAATCAAAGTAGACAAAGGCACATCATTAAGATCAATAGGAGCATTGTTACTAGCAACCAACTTCATATGAGCATCAACTTTTAACTCAAAGTACTAATTTCTTCTAGCAAATTAAGCTTTTTACTAGTAGGTGCTCTTTTAGTATGCCATTGTGAATAATTTTCCTTAATATTATCTAGCAATTTGATAGTTTCACCCAAAGTAATTTCCATAAAAGTACCACCTGCGGCGGAATCTAAAAGATTTCTAGAGAAATTTTTTAATCCCGCGTAAAAATATTGTATGGTTATCCAAAAATTTAAACCATAAGTAGGACAATTTCTTAGCATCAATTTCATTCTTTCCCAAGATCGTGCAACATGTTCATGCTGAAGTTGGTTAAAATTCGTGATTTGAGTTCTAAGGGAAATAATTTTCGCGGGCGGAAAAATACTTAGTAATAAAATCATCCTTGCACATATCCCAAGAATCGATACTATTGCGAGGCAAAGAAGAAAACCAAATTTTTGCATGATCCCGCAAGGAGAAAGGAAATAATTTCAACTTTACAATATCATTGTCCACATCTTTTTTATTTTGCATATCCCATAATTCCATGAAGGTGTTTAGATGGTATGCGACATCCTCATTAGGAGTACTGAAAAATTGATCTTTCATGACAAGATTCAACAAAGCGGCATTAATACCACAAGACTCCGCACTAGTGGCGGGAGGAGCAATAGGATTGCTAATAAAATCATTATTATTCATATTGGAAAAATCACACATCTTGGTGTTTTCTTGAGTCATCATGACTACGGAAACAAGTTTGCAAGCAAACAAGAGATCTGACGAGAAAAAGGCAAACGAAAAAGAGAGGGTGAATAAAATGGCAAATTTGTGAAGTGAGTGAGAGGAAAATGGAAAATAATATAAATTTCAAGGAGATGAGATTTGTGATTAGGAACCTGGTACATGAGATTGCTTCGTCCCCGGCAATTGTGCCAGAAATTCCTTTCACGTGGCTTGAGGCTGCGTC
This sequence comes from Hordeum marinum, assembly GCA_022496015.1. NCBI lineage: Eukaryota > Viridiplantae > Streptophyta > Magnoliopsida > Poales > Poaceae > Hordeum > Hordeum marinum. The sequence continues at coordinate 298,405,554 of CM039676.1, forward strand.
GATATTTCCCCAAAGAGGAAGGGATGATGTACCAAAATGATGGTAAGTATTTCCCTCAGTTATGAAACGATGGTATCAATCCGTAGAGGAAGATCACGCACCCACATAAACAAAACTTGCACATAAATAACAAATACTTGCAACCCTACGCAAAAGAGAGGTTGTCAATCTCTCTAGGGTAAGATGATAGATTGGATTGCAATAGGTATGACAAATAGATCTTGCAAGAACACAAAATAAACTAAGTAAACAAAAAGTGCAGCAAGGTATTTTTGGGTTTTTGGATTTGTAGATCTAAAAACAAAAAGGCAAAATAGTAGATCGGAAAGCAATATGTTGGAAAAGTAGACCCAAGGGCCGTAGGTTTCACTAGTGGCTTCTCTCATGAGTATAGCACACAGTGGGTAAACAAATTACTATTGGGAAATTGATAGAAGATCAAATAATCATGACAATATCCAGGCAATGATCATTATATAAGTATCATGTCCAAGATAAGTAGACCGAAACGATTCTGCATCTACTTCTATTACTCCACACATCAACCACTATCCAGCATACATCTAGTGTATTAAGTTCATGGAAAAACAGAGTAATGCAACACGAATGGTGACATGATGTAGACAATATCTATTCATGTAGGAATAGACCCCATCTTGTTATACTTAATGGCAATGATACATGTGTGCCTTGCTGCCCCTTCTATCACTAGGAAAGAACACCGCAAGATCGAACCCATCACAAAGGACCTCTTCCCATGGCAAAAAAAATCGATCTAGTCGGCCTAACTAAACCAAAGATTTGAAGAAGAAAAACATGTATATAAGTAAAAATAATATATCAAAATACTCAAATCATATTCATGGATAGAAACTGATCATGAACTCAAAATTCATCGGATCCCAACAAACACACCGCAAAAGTCATTACATCAAATAGATCTCCAAGAGACCATTTTATTGAGAATCAAAAGAGAGAGGGGAGGCCATCTATCTACTACCTACGGACCCATAGGTCTATGGTGGACTACTCATGCATCATCGAAGAGGCACCCATGAAGTAAAAAACAAGCAAAAACAACAACTAGCACTTTGGCACTATGTCAATAGGTTAGTCCCAAAAATGATATAAAGTTGCTATAAAGTGATTGTAAAACATCCAAGATTTATAATATAACAACATGGAACAACCAAAAATTATAGATACGCTGGAGACGTATCATCCCCCTTTGGCAACAAGTTACCAAAAAGTTCAAAGGTATAGAACTAATCGTTTCTCTGGGGCTGATATCCTCCGGTTGTTGGTGCAGGAGTCGATAGAACCACTTATGTGAAGACTTCTGCATATGTCATGGAAGGGGTTGGTGTAGACACTGGAGGTGCTGATGGATCTGGTGGAACTGAAGGAGTTGCAACAAGGGCTGATGAAGATGGTCTCATCACTGAATCTGGCACTACCAAAGATCTGGCTTGTGTCTTGAACTGTGTTCTAGGCTGGAGAGGGTGACCTTAATCATCATCATCATCCTCTGAGGTGTGGGGAAGGGGTACTGAGTCCACCTACTTCTTGAGCTCATCAACTGTCGTAGCCAGCCCATTAACCTTGTTGTTCAAAGTGTGAAGCTTGTCCTCAACAATCCTTTCCAGACTCTTCTGGTTCTCCAAGATCTCAGTGATGTAATTATGCATGCCTTGGATTGAGCTAAGAATAAGGTCCATCTACTCATTCCTTGTCCTTGGCACTGGAGCACTAGTGACTCTGGCTGCCTCAGCTGCTGCTTGTGTAGTACATGAAGTGGGATGATCTGGGTCCATCACCACAGCATTATCCTCAAAATCCGGCTGGAGTGGAAAATGAGGTCGATCAAGTGCATATACATTCTTTTCAAGCTTGGAGTTGATTGGCATATGAATGTATGGAGCATATCCACATGATCTCTTTTGGTCAGCAACAGTCCTCTTCACAGTCTCCACTATCAAATCCATAACCCCGAATCTGGTGTGAAGGTTAATGTGATGTAGCATGTTGATGGAGAATCCTCTGATCATCTTGTCATCTCCTGACTTGGACATCAAAGTGTACCTCAAGATGGTGTTGGTGGTTGGCAAACCTGCCTGCAGATAGTACACTAAGGCAAACTTATGTGAATGCACATAGCCAGCAGGGATCTCCTTGTACATCTTGGCCATGGAATTATGATTCATCTTGGCCTCTAAGTACGCATCCAAGTCATCATCCTGTACTTGTGGAGCTCCTAAGATGGTAGCCCATTATTGCACTAAAGATTCATACCTGACACCTGCTGTCATCCAAAAAATTATACAATTACCATAAAAGTGAGTTGTGGAATAGAATTGCATGATCATCTCATCATTCCAGGAGGTTATCTACCTACCAACAAATGCATCAATATCATTGCCTTGAAGTTTTCTTGCACATGGGGGAACTAGTCCTCATTCTCCTTAATGTAGCCCCAGTCTACATATCTCATGTCACTTGCAGCTAGGCTCTTGTCTAGGAGAATGGTCTCATAAAAATCTTGCTGCTCTTTGGTGTAGAATATGTAGTCTACAACAATCCTTCTCATCTGAGAGTATGGATCTATAGCTCTCCATTCTCTCAGCCCTGAATCCTTCCTCTTCTTCATATCCTCAACAACGGGATGGTTGTCATTCCGCTCTGGAAGGAGAGGTCTCAGCTTCCTCGAAATAGTCATATCATCCTCTTCAGCAGTAGCTCTGGAGGAGGATCCTCTTGGACTTAGGAGTTGTGAGCTTCTTGGGAGGAGCTGCCTTGCTTTTGGATGGGGTCTGAGAGGTCATGGCATCAGCAAGCAGCTTCTTCTTCTTCTTAGGAGGTGCCTTGGTAGTTAGCACATCCTCTTGTTCAGCTTCACTCTGCTCACGTGTTCTCACCATGGTAGCAACTTTTCAAGTTACATAGATAGTTGTCTTCGTCTGCCTCTTCTTCTCATCTGCCTTCTTAGGCATAGAACTCTTGGCTGACTTAATTGTCATGGATGCCCTAGCACTCTCACGTGCTCTCACAACTTCAGAACTTGCATACTCCTTTCTCACTGGCCTCCTAGATGAGGTGGCCTCTGTAGCAGACTTCTTGCCAGTTTTATCTGCTTTGTCTTGCCTTTGCTTGGCAAGAGCCACATCTAGCACAAAATTAGAGTCTTCTTCATCTGTGTTCATTTTCTTCCTTGCTCTAGTTGCATCCTTAGGCAAACCATGAGAGCTAGGTGTGCCTGGATCTTCTAAAGATGAGTTGGGATCAGGACTAGTGCCTAGATCTGCATCAATTCTAGGATCTTTGGAGTCATTCTGACTATCACCTGAAGCTGACATACTGTCTCTGCGAATGGAGTATAGAAGAGCAGAAAGGTTGAGCATCATAGAAACATAGATATTCTTCAAAATTTAAACTCGGAAACTATGGGTATGAACTACTGCAAAATGTATTTCGGTAGCACCGGTTTGAAGTTTTCGGAGTCACCGAGACTGGCCACTTGCTTAACAGAAACTTGGGCGGCCTTTTTGGTGTAACCTAAAATAACTACTTGGTCTCACCGAAGTGGTTCTCAGAAATTCTAAAACTGAATCGATGGAACCGATTCTATCAACTTGCTGTCACCGAGATGCATGTTGTGGGAGTTCAGATCTAGAATTTCCTCGTTTTCTAACCTATGGAGGTTTCTTGTGGGATAGATCGATTGCACATTGTGGAATATAGACGAAAACATCCTAATGCGCTTGAATCGGACAAGAAACGCATGAGGGGATCGAAGCCATACCCTTACTCGCTGATGGTTCGACTACGGCGGCGACGATAGTGGAGATTTCTATTGATGGCAAGGACCCCAACAGCAAAGGCGCTCGAGGCGACAAGGGTGACGACCAAGGGGTCCTGGTGTGGCAGCTTATGGTTGGGTACTTGGCATTTGAGGATGAAATTTCAAACGTCTGGTCCACCAGGATTAAGTACCCTTCACTATCAGTGACACCGATACTAAAATTTCGGTGCCACCGAGTTCCACTACTATCAGTTGTTAGGGAAACTCGGTGAAGCCGGGATTATGGTATTGGTGGTACCGAGGTGCAAAGACGGATCAACCCTAGGCATTCGGTGTAACCGAGATTTTCTGGTTGGTAACACCGAATTGCACTTTAGGGAGGTTTTGGATGTTAGCCTTGAAGAAATGGTACTCCGAGTGCTCCTCACACATAGGGTTCGACAAGTGCTTGTTCAAGTTTTTGTGATCTAGCATGAATAGAACTTGAGGTGAGAAAGCATAGATAGCTATAGAGGGGTCCTAGGCGTTCTTGCACATCCAATTGGCAAAATAAAATCAAAAGCCAAATAGCGACAATTGGATATCCTCGAATGGGTAAAGATATGCATACCAACATGCTCACACAATAAGATATCAAGTGAAATCATGGCAAACATGCACAAACACTCTAGCATCTATCAAGCACTTTGCCGATGACGCAGTCATCTATATATGAGTATATTGACTTAGAAGACAAGTAAGAATACTTGATCATAGGTCATACTCATCGTTTAAGCACAACTAGGGTTGCCACTTTTATATAAAGTTTGTTAATGTTGTCACATTCTAGTAGATACTTTGACTCAAGTCTTAGAGTAAGGCTCCCCCTTGATGTGACATCCCCTCTAAGAGGGATAAACTAACCTTGGGTTTTGTTGTATAAGACTTCATGTGGGTGATGTTGTGGTGGATGCTCATAGTTGATGAAGATCATCTTGAGTTGCAAGCAATCCTTTCGTTTCTTACTCTCCTCACCTACATGGGTTAGTCCCAAACACAAGAGACAAATACAAGTATATCTATGGACATGGAGTGCAAATCATACATGATGTCCATGGATTCATTAATTACCTTGTCCATTGCCTACTTTGAGGGAATGTGTGACTCCTTGAACTATCTCATGAGCAACAATCCTTCCAATCACTTCTATAGGCTTGAGATCCTTGTAGCATGGCATCATTTGGATCAAGGTGCACACGGTGTCATACTTTCCATCCAAAGCTCTAAGTATCCTCTTGATGATGAATTTGTCGGACATTTCTTCAATTCCTAAGCCGGCAATCTCATTGGTAATGAGAGCTAACCTAGAGTACATCTCTGTGACTCCTTCACCATTCTTCATCTTGAACTTGTCAAGTTGACTCTGAAGCACAACCAAATTAGATTCTCTAACGGAATCGATACCTTCGTTCATATCAACCAAAGTGTCCCAAATTTCCTTTGCATTCTCAAGACGATTGATTTTGTTGAATTCTTCGGGGCAGAGGCAGTTGAAAAGAATGTCACATGCTTGAGCATTGTATTGCAACATATTCAATTCTTTTGCGGACGCTTCACGATCCGGTTCCTTTCCATCACCAAAGAATTCACCTTGCAAGACAACACGAACAACAGCCCAAATGGCGGGGTTATGACCAAGAATATGCATTTTCATTTATGCTTCCAACTAGCAAAATTTGTACGATCAAAGTAAGGACCTTTATGGTGATAATTTCTCTCACTAGACGCCATACTCTCCTAGGTTGTGAAACCAATGCAATGGAGACCAAAGCTCTGATACCACTTGTAGGATCGAAAGTAGGTCTAGAGAGGGGGTGATTAGACTACTTGACCAAATAATATTCTGTTTTGTATGCCCGAATCGCTCATATAGTGACTAGGGGCTGTGAGTATCTTCCATGCTAGGTGGGTTATTCTCACGATATGTGTTGATTCACTACCATTCACGAGAAAGTGGCTAGTATTCGGGATGCCCAGTTCCATGCTCAAAAATAAAATCAAAATATAATGAAACAAAACTCCCCTAGGATTGTTGTGTGTATGGATGGTATCCATGGATTCGGCTCGCCGTGGAGTGTGATTGATTGGTGGAGGGGGAGTAAAAACGTTACCATTCTATTTGGGAACCGCCTATAATGTATCTAGCATGGAAGATACCGAGATCTCTCGGTTTTTATGTTGACAATGAAAGCATATCGCTCAAAATTATTATTCATCTCTATTTTAAAAGATCAAGCTCTGGCACATATGCAAATCCCTGCTTCCCTCTATGAAGGGCCTATGTTTTACTTTCTAGTACTTACCTTTATACAAGAGTCATGGTGATCTTCACCACTTCCTATATTTCACCTTTTTCTCTTGGCAAGCATCATGTGGTGGGGAAATATCCAAGCATATATGGCCATTCAAATATATTTGATCATGAATTATTATTGTTGCCAATTATCTATATGATAAATAAGTTGGGAGGCAAACCTTTAAGCCCCTATCTTTCTTTGTGTTCGACGGATGCCATAAATATGCTTTGAGTGTTAGCAATCATGGAAGACTATATGATAGTTGAGTATGTGGAATTTTCTAAATCAAATCTCTTACATAGACCCTTCCTACAAGTAAGATGAATTGCAATTTTTTGGTGATTGAAAGCATAGTTTGTTAGTTTTCAAGAAACTTTCTGGTCTATACTTTAACACGTGAATAGCTTGTTACTTCATCATGCGAAGTTTTATGAGATGAGCTACCGTATCTGATATATAATGATGCTAGAAAAAGTGTTTGGAACTATCATGGATCAAATTTATGCACTATGCTAGCATTCACACTTCATAAATGATTTCTTTTATCATTTACCTACTCGAGGACAAGTAGGAATTAAGCTTGGGGATGCTGATACATCTCCAACGTATCTATAATTTATGAAGTACTCATGCCAAGTTTACAATAATTCTATATGATTTTGGTATGGTTTATTAGAACTGACCCGGACTGATGTTGATTTCAGCAAAACTACCATGGTGTTGTTTTTGTACAGAAATAAAAGTCCTCAGAATGGGCTGAAAATTTACGGAGAATATTTTTGGAAAATATAAAAAATACTGGAGCGAAGAGTTGGGACAGGAAGTGGACGAGGAGGCCACAAGCCTGTTCGGCGCGGCCACCCCCTAGGTCGCGCTCCTATGGCTTGTGGACTCCTCGAGCACCCCCTTGACGTGAGACCGACGCCAAAAATTCCTATAAATACTAAAACCTCCAGAAATAAACCTAGATCGGGAGTTCCGCCACCGCAAGCCTCTATAGCCACGAAAAAGCAATCAGGATCCCATTCCGTCACCCTGCCGGAGGGGTAAACCATCACCGGTGGCCATCTTCATCATCCCGACGGTCTTCATGATGAGGAGGGAGTAGTTCACCCTCGGGGCTGAGGGTATGTACGGGTAGCTATGTGTTCGATCTCTCTCTCGTGTTCTTAAGATGGCACGATCTTGATGTACCACGAGCTTTATTAATATAGATGAATCATATGGACTTTTCCCCTCTCTATCTTCTTGTGATGAATTGAGTTTTCCCTTTGAATTTTTCTTATCGGATTGAGTCTTTAAAGGATTTGATAACACTTGATGTATGTCTTGAGATGGTATATCCGTGGTGACAATGGGATGTTCTATTGATACACTTGACGTATGTTTTGGTTATCAACTTGTGGGTTCCGTGACCTTGGGAATCTATGCATAGGGGTTGGCACACATTTTTGTCTTGACTCTCCGGTAGAAACTTTGGGGCACTCTTTGAAGTTCTTTGTGTTGGATTGAACATGATGAATCTGAAATTGTGTGATGCATATTGTATAATCTAGCCCATGGGTACTCGTGGTGACATTGGAGTATCTAGGTGACATTAGGGTTTTGGTTGATGTGTATCTTAAGGTGTTATTTTAGTATGAACTCTAGGGCTGTTCGTGATACTTATAGGGATAGCTCATAAGAGATATTGGAAAAGATAACTTTGAGGTGGTTTCATATCCTACAATAATTTCTTTGTTTGTTCTCTTCTATTTGTGACTTTGGAGTGAAATCTTTGTCGCGCATGAGAGATTTACATATGATTCAACTATGTTAGTATTGTTGAGAGAAATTGCACTAGTGAAAGTATGATCCCTAGGCCTTGTTTCTAAGCATTGCAATACCGTTTGTGCTCACTTTTATCATTAATTACCTTGATGTTTTTATATTTTAAGATTACAAAAACCTATATCTACCATCCATATTACACTTGAATCGCCATCTCTTCACCGAACTAGTGCACCTATAAAATTTACCATTGTATTGGGTGTGTTGAGGACACAAGAGACTCTTTGTTATTTGGTTGCAGGGTTGTTCGAGAGAGACCATCTTTATCCTACGACTCCCATAGATTGATAAACCTTAGGTCATCCACTTGAGGGAAAATTGCTTCTATCCTACAAAACTCTGCGCTTGGAGGCCCAACACGAGTCTACAAGAAGAAGGTTGCATAGTAGACATCACACCACCCTCCAAAAGTTAATAGGCTTGATAGTGATGATGAACTCCTTGCTCTTGTGCTTCAAGATGATAGACTCCTCAATACTCAATTACTCTCTCATAGATTTGGCTTGGTAGAAGAGATTGGTTGGGTGGAAAGCAACTTGGGGAGGCTAGAAATCAAGATCCATATGGCTAGAGTGGATGATCTTGATCTCAACACAAGTGTAGGTGGTTCTCTCTCAGAAATTTGGATATGGGAAGTGAGGACTATTCTGAGTGCTTCTCTTGCGAGTGGGATGTGGTGGAGGGGTATATATAGGCATCTCCACAAATCCAACCGTTACACACATTATTGACCAACACAGTGAAAACAAAGCAAAACTCGGTTGTACCGATCTGTTCAAAATGTGGCAACTTTTGGAATCTTGGTGAGACCGATATAGAAATCTTGGTAGTACCGATATGAGTGGTCGAAGGCAGTTATGAAAATTCGGTGACACCGATTCATATTACTCAGAGATTCAGATTTTATGAACTGGGTCAACAGAATTTTTTCCACTGATCTCGGTCACACCAATAAGGCACTCGGTTATACCAAGAATGTAGGGTTTGGCTGGGATCTGTCTTGGGCAGAAAATCGGTAGAGCCGGATGGGAACTTGGTGGTGCCAATTTTGTTAACAAGGGTTTTGACAGAGTATTTTGTGGGAGAGCTTGTGGGTGTTTTTGGTGGCTAGCACTTGTGCACTTGGAGCAATTTGTTCGCCAACAATACCTTACCCCCTTTTAATAGTATTGGCTTTCCTATGGACTCAAAGTGATTTCTCACAAAATAAAAATAGAGTCTTCTAGCTTGAAGCTTTGCAACCTATTCCTTGCATCTTGGGGTATCTCCTCACAATATATATCCATCCCATCATTGGACTTTTCCTGAAATATGCTTAGTGGAAACATGAGTCCAATGATATATATGTTGTTATTAATTACCAAAACCATCAAGGGAGCAAATGTGATTTCAGGTTTGCACTTGAAAAAAGTGTGCCATCCATCCTCATCCATACGTAAACATATTGGGCATCTTGGGTTTGCTTGAAATCCTCATCTAATTAGTTTTTGTCTCAGGGGCAAACCGTTCCTTGCCATTCTCCATAAAAAATGCAAGATTTTTCCAGGTAAGGGAATCCTCCATATTTTCTCCCACTCAAAAGGTAGATGGTCAGCTGTTGTGCCAGATACATAGGCTTTACCGTGAAGTGCTTTCTTTGCATCTGAGTCAATTGCCACTCTATAAACTGATTTCACCGAGAATAAGCCCCTCTTGTCAAAGTGACATGCTAGCTAGTCCTTGTTGCCCTCGTTGATTGGTATCCGCAATATTTCCTCTACATTTTCATCATTGAAGGTTTGTTTTATGAGATCCTCATCCCAATCTCCATCTACTGGGTTAATTAGGTCTGAGACTTTGCAGGGGATGCCATTCCTTCTTTGGGGAGTGGTTGGTTTTCTGCTTTGCCCTCTTGGGATCCATGGATCATTCCATATACTCACATTTTCACCATTACCCATTCTCCAAATTACTCCTTATCTTAGTAGTTTAACCCCTTTAAGGATACTCCTCCATGAATATGAAGTTCCATCCTTCAGCACTGCTCTAATAATTTGACCAGATGGATAGTATTTAGTAGACAAAACTTTTGCAGAAACAGAGTTGGGTGCATTTGCTAACCTCCAAGCTTGTTTCGCCAACATGGATGTGTTAAATGCATAGAGATCCCTGAATCCTAACCCTCCTTCCTTCTTTGGCAACATCATGTGCTCCTGATTAACCCAATGAATTTTATTTTCGTTGTCCATATTACTCCACCAGTACCTGCATATCATCTCACTAATCTGGTCACATAATGTCTTTGTCAGATCAAAGCATGACATTGCAAAGACCGGAACTGATTGGGCTACAACATTTATTAGAATCTCCTTTCCTGCCATTGAGAGCATTTTTTCTTTCCATCCTTGAATTCTCCTCCAAATTTTGTCTTTGAGGTAAGCAAATGCTTTTTCCTCCGGTATTCCTATGTAGATTGGCAGCCCCAAATACTTTTCTGTTCTTGCTTCCTTTGTTATATTCAATGCTGCCATGGTTATACCCTTGCTCTCAGATCGGGTATTTTTGCTAAAAATTACGACGGATTTCTCTCGGATCGGGTTTTCGGGTTGTTTTAGCATAGAAGAAGAGAGATGATGCGCGCTGGGAATATGCTATTTTCTCCTTTGGAGTCGCGGCTTGTGGGCCCAATGGGTGGGTGGGCTTGGTTGCTGGGTTGGGATAGGCTCGGGTGATCTGGTGAGTGGTCAATGACATCAAGAAAACCATGGGTGGGCAATATGCAAGCATTATCAAGGAGATTAAAATTCCTCAAGAAAAAATCAAGGAGATTAAAGTGACATAAAGACAATTTGCAAGATGCTTCTTCATCTTCGAAGGATAGACTATCAACACTAGGCATGCCTGCGTGGCGGCAAGCCACGCCTATTGATACGTTACGTTAGGAATTACGTGTATTGTAATATTAAATTGGTACTGATGCTGAAACCTTAGAAAAATTAAAGCTTTATTTAATGAAAGGAGTCCATACATTATAGATAAATGGAATACATATTGATATTCCATGATAAATTTTCAATTCTTTGGTAATTTGGGTCGAACATTGTTGATATGGTGTGACATTTGCATGTAGCGGTTCGGATGAATAATTAGGAATTCAGTGGGACGAACGCGCACACAAATACCTTTAAAGTAATTTTCTTGTAAACATGGATGAAGGGGAAGCTTACACTGGGTAGGTTGGGAAGCTTCTGAAAGCACATTTGCTCCCTTGGTGGTTTTGGTAATTAATAACAACATATATATCATTGAACTAACATTTCCACTAAGCATATTTCAGGAAAGTTCAATGATGGGTTGGCAAAAGGATTGTGGAGAAACCCCTAGATGCAAGAAATGGATTGGCAAAGCTTCAAGCAAAGAGGACTCTACATTTTACTTTATGAGAAATCACTTTGAGTCCATAGGAAAGCCAATACTATTAAAAGGGGGTAAGGTACTGTTGGTGAACAAGATGCTCAAACGTGCACAAGTGATAGTCACCAAAAACACTCACAAATTCTTCCACAAAATTTTGTCTAAGACAAACACCAAAATCGGTGCCACCAAGTTTTCCATTCGGCCCTACCAATTTCCATCCCAAGATAGAACCAAGCCAAACCCTACATTTTCAGTGCAACCGATCCCGAGTCGGTGGAACCGAGTTTAGGTGGCAAACCTTCTGATGCCTGACTACACCTATTCGGTGCAACCAAGTTTGTTGTATCGGCACCATCGAGTTTTGCCATCTGATTGTTGCCCACCTTTCGGTGTCACCGAGAAGTCTATATCGGCCTCACCGAGATTCAAAAGTTGTCACCTTGGATCACTTCCGTGCCACCTAGATTCACACATCGGTGTCACCGAGTTGGTCACTTAAGGTGTAATGGTTGGATTTTTGGAGATGTCTATATATATATACCCCTCCACCATCACCCACTCAAAAGTGAAGCACTCAGAACAGATCCCCACTTATCCCATCAGATTTTCTACGAGACAACCACCTACTCATAGGTTTAGGCTTTGGTGGAAGAGATTGATTGGGTGGAAAGCAACTTGGGGAGGCTAGAGATCAGTAATTGAGTGTTGAGCATTTATCATCTTGAAGCACAAGAGCAAGGAGTTCATCGACATTATCAAGCCTATTACCTTTTGGAGGGTGGTACCTCCTAGATTGGTTAGGTGTCGCTTGGGAGCCTGCTACTTCGTGTTGTGGAGTGAACCAAGAAGTGTGTAAGGGCAAGGATATCGCCTACTTTGTTAAGATCTACCCCGATTTAGGCTAGTCTTTCGTGGATGTAGGCCATCATGGTATAGTCAAGGTTGCTTCTTCGTGGAACCCTCCATGGGTAGAGCCCTCCATGGACTCTCGCGACCATTACCCTCCGTGGGTTGAAGACTCCATAAACGTGGACGTATAATAGCACCACCTATCGGAACCACGGGAAAAATCTTCGTGTCTTCAAATTGCGTTTGATCTTCCTACCCTTCATTTACTATTCATGCTTGTCTTTACTTTCCACTGCAATACTCGTAGACATGCATGTGTAGGGTGTGCTTGACTTGCTATCATTGCTAAAATCTGTCAACACTTAAAATTGGGAAAAGGTAGAATTTTTATTTGGTCAAGTAGTCTAATCACCCCCTCTAGACCTACTTTCGATCCTACAAGAGGTATCAAAGATTTGGTCTCCATTGCATTGGTTTCACAACCTAGGAGAGTATGGCGTCTAATGAGGGAAATTATCACCGTAGAGGTCCGTACTTTGATGGCACAAATTTTGCTAGTTGGAAGCACAAAATGAAAATGCATATTCTTGGTCATAACCCCGCCGTTTGGGCAGTTGTTCGTGTTGGATTGCAAGGTGAATTATTTGTGGATGGAAGGGAACTGGATTGTGAAGCGACCGTAGAAGAATTGAAGATGTTGCAATACAGTGCTCAAGCATGTGAAATTCTCTTCAACTGCCTATGCCCTGAAGAATTCAACAAAATCAGCCGCCTTGAAAATGCAAAAGAGATTTGGGATACTTTGGTTGATATGCACGAAGGTACCGAATCTGTGAGAGAATCCAAGTTGGATGTTCTTCAAAGTCAGCTTGATAAGTTCAATATGAAGGATGGTGAAGGAGTCGCAGAGATGTACTGTAGGTTAGCTCTCATCACCAATGAGATTGCCGGGTTAGGAAGCGAAGAAATGACCGACAAAATCATCATCAAGAAGATACTTCGATCTTTGGATGATAGATATGACACCCTGTGCACACTAATCCAAATAATGCCAAATTATAAAGATCTCAAGCCTATAGAAGTGATTGGAAGGATTGTTGCTCATGAGATGACACTCAAAGACAAGGAAGAGCTTCATAATAAGTCTAGCAGTGCTTACAAAACCACAAGTGATGCTCTTGCAACTTCAAGCGACAACCTTGTCACAAATGAAGAGATAAGCCTCATGGTCAAGAAATTCAACAAGTTCTACAAGAATAAAGGCAAATGTCGAAGCTCCAACTCAAGATATGAAGAGAAATGTTCATCAAGTCGTGACCGAAACTGCTACAATTGTGGGAAGCCCGAACACTATTCTAATGAGTGCACAACTCCCTACAAAAGGAAAGAAGAGTCACCAAGAAGACGAAGCTCAAGAGATGAGTCATCTCAAAGAGAGAGGAGTAGAGATGATCGTTATGAACGAAGACCCTCAAGGAGAAGTAAGGAATCGGAGAAGAAGGAGAAGTACACCAAGAGATACTCAAGAAGAAGACATCAAGCTCATGTTGGTGAATGGGTTTCCGGCTTCGAATCCGACAACCACTCCGAGAGAAGCTATCACTCTAACTCCGACTATAGTCAATATGAAGGTGCTGCCAGACTTGCACTAGTGACGATCGACTCCTATGACATGTTTGATTCACCAAATGAAGGGAGTGGAAGTTGCTTCATGGCTAAAGGCCCCAAGGTATCACACCCCGAGTACCTCGATTTCAATAGTGACGAGGATGACTTTCTATTTGACAAATCTAGTAATGTTAGTCAAGATGAACTTGTTAGTAATCACACTAGTCAAGATAAGACGTATGATGATGATAAGTTGGAAATAGAACGACTAACACAAGAACTAAACACTCTTAAGTTAGCTCACGAGTCTACTCTACAAGATCATAGAGAGCTTGAAAGGACACATGAGAAGCTCTGCTTTGAGAAGCTCAATTTGGATCAAGAAAATGAGTTCCTCAAAGCTATCAATGACGATCTTCGAAAGAAGCCTTCCTCTTATCTAGCCAAATGACTTCTCTTGTCTACATTCATTCCACAAGTTAAGGCTAAGCAAACTAGTAACAACGTTAAGAAAGTTTCTTCAACTAGTAGGAATAAAAATGATAAATCTAATGATATTGCTTCTAGTAGTTCTATTGATCCCACTAACAGTTCTATTATCCAAGTTACACTTGAGCAATAAAATGAACTTTTGAAAGCGATTATAGGGAAAGGTATGTACAAGAGTCTTGTCGGGTGTAAGCAATTTGAGGAAATTGTTCGCAAGCATGGAGGATACCGGAAGAACCATGGCATTGGATACTTCAACGCTAATGGAGTTGAATGGGAAGAAGGTCAATACCCCAAGCCCAAGTTTTTTCCTCAAAAGGATAGGTATGAAAATACTCTCCCCAAGGGAACAAAAGCTCAAGATGACCTTCCACCACAAGACCACAAGCTCAAGGGAAAGAACAAGCTTCAAGAGGACATTGACTCATATGAAGATGAATCCCAAGCTTTGGTGAAGTGGGTTCCGAAGGCTACTTCAAGCTCAACTTTTACAAGTGCCACTTCAACACCAAGGATCCCCATCAACTTGATGTGGGTCCCCAAGAAGAACTAGAGAAGTTCTTGAGAGGTGACTCCGGCAAACAAATTCACTCACACTCATTATTGGCAAGAACTAGTTGCAATCAACATCAACATCATGCAATAGTTCAAGGAGTCACACATTTCCTCAAAGGTAAGCAAGGGACAAGGTAATCAACAAACCCATAGACATCATCATGTATGCATTGCACTCCATGTCCATAGATATCCTTTTATTTGTCTCTTGTGCGTTGGGACTAACCCGTGTAGGTGATAAGAATAAGAAACAACAAGGATGCTCCTAACTCATGGTGATTTTCATCAACCTTGAGCATCCACCACTACATCACCTACATGAAGTCTTCATCGACAAAACCCTATATTATTTTATCCCTCTCAAGGGGATGTCACATGAAGGGGGAGCTTTACTCTAAGACTTGAGTCAAAGCATCTCATAGTATGTGATAACATTAAATGCTTTTTGTAAAAGTGGTAACCCCACTTGTGCTTAAACGATGAGTATGACCTATGATCAAGTATTCTTACTTGGATCCTAAGTCAATATACTCATATACAAATGACCACATCATCGCCAAAGTGCTTGATAGATGCTAGTATGGTTGTGCACGTTTGCCATGATTTCATTTGACATATTATTGTGTGAGCATGTTGGTATGCATTTGTTTATCCATTGGAGGACATCCAATTGTTACTATTTGGACTTTGATTTTTCTTTTGCCAATTGGATGTACAAGAATGCCTAGGACCACTCTCTAGCTATCTATGATTTCTCGTCTCAAGTTCTATTCATGCTTCATCACAAAACTTGAACAAGCACTTCTCGATCCCTTTGTGTGAGATGCACTCAGAGTTTTGTGTCGAAAAGGGTTGCACTCCAAAACCTCCCAAGTGCAACTCGGTGTGACCAATTAATAATTCTCGGTTTCATCGATTGCCTAGGGCTGATCTGATTTTTCACCTCGGTATCACCAATTCCATTTTCTCAATTACACCAAGTTTCCCTGTCAGCTGAGAGTTGAGAAACTCGGTGACACTGAAAACTTAGAACCGGTGTCATCGACAGCAAGGGGTATATAAGTTGTGGACCCGACACTTTGAAATCCACTATTCAAACCATCGCGTTCCAAAACCCTAAGTTGCCAAAAAAGGACCCCCTGGTTGTCACCCTTGCCTCCCCGTGCTCCTCTGCCGCTGGGATCCTCGCCGTCGACGGGCATCTTTGCCGCCGTCTTTGCCATAGCAGACCGTCACCAACCTAGGTATGGATCCGATCTTCTCTTGTGCTCCATTGTCTAATTCTTGCGCATTGAGATGTTCTTATCTATAATACACCATGTGCAATCTTCCCCATCCACCAGAGATCTCGTAGGTGTCTGCAGATTGCATCTCGGTACCACCGAGTCGCAAAAATCGGTTCCATCAATTATGTTTTAGGGTTACTGAGAACCATATCGGTGAGACCGAGTCAATCTTTTCGGTTCCACTGAAAAGGCTGCCAGGTCTCTGTTAATGCATATGGTCATTCTCGGTGATTCCAAAAAATACCACTCAGTGCTAGTGAAATACCTTCTGCAAAAAGCTAAAACTAATGTTTTCCTTGTTCAAGTTTTCTAAAATCTCTGTGTTTTGTGATGCTCAAACCCTTTGCTCCTCTATACTCTATTCACAGGGTTAGAGATGTCAGGTTCATAGGATAGCCAGAACAACCTCAAGGAGCTCGGTGTTGACATGAGCTTAGGCACTAGTCCAGACAAGAGCTCATCTTCCTTTGATGATCTTCCCATCTCACCTGATCTGACCAAAGATGCAACCAGGACAAGGAGGAAGCTCAACTTAGATGAGGATGATGAAGATTTTGTACCTGATAAGCTATCCAAGAAAGACACAACTGCCAAGAGCATTGCTGCTACCACTACATCCAAGAAGAAGGTGGTCACGAAGGAGTATGCCCCCTCAGACAATATGAGGGCACCAGAGAGTTCTAGGGCAACAATGACTCTTCACCTTGAGTCACCTCCAAGAAAGTCTATGCCCAAGAAGGCAGGAGAGAAGAAGAGGAGGCAGAGGAAAATCTCAGTCCAAGTCACCAAGAAAGTTACTACCACGGTGAGGACTCCATAGCAAAGTGAAGCAGAAGAGCCAGCTGCCAAGGCTCCTCCCAAGAAGAAGCAGAAGAAACGGTTGTCTGATGCTATACCAAAGCAAGTTCCATCCAAGAGCAAACCAGCTGCATCCAAGAAGCCTACTGCACCCAAACCCAAGAGGTTATCCAGAGAGATTCCAGCTTCTCAGAAGAACAAGGGATCCACCTCCAGAGATCCAGGAGATGATGATCTGACTGCTTTGATGAAGCTGAGACCACACCTTCTAGTGCACAATGCCAGCCATATGTAGGCTGAGGACATGAAGAAGAGGAAGGACCCAGGTTTGAAAGAGTGGAGAGCAATTGATCCATATTCAAAGAGAAACAAAACCGTTGTTGACTACAGGTTCTGCACCAAAGAACAGCAAGACTTCTATTACACTGTGTTGCTTGACAAGAGCCTTGCTGTGAGTGATATGAGATATGTGGATTGGAAGTATATCAAGGACAATGAAGATTAATTCCCGAGTGTGCAGGATAACTTTCATTGCATTTGCCTAGATGAGTTTTTTGGCAAGGGGTTTACAACATGGAATGATGAGATGATCATGCAATTCTACTCCACTACTCATTTCTATGAAGATGGTAGAATTGTATGGATGACTAAAGGTGCCAGATATGAGTCCATGGTTGAGGAGTCGGCTTCCATCTTAGGTGTCCTAGAAGTGGAAGATGGAGATATTAATGTCTATTCTGAGAACAAGTCAAGACACAATGCCATGAAGAACATATACAAGGAGATTCTCGCTGCACATCTCAAGTCTCACAAGCTAGGATCTGTCTATTTCCTTCAGGTTGGTCTTCGCATGATCAACACCATACCGAGGCACACCTTGTTGCCAAAGTATGGATATGAGAAGATGATCCAAGGATACTCCATCAACATGCTGATCCATCTAGATCAACACACCAGATTTAGAGTGATGGACTTGATTGTGGATATTGTGAAGGGAATTGCTGCTAATCAGAAGTGCTCGTGTTGCTATGCACCATACATCCACATGCTTATCAACTCTAAGTTGGAGAAGCATATATTTGCCCTTGACTGACCACATTTGCCACTCTTATCGGAGCTCGAGGATAACATTGTGGTGATGAACCCAGATCATCCCACATCAGCTACAACACAGGCACGTGGTGAAGCAGACAGACACTAGCGCTCAGCCGCCCATGACTAAGAGTGAGCAGATGGATCTACTTGTCAGGTCTATGCTCAGCATCTAGAAGGACATCACCAACATCCTGAAGAACCAAGAGAGCCTATCGAGGATTGTTGATGACAAGTTCCATAGTCTCAACAAGAAGGTTGATGTACTTATGAAGACTATGAATGAGCTCAAGAAGGAAGTGGATGAAGCTCCTATTCGTCGCACCTCTTCAGAGTCTGATGCGGAGGATCGTGCAACTCTCAGGACGAGCACTTAGTTCACTACTCAGGTTAGATCAGCTACAGTGCTGGCTCTAGAGTTGAGACCTTCTTCATCAGCAGCAGCTTCAGCTCCTTCATCTCCAGTTCCTCTAGTTGCTACACCAACTCCGTCCATTACATCATCCAAAGTCTTCGCTAACGCAGTTCTCTCGACTCCAAGTTCAGTTACCGGAGGAGATCAGTCCCAGAAGAGCGTTTAGGTCTATACCTTTGAACTTTTTGGTAACTTGTTGCCAAAGGGTAAGAAGTTGTATAAATCATTAGGGATTCGAGAGAGAGAGAGCATTGGTTTTTATCGCTTTTCCAAAAACATTTGATATCTTTTGGTTTGGATGTGTCAAACTTTGTCGGTGTTTGATCATAAACTTGATGTGTGTTGGTACTATTTCCTATCTCTATGATGCTTATGGGATGATCATTCACCTTTGCTTGATTGTGTTGTGCTATGATATTCATTCTTATTACTCTCGCACACCAGCAAGATGTATGTGACATGGAAGAAGTGCCCCATGTACCTAATCGATTATGAATTTGCATTCAAACACAATTTCAAAATAATGCACAAATTTAGGGTGAGCTCTTGCTTATCACATACTTCTCAATGCGACGATTAAATTCATTGATTATATCATATGTCGAAGCTTTGATCTATATGTTGTCATCAATTACAAAAAAGGGGAGATTGAAAGCACATTTGCTCCCTTGGTGGTTTTGGTAACTAATAACAACATATATAGCATTGAACTAACATTTCCACTAAGCATATTTCAGGAAAGTTCGATGATGGGTTGGCAAAAGGATTGTGGAGAAATCCTTGCAAGAAATGGATTGGCAAAGCTTCAAGCAAAGAGGACTCTACATTTTACTTTGTAAGAAATCACTTTGAGTCCATAGGAAAGCAAATACTATTAAAAGGGTGTCAGGTACTGTTGGTGAACAAGATGCTCAAACATGCACAAGTGATAGTCACCAAAAACACCCACAAACTCTTCCACAAAATTTTGTCTAAGACAAACACCAAAATTGGTGCCACCAAGTTTTCCATTCGGCCCTACCGATTTCCATCCCAAGAAAGAACCAAGCCAAACCGTACCTTTTCGGTGCAACCGATCCCGAGTCGGTGGAACCGAGTTTAGGTGGCAAACCTACTAATGCCTGACTACACCTATTCGGTGCAACCGAGTTTGTTGTATCGACGCCATCGAGTTTTGCTGTCATAGTCCTAGTTTCTTATGTTTGCTAGTGCATTCATGCATGCATTTTTATTTCCAAATGAAAATTAAATGAGGGGTGATCAAGCCCCACAATTCAAAATTCTGTCAAATAAGCATTATAAAAAAAGGTTTCAAAACATTCCAAGAAAATGTTCCTGGTTCTCTAATAAAATATTGGACTGAGATAAAATTGTCAACCAATATTTTGGAATCACAGAAATATTTTATATTGGGATTTTGAATTAATTTAACCCTATTTGCATTGGTTATATATTTTCTATATATAAAATATATGTCCAATAATTCTGAATTTCATTATGTGGCATAAGGTATTCATGTCTAGCTCATATAAGAAATTTTAGGATTTTATAAAATGGCTTGATATTTTATTTGAGCCAAAACAAATGTCAGAAATAAAACAAAAAAAGGAAAAAAAGAAAAAGAAGGCAAAAGGGTTTACCTAAGGCCTGGCACTGGGCAGCCCATCTGGCCCAAGTGCCAGTCGTCCCTCTCCTCCCGCCAGGACGACAGGGGCACGCGCCCGACGCGCTCGGCCACGCGTCGAGCACCTCCTCCCTGCTTGCCTGCCCCCTCGTCGGCCTACTACCTAGCGTGTAGCCACGCACCCTCCTGGCTTTCTCTCTCTCTCTCCCTCTCATTCCTCTCCCTCCCCTCCGTTTCTCCTCCTCGCGACCGAGTGCCGCCGTCACTGCCGCTCGCTGCCGTCACGGCCTCCGGCCTCGCCCAACCCCCTGCCGCGCCCCGAGCTCTGCCGTGCCCCCTCGACCTCCCAGTGAAGCCAGGAGCCGTCGGGAGCTCCTCGTCACCGTCTTCCCCACCTCGGCCGCCGGAGCTCATCCACGACGATTGGCCGTCGTTCCGGCCTCCCCGAGCTCGCCGTCACCGCCATCGAGCCCGCGGTGAGCTGCTGGTGCTTCTCCCCCTCTCCCTATGGCCCTTCCCGCTCCGTGGCCGTCCTCCCCGTCGTGGCCGTACGGGCACTGTCGCGGGAGAACTCGCTGGCGAGCCCTCCGGTAGCCCCACGCCCTCCTAACCCCTGCGGTGGACGCGCGCGAGCATGGGCTCCTTCCCAGTGGCCTCCGCGCGCCCAACCGAGGCCCTTACCGGTTTCCGGCGAGTCTCCCCCGCGTCGGATGGTCGTCGGCGACCATCCTACGACGGGTGCCGACGTGGCCGGCCGATTAGGCGCTTAACCCCGCCATTAGCCACTGACAGCGGGCCCCACTACAGGTCAAACCCCCGGTTAGCGTGGGGATTAGCCCCCGTGTCACTGATGTGTGGGTCCGGGCCGTCAGGTTTGACCTGGACCAGGACTATTGACCTGCTGACGTCATAATGACGTCAGGCTGACGCAATAAGTAATTTCTATAATAAAAACAATTCAGAAAATTCCAGAAATTCATATAAACTTCAAAAATTCATAGAAAATAATCTGTAAGTCAGATTAAAATAATTTATATATGAAAATTTATCAGAAAAATCCGATGAATCTAATGGTGTCATTTTCATGCATATTAGAGCAAGCTAAATATACAAACTTGGACATTTTGTTCAAAAAACAATAGGCCACTTCACATATGGAGTTGAATTTGAACCTCGGGTTCAAACCATCTTCATTTAACATGTTGATAGATGCATTAGCTTAAACCAGTAACATATTGCCATGCTATTATCATGCATCATTGTGAAGCATTTTCCTTGCTTAATTTGTACCTTGTTTGATCTTGTCGATAGACTTGCAAGACGTAGTTATCGACGACATCGAAGAACAACTGAGTTCTTCTGATAAACAAGCAAGCAACCCCCCCCCTTGAGCATATTCGACACAATACCATCTCTCGCTCTTGCTCTCATTTCAATGCATTAGGACAACGCTTTTCAACTGCTCCTTGTGTTGCGGTATATGAACCCACTCCTTTGCATGACCTGTCATTGTCACAGTAAATAGCTAAACCAAGCAACCTAGCATACCTGGTAGATGCTTGAGCCATGTTGTGCAATAACCCTGTTATGCTTGCTATGCTTAGAGTTGTGTCAGGTCTGATTCATCTAGGAGATGAACATGAGTGAAATGAATGTGTCCTGATGATGAGGGTTAAGTGATGAACCCGTTTTGGTAAAGGTAGCGATGAGAGGCCATGTAGGAGTACATGGTGGGTTGTCTCATTGAAGCCGCTCATAGGAGCTGAGTTTCGTGTTTTTGTTCCAAGACTAGCTACTACCGCACATTGGGCTCCGGTAACTCGAGCTCTCTTAGCCTATTAACCTACCCTATTCTCGGGACCGGCTTGGGGCCCTGCTCGTAACGTTTGAGGCCATGTTGGAAACCTCAGCCGGATTTCCATTATGGGTTCCAACTCTGATAGGCGACTGCCTTGGACATGAGTCATTGAAGGTTAACGTCCGTGGCCGACTCCCTCGCTGGGCTTCCACTTGAAGGTTGTCAAGGTGCCTTTTTACGTGCACATGGCGATAAGTGGCGGCAACATGTGTGACGAAGTACACCCCTCCAGGGTAATTTATCTATTCGAATAGCCGCATCCGTGGATATGGACTAATTGGATAATTGCATTGTTCATAGACAACTTTAAGTGGAAACTCTAAAATGCACCAAACAAGTGTGAGTGCTACGGATGGCTTCTCGTAGGAAGACGAGAGAGGATCCATAGTGGTGTATTGAGATGGTGAACATGTGGACTCATGTGTGCTCTCTCGTAGGGAGATGAGAGAGTAGTGATACATTGGTTACTTTGTCGTAGTCTAGGATAGCCAAAGGTCAAAGCTGGCATTCTGCAGTAAACCCCACAATCCGGTTCATTGATACATGATGCATATGTAGATAGTTCTGATGTAAGACTTGCTGAGTACCTTTGTACTCACTGTTGCTTATTTACATTTTGCAGAGATACACGTTGAGTTCAGTTATGTTTCTGCTGATGTTGACATCGACGGATTAGCTTAGTAACCCAGACAGAGGTTTGGCTCCTATGGTAGGGTTGTTGTAGCTTTTTAGGCTCTTCGAGCCACTTTTGTAGATGTCTGTACTCAGACATGTAACTTCCGCTTGTTGTTTGTATGCTCTGAATGTTGGGTCATGTGACCCCTTCTGTTTGTAACATTATACTATGTTTCTCCTCGGAGCCTCCTAAAGAAATGTTATGTTGTAGAGTTTTGTTGTGATGCCATTTTGTATCTACGCATATCGTGCATAGTGCATGTATGATTGAAATGCATTAGTAGCTGGCCTTCTTTATAGGGAAATGCCTCTTTGTGCTTCCATCGAGCCTAGGTAGCTTGCTACTGCTCCGGACACATTGATTGACCGACATGTATCCTTCTTTGCTCTTGTGTCTGTCCCTTCGGGGAAATGTCTCGCAGTGTAATGGACTCCCTGTAGCGTGCTATGACTTGTCTACGTGCAGTAATGACTTTTATGTCCCACGGCGTAATGGAGGCCTTGTAGCTTGCTAGGACTCGTCTACACATGCTGATGACCGACACCTGCATTGCTGGGTTACGTATGCCTGTCCCTGTATGGTTGTGCCACTTGGGTCTATAACTAGTCATGTTGACCTGGGTTCTTTGATGTGTGAATGCTAGCGACATGTTCATATCCGCAAGCCAAAAGGCACAAACGGTCTCGGCCAAGGTAAGGTGGCAGCCATGGGTTACCGTGCGTGAGGCTGCAAAGTGGTGTGACGTGTTACGGGCTGGATTCATATGTCTTAGGATTGGGGTCCCGACAGCATTGGTATCAGAGCTAAACTGCCTGTAGGTTTACAAACCCAAACTAGTCGATGTTGAGTCTAGTAATGCTTTAGTAATATAAGGGAATTGATTGTGGAAGGGAACGTAAGGCTATTTTTACTCCTTTCCTCAAGTCACTCTATTCTGGGTCACTCTCCTCCTTTCTACGTGGATTAAGAAGTAGGTTTCTCTACCTATCTGCTAGGATGATGAGTTACTAGACCACAGACTCATAGAATGGTTGTTTGGCAAGTTTTGTCCCATCAGAGTTATGAGAAGTGATGTCCATGTTCTCTCTATGCCTTGAACCATGATGTTGAGTTGTTATGCTGGCCAAATCTTGTGCAGGTTGCCTCATATTTCATGCCCGTACAACCGTTATGTTGTCCGAGTTCATCTAGGATTCATTGTGTGTTAGTATTCTCCCTTGATTTTGAACCCTAGTTGTTTCCTTTAGGATGTCGCCAGTCAATCGAAGATCTGTTGGTCATAGTCAGAACCATGGAGATGGTAGGGATGAAGAAGATCCTCCCAATCCACCTTTGTTGATGGAGGTTATGCTAGAATTTGAGAGGAACAAGCGTGCCACCAACCGTCTATTGGAGCACATCGAGCAGAATACATCCCATCGTTGCAATGAGCTAGTATCCATCAGAGACTTCATCAAGTTGCAACCACCCACTTTTCATCACTCCATTGAGCCACTTGACGCAGATGATTGACTCCGAAGTATCAACAACAAGCTATGTTATGCAAACGTGGATGAAGGAGACAAGGTCACGTATGCCGCATATCACCTTGAAGGTTCTGCTAGTTTATGGTGGGAGAATTTTGAGGCCATGCGTCCTGCAGGCCAAGCTACTTCATGGAAGGAGTTCTGTGAGGTTTTTCGTGAGCATCATATCCCACAGGCTCTGCTAGATCATAAGCAAGAAGAGTTCTGTGTTCTGACCCAATGCAAGATGGATGTGGATGCCTATAGTCATGAATTTGAACGCCTCACGCGCTATGCCCCAGAAAAAGTATCCACAGATGCTAAGAAGCAAGCAAGGTTCAGGAAAGGCCTTAACCCGAAGCTTCGTCATGAACTTAGTCTGCATGAGTTCGTTAGCTTCCAAGTTCTTGTGAACAAAGCCATCCAAGCAGAGACGAGCAGGATGACCTACGAGGAATCTTGCAAGCACAGTCGTGATGTTGGATCATCTTCAACGTCTACCTCATAGAAGCGTAGGATATGGATCCCGAATGCTGATCTTCCTCCGAGATATGCACTGAGGCCATCCTATGTGGCGCCTCGTCTGCCGATGCCATGTGCTCCCCAAAAGAACCTCATCAACCAAGTGCTCAACCCGGATCCACGTCCCATTCATTGGGCATGCTTCAAGTGAAGTCAGCCTGGACATTATTCGAAGAATTGCCCTTTGCGAGCAAATGTTCCACCCTCTTCAACAAGTGGTGTTGTTCATTGCAAGCCGCCAACCAAGAAGCCTAATGTCAGGTCAGTTGTTTATACTCATGGATGTGTGCACCATGTAACTGCAGAAGAAGCTGAAGATGATGCTAATGTCGTGCTTAAGACGCTCCTTGTCAATTCTCATCCAGCTTCAGTTCTGTTTGACTCAGGAGCATCCCACTCCTTCATCTCTGAACGTTATGCCTCCTTGCATAATATTGCTTTCGAACTTATGCCCTCTCCATTAGTAATACAAAGTCTAGGTTCCAAATGGCAAACTAGTGCAGTAAGCCATGGGAACCAAATCCTTGTTGATGGTTTAGTGTTTCTTGCCTCTTTGATAGCCCTCAAGTCTTCAGACATCAATATCATTTTGGGGATGGACTCGATGGCAGCTCATCATGCAAAAATTGATTGTTTCTCTAGGTCTGTTCAGCTTACCCATCCTTCTGGCCAGAAAGTCAATATCCAAAACCGCATTCCAAAGGGTATGATTTATTCCCTGAATGCCAATCCTCTTCTAGACCTTGAAAAACGTTCCGGTAGTCTGTGACTTTCTGGATGTGTTTCCAGAAGAATTGCCAGGTGTTCCGCCTGACAGAGAAGTAGAGTTTGTCATAGAACTTGTTCCAGGAACCGCTCCAATTGCTAGAAGGCCCTATAAGTTGTCTCCCCAAGAGCTAGCTGAGCTTAAGACCCAACTAGATGAATCTTTGAAGAAAGGTTTCATCCGTCCTAGTTCTTCTCCATGGGCTTGTCCTATCCTCTTTGTCAAGAATAAGGATGGTACGAATCGGATGGTTTTTGATTATCAGCAGGTTAATCTGGTCACGATAAAGAACAAATATCCGCTCCCCAGGATCAACGATCTGACTAGCTTGTTGGATCCATAGTCTTTTCCAAGATGAATTTGAGATTAGGTTATCATCAAATCAAAATCAGGAATGGGAACATTCCAAAGACGACTTTTGTCACTCGTTATGGCCAATACGAGTACACCGTCATGTCCTTCGGTCTAACCAATGCCCCACCTTCTCCCGCTTAATGAATTCGATCTTCATGGAGTATTTGGACAAATTTATCATGGTTTACCTCGATGATATCCTCATATACTCGAAGAACGAAGAAGAACATGCTGAGCATCTCAGGCTGGTATTGATGACACTCTGAGAGCACCGCCTTTACGCCAAATTCTCCAAGTGTGAATTCTAGTTGCCAGAAGTGACCTATCTGGGTCACGTAATCTCTGCAAAAGGTATTGCTGTCAATCCCGAGAGAGTTCAAGCTGTCCTTGATTGGACTCAACCTGAATCAGTGAAGCAAGTTAGGAGTTTCCTTGGCTTAGCGAGCTACTGTCGCCGCTTCGTTGAGAACTTCTCCAAAGTTGCCAAACCTCTAACTGAAGTTATCAAGAAAGATAAGAAGTTCGAGTGGGCTCCAAATGTGAGGAAAGTTTTCAGGAGTTGAAAAGTTGACTGACTATTGCCTCGGTACTTGTACCCCCGGATTTCACAAAGGACTTTGTTATCTACTGTGATGCTTCGCGACAAGGTCTAGGTTGCATTCTTATGCAAGATCGTCATGTGATTGCCTACGCATCTCGACAGTTGCGTCCACATGAGGAGAATTATCTAACACACGATCTCGAACTTGTGGCAGTAGTCCACACACTTGTCACTTGGTGACATTACCTTTTGGGTAATCGTTGCAAAATATACAGTGATCACCAGAGTCTCAAATATATATTCACCCAACCGGATTTGAATCTCAGGCAAAGACGGTGGATTGAGTTGATTACGGACCACGACTTAGGAATATCCTACACCCCAGGCAAAGCCAATGTCATGGCTAATGCACTAAGTCATAAATCCTATTGTAACAATCTCATGTTGCTACAAAGTCAACCATTTCTCCATGAGGAATTTCCTAAGTTAAATCTTCACATTTTTCCTCGAGGATTCCTTTCTACCTTGGTGGCGAAACCAACTCATGAGGATCAGATCATAGCTGCCCAGAAGCAGGATACGGGAATTTCTCGTATCAAGAGCAACATTGCCAAGGGAGTTGCTCGTTCTTTCTCGGTAAATGATCAAGGTGTTGTTTTCTTTGAGGACCGCTTGGTGGTTCCCAAGAAGCAACAACTTCGAGAACTGATTCTTAGGGAAGCTCATGAATCTCCTCTCACGATTCATCCGGATAGTACTAAGATGTATCAGGACCTACGCCAGAGGTTTTGGTGGACCCGGATGAAGAGAGAAATCGCTCAATTCATTGCTAACTACGATGTTTGTCGTCGTGTTAAAGCAGAGCATCAAAGGCCTGCTGGCACCCTTCAGCCCTTGGCTATTCCCGAGTGGAAATGGGACAAGGTCGGTATGGATTTTATCACCGGCTCTCCAAAGACTAAGAAAGGGAATGATGCCATCTTCGTGGTTATCGATCGCCTTTCGAAAGTTGCTCATTTCCTTCTAGTCCGAGAAAGTATAACTGCTAGTCAGTTAGCAGACTTTTATATTTCTCGAATAGTTTCTCTTCATGGTGTTCCTCTAGAGATCATTTCTGATTGTGGAAGTCTTTTCACTTCTCGATTTTGGGAAAGTTTCCAGAATGTTATGGGAACCCATCTCTCCTTTAGCACCGCTTATCACCCTCAGTCAAGTGGTCAAGTAGAAAGAGTCAATCAAATTCTTGAAGATATGCTAAGAGCCTGTGTTATCTCATTCGGAATGAACTGGTAGAAATGTCTTCCATTCACCGAATTTGCTTATAACAACAGCTTTCAGTCTAGTCTGGGCAAAGCTCCTTTCGAAGTTCTGTATGGACGAAGATGTTGAACTCCATTAAACTGGCCAGAAACCGGTGAAAGACAATTCTTTGGACCGGATATGATCCAGGATGCAGAAGAGCAAGTTCGCATCATTTGTGAGAATTTAAAAACCACCCAATCTCGTCAAAAGAGTCAATATGACCGTCATCATAAGGATGTAAGTTATGAAGTTGACGAGAAGGCTTACCTTCGGGTTTCACCTCTCAAGGGTACCCATCATTTCGGTATCAAAGGCAAATTGGCTCCTCGTTACATTGGTCCTTTTCACATTCTCGCTAAACGAGGAGGGGTTGCCTACCAATTGGAACTATCCCACAACTTTCCAAAGTTCATGATGTGTTCCACATTTCTCAATCAGGCATTGCTTCAAGGATCCTATCCGCGAAGTAGACCACAAAACGCTTGATCTTTAAGATGATCTCTCATATCGAGAATATCCTGTTCGTATTCTTGATGAAACCGAATGCAACACTCGACATAGCAGCATCAAGTTTCTGAAGGTTCGGTGGTCGCATCATTCTGAGGATGAAGCAACCTAGGAGCGCGAAGATCATCTTCAGCTTGAGTACCCTGCACTCTTCCCGACTACTCGTGAATCTCGGGACGAGATTCTTGTTTAGTGGGGGTGAGTTGTCACAACCCTAGTTTCTTATGTTTGCTAGTGCATTCATGCATGCATTTTTATTTTCAAATGAAAATGAAATGAGGGATGATCAAGCCCCACAATTCAAAATTCTGTCAAATAAGCATTATAAAAAAAGGTTTCAAAAAGTTCCAACAAAATGTTCCTGGTTCTCTAATAAAATATTGGACTAAGATAAAATTGTCAACCAATATTTTGGAATCACATAAATATTTTATATTGGGATTTTAAATTAATTTAACCCTATTTGCATTGGATATATATTTTCTATATATAAAATATATGTCCAATAATTCTGAATTTCATTATGTGGCATAAGTTATTTATGTCTAGCTCATATAATAATTTTCAGGATTTTATAAAATGTCTTGATATTTTATTTGAGCAAAAACAAATGTCAAAAAAAAGAGGCAAAAGGGTTTACGTGAGGCCTGGCACTGGGCGGCCCATGTGGCCCAAGTGCGAGTCGTCCCTCTGCTCCCGTCAGGAGGACAAGGGCACGCGTGTGACGCGCTCGGCCACGCGCCGGCCACCTCCTCCCTGCCTGCCTGCCCCCTCATCGGCCTGATCTCCAGCGTGTCGCCACACACCCCCTGGCTTTCTCTCTCTCCCCCTTTCATTCCTCTCCCTCCCCTCCATTTCTCCTCCTCATGACTGAGCGCCGCCATCGCTACCGCTCGCTGCCGCCGCGGCCTTTGGCCTTGCCAAGCCTGCCACGCCCTAGAGCTCTGCCGTGCCCCCCTCGACCTCGCCGTGAGGCCAGGAGCTGCTAGGAGCTCCTTCTCACCGTCTTCCCCGCCTAGGCCACCGGATCTCGTCCTCGACGATTCGCTGTCGTTCTGGCCTCCCCAAGGTCACCGTCACCGCCATCGAGCCCGCGGTGAGCTGCTGGTGCTTCCCCCCTCTCCCCGTGGCCCTTCCCGCTCCATAGCAGTCCTCCCCGTCATGGCCGTACGGGCGCCACTGCGGGAGAGCTCGCAGGCGAGCCCGCCGGTAGCCCCACGCCCTCCTAGCCCCTCCGGTGGACGCGCGCGAGCACGAGCTCCTTCCCGGTGGCCTCCGGACGCCCAACCAAGGACCCTAGCGGTTTCCGGCAAGTCTCCGCCGCGTCGGATGGTCGCCGGCGACCATCCTCCGGCGGGTGCCGACGTGGCCGGACAATTAGGCGCTTAACCCCGCCATTAGCCACTGACATTGTGCCCCACTACGGGTCAAACCCCCGGTCAGCATGGGGATTAGCCCCCGTGTCACTGATATGTGGGTCCGGGCTGTCAGGTTTGACCTGGACCAGGACTGTTGACCTGCTGACGTCATAATGACGTCAGGCTGACGCAATAAGTAATTTCTATAATAAAAACAATTTAGAAAATTCCAGAAATTCATATAAACTTCAAAAATTCATAGAAAATAATCTTTAAGTCAGATTAAAATAATTTATATATGAAAATTTATCAGAGAAATCTGATGAATCTAATTGTGACATTTTCATGCATATTAGAGCAAGCTAAATAGACAAACCTAGACATTTTGTTCAAAACACAATTGGCCACTTCACATATGGAGTTGAATTTGAACCTCGGGTTCAAACCATCTTCGTTTAACATGTTGATAGATGCATTATCTCAAACTAGTAACATATTGCCATGCTATTACCATGCATCATTGTGAAGCATTTTCCTTGCTTAATTTGTACCTTGTTTGATCTTGTCGATAGACTTGCGAGACGTAGTTATCGACGACATCGAAGAATAGCTGAGTTCTTCTCATAAACAGGCAAGCAACCGCCCTCCCCCCTTGAGCATATTCGATACAATCCCATCTCTCGCTCTTGCTCTCATTTCAATGCATGAGGACAACGCTTTTCAACTGCTACTTGTGTTGCGATAGATGAACCCACTCCTTTGCATGACCTGTCATTGTCACAGTAAATAGCTAAACTAAGAAACCTAGCATACCTGGTAGATGCTTGAGCCATGTTGTGAAATAACCTTGTTATGCTTGCTATGCTTAGAGTTGTGTCAGGTCTGATTCATCTGGGAGATGAACCGGAGTGAAATGAATGTGTCCTGATGATGAGGGTTAAGTGATGAACCCGTTTTGGTAAAGGTAGCGATGAGAGGCCAGGTAGGAGTACATGGTGGGTTGTCTCATTGAAGCCGCTCATAGGAGCTGAGTTCCATGTTTGTGTTCCAAGACTAGCTACTACCGCACATTGGGCTCCGGTAACTCGAGCTCTCTCGGCCTATTAACCTACCCTGTTCTCAGTCCAGGAGTCGCAGTAGTTCGAAACGTTGATAGGTGTGGCACTGCCTATGAAGTGGATGAACGACCCAATCGAGGCCGGCTTGGGGCCCTGCTCACAATGTTTGAGGCCATGTTGGGAACCTTGGCCGGATTTCCATTATGGGTTCCAACTCAGATAGGCGATTGCCTTGGACATGAGTCGTTGAAGGTTAATGTTGGGACCCCGATCCTAAGTCATAAGAACCCAGCCTGTAACACATCACATCACTTTGCGGCCTCACGCACGGTAACCCCACGGATGCGGCCTTACTTTAGCCGGGACCGTTTGCGCCTTTTGGCTCACGTATGTGAATATGTCGCTAGCATTCAAACGACGGAGAACCCGGGCCGACATGACTGGTCATAGAACCCAAGTGGCACATCCGTATGGAAACAGGTATACGTAACCCAGCAATGGAGGTGTTGGCCTCAAGCGTGTGTAGATGAGTCATAGCCATCTACAAGGACTCCATTATGCCATGGGACATAAATGTCATCACTGCACGTAGACGAGTCGTAGCAGGCTACAGGGACTCCATTACACTGTGAGAGATTTCCCCGAAGGGACAAACACATCAGCAAAGAAGGATACATGTTAGTCAATCAATGTGTCCGGAGTAGTAGCAAGCTACCAAGGCTCGATGGAAGCACAAAGAAGCAGTTTCCCGTAAAGAGTACTAGTAAAGGCACATGACTAGGTGTCGGATCCCATACATACCGTTGCACGTCACACGTACGCACGACATGCCCGATATGCATAGATACAATTATGGCATCACAACATAACCATACATCAATACAACTTTTATTTAAGAGGCTTAGAGGAGCCTTGCATAATATGTTCTTAAAGATAGGGGTCACATGACCCGACACTCAAGTCATACAAGCAAGTTCATACAAACCAAGCGGAAGCATAAAGCTGTCCGAGTATAGACAGTTGAAAGGGTAAAAAGGCACATGGCCTGACTATCTACAGCCCACCACAGGGCATAAGGTCGTAGCTGGGACACCAGCTATTCAGCATCGTTGACATCTAGGTAAAACCCACTTGATGGGTCCTGAGTCTCATCTGCAACATTTATTAAGCAAACATGAGTACAAACGTACTCAACAAGTCTTTAAAGCAGAACTAGTCTATTCATGCTCATGTATCAACAAGGGGAGTGGTGGAGTTTATGCAACAATGCCAGGTTTGACTCTTGGCTAAACCCTTTACTACACATATTAATTATTTGTTCAAATTTTAGATATCGCACATGAGTCCACTAACTCCACATCAATACACCACCATGGATTCACTTCTATCTCCTACGAGAGTGCCATCCATGGTACTCACACTTGTCTTGAGATTTTTATGATTATCCATTAAATTATCTATGAACAGCATAAGTTCTCCAAGTAGTCCATATCCGAGGACGCGGCTATTCAAACAGATTCATACCCTGCAGGGGTGTACTTCTTCACACACGCTCTCGCCACTTATCACTGTGTGCTCATAAAACCATGCACCTCGGCAACCTTCAAGTAGAAGCCCAACGTGGGAGTCGGCCACGACCGTCAATCACACAAGACCTCTAGTCCAGGCTATCGCCTATTTGAGATTGAACCCGCACGGAAGTCTGGCCAAAGTTTCCGCTACGGCCCCAAACGATGTGTGCAGGGTTCCCAAGCCCACCATTCGGGTGACCCTTGGTATACCGTGCCACTGCCTACCGCGTCGTAACCCACCCCTAGGGTCAGCGCTACGCACGGCCTCCAGCATACTATAAACACCAGAAACTACTTGCAATACCCGGACCAAGGACTAAGCGATTAATAAGTCGAGAGGGGTCAAGTTAACGGAACCCAATATGTGGTAGTAACTAGCCTTGGATCACAAACACGGAACTGAGTTCCTAAGAACGGTCCCAATGAGACAACCCACTATGTACTCCTACATAGCCTCTCATCGCTACCTTTACGAAAACAGGTTCATCATTAAGCTTATCACATCAGAACAACACTGTTTCATTCCAGTTCATCACCAAGATGAATCAGACCTGACAACTCTCTAAGCATAGCAGGCAAAGTGGGTAAAGCACATCATGGCTCAAGCATCTACCAAGTTGCTAAGTTGCAAGGTTTAGCTATTTACAACGACATGTCATGCAAAGGAATGGGTTCATCTGCCGCACATGACAACAAATGAACGTTTGTCCTAATGCAATAAACAAGAGAAGGAGCGATAGAATGGGATGTTATCGGAATGATCAATGGGTTTGCTTGCCTTGCTAAGAAGCGAGAAGGTATTCTCCTTTGTTAGAACACTCATTGGAACAAGCGAGCATAACATCAAAGACCTCATTGACGTTGTCGACGCGCAGCAACATCTGCTCGCCCCCGGTGGAGATGCCTCTGAAGGCCCCCGTCCCGAGGGCGAGGGCGTCGGAACTACTCGCCGTCAGCCGGGTCAGCACTCCTGTTCCCCTCGCGCCTCCAGCTGCCGGGTCGAGGCGAGCACCCTCGACGCTCCCAGCTACCGGGGAGCGAGCACTCAGAACAACAACCGCTGCAACGAGGCGCTGGCTGGCGAAAGCCAGCGCAGCCACGAGCATACACCGCCTCCGCGACACGAACCGATGCGGTCGGTCCCTCTTGTCATCCTCCCTGAACTCTTGGCCCGGCTCGGACCGCGGGTCCCCCACAGCAGAAATGATGCTCATCTCCGCATCGACCAGCTCGCGTAGTCAGCCCTCCTTGGCTTGATTGGCTCGGATCCACAATGATTCGTTCCCTATCGGCACCACACTCCCTTGGGACACCTCGAAGTATAACGGGGCTGCCAAACCTGAAGACTGGCTAATCGACTACACCACTGCAGTCGGCATCGCCAGGGGGAACAAGCGCGTGGCCGTCCACTATGCTCCCCTCATGCTGATCGGTTCGGACCGCACCTAGCGCAACAACCTGGCGGCCGGCAGCATCAACACCTGGACGGACTTCGAGGAAGCATTTGTCTGCAACTTCACCGGTACCTACAAGCGGACCGTCCGCCCCCATGAACTGGCCATGTGCGTTCAGGGGACGGATGAGTCCCTCCACAATTACCTCACCCGATGGACCGAGCTCCGCAACACCTACAAAGGGGTGCACGAGGTGCAAGCCATACAATACTTCATCAAAGGCTATCACGACGGCACTCCCCTCAAGCACAAGCTCCTATGCTCTGAGCCGACTATGCTAGCCGAGCTCATGACCAAGGTGGACAAGTAAACTACGGATGACTCTGCCATTCGGGGCAAGACGACCCCTCCCGCCAAGGCAACACCGATGCCGGCGGTGTCATGACCGACTGCTGACAACCGGTAGCCGCAGAACAACAAGCGCAAGAACTTTTTGTGGGACATTGTAATATTCTTTTTGTATCCCATAAATTATTTTAGGGTTTTTCGCTATATGTATTTTGCCCAACAATTAAACAGAAAGCAAAAAAAGAAAAGAAAAAGAAAAGAGGAAATAAATAAGAAAGGAGAGGGGAGAAGGACTTACCTAGCCAGCCCATTAGGCAGCCCAGCCCACCAGGGGCATCGCCGTCTTCTTCCTCCTGCCAGAAGGCAGAGGAGAAGGAGGCCACGGCGCCCGCGACCTCGCGCCACGTTGGCAGCAGCCTGGCTGCTTCACTGGCTAGCGCGACGACGGGGATGAGTTCCCCGTGCCATCTGGATCTCGCTGACCCTCTCGCCTCTCTTCCTCTCCTCGCTGCTCTCTCTCCCTTGCGCAACCGCACGCACCCGCAAGCTCGCCGTCATAGTGCCGCGCTCTCAGCTGCTCCCCTCGCCCCTGTGCCGCCCCAGAGCTTCGTCCTGTCACCCTTGACCTCTCCAGCTAGCCACCCGAGGCGAGACGCCGCAGAACACCAAGACTGCCATCGTCTTCAACATCCGGTCGTCGGATGTCGTCGTCAAATTCATTGCCTCCGGCTCGTCATCAAGCATGATGTGCCTCTCCTCGGTCTTCTGTGAGTTGTTCTTCCTCTCCCCTACTCCACGCACCCGATTTCGTGCCATAGCTGTCGCCCCCTTACTGACCGTTCAACATTGTCGCCCGAGCTCGTCGTCGGCGCATCTCCGATGACCTACCGGTCCTATGAGTGCGTCCATTGGGCTTGTGTGAGGGCATAGGTTCATTTGGTGCAAGCCGCTGCCCCTGTCGTGCACCGCAGCACCGACGCTATCGCACCCGTAGCTCCGGCCGCCGCCAAGTCGCTCGCCGCGGTCGCCCTAAGTCACCGCAGCCCCTCTCGCTAGCCCAGTTGGATGCGGTCAAGTCCCAGCATTGCATAGATGGCCTCGGCCGCCCATTTGGTGGTCAGACGGCAAAACCCGAGCCCTCCGCCGTTCCTGGACTCGCCGGTGGCTTAACGCCGGCAGGTTTGACCCCGCTGACTGGAGGTTTGACCTCCTCGGAGTCAATGACAGGTGGGCCCCGGCCCTGGTTAATTTTAGATTAGTTAGAGATTAGTGCTAATAATGTTGTTAACTAAATGAGGCACTGACATGTGGGGACAACCCTCTTGACAAATTAGATTAGTATTAGATTAGCACTAACTAACCTTGGTAGTTAGATGGGACACTAACCAGTGGGTCCCACTGGTCAGGTTTGACTTTGACCAGGCCATTGACCTACTGACCTCATAGTGACGTCATGATGACGCAGTAAATGTTTCTCGAATTAAAACAAATCAATAAATGATTTGATATTTTTAGAAAATGTTTAAAACTTCTAAAAATCATAGAAAATAATCTGTAAGTGAGATGAAAATAATTTATATATGAAAAATGATCAGAAAAATCCAATGAATCTGTTTATGCCATGATCATGCATGTTTGAGCAAGTTAACATCACCAAGTAGGACATTTCATGATTAGGATAATTTAATAACTAGTGTTGGAGTTGGAATTTAGTATATATTTGAACTCCACTTCACTTAATATGACTACTATAGCACTAGGTCAATTGAGTAACTTAACATGCCATTTCATGCATCATGTTTGTTGCATCACATTGAATGTGTTCATTTCTCCATTTGCCGGTGTTGTTCCCTCTCGGTAGACGATGATTCCGACGATGTGAACGTTGACACTAATGAAGAGAAGTATATCGTCAAGACTGTCAGGCAAGCAAACCCTCTTGAGCATTCTGATATGAACCCACTCTCTCGCTCCTGCTCTCTTTTACTGCATTAGGACAACAACGATTCACCTGTTACATGTTATCGGTAGTTGAACCCATTCCTTTGCATGACCTGTCTTTACCACAGTAAATAGTTGAAACCACTTAGCATGAGTAGCAACTGCTTGAGCCTTGTTGTGCATACTCATCCATGCTTGCTTACTTACTATGCCTGTTATGCTTAGAGTTGTGTCATGTCAGGTCTGATCCATCCGGGTGATGAATCAGAATGACTATGTTCATGTCCTACTGTGTGAGAGCTAAGTGTGTGTGAACACGATTTGGTAAAGGTAAGCGATGAGAGGTCATGTAGGAGTACATGGTGGATTGTCTCATTGAGACCGTCCTTAAGAACTGAGTTCTGTGTATGTTATCCAAGACAAGATACTACCACACATTGGGATACTTAATTGACCCTCTCGGCCCATTAATCACCTAGACCTCTGTCCAGGAGTTGCAACTAGTTTCTGGTGTTTGTAGGAAAAGTGTTGGCGGCCATGCATAGCGCTGCCTGACGAGGTGGACTATGATGCGGTATAGGCACAATGGCACGGTGTACCAAGTGGCACCCGAATGGTGGGCTTGGGAACCCTACGCACATCGTTTGAGGCCGTAGCGGAAACTTCGGCCGGACTTCCGTGTGGGTTCAATCTCAAATAGGCGATAAACCTGGACTAGGGAATTGTGTGGTTGACGGTCGTGGCCGACTCCCTTGCTGGGGTTCCGCTTGAAGGTTGCCGAGGTGCCTTTTTACGTGCACATGGCGATAAGTGGCGGGAGCGTGTGTGAAGAAGTATA
Source organism: Hordeum marinum (assembly GCA_022496015.1). Classification (NCBI taxonomy): domain Eukaryota; kingdom Viridiplantae; phylum Streptophyta; class Magnoliopsida; order Poales; family Poaceae; genus Hordeum; species Hordeum marinum. The sequence continues at coordinate 298,442,170 of CM039676.1, forward strand.
CCCCTGAAGGGTTAAATAAACTATTCGAATAGCCACATCCTCGGATATGGACTACTTGGAGAACTTATGTGGTTCATGGACAACTTGAAGTGGATACTCTAAAATGCGCAAGATAAGCGTGAGTGCTCTGGATGGCCTTCTCGTAGGGAGATGGGAGTGGATCCATAGTGGTGTATTGATTGGTGAATATGTGGACTCGTGTGTGCTATTCCACCCCAAAGAAATCAGTTGTAGTCATAGTATAGGTTAGCCAAGAGTCAAAGCTGGCTTGCTGCAATAAACTCCACAACCCCCTTCATTGATACTGGTGCAGGTGTAGTTAGTTCTGATGTAAGTCTTGCTGAGTACCCTTGTACTCATGTTTGCTTAATTTATGTTTTTGAAGAGGAGACGTCAGTCTCATTAGTGATACTTATGACGTGAAGTTCGATGTTGACCGGATTAGCTTGGGAATCCCAGACAGAGGTCTGGTTCCTTTAGTAGGGTCATTGTAGCTTTTCAGGCTCCTCCACCACTTTTGTAGATGTCTGTACCCAGACATGTTCAACCTCCGCTTTCTTGTTTGAATGCTCTGAATGTTGGGTCTTGTGACCCCTGTTTATAACATCTTATTGTATTGGCTCTTCCGAGCCTTTTAAATAAATGTTGTAATTTTGTATGGTTATGTTGTGATGCCATAGTTGTATCTATGCATATCGGGCATGTCGTGTGTACGTGTGACATGCAATGGTCTGTATGGGATTCGACACCTAGTTGTCTGCCTTTAGTAGTACTCTTTACGTGGAACTGCCTCTTTGTGCTTCCACCGAGCCTTGGTAGCTTGCTACTGCACCGGACACATTGATTGACCGACATGTATCCTTCTTTGCTGTTGTGTCTGTCCCTTCAGGGAAATGTCTCGCCTTGGTAGCCTGCTACGACTCGTCTACATGCAGTGATGACATTTATGTCCCACGACGTAATGGAGTCCTTGTAGCTTGCTATGACTCGTCTACACACGCTAGAGATCGACACCTGCATTGTTGGGTTACGTATGCCTGTCCCTGTACGGGTGTGCCACTTGGGTTCTACGACTAGTCATGTCGGCCCGGGTTCTTTGACATTTGGATGCTAGCGACACATTCACATACGTGAGTCAAAAGATGCAAACGGTCCCGACCCAGGTAAGGTGGCAGCCGTGGAGATAACTGTGTGTGAGACTACAAAGTGATGTGATGTGTTACAGGCTGGATTCTTATGGCTTAGGATTGGGGTCCCGACAGGGTTAGTGGCGTCGGGGGTTGGGGGCTCCTCTATTCTTCTTCTTCCTCCTCTTCTTGTTCCTCTTCTTCTTCCTCTTCTTCTTCCTCTTCTTCTTCTTCTTCTTCTTCTTCTTCCTCTTCTTCCTCATTTTCTAATTATTCTTATTTTCTTCTTCTTTTTTCAGAACTAAACCTAACACTAATTAAAACTAAACTAAACTAAACGTAAACCTAAAACTAAAACAAACTAAATCTAAACTAAGCATAAACCTAAAACTAAAAAAACAATAAAATAAGAGGAGGAGGAGGAGCTCATCGCGGGGTAGGGGGGCGGGCTATCGGTGGAGGGGAGAGCCTCGCCGTAGGGGAGGGGGTGGTGTCGCGGGCTTCCTCACGGTGGTGCTCGGGCGGCCGCCGCAAGGGAGGGACGTCATGGCCGGTGCGGTGGGGCGATGGGGCGACGTTGTCGAGGCGGTGGGGGTGCGGGGTGGCGGGTGGCCTGGGCGGAGCGGCCGGGTGGCGGGCTGGGGCGACACGGGGCGCGGCGGGGTGGGGCAGCTGGGCGGTGGTGCGACGGGGTGGGGCGGTCGGGTGGCGGCATGGCGGCGCGGGGCGGACGGGTGGCGGCGTGACGGGGCGAGGCGGCGGGCGACGGGGCAGGCGGGGGGGGGGGGGGGCAGCTCGGCACGGGGGTGAGAGAGGGGAAAGAGAGAGGGAGAGAGATAAAGAGAGAGGGGAGAGAGAGATTTAGGTCACCTCTTTGCCGTCTGCTAGCAGACGGCAAAGCTTCTATGTCGTCCGCTAGCAGACGGCAAAGAGGTGGCTGACGGCAAACATGATCTTTGCCGTCAGTAGCATCTTTGTCGTTAGTTTTCTGCAAGCTGATGGCAAAGACCTTCTTTGCGATCATCTAGCAGACAACAAAGAGCTGGCTGATGGCAAATATGCTAATTCCAGTAGTGCCCTATGCTCCGAAGAATTCACCAAAATCAGCCATCTTGAGAACTCCAAGGAAATTTGGGATACTTTGGTTGATATGCACGAAGGTACCGACTCCATCAGGGAATCTAAATTGGATGTGCTTCAAAGTCAACCTGACAAGTTGAATATGAGGATGGTGAAGGAATGGCCAAAATGTACTCTAGGCTTGCTCTCATCACTAATGAGATTGTCGGCTTAGGAAGCGAAGAAATGACTGGCAAATTCAACATCAAGAAGATAATTAGAGCCTTGGATGTAAAGTATGACACCGTGTGCATATTGATCCAAATGATGTCAAACTACAAACATCTCAAGCCTACGGAAGTGATTGGAAGGATTGTTGCTCATGAGATGTCACTCAAGGACAAGGAAGAACTTCACAACAAGTCAAGCGGTGCTTACAAAGCCTCAAGCAACACCCAAGTACATAAAAATACAACCTTGCTACCAACGAACAGATAAGCCTCATGGTCATGAAATTCAACAAGTTCTACAAGAGTAGAGGCAAAGAGAGAAACTCCAACTCAAGATATGAAGAGAAGCGTTCATCTAGTCATGACCGAAATTGTTACAATTGTGGAAGGCCCGGACACTACTCCAATGAGTCCACGGCCCCCATAAAACAAGGGAAGAGCCACCTAGAAGAAAGATCTCAAGAGATGAGTCTCCTTGAAGAGAGAGAAGGAGTAGAGATGATCGTTATGAACGAAGACCCTCTCAAAGAAGCAAAGACTCATAGATAAGGAAAAGTACACCAAAATTTACACAATAATAAGACATTAAGCTCATGTTTGTGAATGGGTTTCTCACTCTGAATCCGACAACCACTCCGAGAGAAGCTATCACTCCTACTCCGACAATAGTCAATATGAAGGTGTTGCTGGACTTGCACTCATTTCCTCCAACTCCTACGACATATTTGATTCATCAAATGAAGGGAGTGGAAGTTGCTTCATGGCTAAAGGACCCAAGGTACCACACCCTGAATACCTTGACTTTAATAGTGATGAGGATGACCTACTTGGAGATGATGACTTGCTATTTGACAAATCTAGTGATATTAGTCAAAATGAACTTGTTAGTAATCACTTTAGTCAAGATAAGTCATGCGATGATGATAAGTTGAAAGTAGAGTGACTAACTAAAGAACTAAACACTCTTAAGTTAGCCCACGAGTCTACTCCAGAAGATCATAGAGAACTTGTAAGGACTCATGAGAAGCTCCGCTTCGAGGAGCTCAATTTGGAGCAAGAGCGTGAATTCGTTAAAGCTATCAATGACAATCTTCGAAAGAAGACTTCCTCTTATCTATCCAAACGACTATGCTTGTCTACATTCATTCCACAAGTTAAGGCTAAACAAACTAGTAACAAAGGCAAGAAAGGTTCTTCAACTAGTAGCAATAAAAATCATAAATCCAATGACATTGCTTCTAGTAGTTCTATTGATTCCACTAACAAATCTCTTATCCAAGTTACACTTGAGCAAGAAAATGATCTATTGAAAGGGATTATAGAAAAGGGTATCTACAAAAGTCTTGTCGGATGTATGCAATTTGAGGAAATTGTACGCAAGCATGGAGGATATCGGAAGAACCATAGCATTGGCTACTTCAACGCCAATGGAGTTGAATGGGAAGAAGGTCAATACCCCAATCCCAAGTTTGTTACTCAAAGGGAGAAGTATGAACATACTCTTCCCAAGGTAACAAAAGCTCAAGATGACCTTCCACCACAAGACCACAAGATCAAGGGCAAGGACAAGCTTCAAGAGGAGATTGACTCATGTGAAGATGAATCCAAAGAAATGGTCAAGTGGGTTCCCAAGGTTACTTCAAGCTCAACTTCCACAGGTGCTACTTCAACTCCAAGGATCCCCATCAACTTGATGTGGGTCCCCAAGAAGAAGAACTAGAGAAGTTCTCGAGGGGTGACTCCGCCAATAAAATTCACCCACATTCATTATTGGCAAGGACTATCTGCAATCAACATCAACCTTATGCAATAGTTCAAGGAGTCACACATTCCCTCAAAGGTAAGCAAGGGACAAGGTAATGAAAGAATCAATGGACATCATCATATATGCTTTGCACTCCATGTCCATAGATATCCTTGTATTTGTATCTTGTTTGGGACTAACCCATGTAGGTGAGAAGAGTATGAAACAACGAGGATTGCTCCCAACTCAAGATGATCTTCATCAACTATGAGAATCCACCACTACTTCACCTACATGAAGTCTTCATCGACAAAACCCAGGGTTAGTTTATCCCTCTTAAGGGGGGATGTCACATAAGGGGAAGCTTTACTCTAAGACTTGAGTTAAAGCATCTCATAGAATGTGACAACATTAAATGCTTTATGTAAAAGTGGTAACCCCACTTGTGCTTAAACGATGAGTATGGCCTATGATCAAGTATTCTTACTTGGCTCCTAAGTCAATATACTGATATATAGATGACCACGTCATCGCCAAAGTGCTTGATAGATTCTAGAGTGTTTGTGCATGTTTTCCATAATTTCATTTGACATCTTATTGTGTGAGCATTTTGGTTTGCATATCGTTACTCATTCGAGGACATACAATTGTTGCTATTTGTCTTTCAATTTTTATTTTGCCAATTGGATGTACAAGAATGCCTAGGACCCTCCTCTAGCTATCTATGCTTTCTCGTCTCATACTCTATTCATGCTAAATCAAAAAACTTGAACAAGCACTTCTCGAACCCTTTGTGTGAGGAGCACTCGGAGTTCCAATTCATCAAGAGCTGACTTCCAAAACCTCCCATGTGCAACTCAGTGTGACCAAACCAAAAATTTATGTATCACCGATGCCTAGGGTTGATCTGGTTTGGCCATCTCGGTAACACTGATTCCATATTCTAAGCTTCATCGAGTTTCTCTATCAACTGACAATTGAGGAACTCGGTGGCACTGATAATCTTGAATCGGTTCCACCGGCAGCAAAGGGTATCCCGGCGGACCCAAATTTTGAAATTCAATCTTCAATCGTGCGCTCCTCCAAGCCTAAGCTGCCGCACATGGACCCCTGGTCGCCGTCCTTGTATCCTTGTGCATCCTCGCCACTAGGATCGTCGCCGTCGACGGCCATCTTCATCGCCACCGTCGCTTTAGGAGATCTGCATCGAGTTAGGGTAACGATCTCGCACTGATGCGCTCCTCCGGCCAAACTCTCATGCATTAGGATCATTTTATCTATAGGACATAGTATGAGATTAATCTACCCAAAGAAAAATTACTTTAGATTAGAGAACGATGAATTTTTAGGTTTAGCCGTCCGCAATCCGAATCTTGGTGACACCGAGTCGCAAAAATCGATTCTACCGATTTTGGTTCTAAGGTTCGTGAGGATAGTCTCAGTGAAACCGAGCGGCCACTCCCGATGAAACCGAAGTGGTTGCAAAGTTTCTGTAAAGAAGACTATGAGTCTCGGTAGATCCAAAATCTTTGACTCGGTGGTACCGAAATTCCTTTTGCAGAAAGCTAAACTTCAGAATTTTTAGTTCAAACTTTCAAAAACATATGTGATTTGTGATGCTCAACCGCTCTGCTCTTCTATGCTCGATTCACAGGATCAGCATGTCAGGTTCAGAGGACAGACCGAATGATTTCAAAGAGCTCAGTGTTGATGCAGATCAAGGCACTAATCCTAAGGCCAGTTCTTCTTCATCGGAAGATCCAGGCACCCCAAGTTCACATGGGCTGCACAAGGCTGATACTAGGGCCAGGAAGAAGATGAACTCAGATGAGGAGGATTCTGACTTTGTGCCTGAGGAGGTTCTTGCCAAGAAGAAGCAAGACAAAGCAGAGAGAGCAGCCAAGAAGTTTGCAACAGAGGCCACTTTGCTAAGAGGGCAGTGAGCAAAGTGTATGCCATCTCTGAAGCTATGAGAGCACCTGAGAGTGCTAGGGCAACCATGATCATTGAGCCCCCAAAGAGGTCATTGCCTGAGAAGGCAAGTGAGAAGAAGAGGCAAAGGAAGACAAATATCTATGTGACTAGGAAGCTTGTTTCCATGTGGAGAACACCTGATCAAAGTAAAGCTGAGGAGAAGGAAGAGATAGCTGCCAAAGCTCCTCCCAAGAAGAAGAAGAAGTTGCTTGCTGATGCCATGCCCAGTCAGGCCCCATCAAAGAGCAAGCCAGCTGAACCTATGGATCCTACAACACCTATGCCCAAGAGGACTACTAGAGACATCTCTCTAGCTGCAAAGAACAAGAGTTCCACCTTTAGAGATGCTGAGGAGGAAGAGATGACTGTTTTGAGGAAGCTAAGACCTCACCTTCCAGAGCAAAATGACAACCATTCAGTTCCTGACGACATGAAGAAGAGGAAGGATTCAGGGCTGAGGGAATGGAGAGCTATTGATCCATATTCCTAGAGGAGAGGGGATGATGTAGATCACAGATTCTACCCCAAAGAACAGCATGATCTTTATGAGACCATTCTTCTGGACAAGAGCCCAGTTGTTAGTGACATGAGATATGTAGACTGGGACTACATTAAGAAGAATGAAGATTATTTTCCCCATGTGCAAGAGAACTGTTGGGGAACGTTGCATGGGAATCAAAAAATTTCTTACGCACACGTAAGATCTATCCATGGTGATGAGCATCTACGAGAGGGAGAGTGGATCTACGTACCCTTGTAGATTGCTAAGCGGGAAGCGTTAAGAAACGCGGTTGGTGTAGTCGAACGTCTTCGCGATCCAAATCGCCGAGCGTCCCGCGATCTCATCACGATCCGTCCCGTGATCGAATCACGATCCGTCCCGCGAACTCACCATGATCCATCCCGCGAACTCATCACGATCCATCTCGCAAACTCATCATGATCCGTCCCGGGATCTCGTCACGATCCGTCTCGCGATCTTGATCACGGTCCTTCCGATCTAGCGCCGAACGGACGACACCTCCGCGTTCAGCACACGTACAACTCGATGATGATCTCTGCCTTCTTGATCCAACAAGAGGGAGCGGAGAGGTATAAGAGTTCTCCGGCAGCATGACGGCGCTCCGAAGATGGTGGTGGAGCTATTCCGGCAGGGCTTCGCCTAAGCACTGCAGAAAACCGATCTAGAGGAGAAGCTATGCACTAGTGGAACGGGTGGCACGTGGCTGAAAATCTTGTGCCAAAACCCTAAAATCCTCTAGTATATATAGGAGGATAGGAGGAGGAGGCTTGGATGCCCAAAAGGCAGCCCTTGGGTTGGCCAAACCAAGGAGGGAGGAGTCCTCCTCCTCCACTCCCAACAGGATTAGGACTCCTTCCTTATTTGGCCCTTTTTTGCCATTTTCCACCTTTTTCCTTTGGGGCTTTTCTTCCCATCCGCATGGGCCTTGTGTGGGACTTCCACCAGCCCACAAAGGGCTGGTATTTACTCTCCCACAGCCCATATAGCCTCTTGGGTCGAAATACCCCTCCCGATGGTCCCCCGGTACACTACCGGCACTCCCGGTACACTACCGATGAGCCCGAAACTTTTCCGGCGACCAAACTAGGACTTCCTATATATCAATCTTTACCTCTGGACCATTCCGGAGCTCCTCGTGACGTCCAGGATCTCATCCGGGACTCCGAACAACCTTCGGTCACCACCATGCATAACTCTATACTACCGAAACGTCACCAAACCTTAAGTGTGCAGACCTTGCGGGTTCGAGAACTATGTAGACATGACCGAGACACCTCTACGGTCAATAACCAATAGCGGGACCTAGATGCCCATATTGGTTCTTACATATTCTATGAAGATCTTTATCGGTCGAACCTCTATGTCAAGGATTCAGTTAATCCCGTATAATGTTTCCCTTTGTTCTTCGGTATGTTACTTGCCCGATATTCAATCGTCGGTATCTGTATACCTAGTTCAACCTCATTACCGGCAAGTCTCTTTACTCGTTCCGTAATACAAGATCTCGTGGCTAACACTTAGTCACATTGCTTGCAAGGCTTATGTGATGTTGTATTACCGAGTGGGCCCTAAGATACCTCTCCGTCACACGGAGTAACAAATGCCAGTCTTGATCCATGCCAACCCAACAGACACCTTCGGAGATACCTGTAATGCACCTTTATAGTCACCCAGTTACGTTGCGATGTTTGATACACACGAGTCACTCCTCCGGTGTCCGTGAGTTGCATGATCTCATGGTGAAAGGAACATATACTTGACATGCATAAAACAGTAGCAATAAACTGACACGATCATATGCTACGTTTGTAGTTTGGGTCTTCTCCATCACACCATTCTCCTAATGATGTGATCCCGTTATCAAATGACATCTCATGTCCATGGCTAGGAAACCTTAACCATCTTTGATCAACGAGCTAGTCTATTAGAGGCATACTAGGGACATGGTTTTGTCTATGTATCCACACATGCATCTAAGTCTCCGATCAATACAATTATAGCATGGATAATAAACGATTATCATGAAAAAGGAAATATGATAATAACTAATTTATTATTGCCTCTAGGGCATATTTCCAACAGTCTCCCACTTGCACTAGAGTCAATAATCTAGTTCACATCACCATGTGATTCGCATTGTTATGAATCTAACACCCAATGAGTTCTGGGGCTTGATCATGCTTTGCATGTGAGAGAGGTCTTATAGTCAATGGGTCTGCGACATTCAGATCCATGTGTACTTTGCAAATTTCGATGTCAAACCGTAAACACTACTACCACACTCTACTTGGTACTATTCCAAATGGCTTCTCCACTATACATATCCAGATTGCTACTACGAGTCATCCGGATTGGTGTTAAAGCTTGCATCGACATAACTCTTTACGGCGAACTCTTTATCACCTCCATAATCGAGAAACATCTCCTTAGTCTTTTAGTTACTAAGGATAATCTTGACCGCTGTCCAGTGCTCCATTCTAGGATCACTTTGAAACCTTCCGGCCATACTTATGGTAAGTCTGACATTGGGACTTGTGCACAGCATTGCATACATGATAGAGCCTATGGCTAAAGCATAGGGGATGACACTCATATTTTCTCTATCTTCTGTAGTCACTGGGCATTGAGTCTTACTCAACTTCACACCTTACAAATTAGGTGAGAACTCTTTCTCTGACTGATCCATTTTGAATTCTTTCAAAAACTTTGTTAAGGTATGTACTTATTGAAAAGTCTCATCAAGCTTCTTGATCTATCTCTATAGATCTTGATGCTCAACAATTAGGTAGCTTTATCCAGGTCTTCCTTTGAAAAACTCATTTCAAATGACCGTTCATGATTTCTAGAAATTCTACATCATTTCCGATCAACAATATTGTTGGAAATATGCCCTAGAGGCAATAATAAAATGGTTATTATTGTATTTCCTAGTTCATGATAATTGTCTATTATTCATGCTACAATTGTGTTAACCAGAAACCGTAATACATGTGTGAATACATAGACCATCGCATGTCCCTAGTGAGCCTCTAGTTGGCTAGCTCGTTGATCAATAGATGGTCACGGTTTCATGACCATGGACATTGGATGTCGTTGATAACGGGATCACATCATTAGGAGAATGATGTGATGGACAAGACCCAATCCTAAGCATAGCACAAGATCGTGTAGTTCGTTTGCTAAAGCTTTTCAATGTCAAGTATCATTTCCTTAGACCATGAGATTGTGTAACTCCCGGATACCGTAGGAATGCTTTGGGTGTGCCAAACGTCACAACGTAACTGGGTGGCTATAAAGGTACGCTACGGGTATCTCCGAAAGTGTCTGTTGGGTTGACACGAATCAAGACTGGGATTTGTCACTCCGTGTGACGGAGAGGTATCTCTGGGCCCACTCGGTAAGACATCATCATAATGAGCTCAATGTGACTAAGGAGTTAGCCACGGGATGATGTGTTACGGAACGAGTAAAGAGACTTGCCGGTAACGAGATTGAACAAGGTATGGCGATACCGACGATCGAATCTCGGGCAAGTACCATACCGATAGACAAAGGGAATTGTATACGGGATTGATTGAATCCCTGACATCGTGGTTCATCCGATGAGATCATCGTGGAGTACGTGGGAGCCAACATGGGTATCCAGATCCCGCTGTTGGTTATTGGCCGGAGAGGTGTCTCGGTCATGTCTACGTGTCTCCCGAACCCGTAGGGTCTACACACTTAAGGTTCGATGACGCTAGGGTTATAGGGAAAAGGTATACGTGATTACCGAAGGTTGTTCGGAGTCCCGGATGAGATCCCGGACGTCACGAGGAGCTCCGGAATGGTCCGGAGGTAAAGATTGATATATAGGAAGTCCAGTTTTGGTCACCGGAAAGTTTTCGGGCTCATCGGTAGTGTACCGGGAGTGCCGGGAGGGTGCCGGAGGACCCCCCGGAGGGGTGTGACGACCAAAGGACCACATGGGCTGTTAGATAAAGTGTGCCAGCCCTTATTGGGCTGGGCAAGACTTTTGCTAAAGGCCCATGCGGCTGGAGATAAGGAGATAAGGCAAAAAGGATTTAAAAGGAGGAGATCCACCTCCCTTGTGGGAGGTGGACTCTCCCTTTAATTCAGCCGGCCATCTCCTCTTTGGAGTAGAGGCCAAGCCAGCCCTCCACGTCCCTCCTCCTATATATACTTGAGGTTTTGGATGTTTTGAGACAGGATTTGATCTCTCTCTCTCACGGCGAAGCCCTACCTCTCTTCTTCCTCCTCCGCAGCGCTTAGGCGAAGCCCTGTCGGAATACCTTGCTACTCCACCACCACCACGCCGTCGTGCTGCTGTTGGAGCCCTTCCCCAACCTCTCCTTCCTCCTTTCTGGATCAAGGTGTTGGAGACGTCACCGGGCTGCACGTGTGTTGAACGCGGAGGTGCCGTCCGTTCGGCACTTGATCGGATCTACCGCGATCTGAATCGCTGCGAGTACGACTCCATCAACCGCGTTCTTGTAACGCTTCCGCTTAGCGATCTTCAAAGGTATGAAGATGCAATCTCTCCCCTCTTGTTGCTGGTTTCTCCATAGATAGATCTTGGTGAACGTAGGAAAATTTTGATTTACTACTACGTCTCCCAACAGTGGTATCAGAGCTAGGTCTATGCGTAGAATCTATGCACGAGTAGAACACAAAGCAGTTGTGGGCGTCGAGTTTGTTAATTTGCTTGCCGCTACTAGTCTTATCTTGATTCGGCGGTATTGTGGGATGAAGCGGCCCGGACCAACTTTACACGTACGCTTACGTGAGACCGGTTCCACCGCCTGACATGCACTAGATGCATAAGGTGGCTAGCGGGTGTCTGTCTCTCCTACCTTAGTCGGATCGGATTCGATGAAAAGGGTCCTTATGAAGGGTAAATAGCAATTGGCAAATCACGTTGTGGTGTTGACGTAGGTAAGAAACGTTCTTGCTAGTAACCTATAGCAGCCACGTAAAAAACTTGCAACTACAAATTAGAGGACGTCTAACTTGTTTTTGCAGCATGTGCCTTGTGATGTGATATGGCCAAAGGATGTGATGTGATGCATTGTGATGTATGAATTGATCATGTTCTTGTAATAGGATTCACGACTTGCATGTCGATGATTATGACGACCGGCAGGAGCCATAGGAGTTGTCTTATTTATTGTATGACCTGCGTGTCAATCATAAACGCCATGTAATTACTTTACTTTATTGCTAAGCGTTAGCCATAGTAGTAGAAGTAATAGTTGGCGAGACAACTTCATGAAGACACAATGATGGAGATCATGATGATGGAGATCATGGTGTCGTGCCGGTGACAGTGATGATCATGGTGCCCCGAAGATGGAGATCATAGGAGCAAAATGATATTGGCCATATCATGTCACTATATTGATTGCATGTGATGTTTATCATGTTTACATCTTATTTGCTTAGAACGACGGTAGTAAATAAGATGATCTCTCAATAAAATTTCAAGAGAAGTGTTCACCCTAACTGTGCACCGTTGCTAAGGATCGTTGTTCCGAAGCACCACGTGATGATCGGGTGTGATAGGTTCTAACGTTCGCATACAACGGGTGTAAGCCAGATTTACACACGCGAAACACTTAGGTTGACTTGACGAGCCTAGCATGTACAGACATGGCCTCGGAACACGGAAGACCGAAAGGTCGAACATGAGTCGTATAGAAGATACGATCAACATGAAGATGTTCACCATGGATGACTAGTCCGTCTCACGTGATGATCGGACACGGGCTAGTTGACATGGATCATGTATCACTTGGAAGACTAGAGAGATGTCTGTCTAAGTGGGAGTTCATTAATTTGATTAAGTGAACTTAATTATCATGAACTTAGTCTAAAATTGTCTTTACAATCTATGATGTAGATCCAATGGCCAACGCGAATGTCACCCTCAATTTCAACGCGTTCCTAGAGAAAACCAAGCTGAAAGATGATGGAAGCAACTATGCGGACTGGGTCCGTAGCTTGAGGATCATCCTCATAGCTTCCAAGAGATTGTATGTCCTAGATGCACCGCTAGGTGACGCACCCGTTCTCCCAGCGGAACAAGATGTTATGAACACTTGGCAATCACGCTGCGATGATTACTCCCTTGTTCAATGCGGCATGCTTTACAGTCTAGAACCGGGGCTCCAAAAGCGTTTTGAGCAACACGGAGCATATGAGATGTTCCAGGAGCTGAAACTGGTTTTTCAAGCTCATGCCCGGGTCGAGAGATATGATGTCTCCGACAAGTTCTTCAGCTGTAAGATGGAGGAGCATAGTTCTGTCAGTGAGCACATCCTCAAGATGTCTGGGCTACACAGCCGCTTGACTCAGCTGGGGGTTAATATCCCGGATGACTCGGTCATTGACAGAATCCTCCAGTCGCTTCCACCTAGCTTCAAGAGCTTTGTGATGAACTACAACATGCAAGGTATGGAGAAGTCCATTCCTGAGTTGTACTCGATGCTGAAATCAGCGGAGGTCGAGATCAAAAAGGAGCATCAAGTGTTGATGGTGAATAAGACCACTAGTTTCAAGAAAGGCAAGGGTAAGAAGAACTTCAAGAAGGACGGCAAAGCTGTTGCCGCGCCCGGTAAGCAAGTTGCCGGGAAGAAGAAGAAAAATGGACCCAAGCCTGAGACTGAGTGCTTTTATTGCAAGGGTACCGGTCACTGGAAGCGGAACTGCCCCAAGTATTTAGCGGATAAGAAGGACGGCAACATTAAAGGTATATGTGATATACTTGTTATTGATGTGTACTTGACCAGCGCTCGTAGTAGCTCCTGGGTATTTGATACCGGTGCAGTTGCTCACATTTGTAACTCCAAGCAGGAGCTGCGGAATAAGCGGAGGCTGGCCAAGGATGAGGTGACGATGCGTGTCGGGAATGGTTCCAAGGTCGATGTGATCGCCGTCGGCACGTTACCTCTACATCTACCTTCGGGATTAGTTTTAAACCTTAATAATTGTTATTTAGTACCAGCTTTGAGCATGAACATTGTATCTGGATCTCGCTTGATGCGAGATAGCTACTCATTTAAATCCGAGAATAATGGTTGTTCTATTTATATGAGAGAAATGTTTTATGCTCATGCCCCGCTGGTCAATGGTTTATTTTTGATGAATCTCGAACGTGATGTTACACATGTCCATAGTGTGAGTACCAAAAAGTGTAAAGTTGATAACGATAGTCCCACTTACATGTGGCACTGCCGTCTTGGCCATATTGGTGTCAAACGCATGAAGAAGCTCCATGCTGATGGAATTTTGGAGTCACTTGATTTCGAATCATTTGACACATGCGAACCATGCCTCATGGGCAAGATGACCAAGACTCCGTTCTCCGGAACAATGGAGCGAGCAACTGACTTGTTGGAAATAATACATACCGATGTATGCGGTCCAATGAGCGTCGAGGCTCGCGGTGGCTACCGTTATGTTCTCACCCTCACTGATGACTTGAGTAGATATGGTTATGTCTACTTAATGAAACACAAGTCTGAAACTTTTGAAAGGTTCAAGGAATTTCAGAGTGAGGTCGAGAATCAACGTGACAGGAAAATAAAATGCCTACGATCTGATCGTGGCGGAGAATATTTAAGTCACGAGTTTGGCACGCACCTTAGGAAATGTGGAATTGTTTCACAACTCACGCCGCCCGGCACACCCCAGCGAAATGGTGTGTCTGAACGTCGTAATCGCACTCTATTGGATATGGTGCGATCTATGATGTCTCTTACCGACTTACCGCTATCATTTTGGGGATATGCATTAGAGACTGCCGCATTCACTTTAAATAGGGCACCGTCTAAATCCGTTGAGACGACACCGTATGAATTGTGGTTTGGAAAGAAACCTAAGCTGTCGTTTCTAAAAGTTTGGGGATGCGATGCTTATGTGAAGAAACTTCAACCTGAGAAGCTCGAACCCAAAGCGGAAAAGTGCGTCTTCATAGGATATCCCAAGGAGACTATTGGGTATACCTTCTACCTACGATCCGAAGGCAAAGTCTTTGTTGCCAAGAATGGATCCTTTCTCGAGAAAGAGTTTCTCTCGAAAGAAGTAAGTGGGAGGAAAATAGAACTTGATGAGGAAATTGTACCTCCACTCGAACCGGAGAGTAGCGCAGCACAGGAAGTTGTTTCTGTGGAGCCTACACCGGCTAGAGAGGAAGTTAATGATGATGATCATGAAACTTCAGATCAAGTTGCTATTCGAAGGTCCACCAGGACACGTTCCGCACCAGAGTGGTACGGCAATCCTGTCCTAGAGATCATGTTGTTGGACAACGGTGAACCTTCGAACTATGAAGAAGCGATGACGGGCCCGGATTCCAACAAATGGCTTGAGGCCATGAAATCCGAGATAGGATCCATGTATGAGAACAAAGTATGGACTTTGGTGGACTTGCCTAATGATAAGCGAGCCATTGAAAACAAATGGATCTTTAAGAAGAAGACTGACGCGGACGGTAATGTCACCGCCTATAAAGCTCGGCTTGTCGCTAAGAGTTATCGACAAGTTCAAGGAGTTGACTACGATGAGACTTTCTCACCCGTAGCGATGCTAAAGTCAGTCCGAATCATGTTAGCAGTTGCCGCATTTTATGATTATGAGATCTGGCAAATGGACGTCAAAACGGCATTCCTTAATGGCTTCCTCAAGGAAGAACTGTATATGATGCAGCCGGAAGGTTTTGTCGATCCTAAAGATGCTAACAAGGTATGCAAGCTCCAGCGCTCCATCTATGGGCTGGTGCAAGCATCTCGGAGTTGGAACATTCGCTTTAATGAGGTGATTAAAGCGTTTGGGTTTGTACAGGTTTATGGAGAACCTTGTATTTACAAGAAAGTGAGTGGGAGCTCTATAGCATTTCTTATATTGTATGTTGATGACATGCTGATAATGGGAAATAATATAGAACTCTTGGAAAGTATCAAGGCCTACTTGAATAAGTGTTTTTCAATGAAGGACCTTGGAGAAGCTGCTTACATATTAGGTATTAAGATCTATAGAGATAGATCGAAACGCCTCATTGGTCTTTCACAAAGCACATACCTTGAAAAGATATTGAAGAAGTTCAATATGCATCAGTCCGAGAAGGGGTTCTTGCCTGTGTTGCAAGGTGTGAGATTGAGTACGACTCAATGCCCGACCACGGCAAAGGATAGAGAAGAGATGAGTGTCATCCCCTATGCTTCAGCCATAGGCTCTATCATGTATGCCATGCTGTGTACCAGACCTGATGTGAACCTTGCCATAAGTTTGGTAGGGAGGTACCAAAGTGATCCCGGAGCGGAACACTGGACAGCGGTCAAGAATATCCTGAAGTACCTGAAAAGGACAAAGGACATGTTTCTCATATATGGAGGTGCCGAAGAGCTCGTCGTAAAGGGTTACGTCGACGCTAGCTTCGACACAGATCCGGATGACTCTAAGTCGCAAACCGGATACGTGTATATTTTGAATGGAGGGGCAGTCAGCTGGAGTAGCAGCAAGCAAAGCGTCGTGGCGGCATCTACATGTGAAGCGGAGTACATAGCTGCTTCGGAAGCAGCAAAGGAGGGAGTCTGGATGAAGGAGTTCATCATCGACCTAGGAGTGATTCCAAATGCGTCGGGCCCGATGACTCTACTCTGTGACAACACTGGAGCTATTGTCCTTGCGAAGGAGCCCAGGTTTCACAAGAAGACAAGACACATCAAGCGCCGTTTCAACTCCATCCGTGATTACATTCAGGAGGGAGACATAGATATTTGTAAAGTGCATACGGATCTGAATGTCGCAGATCCGTTGACTAAACCTCTCTCACGAGCAAAACATGATCAACACCAGAACGCTATGGGTGTTCGATTCATCACAATGTAACTAGATTATTGACTCTAGTGCAAGTGGGAGACTGTTGGAAATATGCCCTAGAGGCAATAATAAAATGGTTATTATTGTATTTCCTAGTTCATGATAATTGTCTATTATTCATGCTACAATTGTGTTAACCAGAAACCGTAATACATGTGTGAATACATAGACCATCGCATGTCCCTAGTGAGCCTCTAGTTGGCTAGCTCGTTGATCAATAGATGGTCACGGTTTCATGACCATGGACATTGGATGTCGTTGATAACGGGATCACATCATTAGGAGAATGATGTGATGGACAAGACCCAATCCTAAGCATAGCACAAGATCGTGTAGTTCGTTTGCTAAAGCTTTTCAATGTCAAGTATCATTTCCTTAGACCATGAGATTGTGTAACTCCCGGATACCGTAGGAATGCTTTGGGTGTGCCAAACGTCACAACGTAACTGGGTGGCTATAAAGGTACGCTACGGGTATCTCCGAAAGTGTCTGTTGGGTTGACACGAATCAAGACTGGGATTTGTCACTCCGTGTGACGGAGAGGTATCTCTGGGCCCACTCGGTAAGACATCATCATAATGAGCTCAATGTGACTAAGGAGTTAGCCACGGGATGATGTGTTACGGAACGAGTAAAGAGACTTGCCGGTAACGAGATTGAACAAGGTATGGCGATACCGACGATCGAATCTCGGGCAAGTACCATACCGATAGACAAAGGGAATTGTATACGGGATTGATTGAATCCCTGACATCGTGGTTCATCCGATGAGATCATCGTGGAGTACGTGGGAGCCAACATGGGTATCCAGATCCCGCTGTTGGTTATTGGCCGGAGAGGTGTCTCGGTCATGTCTACGTGTCTCCCGAACCCGTAGGGTCTACACACTTAAGGTTCGATGACGCTAGGGTTATAGGGAAAAGG
Organism: Hordeum marinum; assembly: GCA_022496015.1. Taxonomy (NCBI): domain Eukaryota; kingdom Viridiplantae; phylum Streptophyta; class Magnoliopsida; order Poales; family Poaceae; genus Hordeum; species Hordeum marinum. The sequence goes on from CM039676.1 coordinate 298,459,630, forward strand.
TATACGTGATTACCGAAGGTTGTTCGGAGTCCCGGATGAGATCCCGGACGTCACGAGGAGCTCCGGAATGGTCCGGAGGTAAAGATTGATATATAGGAAGTCCAGTTTTGGTCACCGGAAAGTTTTCGGGCTCATCGGTAGTGTACCGGGAGTGCCGGGAGGGTGCCGGAGGACCCCCCGGAGGGGTGTGACGACCAAAGGACCACATGGGCTGTTAGATAAAGTGTGCCAGCCCTTATTGGGCTGGGCAAGACTTTTGCTAAAGGCCCATGCGGCTGGAGATAAGGAGATAAGGCAAAAAGGATTTAAAAGGAGGAGATCCACCTCCCTTGTGGGAGGTGGACTCTCCCTTTAATTCAGCCGGCCATCTCCTCTTTGGAGTAGAGGCCAAGCCAGCCCTCCACGTCCCTCCTCCTATATATACTTGAGGTTTTGGATGTTTTGAGACAGGATTTGATCTCTCTCTCTCACGGCGAAGCCCTACCTCTCTTCTTCCTCCTCCGCAGCGCTTAGGCGAAGCCCTGTCGGAATACCTTGCTACTCCACCACCACCACGCCGTCGTGCTGCTGTTGGAGCCCTTCCCCAACCTCTCCTTCCTCCTTGCTGGATCAAGGTGTTGGAGACGTCACCGGGCTGCACGTGTGTTGAACGCGGAGGTGCCGTCCGTTCGGCACTTGATCGGATCTACCGCGATCTGAATCGCTGCGAGTACGACTCCATCAACCGCGTTCTTGTAACGCTTCCGCTTAGCGATCTTCAAAGGTATGAAGATGCAATCTCTCCCCTCTCGTTGCTGGTTTCTCCATAGATAGATCTTGGTGAACGTAGGAAAATTTTGATTTACTACTACGTCTCCCAACAAATATGTCAACCACATATGCTTACCAGAAATTCTATAGTGCTCCCACTCACTTTATTGTAAATACAAGTTTCTCACAAACTTTGTATAGACTCAAAAACTTTGATCACCTGATCAAAGTGTATATTCCAACTCCGAGATGCTTGCTTCAGTTCATAAAAGGATCACTGAAGCTTGCACACCTTTTAGCATCCTTAGGACTGACAAAAACCTTCTGGTTGTATCTCATACAACCTTTCCTTGAGGAAGGAAACGATGTTTTGACATCCATCCGCCAGATTTCATAATTGAAAAATGCAGCAACTGCTAACATAATTCCAACCGACTTTAGCATCGCTACGAGTGAGAAAGTCTCATCGCAGTCAACTCCTTGAACTTGCCAAAACTTCTTTGCAACAAGTCGAGCTTTATAAATGCTGACATTCACCATCAGTGTCTGTCTTCATCTTAAAGGTCCATTTGTACTCGACGACCTACCATCCAACCAGCAAGTCTACCAAAGTATATACTTGGTTTTTATACATGGATCCTTTCTCGGATTTTATGGCCTCTAACCATTTGTCGGAATCCGGGCCCATCATCGCTTCTCCATAGTTCGTAGGTTCATCATTGTCCAAGAACTTGACCTGTAGGACAAGGTTGCCGCACCACTCAGGAGAAGTACACGTCCTTGTCGACCTACGAGGTTTGATAGTAACTTGATCGGAAGCTTCATGATCATCATCATTAACTTCCTCTTCAACTAACGTAGGCTTCACAGAAACAACTTCCTGCGCTGCGCTACTCTCTGGTTGAAATAGAGGTTCAATAACCTCATCAAGTTCTATCTTCCTCCCACTCAATTCTCTCAAGAGAAACTTTTTCTCGAGAAAGGACCCAGTTTTAGCAACAAACATTTTATGCTTGGATCTGAGATAGAAGGTTCACCCAACTGTTCTTAGGGTATTCTATGAAGATGCATTTGTCCGCTTTGGGTTCGAGCTCATTAGGTGAAAACATTTTCCACACAAGCGTCGCAGCCCCAAACATTAAGAAATGACAGCTTAGGTTTCTATCAAACCATAATTCACACGGTGTCATCTCAACGGATTTAGATGGCGCCCTATTTAAAGTGAATGTAGTTGTCTCTAATACATAACCCCAAAATTATAGTAACAAAATGATAAGAGACATCATAGCATGCACCATATCCAATAGAGCACGACTATGACGTTCGGACACACCATCACACTATGGTGTTCCAGGTGGCGTGAGTTGTGAAACAATTTTCACATTGTCTAAAGTTGTATGCCAAACTCGTAACTCAGATATTCATCTCGACGATCATATCGTAGACATTTTTATCTTCTTTTCACGATGATATTAAACTTCACTCTGAATTTGCTTGAACCTTTCAAACGATTCAGACGTGTGTTTCATTAAGCAAATATACACTATATCTACTCAAATCATCAGTGAAGGTAAGAAAATAACGATATCCACCGCATGCTATAAGACTCATTGGATTACATACATCAACATGTATCATTTCCAATAAAGCACTTGCCCGCTCCATCAAACAAGAAAATGGGGTCCTTAGTCATCTTGCCCAAGAGGCATGGTTCGCATGTCTCAACCGATTCGAAATCGAATGAGTCCAAAGATCCATCAGCATGGAGTTTCTTCATGCGCTTTATACCAATATGACATTTAGCGGCAGTGCCACAAGTATGTGGTACTATCATTATTAACTTTGTATCTTTTGGCATCAATGTTATGAACATGTGTATTACTACGATCAAGATTCAACAAACCATTCTCACTGGGTGCATGACCATTGAAGGTATTATTCATGTAAACAGAATAACCATTATTCTTTAACTTAAATGAATAGCCGTGTTGCAATAAACATGATCTAATCACGTTCATGCTCAACGTAAAACACCAAATAACATTTATTTAGGTTCGTCACTAATCCCGAAGGTAGAGAGAGCGTGCGATGTTGATCACATCAACCTTGGAAACATTTCCAACACACATCGTCACCTCACCCTTAGCTAGTGCTTCGTTTATTCCGTAGCTTTTATTTCGAGTTACTAACATTTAGCAACCGAACCGGTATCCAATACCCAGGTGCTACTAGGAGTACTAGCAAGGTACACATAAATAACATGTATATCAAATATACTTTTTTCGATGTTGCCAGCCTTCTTATCTACCAAGTATCTAGGGTTGTTCCGCTTCAGCGACCGCTCTCCTCATAGTCGAAGCACTTAGTCTCGGGTTTGGGTTCAACTTTGGGTTGCTTCACTGGAGCAGCAACTGACTTGCTATCCATGAAGTTTTCCCTCCTTGCTCCTGCCCTTCTCGAAACTAGTGGTTTGACTAACCATCAACACTTGACGCTCCTTCTTGATTTCTACCTTCGCGGTGTCAAACATCGCGAACAGCTCAGGGATCATTATTTCTATCCCTGGCATTTTATAGTTCATCACCAAGTTCTAGTAGCTTTAGTGACAGTGACTTGGAGAACTATATCGATCACTATCTTATCTGGAAGATCAACTCCCACTCGATTCAAGCGATTGTAGCACCCAGACAATCTAAGCACATGCTCAACGATTGAGCTATTCTCTTTCATCTTGCAGGCAAAGAATCTTGTTGGAGATCTCATATCTCGCAACACGGGCACGAGCCTGAGATCCTAATTTCAGCTCTTAGAACATCTCATATGTTCCATGCCGTTCAAAACGTTTCGGAGCCTCAATTCTAAGCCATAATGCATGATGCACTAAACTATCAAATAGTCATCAGAACGTGCATGTCAGATGTTCACAACATCTATAGACGATGCTAGAGGGGTTGGCGCACCGAGCGGTGCATTAAGGACATAAGCCTTCTGTGCAGCAACGAGGACAATCCTCAAATCACGGAGCCAGTCCGCAATATTGCTACCATCATATTTCAACTCTATTTCTCTTGGAACATATAAAATTCAAGGGAGCTACAGCGTGAGCTAGTAATCTACAACACAGTTTGCAAAGACACTACTGACTATGTTCATGATAATGAGTTCAATTAATCATATTACTTAAGAACTCCCACTCAAATTGACATCCCTCCAGTCATTCGAGTAATACATGATCCAAATTGACCAACTCAAGTCCGATCATCACGTGAGTTGAGGTGGTTTCAATGGTGAACATCATCATGTTGATCATATCTACTATATGACTCATGTTCGACCTTTCGGTCTCTTGTGTTCCGAGGCCATGTTTGTACATGCTAGGCTCGTCAAGTTTAACCCGAGTGTTCTGCATGTGCAACACTGGCTTGCACCCGTTGTATGTGAACGTAGAGTCTATCACACCCGATCATCACGTGGTGTCTCAACATGACGAACTTTCGCAACGGTGCACGCTCGGGGAGAACACAATTCATCTTGAAATTTAAGTGAGGGATCACCTTATAATGCTACCGTCGTCCTAAGCAAAACAAGGTGCATAAAAGGATTAACATCACATGCAAATCATAAGTGACATGATATGGCCATGAACTTGTGCTTTTGATCTCCATCTAGAAAGCACCGGCATGATCTCCATTGTCATCGCATGACACCATGATCTTCATAATCTTGATCTCCATCAACGTGTCACCATCCGGGTTGTCGCTCCCAACATGCTTCTACTACTATTGCTACCGTTTAGCGATAAAGTAAAGCATTACATAGCACTTAATGATTGACATGCAGGTCATACAAAAATTAAAGACAACCCTATGGCTCCTGCTGGTTGCCTTACTCATGGACATGCAAGTCGTTATAATCTATACATCACATGATCATCTCATATATCACATCATGTAATTGGCCATATCACATCACAACATACCCTGCAAAAACAAGTTAGACGTCCTCTAATTGTTGTTGCATATTTTACGTGGCTGCTACGGGTATCTAGCAAGAACAATTCTCACCTATGCATAAACCACAACGGTGATACATAAGTTGCTTTTCAACCTTCTCAAGGACTGCCTTAGTTGAATCCAATCCAACTAAAGTAGGAGAAACAGACACCCGCCAGCCATCTTTGTGCAACGGAGTTACACGTCAGTCGATGGAACCGGTCTCTCGTAAGCGTATGAGTAATGTTGGTCCGGGCCGCTTCATCCCACAATACCGCTGAACCAAAACATGACCAAGGGAGGAAGCAATCTAAGCATCAACGCCCACAAACTCTTTGTGTTCTAATCGAGATCTCATCTACACATAGACCTAGCTCATGATGAAACTGTTGGGGAACGTTGCATGGGAATCAAAAAAATTCCAACGCACACGCAAGATCTATCCATGGTGATGATCATCTACGAGAGGGAGAGTGGATCTATGTACCCTTGTAGATCGCTAAGCGGGAAGGGTTAAGAAACGCGGTTGGTGTAGTCGAACGTCTTTGCGATCCAAATCGCCGAGCGTCCCGCGATCTCATCACGATCTGTCCCGTGATCCAATCACGATTCGTCCCGCGAACTCATCACGATCCGTCCCACAATCTCGTCACGATCCGTCCCGCGAACTCATCACGATCCGTCCCGCGATCTCGTCACGATCCGTCTCGCGATCTTGATCACGGTCCTTCCGATCTAGCGCCGAACGGACGGCACCTCCGCGTTCAGCACACGTATAGCTCGATGACGATATCTGCCTTCTTGATCTAGCAAGAGGGAGCGGAGAGGTAGAAGAGTTCTCCGGCAGCGTGACGGCGCTCCGGAGATGGTGGTGGAGCTATTCCAGCAGGGCTTCGCCTAAGCACTGCAGAAAACCGATCTAGAGGAGAAGCTATGCACTAGAGGAACGGGTGGCACGTGGCTGAAAATCTTGTGCCAAATCCCCTAAAATCCTATAGTATATATAGGAGGAGAGGAGGAGGAGGCTTGTCTTCCCAAAAGGCAGCCCTTGGGTCGGCCAAACCAAGGAGGGAGGAGTCCTCGTCCTCCACTCCTAGTAGGATTAGGACTCCTTCCTTATTTGGCCCTTTTTTGCCTTTTTCCACCTTTTTCCTTTTGGGCTTTTCTTCCCTGCCGCATGTGCCTTGTGTGGGACTTCCACCAGCCCACAAAGGGCTGGTATTTACACTCCCACAGCCCATATAGCCTCTTGGGTCGAAATACCCCACCCGATGGTCCCCCGGTACACTACCGGCACTCCCGGTACACTACCGATGAGCCCGAAACTTTTCCGGCGACCAAAACAGGACTTCCTATATAACAACATGGTGATGAGCATCTACGAGAGGGAGAGTGGATCTACGTACCCTTGTAGATCGCTAAGCGGGAAGCGTTAAGAAACGCGGTTGGTGTAGTCGAACGTCTTTGCGATCCAAATCGCCGAGCGTCCCGCGATCTCATCACGATCCGTCCCGTGATCCAATCACGATCCGTCCCGCGAACTCACCACGATCCGTCCCGCAAACTCATCATTATCCATCTCGCGAACTCATCACGATCCGTCCCGGGATCTCGTCACGATCCGTCTCGCGATCTTGATCACGGTCCTTCCGATCTAGCGCCGAACGGACGGCACCTCCGCGTTCAGCACACGTATAGCTCAATGACGATCTCTGCCTTCTTGATCCAACAAGAGGGAGCGGAGAGGTAGAAGAGTTCTCCGGCAGCATGATGGCGCTCCGAAGATGGTGGTGGAGCTATTCCGGCAGGGCTTTGCCTAAGCACTGCAGAAAACCGATCTAGAGGAGAAGCTATGCACTAGTGGAACGGGTGGCACGTGGCTGAAAATCTTGTGCCAAAACCCTAAAATCCTCTAGTATATATAGGAGGAGAGGAGGAGGAGGCTTGGCTTCCCAAAAGGCAGCCCTTGGGTCGTCCAAACTAAGGAGGGAGGAGTCCTCCTCCTCCACTCCCAGTAGGATTAGGACTCCTTCCTTATTTGGCCCTTTTTTGCCTTTTTCCACCTTTTTCCTTTGGGGCTTTTCTTCTCATCCGCATGGGCCTTGTGTGGGACTTCCAACAGCCCACAAAGGGCTGGTATTTACTCTCCCACAGCACATATAGCCTCTTGGGTCGAAATACCCCTCCCGATGGTCCCCCGGTACACTACCGGCACTCCCGGTACACTACCGATGAGCCCGAAACTTTTCCGGCGACCAAAACAGGACTTCTTATATATCAATCTTTACCTCCGTACCATTCCAGAGCTCCTCTTGATGTCCGGGATCTCATCCGGGACTCCGAACAACCTTCGGTCACCACCATGCATAACTCTATACTACCGAAACACCACCAAACCTTAAGTGTGCAGACCTTGCGGGTTCGAGAACTATGTAGACATGACCGACACACCTCTACGGTTAATAACCAATAGCGGGACCTAGATGCCCATATTGGTTCTTACATATTCTACGAAGATCTTTATCGGTCGAACCTCTATGTCAAGGATTCAGTTAATCCCGTATAATATTTCCCTTTGTTCTTTGGTATGTTACTTGCCCGATTCGATCGTCGGTATCTGTATACCTAGTTCAACCTCGTTACCGGCAAGTCTCTTTACTCGTTCCGTAATACAAGATCTCGTGGCTAAAAATTAGTCACATTGCTTGCAAGGCTTATTGTGATGTTGTATTACCGAGTGGGCCCTGAGATACCTCTCCGTCACACGGAGTAACAAATCCCAGTCTTGATCCATGCCAACCCAACAGACACCTTCGGAGATACCTGTAATGCACCTTTATAGTCACCCAGTTACGTTGTGACGTTTGATACACACAAGGCACTCCTCCGGTGTCCGTGAGTTGCATGATCTCATGCTGAAAGGAACATATACTTGACATGCATAAAACAGTAGCAATAAACTGACACGATCATATGCTACGTTTGTAGTTTGGATCTTCTCCATCACACCATTCTCCTAATGATGTGATGCCATTATAAAATGACATCTCATGTCCATGGCTAGGAAACCTTAACCATCTTTAATCAACGAGCTAGTCTATTAGAGGCATACTAGGGACATGGTTTTGTCTATGTATCCAGACATGCATCTAAGTCTCCGATCAATACAATTATAGCATGGATAATAAACGATTATCATGAACAAGGAAATATGATAATAACTAATTTATTATTGCCTCTAGGGCATATTTCCAACAAGAACTTCAAGACCATTTACATTGATGCTTTTGTTGGTAGAGAGTCCACTTCTTGAAATGATGAGATGGTCATGCAATTCTACTCCACTTGTCATTTTTGTGGAGATGGCAGGATTGTCTGGATGACTGAAGTTGTCAGGTATGAATCCACAGTGGATGAGTAGGCTACCATCTTAGGAGGCCCATGGGTACAAGAAGGTGATTTGGATGTGTATTCTGAGTCCAAGATGAATCACAACACAATGACAAATATGTATAAGGAGATTCCTAAAGATTATGTGCACTCACATAAGCTTGGCTCGGTCTATTACCTGCAAGCAGGACTGACCACCACCAATACCATTATGAGGTACACCTTGATGCCCAAGTCAGGAGATGACAAGATGATTAGAGGATATTCTATCAAAACGCCGCATCACATTGACCTTCACACCAGATTTAGAGTCATGGACTTGATTGTTTAGACCATGAAGAGGACTGTTGCTGACCAGAATAGATCTTGTGGATATGCACCATACGTTCAGATGCTTATCAACTCCAAGCTAAAGAAGAATGTATATGCACTTGATCGACCACATATGCCACTCTAGCCAAAGTTTGAGGACTATGTCGTGGTGATGAGTCTAAGTCATCCCACTTCATCTACTACACATGCAGAGGCTGAGGCAGCCAGAGCCACTAGTGCTCGGGTGCCAACGACTAGGAGTGCGCAGATTGATCTTATCCTTAGCACCATTCAGGGCATGAAGAAGGATATCAACACCATCTAGCTCAATTAGGACAGCCTTGTGAGGATTGTGGAGGACAAGTTTTCCATGTTGAACAACAAAGTAGACGGGCTGACCAAAACTATGGATGAGCTCAAGAAGGAGGTGGATGCAGTACCCATTCCTCATATATCAGATGATGATGATGATGATGATGATGATGACAGTCATCCTCTTAGGCCAAGCACTCAGTTTAAGACCTAGGCCAGATCTGCTATAGTGCTAGCTCCAGAGTTGAGACCATCTTCATCAGCACCCGCTATAGCTCCTTCAGTTCCATCAGCTCCTTCAGCACCTCCAATGTCTACTCCTACTCCTTCGATGACGTCAGCACAAGTCTTTGCCGAGGTGGTTCTCTCGACTCCTACATCGGCAGTAGGAGGAGATTTTCCCCAAAGAGACGATTAGTTCTATATCTTTGAACTTTTCGGTAACTTGTTGCCAAAGGGGGAGAAGTTATATAGATCATAGGGTTTCTAGAGAGAGAGAGTTTCATTTTGTCACTCTCTAAAAACTTTAAAACTTTTGGTTTATCATTTGTGTTAAACTTGTTGGTGTTTGATTATATACTCTTTGTGTGTTGCTACTATTTCCTATCTTTGAGAGTTTATGAGATGATCATTCAATTATGCTTGATGTGTTGTGCTATGCTATTCTTTCATATTATTCTCGCACACCACCAAGTTGTATGTGACATGGAAGAGTACCCCGTGAACCTAATCGATCGTGCATTTGCATTTAAACGCAAATTCAAATAGTGCGGAAATTTAGGGGGGGCTCTTGCTTATCACATACTTCTCAAAGCAATGATTCTATTCATTGATTATATCATATGTCGAAGCTTTGATCTATATGTTGTCATCAATTAACAAAAAGGGGGATACCGAAAGCACATATGCTCCCTTGGTGGTTTTGGTAATTAATAACAACATATATCTCATTAGACTAATGTTTCCACTAACTACATTTCAGGAAAAGTTCAATGATGGGATGTCTACAAGATTGTGAGGAGACCCCAAGATGCAAGGAATAGGATTGACCAAGCTACAAGCAAGAAGACTCTAAATTTTACTTTGTGAGAAATCACTTTGCGTCCATAGGAAAGCCAATACTATTAAAAGGGGGTGAGGTAATATTGGTGAATGAAATGCTCAACATGCAGAAGTTCTAGCCAGCAAAAACACTTACAAGCTCTCCCACAAATACTTTTTCTAAACCCTACCATACAAAATCGGTGCCACCAACTATTTTGACTCGGCCCTACCGATTTTCAACTCAAACAGAACCCATCCAAAACCCTAGCATCTCGGTACAACCAAGTTCCATCTTGATGCAACCGAGATTAGTGACCAACCTACTGGTGTCCCATTTACAAGAATCGGAATTGTGAATTAGTGTCACCGAGTTTGGAAAGTTCCCTTGCCACTCATGTCCGTACTACCGAGACATATATCGGTCTGATACGTCCATTAGCATCATGCTTTTATATTGATATTTATTGCATTATGGGATCTTATTACACGTTATGGTACAATACGTATGCCTTTTCTCTCTTATTTTACAAGGTTTACATGAAGAGGGAGAATGTCGGCATCTGGAATTCTGGACTCGAAAAGGCGCAAATCTGAGATACCTATTTTGCACAACTCCAAAAGTCCTGAAAATTTACGGAGAATTATTTTGGAATATATAAAAAATACTAGGCAAAACAGATACCAGAGGGGGGCCACCAGGAGGTGACAAGCCTATCAGGCGCGGCCACCCCCTGTCGTGCCTAGCAGGCTTGTGGCCCACCTGGCAGGCCCCCGATGACCAGCTTCTACTATATGGAGGGTCTTGATGTGGAAAAAATCAGAAGAGAGCTTTCGGGACGAAGCGTTGCCGTCTCGAGGCAGAACTTGGACAAAACCAATCTAGAGCTCTGGCAGGGCTGTTCTACCGGGGAACTTCCCTCCCGGAGGGGGAAATCAAAGCCATCGTCATCACCAATGATCTTTTCATAGAGAGGGGATAAATCTCCATCAACATGTTCACCAGCACCGTCTCCTCTCCAAACCCTAGTTCATCTCTTGTATCCGATCTTTGTCTCAAACCTCAAATTGGTACATGTTGGTTGCTAGTAGTGTTGATTACTCCTTGTAGTTGATGCTAGTTGGTTTACTTGGTGGAAGATCATATGTTCAGATCCTTTCTGATAATTAATACTCCTCTAATTATGAACATGAACATATTTTACGAGTAGTTACGTTTGTTCCTGAGGACATGGGATAAGTCTTTTTATAAGAAATCATTTGAATTTGGTATTCGTTCGATATTTTAATGAGATGTATGTTGTCTCTCCTCTAGTGGTGTTATGTGAATGTCGACTACATAACACTTCACCATTATTTGTGCCTAGGGGAAGGCATTGGGAAGTAATAAGTAGATGATGGGTTGCTAGGGTGATAGAAGCTTAAACCCTAGTTTATGTGTTGCTTCGTAAGGGGCTGATTTGGATCCACACGTTTCATGTTATGGTTAGATTTATCTTAATTCTTCTTTCGTAGTTGCGGATGCTTGTGAGAGCGGTTAATCATAAGTAGGAGGTTTGTCCATGTAAGGGCAGCACCCAAGCACCGGTCCACCCACATATCAAATTATCAAAGTAACGAACGTGAATCAAATGAGCATGATGAAAACTAGCTTGATAGAAATTCCAATGTGTCCTCGGGAGCACTTTGCTTTATATAAGAGTTTGTCCAGGCCTATACTTTCCTACAAAAAGGATTGGGATACCTTGATTCACTTTTTCTACACTCGTTACTTGTTACTCGTCATGAATTATCTTATCACAAAACTATCTGTTACCGATAATTTCAATGTTGGCGGAGAATACCTTACTGGAAACCGCTTGTCATTTCCTTCTGCTCCTCGTTGGGTTTGACACTCTTACTTATCAAAAGGACTAGATAGATCCCCTATACTTGTGGTTCATCAAGACTCTTTTATGTCGTCGTTGTCGGGGAGTGAAGCGCCTTTGGTAAGTGGAATCTGGTAAGGAAAAACTTATATAGTGTGCTGAAATTTACTATCACTTGTCACTATGGAAAGTAATCCTTTGAGGGGCTTGTTTGGGGTATCTTCACCTTGACCAGGAACACAAAGAGTTGTCCCTCAACCTACTGAACCTACTGAAAATATTTATTATGAAATTCCTTCGGGTATGATAAAGAAACTGCTGGCTAATCCTTATGCAGGAGATGGAACACCACATCCTGATTTGCATCTAATCTATGTGGATGAAGTTTGTGGATTATTTAAGCTTGCAGGTCTGCCCGAGGATCACGTCAAGAAGAAGGTCTTTCCTTTATATTTTAAGGAGAAGTCATTGACATGGTATAGGCTATGTGATGATATTGGATCATGGAGCTACAACCGAATGAAAATGGAATTTCATGAGAAGTTCTACCCTATGCATCTTGTTCATCGTGATCGAAATTATATTTATAATTTTTGGTCTCGTGAAGGAGAAAGAACCGCTCAAGCTTGGGGGAGGCTTAAGTCAATGTTATATTCATGCCCCAATCATGATCTCTCGAGAGAAATTATTATTGTGAATTTTTATGCTCGGCTTTCTCGTAATGATCAATCCATGCTTGATACTTCTTGTGTTGGTTCCTATATGAAGAAAGATATTGACTTCAAATGGGATTTATTGGAATGAATTAAACACAACTATGAATATTGGGAACTTGATAAAGGTAATGAGTCAGGTATGAACCTTAAGTTTGATTGTGTTAAATCCTTCGTAGACACCGATACTTTCCCCGAATTTAGCACTAAATATGGACTTGACTCTGAGATAGTAGCTTCTTTTGTGAATATTTTTCTACTCATGTTGATATCCCTAAGGAGAAGTGGTTTAAATATCATCCTACCATTGAAATGAAAGTAGTTGAACCTATTAAAGTTGAAGATAAAACTATTACTTCTAATGTTGATCATGTTATTCCCGCTGCTTACATTGAAAGACCACCTTTCCCTATTAGAATAAAGGAACATGCTAAAGCTTCAACTATGGTTCGTAAGAGCTGTGCTAGAACACCTACACCCCCTGAGAAAATTAAAGTTGAACCTAGTATTGCTACAGTTAAGAATCTCTTGGTTGATAATATTGATGGGCATGTTATTCAATTTTGTGATGAAGCCGCTAGAATTGCTAAACCTGATGCTAAAGATAAACATAGACCCATTGTTGGCACGCATGTTGTTTCTGTTAAAATAGGAGATCATTGTTGTCATGGCTTATGTGATATGGGTGCTAGTGTGAGTGTAATTCCCTTTTCCTTATATAAAGAGATTATGAATGATATTGCACCAGCTGAGTTAGAGGAAATTGATGTTACAATTAAGCTTGCTAATAGAGACACTATATCACGAGTTTGGATTATTAGAGATGTTGAAGTCTTGTGTGGGAAAATAAAATATCATACTAATTTTCTTGTTCTTGGCTCCCCACAAGATGATTTTTGTCCCATTATATTTGGTAGACCCTTCTTGAATACCGTTAATGCCAGGATAGATTGTGAGAAAGAAACGGTTACCATAAGTTTTGGGGATACGTCTCATGAGTTTAATTTCTCTAAATTTCGTAGACAACCCCATGATAAAGAATTGCCTAGTAAGGATGAAATTATTGGTCTTGCTTCTATTGATGTGTGTCCTACTGATCCTTTAGAGCAATATTTGCTAGACCATGAAAATGACATGCATATGAATGAAAGGAATGAAATAGATAAGAGTTTCTTTGATCAACATCCTATTCTGAAACACGACTTGCCTGCTGAAATACTTGGGGAACCTCCTTCACCCAAGGGTGATCCCGTGTTCGAGCTTAAACAATTACCAGATACTCTGAAATATGCTTATCTTGATGAAAATAAGATATATCCTGTTATTATTAGTGCAAACCTTTTAGAGCATGAAGAACAAAGATTATTGAAAACTCTGAGGAAGCACCATGCTACTATTGGATATACTCTTGATGATCTTAAGGGTATTAGTCCCACTCTATGTCAACACAAAATTAAAATGGAGCCTGATGTTAATCCAGTTGTTGATCACCAACGACGGTTGAATCCTAAAATGAAGGAAGTGGTAAGAAATGAAATATTAAAACTTCTCGACGCAGGTCTCATTTACCCTATTATTGATAGTAGATGGGTTAGTCTCATTCATTGTGTCCCTAAGAAAGGAGGTGTTATCGTAGTTCCTAATGATAAAAATGAATTGACCTCGTAGAGAATTGTTATAGGATATAGAATGGAAATTGATTTTAGGAAATTGAATAAAGCTACTAGAAAAATATCATTACCCTCTACCTTTCATTGATCAAATGCTAGAAAGATTATCCAAACACACACATTTCTGCTTTCTAGATGGTTATTCCGGTTTCTCTCAATTACCCGTGTCAAAAGAGGACCAAGAGAAGACCACCTTTACCTGCCCTTTTGGTACCTTTGCTTATAGACGTATGCCTTTATGCAATGCACCTACTACCTTTCAAAGATGCATGACTCCTATATTCTCTGCTTTTTGTGAAAGGATTGTTGAGGTTTTCATGGATGATTTTTCCATTTACAGAACTTCTTTTGATGATTGTTTGAGCAACCTTGATCAAGTTTTGCAGAGATGTGAAGAAACTAATCTTGTCTTGAATTGGGAGAAGTGCCACTTTATGGTGAATGAAGGCATCGTCTTGGGATATAAAATTTCCAACAGAGGTATTGAAGTTGACAAGGCTAAAGTTGATGCTATTGAAAAAATGTTGTGTCCTACGGATATCAGAGGTATAAGAAGTTTCCTTGGTCATGCTAGTTTCTATAGGTGATTTATTAAAGACTTCTCTAAGATTTCTAGGCCGCTCACTAATCTCTTGGAAAAAGATGTTCCATTCGTTTTTATGATGATTGTGTAGAAGCTTTTGAAATTCTTAAGAATGCCTTGATTTCTGCACCTGTTGTTCAACCACCTAATTGGAACCTACCCTTTGAAATTATGTGTGATGCTAGTGATTATGCCATTGGTGCTATCCTAGGACAAAGAGTTTAGAAGAAATTAAATGTTATTCGTTATGCTAACAAAACTCTAGACAATGCTCAAAGAAACTATGCTACTACTGAAAAAGAAGTTTTAGCAGTTGTGTTCTCTTGTGATAAGTTTAGACCCTATATTGTTGATTCTAAAGTAACTGTTCACACTGATCATGCTGCTATTAAATATCTTATGGAAAATAAAGATGCTAATCCTAGACTTATTAGATGGGTTCTTCTGCTACAAGAATTTGATTTGCATATTGTTGATACAAAGGGTGCTGATAACCCCGTAGCAGATAACTTGTCTAGGTTAGAGAATGTCCTTGATGACCCACTACCTATTGATGATAGCTTTCCTGATGAACAATTAGCAGTCATAAATGCTTCTCGTAATGCTCCTTGGTATGCTGATTATCCTAATTACATTGTCGCTAAATTTATACCGTCTAGTTTCACATACCAACAAAAGAAAAAGTTTTTCTATGATTTAAGACATTACTTCTGGGATGACCCACACCTTTATAAAGAAGGAGTAGATGGTGTTATTAGACGTTGTGTACCTAAGCATGAACAGGAACAGATCCTACAGAAGTGTCATTCTGAGGCCTGCGGAGGACCCCACGCTGGAGATAGAACTGCACACAAGGTATTACAATCTGGTTTTTATTGGCCTACTCTCTTCAAGGATGCTCGTAAGCTTGTCTTGTCATGTGATGAATGTCAAAGAATTGGCAATATTAGTAGACATCAGGAAATGCCTATTAATTACTCTCTTGTTATTGAACCATTTGATGTTTGGGGTTTTGATTATATGGGACCTTTTCCAACGTCTAACGGGTATACTCATATTTTAGTTGTTGTTGATTATGTTACTAAGTGGGTAGAAGCTATTCCAACTAGTAGTGTTGATCATAACACCTCTATTAAGATGCTTAAAGAAGTTCTTTTCCCTAGATTTGGAGTCCCCGGATATTTAATGACTGATGGTGCTTCACATTTATTGATGGTACTTTCCGTAAATTACTTGCTAAGTATGATCAAACATTATATCTCAGGTACTCCCATTAATGTTGAAACCAATGTTATCGATACCATAACTCCGGAAGAGCATATTAGGGAGACCTACCGGAATATTTCGGACTCCAAAAAGGAATAGGTATGTGGTACGGTAAGTAAACCGACTCCAAAACTTTCCCGGTAGCAATTTTACTCAGTTTTGGAATATTTAAAAAATTAGCAAAATTAAAAGTAGTCTGAAGTATGCACGAGGAGGCGATAGCCTGCTAGGCGCGGCCACCTCGCTGGCCGCGCCTAGGGGCTTGTCACCACCCTGTGCACCCTCCGGACTCGGTTTTCTTGTGGTACACCCCTTCGGGTCGACAAAAATTCATTATATAATCTCCCGAAGGTTTGCACTTTCGTATCACGACAATACCTCTTGTTTTTGTTTTGAGCTATTTCTGCAGCAGATTTAGAGCAAGATGTCATCCCAAGAGTCTGATGGGGAGAGCTACATATCGCATTATCTTGACAATCCCAAGCTCTATGGGGACCTATATCCATATGGATTATTCTCAGAGGAGCAACAAGAAGACAAGTACAGAGAAGAAAGCTCAGATGAAGAGGAGACTCCTATGCCTCAACTGGGAGACATGCACGTGGAGTTCGGGAAATCAAGCCTCTCAAATGCAAGAAGAAAACCCAAAGTTCTATTTATTCTTTCTCGTTTTCTACAGGAGAGTAAAGAAGAATTATGTCAAAGGATATTGAAGCTCGAGCAGGAAGTAGATGTCCCGAGGGAACCAAATTTCATGCTGAAGAGGAAACTGGACAAGCTTCCAACCTCATCATCCACTCCACCACCATCACCTCCAAAGAAGGACACCTGAGCACATGGGTATGGGCACTCCCTTGGCTTGTGCCAAGCTTGGGGGAGGTGCACCGGTATCGTATCACCATCACACCTTTTTCCTTTTTCCTTTTTCTTATTTTTCTTAGTTCGGCCCTCTTTTATTTAGTTTTGATCTAGTATAATAAAATTTTAGTATGATCTACCTTTTAGTTTGTGCTTTTGCTCCCCTTATGTAAGCAAGTCCAAGAGTTATATAATAAAAAGTAGTTTTGATGAGAGGGCTTTGCTAGATTACTATGATCTGGAGAATAATGAATAAAGAATAACAAAATAAAAGCAAAGAGTTTACATAATGATCTTATGGGGAGTGTTGACTTCACATATAAAAAGTATGTCGATTGAAATTTGTTGGGAGTTAACAAACATAGTAATTGGTCATTGGTGCAATTGAAAAGGAAGTGATAAAGAAAGAGAGATTCACATATAAATATATTATCTTGGACACGTTTTATGATTGTGACCACTCATTAAAATATTACGTGCCAAGAAGTTGATGTTGGACAAGGAAGACATCATAATGGGTTATGTTTGCTTGCCTACGGATAGAAGTTATATGGTTTTAGATCCTCCAACATGTAGTGCTTGATTCCACCTCATATTAGCCAAAACTTCTGCACCAAGTAGAGATACTACTTGTGCATCCAAACACCTCAACCCAGTTTTGCCATGAGAGTCCACCATACCTACCTATGGATTGAATAAGATCCTTTAAGTAAGTTGTGATCGGTGCAAAAAGCAATTGCTCCTAAATATGTGTGATATTTTATTGTAAGAGAAATAAGCATTGTACAAACTTGTGATAGTAAAGAAATAAAAGCGACAGACTATATAATAAAGGTTGCTATCACAAAGGGCAATACAACGGGGCGTTCCTCTGCACTAAGAGTTTGTGCATCCCAAAACAAAAAGCGCATGACAACCTCTGCTTCCCTTCGCGAAGGGCCTATCTGTTACCTCTAATTTTTGAAGTACTTATCTTTATGCAAGAGTCATGGTTATCCTCACCACTTCCTATATTTCGTCTCTCTCTTGGCAAGCATTATGTGTTGGGGAATGATCTAGAGGCATATATCCACTCGGATGTGGGTGATCATGAGTTATTATTGTTAACATCACCCTTGAGGTGAATAGTTGGGAGGCAAAACTATAAGCCCCTATATTTCTCTGTGTCCGATTGAAGCTTTGATCTCATGGGGTACCGCGTGAGTGTTAGCAATTGTGAAATACTAAAGATGACTGAGTATGTGGGTTTGCTTTACAAGCTCTTAAATTGCCTCTTTCTGATGTTATGATAAATTGCCAATTGCTTCAATGACTAAGATCATAGTTTGTTGGTTGTCAATAGAGTTCTTGGTTCATACTTTATCTTGTGAATTAATTATTACTCTAGCATAAGAAATCTTATACAATAAGTGTTGCTATTCTAAGGATGTCCATGATGCCCTCATGTCTGTATTGTATTTTTATCGACACCTCTATCTCTAAACATGTGGACATATTTATCGATCTCAGCTTTCGCTTGAGGACAAGCGAGGTCTAAGCTTGGGGGAGTTGATACGTCCATTTTCCATCATGCTTTTATATTGATATTTATTGCATTATATGCTGTTAATACACGTTATGGTACAATACTTATGCCTTTTCTCTCTTATTGTACAAGGTTTACATGAAGAGGGAGAATGCCGGCAACTGGAATTTTGGACTCGGGAAGGAGCAAATCCGAGATACCTATTCTGTACAACTTTGAAAGTCCTGAAAATTTATGAAAAATTATTTTGGAATATATAAAAAATATTGGGCGAAACAGATACCAGAGGGGGCCACCAGGATGTGACGAGCCTGCTAGGCGTGGCCACCCCCCTGGTCGCGCCTAGCAGGCTTGTGGCCCACCTGGCAGGCCCCCGACGCCCATATTCTGCTATATGGAGGGTTTTGACCTGGAAAAAATCAGAAGAGAGCTTTCAGGACGAAACGCCACCGTCTCGAGGCGGAACTTGGACAGAACCAATCTAGAGCTCCCGCAGGGCTGTTCCGTCGGGGGAACTTCCCTCATGGAGGGGGAAATCAAAGCCATCATCGTCACCAATGATCCTCTCATCGAGAGGGGGGTCAATCTCCATCAACATCTTCACCAGCACCGTCTCCTCTCCAAACCCTAGTTCATCTCTTGTATCCGATCTTTGTCTCAAACCTCAGATTGGTACCTGTGGGTTGCTAGTAGTGTTGATTACTCCTTGTAGTTGATGCTAGTTGGTTTACTTGGTGGAATATCATATGTTCAGATCCTTTATGATAACTAATACTCCTCTGATTATGAACGTGAACATGTTTTGCGAGTAGTTACGTTTGTTCCTAAGGACATGGGATAAGTCTTATTATAAGTAATCATGTGAATTTGGTATTCGTTCGATATTTTGATGAGATGTATGTTGTCTCTCCTCTAGTGGTGTTATGTGAACATTGACTACATAACACTTCACCATTATTTGGGACTAGGGGAAGGCATTGGGAAGTAATAAGTAGATGATGAGTTGCTAGAGTGATAGAAGATTAAACCCTAGTTTATGCATTGCTTCGTAAGGGGCTGATTTGGATCCACGCGTTTCATGCTATGATTAGATTTATCTTAATTCTTCTTTCGTAGTTGCGGATGCTTGCGAGAGGGGTTAATCATAAGTGGGAGGTTTGTCCAAGTAAGGGAAGCACCCAAGCACCGGTCCACCCACATATCAAATTATCAAAGTAACGAATGCGAATCAAATGAGCATGATGAAAACTAGCTTGATAGAAATTCCCATGTGTCCTTAGGAGCACTTTGCTTTATATAAGAGTTTGTTCAGGCCTGTCATTTGCTACAAAAAGGATTGGTCTACCTTGTTGCACATTTGCTACACTCGTTACTTGTTACTTGTTACGAATTATCTTATCACAAAACTATTTGTTACCGATAATTTCAGTGCTTTCAAAGAATACCTTATTGGAAACCGCTTGTCATTTCCTTATGCTCCTCATTGAGTTTGACACTCTTACTTATCGAAAGGACTACGATAGATCCCCTATACTTGTGGGTCATCACAGTCTCACCGAGAACCCTAAAGTTGATATATTTTGAACTGATCCGTGTAATCGAGTTTATACTTCGGTTCCACCGAGTGGTTCAATAGTGTTGTAACAATTGGATTTTTGGAGATGCCTATATATACCCCTCCACCACCACTCACTCACAAGAAAAGCACTAATAGACCCACACTTCCCATATCCAAATTTCTGAGAGAGAATCACCTACGCTTGTGTTGAGGTCAAGATCTTCCACTCCGACCATATGGATCTTGATTTCTAACCTCCCCAAGTTGCTTTCCACCCAATCAATCTCTTCTACCCAATCCAAATTTGTGAGAGACTGATTGAGTGTTGAGAGACTATCATTTGAAACACAAGAGCAAGGAGTTCATCATTACTATCGAGCCTATTACCTTTTGGAGGGTGGTGCCTCCTAGACTAGTTAGGTGTCGCTTGGGAGCCTCCTACTTTGTGTTGTGGAGTTGAACCAAGAAGTTTGTAAGGGCAAGGAGATCGCCCACTTCGTGAAGATCTACCCCGGGTTAGGCTAGTCCTCCATGGACGTAGGCCATCATGGTATAGACAAGGTTGCTTCTGCGTGGAACCCTTCGTGGGTAGAGCCCTCCGTGGACTCTCGCGACCGTTACCCTCTGTGGGTTGAGGTCTCCATAAACGTGGATGTACGATAGCGCCACCTATCGGAACCACGGGAAAAATCTTCGTGTCTACAATTGCATTTGATCTTCCTACCCTTATCCTCTTACATATGTTTGTCTTTATTTCCTATTGCAATACTTGTAGACATGCATGTGTAGGATGTACTTGATATGCTAGAATTGCTAAAATCTGCCAACCAATTAATTTGGGAGAAGGTTAAGTCTTTATTCGGTCAAGTAGTCTAATCACCCCCCTCTAGAGCTACTTTCGATCACTACAGTAGAAGAGATTGATTAGATGGAAAGCAACTTGGGGAGGCTAGAAATCAAGATCCATATGGTTGGAGTGGGTGATCTTGACCTCAACACAAGGGTAGGTGGTTCTCTCTCAGAAAATTGGATATTGCAAGTGGGTGGGTGTTCTGAGTGCTTCTCTTGCGAGTGAGATGTGGTGGAGGGGTATATATAGGCATCTCCAATAATCCAACCGTTACAACATTATTGCCCAACTCAGTGAAACCGGAGTAAAAACTTGGTTGCACCGACTAGTGCAAAATGTGGCAACTTTGGCCTTTTCGGTGAGATCGATACACTAGTAGAAAACGACCCATTTGTCCCGGTTCCAGAGGCCCATTAGCCCCGGTTCTAGAACCGGGACTAAAAGGTCGGGACTAAAGCCCCAAACCTTTAGTCTCGGTTCGCTTACGAACCGGGACAGAAGGGACTCCACGTGGCATCTGCGGAGAGCCCAGGCAGGAGGACCTTTAGTCCCGGTTGGTAACACCAACCGGGACCAAAAAGATTCCATGCGTCAGCATCTAGCAGGAGCTGGGTTTTTTGGAATGGGGGTTAGGGGGTTTTTGATGGTTAATTTAGAAGTTTCATACTGTGTTAGGTACCTAATAAAGAAAAGTGACCTCTCTTTCTTCGTGCTTGGTCGACGGTGCTAGCTACTATACATATAGAGAGAACTCAATGCTAGCTAATAAGCAAATGAAGGAAACCATTAATTACACAAGATCTAACAACTCATCATCATCTTAATCATACAAAGTTAAAGTCTCATAAAACAAAAAAAGATAAAATGACATAGTCCTCCCTCATAGGACCTACTCCTCCCACCTAGGTAAAATGACATAAAAAATAATACCACCTATGTCTCCATGATGAAGCAAAGAGATCCAACGGTCTCCAACTTGTGGCTTGTGATCCTTCTTTATTTGTCCCCATGCTTTAATTTGGAGCCTTCTTGGTGGTTTGCGCTCAGTCGAGTATGCAACAGATAACTCGGGATGGAAGGGCCTTTTTATTGTCATATTATCTTCGGGTTGCATCAACGGTGGTACAACTTCATATGGCAAAGAACATAATAGTAGCCTAGTTAGCAATGTAATCAATACCATTTACGCAATAGTACTAGTGTACTTAAATAGCAACTCTTACCAAGATATTTCGGCGAATGTCATCCGCCCTCAACCTATGCACTAGTGTCCTGTACAATGTATAATTTGGGCCAGTTCCCAAATTATATGGGAAGATGTCCCTACCAGCTATGACACCAATAACAAAGTAGGTAAGATCATCCTTCTCCTCCCAAGTTAGATGTGATCCATAAGTTAGTCTGTCATGTCGATTATGTTCTGTATTTCACTCGAAGAAACGAAATAAGCTGTAAATTAAAAATTAACAAATTAAGTATGGATCAACACCAAATATTTTTACATATAGAATGCAAATTACTTGACAAATATGCATGGTTGACAAACTCACATGGAGGTAAAACAGGAAGCATATCGACATCCACCCAAATGTCGATGTTTCCTTCAATATGATCTTCAGGACGAAGATCGAAGGTTATTCCCATATCCTCCTGAAATCCATATGCCTTGCAAAGAGCTTCCCAATTTGAGCACCCTAATTCTGTGTTATTAGGTGCATCTGTTACTTTCACAAGAAATGTGTGACCATGTTTAGTCCTCAGGTTGGCTGTCCTCGTCTCGAAACTCTCGTGCTCTTCGAAACCGAGCCTCTCCAAGAAATACCGTCTTGCATGACAGGGGACGAACTAGTCGAATTGTATAAAACAGAAATTACGTGTTGAATGAAAGAAAAAGAAGTCATGCTTAATTACGAAAAAATAGTTGTCATCGTTGCGTGCCATAGAAATATCAAAGTCCTCGTAAAGATTCATGGTGAAGAACCTGTCGTCTCGCAGCCCAGGCTGGTCACAAAGACCCTTATCTTCATCGAAAAATTCACATGCTTGGATCCTATCGTCGTCTGATGATGATGACATTTCCTGTGTTCATAATTCAAGAATTAAGACACGCTTTGGATCCTAATATGTGTGTGACTTTCGGTCCGTCGAGGCTTTCCTTAAATAAATCTCATATCTCATGGTGTGTTGGTGCGCACTCTATCACACTGATACGATGGTGTATATATGTTGGTGGGCACTCTCTCGCAGTAATAGTTCAACCACCGGTGATGGACGCCCCTCCTCTTCTCTTCTTGCGCATTATATGGACGAGTATATCGCAAAGAAGAGAAGAAAGAAGAGGCGCCCATCACGACAACAGTCGGGATTCCTCCATCAAGAACACACATGAAAGTCACACAAGGAGCAACGACAGACCGAAAGTCACACACGCATTATATCGATAAAATATCACTAATACATTTATAATGAACTCGAATATAATATCACTAATATATCATCTCGAATAATCCAATTATTAATGCATCATCACATATTAACTAATACATCTCAAATATTATCATATAAGATCACTAATACAGATCGAATACTATCAAATAATCTAAGTCACTAGCGGTTCCTGAGTCGCGGGTGGTGGACACCCAAAGATAAGGAACCATCACGGGATCATAACTCGGGTGAGATCCCTGAAGAATTTGCCGGGTATTGTTGAACCTGACGTCCAACGCCGCCATGTAGCGATGGACGTGCTCGTCCTCCTCCCTAACATGGTGACGTATCACCTCCATGGGGGTCTGCTCCCTTTGCACCGAAAGTGGCCCACGTGACCGCCACCAAAGAAGCTCTGGCTCAACGACGAGACCTGGATTCCTCACCAAGCTTCGAGCCTCGGAAGGTAGCACCTCCCAGTGCCAGCCCGGTGGAGCCTAGTCCCAGACATGGCGCCTATCAAGCAGGCTCTCGCGGACCACTCAATGATGAGGATGCGGGCCATGGATCATCGATGTTGAGACAAATTCCTATGAGAACGTTTTCTTATCGTTTAATCACTAATTTTTTTCAAAACCCAAGAATTTTTCTGTAATCTAACATACACATACTAATTTTTCCTAGGACTCCTAATAATTAACTAAAACATAAAATAACTAAAACATAAAAAGCATCATAAACAAAATCAACTAATCTCCTAGGACTCCTAATTAACTATTTTTTGCTAGGACTCCTAATTTTCATAGGAAAACTAATTAGTACACATACATCTACATATATATATATATACATATATGAACAAAAAAATCAAAGACAAAAAAGTAAAGTTGGCCGGGGACGCGATGGCTCACCACGGGGGCGGCGAGGGCTCGGGGAGGAGGGAGAGCGTGTGGCTCGAGGGCAGTGACGGCGATGGCGACGGCGACGGCGACAGTGACGGTGACGGTGATGGCGATGGCAGGGCAGGGGCGCGGCGACGGCGAGGCAGGGGCGTGGTGAGGGCTCGGGAGGAGCGACAGCGCACGGGCTTGGGGACGGCGACTATGGGGACCCCGACTCATAAGTCGTGATCACCGAATGCACGTGTACAGTGATCCCAGAGATTAATGCTCACTGAACACACAAAAGCTGAATAACAAGAGTCTTACATCCACATTTAGCGTCTTACACAAATAAAGACCATGAAGGTCAAGTCTTACATAGATAGGGCCACGAGGGCCAAATACTTAAATAGAACAAGTAGTGGAAATATTGGTCGAAAGCGTGAACCCATGCCATCTGCCTTAACCTACAGGCATTCGGACTGGGAAGCGTCCTAGTTCGCATGTTCGTCACCAATGAACTCTTCAACATACTCCTGCTCTTTCATGCCTGGCCAATTAAATAACATGTGGCAAGACAATGAGTACTTTGAATGTACTTGCAAGCAACCCAAGTTGTGGAACAAGGTAACAATGATGCATGATATAGCACTAAGTAGGTAATTTGGTGGAAAGCTAATTTTGAATGCAGATGACATGATCAAGTAACTAGTAAGCATGCATCAACAATAGGCAGATATCCATATGAACAAGTTACAGATATCATCATAAGTAGGGGTTGAACACCTCATGTTCATTCATCATGCTAAGTCATCGGACTTATTTCAATTCCCATGCTAAGTCATCGGATTTACCTCATGTGACCTCTGCGTCACCATCACATACATACTCACACCAAGTTTCACGAAAACATCCATACATAGTCTAAGCAGCAGCACCCAACTGTCCTTGACCGTGGACACGGCTATTCGAATAGTTTTACACTCTGCAGAGGTTGCACACTTTACGCACGAGACTCGGGGAACTTCCTTGTCATCCACGACTCGCGGTACATAACATACCCGAGGTAAGCACCCGAACAATGCCTTTCCCATGGTGATACTAAACAAAGAGTCCACTCGTCGGTGCCATCCCTCATAATGTACATCACTCGTATCATCCATGAGGGCACGCAACGGTGTGCCCGGTGCCTGTAAAGATAGCGCATGACCTTCCACTCTGGGACGACCCCGTCTCAAGAGTGACCACTTCACTCTTGCCACTAGTAATGTGGGCTCCTTGCTAGCACCAACCATAGTAATCAACAAAGCCCCGTCCCATAAGGGGTATCGTGGTTGCACATGTAAGGTTGGGATGGTCGACAAATCTTAAATCTAATCCATTTTCGAAAACACATACTCAACTTGCTCCGGCACACCACTTCTTTCTCAAGTGGTCACCCATCTTCTCATCATCTCCCTCGGGCATTAGTGGCACCCGACGGTGTTTTCAAAAAGCCTTTGAAATCATTGTTTCCCTTTCCATCACCATGCATAAAAACCCAACCCACTTGCATAGCATCTATTAGCATCCTAACTACTCCCACCCGCATAACCCTCATAAGGTGGTAGGGTCATGCACGATGCAAGTGTCAATGGTAAGAGTGTCGGAAACAACCCACCAGATGGGCCACTACTCCATATGATCAAATATGAAGAAAGTAAGGTGCTATATGACATGCAATAAAAATGGTTTCTTATCATGGTCAAAGGGCTGCTTGCCTAGCTCAACAAAGTCTCCGGGGTCTTTGAAGTCTTTGGGTCCAACTTCTTCGTCAACCGCGCAATCTATCATCGCGAATAAAAGCGATAAAAATAAGCAACACGCAAAAAAACAAAGCACACAAACTACTATCAAAAATGCTAACCTATTCTGATAAATACTAAATGTCATACTAAAAATATCCTCCTAGAGTTTTGTTGTGAAAAATATTTTGGAAACTAATTAACAGAGGCAAAAAGATGCCTAAATATAGGTTTTAAAAAAATAGCATATAAAATATTTTCAAACATTTTTACATATGGCACTGATAAATTCTGTAGATTATTACAAGATTTAAGGTGGAAGCATTTCTGGATTTAGATGAATATACAACCCTGTGGGATTTTTCGAAGTTAAATAGAAAAGAAAAGGAAAAGGGGTACTGTGCCCCTTGCGACAAAATGACCGGCCGAAACCGTCCCACAGAGGGAAGCCGGCCCAGGCGAGGCGCCGCGCGTGGCAAGTTTGATTTTTAAACCTGCCCACGGGCCCTGCTTGCCAGCGAGAGAGGAGGGGGTGAGGGGATGACAGGTGGGCCCCACCTGTCATCCCTCTCCTCATGACAGGAGTGGAGGGGGCTCACCGGAGGGGGCTCTAGGTCGTGGCGGCTGGAACGGAGGGCACCAGCGCGCCCAGGGGGCCCTCACGTGTTGGTGGGTGGCAGAGGGGGTCACCGGGGAGAGGGGAATGCCGGCAAGGGGAGGCGCCCGACGGCGACAAGGGTTTGGTTCGGGAGAGGGCTCCCGACCACGGGGGAAGAGCGGTCTGAGCACGAGGAGGAAGCGGAGGGGAGGAGGGAGCGAGGAGAAAGGGGCAAGGGCTCGGGGAGGCACTTAAATAGGGGGGCCACCGGTCCACCATGGACGTGGTGCGCTGGTGAGGACCAGGGCGTCGCCACGGGCCACGGGGGCGAGTCGGGCTGTGTTTGGGGGCTTCATGGACACTATCTTCGTCCAGGGGAAGAGAGAGGAAGAGCAGGGGAGGGCGCGCGTGTGTGCTTCCCGGTTGGCCGAGCTGTGCGACGTCGGGCACGTGTGCGGGAGGGCGGAGGAGAGAGGAGGGAGAGGGGGCCGACCGCATGTCGTGCTGCGATGTCGAGGCCGACTGGGGGGACAAGGTGGGGCGGCCCGAGGTTGTCGGGAACGCCCATTGGGCAGCGCCTATAGTGCGGGTGGGCATTGTAGCGCGCTCCAGAGCGCGAGCCTTGCATGCCAAGGTATGCCCTTGGCATTTTCTGCGCGGCCACCTGTGCCCAGAGGATTCCAGGGAAGGTAAACAAAGGAGATCACATCATTAGGATAATGATGTGATGGACAAGACCCAAACTACAAATGTAGCAAATGATCGTGTCAGTTTATTGCTACTGTTTTCTGCATGTCAAGTATATGTTCCTATGACCATGAGATCATGCAACTCACGGACACTGGAGGATTTCCTTGTATGTATCAAACGTCGCAACGTAACTGGGTGACTATAAAGGTGCTCCACAGGTATCTCTGAGGGTGTCTGTTGGGTTGGCATGGATCAAGACTGGGATTTGTCACTCCATGCGACGGAGAGGTATCTCAGAGCTCACTCAATAATACAACATCACAATAAGCCTTGCAAGCAATGTTACTAAGTGTTAGTCATGGGATCTTGTATTACAGAATGAGTAAAGAGACTTGCCGGTGACGAGGTTGAACTAGGTATGGAGATACCGACGATCGAATCTCGGGCAAGTAACATACCGAAGAACAAAGGGAACATCATATGGGAATAACTGAATCCTTGACATAGCGGTTCGACCGATAAAGATCTTCATTGAATATGTAGGAACCAATATGGGCATCTAGGTCCCTCTATTGGTTATTGACCGTAGAGGTGTCTCGGTCATGTCTACATAGTTCTCGAACCCACAGGGTCTGCACATTTAAGGTTTGGTGACGTTTCGGTAGTATAAAGTTATGCATGGTGGTGACCAAATGTTGTTTGAAGTCCCGGATGAGATCTCGGACATCACAATGAGCTCCGGAATGGTCCGGAGGTAAAGATTGATATATAGGAAGTCCTGTTTTGGTCGCCAGAAAAGTTTCGGGCTCATCGGTAGTGTACCAGGAGTGCCGATAGTGTACCGGGAGACCATCGGGAGGGGTATTTCGACCCAAGAGGCTACATGGGTTGTGGGAGGGTGAATACCAGCCCTTAGTGGGCTGGTGGAAGTCCCACACAAGGCCCATGCAGCTGGGAAGAAAAGCCCAAACAGAAAAAGGTGGAAAAAGGCAAAAAAAAACCAAATAAGGAAGGAGTCCTAGTCCTACTAGGATTGGAGGAGGATTCCTCCTCTCCTCCCTTCGGCCGAAGCCTAGATGGCTTGGACCTTGGGCCAAGCCTCCTCCTCTGTTCCTCTTATATATACTAGAGGTTTTAAGGTTTTGGCACAATATTTTCAGCCACATGCAACCCTACCCTCTAGTTCGTAGTTCCTCCTCTAGATCGATTTCAACGGTGCTTAGGCGAAGCCCTGCTGACATTACTCCACCACCATTGCCGCAGCGCCGTCACGCTGTCGAAGAACTCGCCTACTTCTCCGCTCCCTCTTGCTGGTTCAAGAAGGCAGAGATCATCATCAAGCCGTACGTGTGCTGAACACGGAGGTGCCTTCCGTTCGGTGCTAGATCGGGACGGATCATGATTGGAACGCGGGATGCTCGGCGATTTGGATCGCGAATATGTTCGACTACATCAACTGCGTTTCTTAACGCTTCCCGCTTAGCGATCTACAAGGGTACGTAGATCCACTCTCCCTCTCGTAGATGCTCATCACCATGGATAGATCTTGCGTGTGCGTAATGTCACCGTCTATAAAGCTCGACTTGTGGCAAAGGGTTTTCCACAAGTTCAAGGAGTTGACTACGATGAGACCTTCTCACCCGTAGCGATGCTTAAGTCTGTTAGAATCATGTTGGCAATAGCTGCTTATTTCGACTATGAAATTTGGCAGATGGATGTCAAAACAGCGTTCCTCAATGGTTTCCTTGAGGAAGAGTTGTATATGATGCAACCAGAAGGTTTTGTCGATCCAGAGAATGCTGACAAAGTTTGCAAACTCCAGCGATCCATTTATGGTCTGGTGCAAGCGTCTTGGAGTTGGAATAAGCGCTTTGATGAGGTGATCAAAGCGTTTGGGTTTATACAAGTTTATGGAGAAGCTTGTATTTACAAGAAAGTGAGTGGGATCTCTATAGCGTTTCTAATATTATATGTGGATGGCATATTGCTGATTGGAAACAATATAGAAATGCTGGAAAGCGTGAAGGAATATTTGAACAAGAGTTTTTCAATGAAGGACCTAGGAGAAGCTGCTTTCATATTAGGCGTTAAGATCTATAGAGATAGATCGAGACGCTTAATAGCACTTTCACAGAGCACATACCTTGATAAAGTTTTGAAGAAGTTCAAAATGGATCAGTCCAAGAAGGGGTTCTTGCCTGTGTTACAAGGTATGAAGTTGAGTAAGACTCAATGCCTAGTGACTGCAGAAGATAGAGAAAAGATGAGTGTCATCCCCTATGCTTCAGCCATAGGCTCTATCATGTATGCAATGTTGTGCACAAGACCCGATGTCATCCTTGCCATAAGTATGGCCAAAAGGTTTCAAAGTGATCCTGGAATGGAGCACTAGGCGGCGGTCAAGAATATCCTTAAGTACCTGAAAATGACTAAGGAAATGTTTCTCGTTTATGGAGGTGATGAAGAGCTCATCGTAAAGGGTTACGTCGATGCAAGCTTTGACACTCATCCGGATGACTCTAAGTCACAAACCGGATACGTATTTATTCTAACGGGAGAGTGGTAAGCTGGTGCAGTTCCAAGCAAATCATGGTAGCCGATTCTACATGCGAAGCCGAGTACATCGCAGCCTCAGAGGCGGCGAAGGAAGGTGTGTGTATGAAGCAGTTCATGACAGATCTTGGAGTACTGCCCAGTGCACTGAATCCAATGACCCTGTTCTGTGACAACACTGGTGCCATTGCTCTGGCCAAGGAACCAAGGTTTCACAAGAGGACCAGACACATAAAGGGACGCTTCAACTCCATCCGCGATTACATCGAGGAGAAGGACATAAATATTTGCAAAGTGCACACGTATCTGAATGTTGCAGACCCGTTGAGTAAACCTCTTCCAAGGGCTAAACATGATCAACACCAGAACTGCATGGGTGTTCGATTCATTACAATGTAAATCACATAGTGATGTGAATTAGATTATTGACTCTAGTGCAAGTGGGAGACTGTTGGAAATATGCCCTAGAGGCAATAATAAAATGGTTATTATTGTATTTCCTAGTTCATGATAATTGTCTATTATTCATGCTACAATTGTGTTAACCAGAAACCGTAATACATGTGTGAATACATAGACCATCACATGTCCCTAGTGAGCCTCTAGTTGGCTAGCTCGTTGATCAATAGATGGTCACGGTTTCATGACCATGGACATTGGATGTCGTTGATAACGGGATCACATCATTAGGAGAATGATGTGATGGACAAGACCCAATCCTAAGCATAGCACAAGATCGTGTAGTTCGTTTGCTAAAGCTTTTCAATGTCAAGTATCATTTCCTTAGACCATGAGATTGTGTAACTCCCGGATACCGTAGGAATGCTTTGGGTGTGCCAAACGTCACAACGTAACTGGGTGGCTATAAAGGTACGCTACGGGTATCTCCGAAAGTGTCTGTTGGGTTGACACGAATCAAGACTGGGATTTGTCACTCCGTGTGACGGAGAGGTATCTCTGGGCCCACTCGGTAAGACATCATCATAATGAGCTCAATGTGACTAAGGAGTTAGCCACGGGATGATGTGTTACGGAACGAGTAAAGAGACTTGCCGGTAACGAGATTGAACAAGGTATGGCGATACCGACGATCGAATCTCGGGCAAGTACCATACCGATAGACAAAGGGAATTGTATACGGGATTGATTGAATCCCTGACATCGTGGTTCATCCGATGAGATCATCGTGGAGTACGTGGGAGCCAACATGGGTATCCAGATCCCGCTGTTGGTTATTGGCCGGAGAGGTGTCTCGGTCATGTCTACGTGTCTCCCGAACCCGTAGGGTCTACACACTTAAGGTTCGATGACGCTAGGGTTATAGGGAAAAGGTATACGTGATTACCGAAGGTTGTTCGGAGTCCCGGATGAGATCCCGGACGTCACGAGGAGCTCCGGAATGGTCCGGAGGTAAAGATTGATATATAGGAAGTCCAGTTTTGGTCACCGGAAAGTTTTCGGGCTCATCGGTAGTGTACCGGGAGTGCCGGGAGGGTGCCGGAGGACCCCCGGGAGGGGTGTGACGACCAAAGGACCACATGGGCTGTTAGATAAAGTGTGCCAGCCCTTATTGGGCTGGGCAAGACTTTTGCTAAAGGCCCATGCGGCTGGAGATAAGGAGATAAGGCAAAAAGGATTTAAAAGGAGGAGATCCACCTCCCTTGTGGGAGGTGGACTCTCCCTTTAATTCAGCCGGCCATCTCCTCTTTGGAGTAGAGGCCAAGCCAGCCCTCCACGTCCCTCCTCCTATATATACTTGAGGTTTTGGATGTTTTGAGATAGGATTTGATCTCTCTCTCTCACGGCGAAGCCCTACCTCTCTTCTTCCTCCTCCGCAGCGCTTAGGCGAAGCCCTGTCGGAATACCTTGCTACTCCACCACCACCACGCCGTCGTGCTGCTGTTGGAGCCCTTCCCCAACCTCTCCTTCCTCCTTGCTGGATCAAGGTGTTGGAGACGTCACCGGGCTGCACGTGTGTTGAACGCGGAGGTGCCGTCCGTTCGGCACTTGATCGGATCTACCGCGATCTGAATCGCTGCGAGTACGACTCCATCAACCGCGTTCTTGTAACGCTTCCGCTTAGCGATCTTCAAAGGTATGAAGATGCAATCTCTCCCCTCTCGTTGCTGGTTTCTCCATAGATAGATCTTGGTGAACGTAGGAAAATTTTGATTTACTACTACGTCTCCCAACAGTGGCATCATGAGCTAGGTCTATGCGTCGAATCTATGCACGAGTAGAACACAAAGCAGTTGTGGGCGTCGAGTTTGTTAATTTGCTTGCCGCTACTAGTCTTATCTTGATTCGGCGGTATTGTGGGATGAAGCGGCCCGGACCAACTTTACACGTACGCTTACGTGAGACCGGTTCCACCGCCTGACATGCACTAGATGCATAAGGTGGCTAGCGGGTGTCTGTCTCTCCTACCTTAGTCGGATCGGATTCGATGAAAAGGGTCCTTATGAAGGGTAAATAGCAATTGGCAAATCACGTTGTGGTGTTGACGTAGGTAAGAAACGTTCTTGCTAGTAACCTATAGCAGCCACGTAAAAAACTTGCAACTACAAATTAGAGGACGTCTAACTTGTTTTTGCAGCATGTGCCTTGTGATGTGATATGGCCAAAGGATGTGATGTGATGCATTGTGATGTATGAATTGATCATGTTCTTGTAATAGGATTCACGACTTGCATGTCGATGATTATGACAACCGGCAGGAGCCATAGGAGTTGTCTTATTTATTGTATGACCTGCGTGTCAATCATAAACGCCATGTAATTACTTTACTTTATTGCTAAGCGTTAGCCATAGTAGTAGAAGTAATAGTTGGCGAGACAACTTCATGAAGACACAATGATGGAGATCATGATGATGGAGATCATGGTGTCGTGCCGGTGACAGTGATGATCATGGTGCCCCGAAGATGGAGATCATAGGAGCAAAATGATATTGGCCATATCATGTCACTATATTGATTGCATGTGATGTTTATCATGTTTACATCTTATTTGCTTAGAACGACGGTAGTAAATAAGATGATCTCTCAATAAAATTTCAAGAGAAGTGTTCACCCTAACTGTGCACCGTTGCTAAGGATCGTTGTTCCGAAGCACCACGTGATGATCGGGTGTGATAGGTTCTAACGTTCGCATACAACGGGTGTAAGCCAGATTTACACACGCGAAACACTTAGGTTGACTTGACGAGCCTAGCATGTACATACATGGCCTCGGAACACGGAAGACCGAAAGGTCGAACATGAGTCGTATAGAAGATACGATCAACATGAAGATGTTCACCATGGATGACTAGTCCGTCTCACGTGATGATCGGACACGGGCTAGTTGACATGGATCATGTATCACTTGGAAGACTAGAGAGATGTCTGTCTAAGTGGGAGTTCATTAATTTGATTAAGTGAACTTAATTATCATGAACTTAGTCTAAAATTGTCTTTACAATCTATGATGTAGATCCAATGGCCAACGCGAATGTCACCCTCAATTTCAACGCGTTCCTAGAGAAAACCAAGCTGAAAGATGATGGAAGCAACTATGCGGACTGGGTCCGTAGCTTGAGGATCATCCTCATAGCTTCCAAGAGATTGTATGTCCTAGATGCACCGCTAGGTGACGCACCCGTTCTCCCAGCGGAACAAGATGTTATGAACACTTGGCAATCACGCTGCGATGATTACTCCCTTGTTCAATGCGGCATGCTTTACAGTCTAGAACCGGGGCTCCAAAAGCGTTTTGAGCAACACGGAGCATATGAGATGTTCCAGGAGCTGAAACTGGTTTTTCAAGCTCATGCCCGGGTCGAGAGATATGATGTCTCCGACAAGTTCTTCAGCTGTAAGATGGAGGAGCATAGTTCTGTCAGTGAGCACATCCTCAAGATGTCTGGGCTACACAGCCGCTTGACTCAGCTGGGGGTTAATATCCCGGATGACTCGGTCATTGACAGAATCCTCCAGTCGCTTCCACCTAGCTTCAAGAGCTTTGTGATGAACTACAACATGCAAGGTATGGAGAAGTCCATTCCTGAGTTGTACTCGATGCTGAAATCAGCGGAGGTCGAGATCAAAAAGGAGCATCAAGTGTTGATGGTGAATAAGACCACTAGTTTCAAGAAAGGCAAGGGTAAGAAGAACTTCAAGAAGGACGGCAAAGCTGTTGCCGCGCCCGGTAAGCAAGTTGCCGGGAAGAAGAAGAAAAATGGACCCAAGCCTGAGACTGAGTGCTTTTATTGCAAGGGTACCGGTCACTGGAAGCGGAACTGCCCCAAGTATTTAGCGGATAAGAAGGACGGCAACATTAAAGGTATATGTGATATACTTGTTATTGATGTGTACTTGACCAGCGCTCGTAGTAGCTCCTGGGTATTTGATACCGGTGCAGTTGCTCACATTTGTAACTCCAAGCAGGAGCTGCGGAATAAGCGGAGGCTGGCCAAGGATGAGGTGACGATGCGTGTCGGGAATGGTTCCAAGGTCGATGTGATCGCCGTCGGCACGTTACCTCTACATCTACCTTCGGGATTAGTTTTAAACCTTAATAATTGTTATTTAGTACCAGCTTTGAGCATGAACATTGTATCTGGATCTCGCTTGATGCGAGATAGCTACTCATTTAAATCCGAGAATAATGGTTGTTCTATTTATATGAGAGAAATGTTTTATGCTCATGCCCCGCTGGTCAATGGTTTATTTTTGATGAATCTCGAACGTGATGTTACACATGTCCATAGTGTGAGTACCAAAAAGTGTAAAGTTGATAACGATAGTCCCACTTACATGTGGCACTGCCGTCTTGGCCATATTGGTGTCAAACGCATGAAGAAGCTCCATGCTGATGGAATTTTGGAGTCACTTGATTTCGAATCATTTGACACATGCGAACCATGCCTCATGGGCAAGATGACCAAGACTCCGTTCTCCGGAACAATGGAGCGAGCAACTGACTTGTTGGAAATAATACATACCGATGTATGCGGTCCAATGAGCGTCGAGGCTCGCGGTGGCTACCGTTATGTTCTCACCCTCACTGATGACTTGAGTAGATATGGTTATGTCTACTTAATGAAACACAAGTCTGAAACTTTTGAAAGGTTCAAGGAATTTCAGAGTGAGGTCGAGAATCAACGTGACAGGAAAATAAAATGCCTACGATCTGATCGTGGCGGAGAATATTTAAGTCACGAGTTTGGCACGCACCTTAGGAAATGTGGAATTGTTTCACAACTCACGCCGCCCGGCACACCCCAGCGAAATGGTGTGTCTGAACGTCGTAATCGCACTCTATTGGATATGGTGCGATCTATGATGTCTCTTACCGACTTACCGCTATCATTTTGGGGATATGCATTAGAGACTGCCGCATTCACTTTAAATAGGGCACCGTCTAAATCCGTTGAGACGACACCGTATGAATTGTGGTTTGGAAAGAAACCTAAGCTGTCGTTTCTAAAAGTTTGGGGATGCGATGCTTATGTGAAGAAACTTCAACCTGAGAAGCTCGAACCCAAAGCGGAAAAGTGCGTCTTCATAGGATATCCCAAGGAGACTATTGGGTATACCTTCTACCTACGATCCGAAGGCAAAGTCTTTGTTGCCAAGAATGGATCCTTTCTCGAGAAAGAGTTTCTCTCGAAAGAAGTAAGTGGGAGGAAAATAGAACTTGATGAGGAAATTGTACCTCCACTCGAACCGGAGAGTAGCGCAGCACAGGAAGTTGTTTCTGTGGAGCCTACACCGGCTAGAGAGGAAGTTAATGATGATGATCATGAAACTTCAGATCAAGTTGCTATTCGAAGGTCCACCAGGACACGTTCCGCACCAGAGTGGTACGGCAATCCTGTCCTAGAGATCATGTTGTTGGACAACGGTGAACCTTCGAACTATGAAGAAGCGATGACGGGCCCGGATTCCAACAAATGGCTTGAGGCCATGAAATCCGAGATAGGATCCATGTATGAGAACAAAGTATGGACTTTGGTGGACTTGCCTAATGATAAGCGAGCCATTGAAAACAAATGGATCTTTAAGAAGAAGACTGACGCGGACGGTAATGTCACCGCCTATAAAGCTCGGCTTGTCGCTAAGAGTTATCGACAAGTTCAAGGAGTTGACTACGATGAGACTTTCTCACCCGTAGCGATGCTAAAGTCAGTCCGAATCATGTTAGCAGTTGCCGCATTTTATGATTATGAGATCTGGCAAATGGACGTCAAAACGGCATTCCTTAATGGCTTCCTCAAGGAAGAACTGTATATGATGCAGCCGGAAGGTTTTGTCGATCCTAAAGATGCTAACAAGGTATGCAAGCTCCAGCGCTCCATCTATGGGCTGGTGCAAGCATCTCGGAGTTGGAACATTCGCTTTAATGAGGTGATTAAAGCGTTTGGGTTTGTACAGGTTTATGGAGAACCTTGTATTTACAAGAAAGTGAGTGGGAGCTCTATAGCATTTCTTATATTGTATGTTGATGACATGCTGATAATGGGAAATAATATAGAACTCTTGGAAAGTATCAAGGCCTACTTGAATAAGTGTTTTTCAATGAAGGACCTTGGAGAAGCTGCTTGCATATTAGGTATTAAGATCTATAGAGATAGATCGAAACGCCTCATTGGTCTTTCACAAAGCACATACCTTGAAAAGATATTGAAGAAGTTCAATATGCATCAGTCCAAGAAGGGGTTCTTGCCTGTGTTGCAAGGTGTGAGATTGAGTACGACTCAATGCCCGACCACGGCAAAGGATAGAGAAGAGATGAGTGTCATCCCCTATGCTTCAGCCATAGGCTCTATCATGTATGCCATGTTGTGTACCAGACCTGATGTGAACCTTGTCATAAGTTTGGTAGGGAGGTACCAAAGTGATCCCGGAGCGGAACACTGGACAGCGGTCAAGAATATCCTGAAGTACCTGAAAAGGACAAAGGACATGTTTCTCATATATGGAGGTGCCGAAGAGCTCGTCGTAAAGGGTTACGTCGACGCTAGCTTCGACACAGATCCGGACGACTCTAAGTCGCAAACCGGATACGTGTATATTTTGAATGGAGGGGCAGTCAGCTGGAGTAGCAGCAAGCAAAGCGTCGTGGCGGCATCTACATGTGAAGCGGAGTACATAGCTGCTTCGGAAGCAGCAAAGGAGGGAGTCTGGATGAAGGAGTTCATCACCGACCTAGGAGTGATTCCAAATGCGTCGGGCCCGATGACTCTACTCTGTGACAACACTGGAGCTATTGCCCTTGCGAAGGAGCCCAGGTTTCACAAGAAGACAAGACACATCAAGCGCCGCTTCAACTCCATCCGTGATTACATTCAGGAGGGAGACATAGATATTTGTAAAGTGCATACGGATCTGAATGTCGCAGATCCGTTGACTAAACCTCTCTCACGAGCAAAACATGATCAACACCAGAACGCTATGGGTGTTCGATTCATCACAATGTAACTAGATTATTGACTCTAGTGCAAGTGGGAGACTGTTGGAAATATGCCCTAGAGGCAATAATAAAATGGTTATTATTGTATTTCCTAGTTCATGATAATTGTCTATTATTCATGCTACAATTGTGTTAACCAGAAACCGTAATACATGTGTGAATACATAGACCATCACATGTCCCTAGTGAGCCTCTAGTTGGCTAGCTCGTTGATCAATAGATGGTCACGGTTTCATGACCATGGACATTGGATGTCGTTGATAACGGGATCACATCATTAGGAGAATGATGTGATGGACAAGACCCAATCCTAAGCATAGCACAAGATCGTGTAGTTCGTTTGCTAAAGCTTTTCAATGTCAAGTATCATTTCCTTAGACCATGAGATTGTGTAACTCCCGGATACCGTAGGAATGCTTTGGGTGTGCCAAACGTCACAACGTAACTGGGTGGCTATAAAGGTACGCTACGGGTATCTCCGAAAGTGTCTGTTGGGTTGACACGAATCAAGACTGGGATTTGTCACTCCGTGTGACGGAGAGGTATCTCTGGGCCCACTCGGTAAGACATCATCATAATGAGCTCAATGTGACTAAGGAGTTAGCCACGGGATGATGTGTTACGGAACGAGTAAAGAGACTTGCCGGTAACGAGATTGAACAAGGTATGGCGATACCGACGATCGAATCTCGGGCAAGTACCATACCGATAGACAAAGGGAATTGTATACGGGATTGATTGAATCCCTGACATCGTGGTTCATCCGATGAGATCATCGTGGAGTACGTGGGAGCCAACATGGGTATCCAGATCCCGCTGTTGGTTATTGGACGGAGAGGTGTCTCGGTCATGTCTACGTGTCTCCCGAACCCGTAGGGTCTACACACTTAAGGTTCGATGACGCTAGGGTTATAGGGAAAAGGTATACGTGATTACCGAAGGTTGTTCGGAGTCCCGGATGAGATCTCGGACGTCACGAGGAGCTCCGGAATGGTCCGGAGGTAAAGATTGATATATAGGAAGTCCAGTTTTGGTCACCGGAAAGTTTTCGGGCTCATCTGTAGTGTACCGGGAGTGCCGGGAGGGTGCCGGAGGACCCCCGGGAGGGGTGTGACGACCAAAGGACCACATGGGCTGTTAGATAAAGTGTGCCAGCCCTTATTGGGCTGGGCAAGACTTTTGCTAAAGGCCCATGCGGCTGGAGATAAGGAGATAAGGCAAAAAGGATTTAAAAGGAGGAGATCCACCTCCCTTGTGGGAGGTGGACTCTCCCTTTAATTCAGCCGGCCATCTCCTCTTTGGAGTAGAGGCCAAGCCAGCCCTCCACGTCCCTCCTCCTATATATACTTGAGGTTTTGGATGTTTTGAGATAGGATTTGATCTCTCTCTCTCTCACGGCGAAGCCCTACCTCTCTTCTTCCTCCTCCGCAGCGCTTAGGCGAAGCCCTGTCGGAATACCTTGCTACTCCACCACCACCACGCCGTCGTGCTGCTGTTGGAGCCCTTCCCCAACCTCTCCTTCCTCCTTGCTGGATCAAGGTGTTGGAGACGTCACCGGGCTGCACGTGTGTTGAACGCGGAGGTGTCGTCCGTTCGGCACTTGATCGGATCTACCGCGATC
Source organism: Hordeum marinum (assembly GCA_022496015.1). Lineage (NCBI taxonomy): Eukaryota > Viridiplantae > Streptophyta > Magnoliopsida > Poales > Poaceae > Hordeum > Hordeum marinum. Next base: position 298,498,326 of record CM039676.1, read on the forward strand.
TGAATCGCTGCGAGTACGACTCCATCAACCGCGTTCTTGTAACGCTTCCGCTTAGCGATCTTCAAAGGTATGAAGATGCAATCTCTCCCCTCTCGTTGCTGGTTTCTCCATAGATAGATCTTGGTGAACGTAGGAAAATTTTGATTTACTACTACGTCTCCCAACAGGAGACTATTGGAAATATGCCCTAGAGGCAATAAATAAAGTGTTATATTTCCTTGTTCATGATAATTGTTTATTGTCCATGCTATAATGTATAGATTGGAAACACATTACATGTGTGGATAAATAGACAACACTTTGTCCCTAGTATGCCTCTAGTGAACTAGCTCGTTGATCAAAGATGGTCAAGGTTTCCTAGCCATTGACATGTGATGTCATTTGATAACTGGATCACATCATTAGGAGAATGATGTGATGGACAAGACCCAAACTACAAACGTAGCATATGATCGTGTCAGTTTATTGCTACTGTTTTCTACATGTCAAGTATATGTTCCTATGACCATGAGATCATGCAACTCACGAACACCGGAGGAGTGGCTTGTGTGGATCAAACATCGCAATGTAACTGGGTGACTATAAAGGTGCTCTACAGGTATCTCCGAGGGTGTCTGTTGGGTTGGCATGGATCAAGACTGTGATTTGTTACTCCGTGTGACAGACAGGTATCTCAGGGCCCACTCGGTAATACAACATCACAATAAGCCTTGCAAGCAATGTGACTAAGTGTTAGTCATGGGATCTTGTATTACGAAACGGGTAAAGAGACTTGCCGGTAACGAGGTTGAACTAGGTATGGAGATACCGACAATCGAATCTCGGGCAAGTAACATACCGAAGAACAAAGGGAACATCATACGGGATTAACTGAATCCTTGACATAGTGGTTCGACTGATAAAGATCTTCGTAGAATATGTAGGAACCAATATGGGCATCCAGGTCCCGCTATTGGTTATTGACCGTAGAGGTGTCTCGGTCATGTCTACATAGTTCTCGAACCCGCAGGGTCTGCACACTTAAGGTTTGGTGACGTTTCGCTAGTGTAGAGTTATGCATGGTGGTGACCGAAGGTTGTTCGGAGTCTCGGATGAGA